>JAKKPZ010000007.1:2400000-3019749 GCA_022814885.1 Ditylenchus destructor
CCGATCCAAAAATTTCTACCAATTTTAGCTATTTTCCCAAATCACCTCCATTTTTTGTTTATGCCTAAAATAGGTTAAATTTGCCAGTCCTAGGTAAAATATAGCAAAATTAACCTTTTTTCATGAAATTGTACAACTTTTACCTAATTTTATGGAATTAGGAAAAAATTTAGGAATAACACTTCTATTAGACAAAATTTTTCGCGAAAGCGAAAAATTGTCCAACTTTCGGCGTTTTTAGCTCAAATTCATTACTTTTAATTACTAAAAATTACATTTGCGATTAAAAACAATGGATATATAGTAAATGGTTGTAAAGATACTTTGTACGACCGTTAGTTATTATCATTTATCAATCCATTAATTATTTAAAATAACTTATTTTACAAAGACAAAACACAAGAGCAGCCGCTCCCGAGACCCCAAACCTGACTGAGGAGGCTGAAGAGAGCCGCCAAGGTGAGCCCTACTCGGCACTGGGTCCAAAGGGGACAACTCCGGTCCTCAAATCGGGACATCCGATCCTCAAAACTTGATATTTCCGATCCCCCAGCCCTTTATGCATGCAAATTATGTTTTTATGTCTAAACTATGTGTGCTATATATTTTCCCTGCATGTATACTTATAATCGCAGTAGGAAACTATGACTGCATCGACTGCAATCCGAATCTTGGGTGGCACTTCTTTTCTTCTTCTCTCATGCCTATCAATCGTTCTCAATGCCGTTTTGATTGTGATTCTAGTACAGGTGACTATTTAATAAATCATACTAATATTATTTGTTATTGTAGTAACTCTATGTTTATCTACAACTTTAAGTCTGAATCCTTTATTTCAGGGTCGTCAACAATTTTCTAGAATATCATTTTTCGTGATTGTTTGGCAAATGATAATCGCTGATTTGATGGAGCATTTCACCCAGATCTTTATTGCTGTCCCAATCACATATTCAGGATCACCGGTATGACTGTTTACACTTAAGTAAGACAAGCAAATACATATAAGTAAGAAGCTTCTTAAAAACTATTTTGTTAAATGTTTATTTTTCTCGTCCTTTTCAAACATTTTAGCTACCGCTAATCGGTATGAATCGTAATGAAATCATGAAAATGGATTGTCCTTATATAAGAAACATTACGTTAATGTTTAGCATATTCTGTTTTAGGTTTACGATCATGACTCATACTTATTTAATGCTATCTCAGTTTTTGAGACTGTCGCCTACAATGCAACACTTTATTTCAATTTTATCATGACAATGAATCGTTTGACCGTATTTTTCTTCCCTACAATCAACGAATTCATTTTTGGACATCCGAATAACCGCATGTGAAAATTTTATGATATTTATGTTTGTTAATCTTATTGTGCCTCTTAACATTCTCGTGAGAAGATACTTTGTGTTTTAGAATCCTTAATTTACAGAAATTAGTGTTAACATATATTTCATAAATGTTGAAAACTTCATTTTAGTACGGTGATTTTTGGTTGGGTTTTCGTGCTGGTAATTGTCACAGTGCTCAATCTAATTGGATGTAGGAAAAATTTTTCCTCCACAGGTAGTCTATTCACAGTTATATTTGTATTATAAATCGCGTATGTCGTATTTTCCAAGGACGATTAACTAGAAAACAAGCTGATGTTAATGCTAAATAATTAAGCTCATTAACACCAAAGATAAACTAAGTGAAAATTAAATGAAAACGAGTAAAAATAAATGTAAAAGCTATTTATTTCCCATATTTTTATAAATTTATTTGGACACGCAAATAAATGAAACATGAGTATTTTATTTACGTTTCATATGCTATGATTCCAACACGATTGCTTGAATTAGTGAAATAAGTAATATATAATTGAATTATTTTCAGGTTTTTACTTCTTCCATGATTGCCATCCTGACATAACTGGAGCTGCACATATCTTTCGAATGGTAAGGGAGTTGTTCCAAAATGACAAATATATTTTTGAGCAAAACTTAATTAAAATATATTTTTATTATTCACTTAAAAAAAGTTTATTATCGCATTTTGTAGAAGAACAACTTTTTTATTTTCAGAGTATCACTGTCTACAATGGAACTTATTTGCCTTTGCTTATGCTAATTCTCTACATTTTCGTGCTTGGTAGTATCAAATTAGAGCAAATGAAGTTAGCTCGCAATATTTCTGCAATGAGGTCACATGGAAATTTGGATGTAAATGCGGATCGTACAAACTCGCGCAGAGAAATTAGCTTTCTCATTCAGGTGAATTATCAGTGCTACATAGATTAAAGTTTTATATATCATTTTAACTCATTACAAATGTGGATTGTTTACCTAATTTATGTTTATACTTAGCGATAACGGTTGAAATTGGACATGCATTTTTGGACATATTTTAATTTTTTAATATTTCCAAATCTGTCAATTATATTAAAAACTAACGTAGTATTTTAGAGCTTTCTTATTTGCGCCGTGCAAGCCGCCGAGAATATTTACTTTCAAGCTTCACCGAACATTGCAAATTTGGCGTATTCCGAAGAATGGGAAAATATTCTGAATTTCATTGGCAATTATTTAGTGTTGATGAACAACTCCATCGGTCCTATAATCCTATTCAGTTTCAACAGCCAAATACGACATCGCCTGAAAGAGCTTTTGGGATTCGTGAAAATTGATCGAATGAACAAAATGTTTGTCTCTATGAATACAGTTAGCAGAAATGGTTGATTCGTTTTGTGACAAATAAATTAGTTTGCCTTTCAAATATTGCACTTTGGTTTTGTTAATACTGATCAATATATTTTTGGAGAGACTTACAAAATTTTAAACATACGTGTTTGTTCTCGAAATAGCCAATTTAATTTTTCCTCAAAATACAAATTTCATATTATGTGAATTATCCCTAAATTAATTCCTAGTTTCCCAAACATTACCGAAATTGGTACTTGTGCTTGCACAAGCACAAGTTAACTTTTCAAAAATATGAGAAATACAAAGTGTTCAGTAAAAAATGTTCGTTCGCTTTCCCAATTTAATTATCAAAAAGTTGAAACATCTTGCTTATAAAACGAATTTTTAAGAGAACTAACGAATTACTACAAATTTTCTAATTAAGAGTAGAAAGTAAAGATAACTAACTCGGGAGGTGCCCAAGGTGTCATTTTTGTTCCGGCTGACGGCCAAATTTTTTTTTGGCTAACTTTTAAGGGCCCCACCCACA
Organism: Ditylenchus destructor; assembly: GCA_022814885.1. Lineage (NCBI taxonomy): Eukaryota > Metazoa > Nematoda > Chromadorea > Rhabditida > Anguinidae > Ditylenchus > Ditylenchus destructor. Next base: position 2,403,208 of record JAKKPZ010000007.1, read on the forward strand.
AAGCTTAAGTCTCGGCTTTTGGAACGGTAGTAGTATTTGGTGTACAAAAACGTTTTTCTGTATCACTTTTCTGATACAGAAAAACGTTTTTGTACACACTTCCATCACCGATATCACAGCATTTTATGCGCGCTGTAATACATATTGGTTATCAGTGTAAATTGTTCATGAAACATTATTTTATGCATAAAAAACAGAACACTCTGTAGTTCCTTTTTGTGTGAACTTGTGTCCGAGCGAACGCGTGCACATTGAAAACAATTAAATAAAATGAAGGAGGAAGGAAGGATGGATGCTCTCATAAATGCAACATTATGAGTCAAGCGGGATCCTCCTAGACAGACAGTGAAATGATGCGTTGACAGCACCCACAGAGAGATAAATGGCTACACATGTTTATAAAAAACAGATTTACATTCAAAAACTCTCTGTAGCAAAACCGCCCAAATATAAAAAACAAACAAAATGGGGCATATCAAGACAAAAGATTCCAGGTTTATCCGTTTTCTGTTCCATGCCTATTAGCGACCCTATGCATATATAAAGCCGAATTTTGCCTCACATTTGTGCTTCTTCCAAATTCTGATCATCTTTGTCACGCATCTTCTTCTGCGTCTTTTTTCCATTTCTCAAACATGAGCGATAGTACTGCTGCGGTTCAAGAATACTTTAAAAGCGTGCTGGGACACTTTTCTTGCCAATCCTTCACCAACCATAACCATACCTATAATTACTACCCGTTGCCCCCGGTGGAATCTCACAATCAAAACAAGACGACAGCTCCTGCATCCCAAGGTATGTTTTGATTGCTTTCCCTATAAGCTCATTACATTTCTTGACGTAGAAAATTGCAGGATTAATAGTCCCACCCACCGAACCCATGCCAAAAAATGAGCCGGACTTTTACGTCGATGTTCGCCCGGAGATACCATTGACGTCTTCGCCGAACAATGTGATTGGTGAGGAAGAAAAGGATCCAATTCCTCTAGATTCAGGAGAAAATTCTGTCAAGATAAAAGCAATGGTTATGAATAGCTCTGACCAGAGTATGTATGTTTTATTACCGTCTGAGAATTCTGACGATCGTACTGTCGTTGTGCGTCCAAATTGTCTCTTTTATTGGAAGGAAAAAAATTAAGTCTAAATTTTTGCATTTAAATTCGAAACAAAAAAATATAAATTTTGCAATAGAAAATAAAAAAATTTATTACTTTAGATTTCAAATTTGGTATCCGAAAACGTGAAACTTAAAAATTTCAAAACGGAAAAATTGAAAAAAAATCCATCTATCCTGTCGTATCGTATGTATTGTAATACGTTTCTTTTTGTTTTAAATGTCTGGCATTATTTGCCCTGTCTCGTAGTAGTCTCCTTGCCGGTAGTAGCATTTGTAACCTGTCAATTGTAGTAGTTTGTGTATGAACTGTGTTACATGCTTGTAGTTTAAATGTAGTGGAAGGAGTAAATATGTAGCGATATATAAAAAATGACATGTAAAACAATATAAAATTGAAAACTGAAACGGTGTCCTTTAAACCATATCAAAAATTGCTGCTTCACTTTCTCTAGAAGTGGCTGAAAAAGAAAAATTCTACTAAGCAGCAAACCTAAAGGAAATAAAACTGAATGGGTTTTGGTTGTTTTTTTTTCGGACAATGACCTGTTTCCTACGTGGGTCGCTTTTGGATTGCATCACTAAAATTCAATGACGCGTGAAAACGATTTTGTGGTGTAGTTCTCTTAGTTCTTCAACAGTCGGGTCAAATGCAACTTTTATTCCTGGCTTAATCAAAATAAACAATTATATCGTCGGCAGACAAAAATAAGGAAATTTCCCACTGTACTCTTTCCTCATTAAACGGGTGACAATGGAAAATGAGACATTCATCGCAATTGTCTACCCAACAGTCGACATAAATCTCAATGTTTTGGTCTGTTTCACTTTTGTATGCACAATGGAGACCTTTTAAAGGGTTTGGGGTATAATATAATGGATTATTGAACATAATTACAAGTTCATTACGATCACAATGAAAGAAAGAAAGTAGGTAATTTGATGCACTGTTCATTGCCCCGCTCCAAAGGGTTTTTGGTCATTCGTTTTATACACAGTCGAGCGGTAAACGTTTTCCTCCTCGAAGTTTTCGATTTTCCGGAGTAAAGGTGATGTTTCTCGTAAAAAACGGAGCGTTTGTTTTTTGCCAGTTTGTGTGAGGTTTATTTTTAAGCAATAAAATATTAAAACCAAAATCAGCGCATCCATTAAATAGAGTAAATAGACTAAATAAGAAGTCGAGCTACTATTTATGATGTCATAATTTAGGAAGAGCTTAAAATAAAATATATCTGAATTTATTTTTCCTATTTTTTCGAGCGTTTTGTTATCAAATACGTTTGTTTTATAGACGATTCCGTCATTAATGTAAAATATCAAATGTTTTATGATTTGTATATCAGTAGGAGAGGTGTTGAATGACCTAATATAAGTAGAAGGAATTGCTGGTGAGACTAAAACAGGTTTTTCCCAGATCCTTTCAATTTCCCTTAATTCTAATTCATACAAGTTATTATTTTTTAGCATATACAATTTACTAAGGATGTGATCGTAAGTAAGTCTATCATAAGAGGCAAAAAATAGTTTTGCGTGACTGCCTTTTATTATAGCGCTGTTATTGGTCTGCGAATTTTTTGTAATTATATATGAATGCCCGCGAAATTCGAAACAAATCTGAAAACTTTCGTGGGCATAATCTGTCGGTAAATGAATTTGGAAGGGTGCCGATTTTTCAATTGTATAAACATTTTGCAAATAAGCAGAGAGTCCACGTTCGTTTTGCTGTGTCAAGCATGCATATTCGGAAGAATAAGCAAATATACTTTCATTACCCGAAGCGCGAGAGACGAAATGATAGCCTTCAAATTTCGACGTGTAATCTTGAATAATATTAAGTACAAGAGAGTTGCCCAATAAAATGGGATTGGAGAGTATAAAAATTATTGCCGAAATTTTATGGTCAAATGACTTCATTTTTCTTGTTGTATTGTTCTGCAGGGCGTATTTATAGCATTTTGAATTTAGATATACCTAAATTGATTATAGTTTATTTGCCAAATAAAAATTGTTGTAAATTTCAGACTCTCGCAAGAGTACACTCCTTTAATCGGTTCACAACAAATAATAGTCACTTACAAAGATTATTTTTGCTAACGCTAACAAATCACAACAGATTTTTAGTACAAACATTATAGTGAACAATTATACATTTTCAACAGGTTCTGCTTTTGAGTAGCCATTAAACAATAATTCAAAATCGAATTTAGAATCATGGTAGTCAAAATTAAAGACATCAATTATTTTTAATTTCTTAAACTGTAAAATATCATGTTTTCTGAGCGACATTAAACGTTGTGCACTTTTACCAAATGCTTTTAAATGAATCACATCGCCCTCGAGTGTTTTTAGATCAGCTTTAAACATGTTATTTGCTCCAAAGGGCCCGTAAACGCTACTGATACGAAATACAAGAGGGTCTTTAATAATAGTGCCGATTTTAAAAATGTCGCCAGATTCGCTAATATATTTATTTGAAATAATTTGCGACTCTGTCATGGTGGAAAATAAGGTAACAAATGATATAGAGCAAAATATAAAATCAGAAAATGATACGACAACAGTTTTCAAGTCTCTTATATAGCCGATTCAAGCAGCGGAATCATTTGAATGACATTTACATTTATTACGAAATAACCCGTTTTTGTTAAGGAAATTCACATAATCCAATGTATTTACTGATCAAAATATGAGCAAAATTTCGCAATCCCAAGCTATTTTATGCATCAATTAGAAATATAAACCTGTTATCTTTAACTATTGTTTCGAAATAACCTGTTATTTTATCTTCTTTTTAATTTCGGTAAATCGTTTTGGATGAAACATTGTGAAATAACTGGTTTTCGACAGCTCAAGCCATAAATGATATAATAAACGGCATTCAACGGGCTGGTATAAAAGAAGCTCTGTTTAAGCGAAGATTTATTTTGCTGCAGCGCTGTCAATTTTATTCTCCACCACTGTTCTCTTTTCTCCATTTATTTAATTAAACAACCCAATTTCTCATCTATCCACATATATTTTAATATGCCCCCATGTTACCACGGAGTGCTAGTGAGCCTCCTGAAACTTAAACCTATGACTCTAATGTTTTACCCATATCTCCCAAATCAAATCATTCCTTAAATATTGATGATATTCAAAGTCCAACAGGAGAGAAACCATATTCGCCAATACATTTTTTCCAAGAGATAGGCTCACGCGTGCAAAAGGTTAAAAAGTTTGGTATGAATGGATTTTTGACAGCTTTTGTTTTAAAATCATTTGAAAACATAGACGACCCAAATCTTCTCGAACATACAATTGAAAATTTAATAGTGCGGGCGGTTGCAAATGCGAAAAGAGAAGGTCAAAATGTGGGCTACCTTGGTCTTGCCTTTCACACCGACACAATGGATAACGAATTTTTAATGCCCTTCCGCCCTTTGGTGCAAAACAATGCCGCCGCGCTTTCTGCGGAAATGAGAAAATTCGATAAAAGTCAAAGTGGAAAATCGTTCAATATTTTCCACCAAGTAATTTATGTTAATATAGTTACAGTCGATGTACCTGAGGGAAAAGGGGCTAGAAAAATGCAACTTTCTACAAATTTAGACTATAATTTAAGCGCTCTTTTATCCATCGAAAATAATGACAATTTATGTTTTCCAATGTCAATCGTCTTAGCAAAATTTTACATTGATTGCGGTAAAAACTATCATAAAACAAGAAAATTGCAACAAGATAAGACAGAATTGAAAAAGTTGGCGCTACAACTGCTTAGAAATTGTGGAATTCCTGTAATATTAAATTGTTATGGGATGGAACATGCATCTTTAGTTCAATCATGGCTTGATAAAAGTTATCCATTTAGTTACCGCTTAGTTATATTTGCTCACGATAATGGAACAGTACCTGTGTATAAAGGGCCCCATGTGGCCAGGAATAGGGCAAGCCTATGGATATTTTCCAGATGATAATGATCAAAACAAAATCGATGGTTCCGGATTCCAGGCAAGGGTAAAAAAATACGCTGAGGGCTCTGTAGTAGAAACCATGGTCAAATTGGATTTTGACTTGGCACAACAGGAAAACTTAATTTTAAACAACACCGATATTGTTTTTACTATATATCGAAATCCTGAACAATTTTTAATATTAGCTTTAGAACCTGACGATAAGACTGAGTACCGTCTAAAAGTGCACCATATAAAATTATATGTGCGCACGGTAGACGTTACTCAGTCTCTGAATAATGCTATAAGCCGTCATCTGGAGAAAACACCAGCAAAATACGCATTACGAAAGATAGCGGTTCGAAATTTTTTTGTAGGCAAAGGTAGAACTGAATTTGCGCATAATGTCTTCAATTCTGTGTGCCCTAGACGTATGATTATTGGATTTGTCTCTAGTGATGCCTTCACAGGCTCGAAAAAATTGTCACCTTTCGTATTTGAACATGCAAATATTCGTTCTATTTCTGTGGAGGCAAATGGTTTATCCTATCCTGCGGTAAATTATGATCTGGACTTAAAAAAAGGAAAATATCTTAGAGCTTTTGTTGATCTATACTCAGGTCTGGGATTAGATTCATTAAACCAGACCATCAGTATAAGTTCTTATCGATTTACGAAAGCCTGGTGTTTTTTTGTGATTAATATGACGGCAACTGGGGATGATTCTATGGGATTTGAAATCATAAAAAACGGTTCTGCTACGATAAAAGCCGCTTTTCATGAACCTATAAAAGATATTGGTTATGAAATGATTGTCCTAGCGGAATTCGATCAAATTTTAGCATTAGACGGCTCGCGTGCACTAACAGCAGACGGAAGTGTATGATGAATAATCTAGAAATTCAAAATATTTTAAAACATTTTAGGGTGAGTAACAAATTTTTCAAAGGTGTCTACTCATCAGATAACATTCCATTGTTTTACACATATCCTCACTCTGTAATAGCTAACACCGACAAGAAAGAGGAACCTGGTCGACATTGGGTCGCTATTTTCATATCAAGTCCTAAAACTGTCGAATATTTTGATCCTCTTGGAAACAAACCCAACACGGACATAAACACCTATCTAAACCACTTCAAACACATAAAGATTAATTATATGAAAATACAGGCACCATTGACAAATGTGTGTGGTCTGTATTGCATAATGTTTGTTTTGTGTCGTACTCTAGGAAAAGATTATAATACAACTAGAAATTTATTAAAAAGAATTGAGCAACCGTTTTACAAATATACTGCATTATTATAAGCTCGTAATAAAATTCAAAAGATTAAACTATTTCACTCTAAGAGTGATTCGGTTCATCATAGTGATGCAAGTCAAAACGCACCGGAGGCTGAGAATTTGGCATTGCCGGCGTTCGTTTGTAAACATATTTTGTGACGCTAACCGTCCTTTGACATTTGACAGCCCAGAAAAGCGCAAACAGCCCCACGCAAAAGGTCGCTACCTGGAGTCCGCCGGTCAAATAAACCTAAATTTTCGAAAATGATCTATTTTTTCTAACCAATCAAAATATGGAAAGCAAATTGAAATTTACTCTATAAATTTTACAAACTTACTGTGTTCCTTTGAAACCAGCCAAGTCACAATCGTCGCTTTTCTTCTCCGCCAACACTATTTGATGAGCTTTGACAATTTTGTCTATGCACTGCTCAATTCTGGCGTTTGACTCGGCCAAAAACGTAAGCCTTTGACAGGTATTGCACTTGGGTTCCGGCAAAAAACGCTCGTTTGGGTCTACACTGTAGTGGAGACAAACCGCTACGTCCTTCAGGCTAAAATTATCATAGCTCATCAAATAGTATTGGTAGAAAAAGAAAGCGACAGATGTGAATTGGATTCAAAGAAACACTGTAAGTTTGTAAAATTTATGAAGAAACTTCAATTAGTTTGCCAAAATAGGGTTGCAATAAATAGTGTTTCAAAGAATTTTCAGTATCAAACATAAAATAACCCACTAACTGTCGCCTTTAACCGCCCGCCAACACCGGAATCCATCAGCCAAAGTGCAATTTTCACAGCGCGCCTGCTCGCAGAGCTCCCAAAATAAAGCACCAGTTGCGAAAATACATTGAAGCAGCAAAATAAAGTAAAAAGCCGCGCAACCAAAAATCTTGCACATGACGAAAAGCACAAAGAAATCGATACAAAATCTCGGGATTTATCATCGCCGATCCCGACATTATTACACTGGAGACCGCCCATAAATACATTTCAAAAATCAAGGAGCCTTTGGCAAACAGTTCAGCTCTTTTGAAATTAATTCGCACATGGAAATAAAAGTTTGCTTATAGTATCGGTGATGGAAGTGTGTACAAAAACGTTTTTCTGTATCAGAAAAGTGATACAGAAAAACGTTTTTGTACACCAAATACTACTAACGGTGTTCTGAGTTTTTTTCAAAAAAGGCAAATGGTCGAAAATCACGGTTTTCTCAGGCAAAATGGCGCCAATTCAAACCATATTTTTGGATTTTTAATGTTTTTGCAGGTTTTAATTGGGGATTTCTCTCTGTTTCTGTTGTTTATGTGTTCCTCAGTCATTGCACTTTATTTGTACAAATTTTCTGAACAAAATTGACATACATAAAAGGCAATTTGATAGTAAAACTAACAGAAGAGAACCAAAATTGCATGCATAGTAATCTGACAAGGAAAACTCACCAATTGCGGAAAACATGATGGATAGGAATTTACCCCATCTCGTGGGCATTCCAACGGTACCAAGCTTTTTGGCATATACGTTACGAAAAAAAAGTTAGCCTGAGACGGAAAATCGGATTTTTACAAGGAAAATGCGAAAAAATCCGACTTCAGAGGCCGTTTTCGGGCGTTTTTGACAATGAAAGTGGCAAAAATAATGTCATATTCGTGTTCCCCGTAACTTTTTGGGTAAGATAGGGCCTTTTTCAGAATTTTTTGAGAAAAAAAATTTTTTACGATTTTTTGCTACCGGGTGAAAAATCGTAAAAAATTTTTTTTCTCAAAAAATTCTGAAAAAGGCCCTATCTTACCCAAAAAGTTACGGGGAACACGAATATGACATTATTTTTGCCACTTTCATTGTCAAAAACGCCCGAAAACGGCCTCTGAAGTCGGATTTTTTCGCATTTTCCTTGTAAAAATCCGATTTTCCGTCTCAGGCTAACTTTTTTTTCGTAACGTATATGCCAAAAAGCTTGGTACCGTTGGAATGCCCACGAGATGGGGTAAATTCCTATCCATCATGTTTTCCGCAATTGGTGAGTTTTCCTTGTCAGATTACTATGCATGCAATTTTGGTTCTCTTCTGTTAGTTTTACTATCAAATTGCCTTTTATGTATGTCAATTTTGTTCAGAAAATTTGTACAAATAAAGTGCAATGACTGAGGAACACATAAACAACAGAAACAGAGAGAAATCCCCAATTAAAACCTGCAAAAACATTAAAAATCCAAAAATATGGTTTGAATTGGCGCCATTTTGCCTGAGAAAACCGTGATTTTCGACCATTAGCGTTTTTTGAAAAAAACTCAGAACACCGTTCCAAAAGCCGAGACTTAAGCTTTGTGGGTGGTGCCCTTAAAAGTTAGCCAGAAAAAAAATTGGCCGTCAGCCGGAACAAAAATGACACCTCGGGCACCTCCCGAGTAAGTGAATCCTTCAACAATTAAATATATGAATTCAGATCATGTCGCAGAAAAAGCGTATGTGTCAAGTTACCTCTAGTTGCCTAATATTACGTGTTCCAAATTACAACTTGGTGTATCTGAAGCAAATGTTGCCAGTGTTCCATATTGATGATTTTCAAATTTTAACATCGAAACATCAGAAAATAATGATACCATACCAAAATGATTGTGTTTAGTTTGTATGTGTGCTTACATAAAAGTGATTAAAGAGAACTTGAATATTTTTATGGAACAATCGATTCAACTTTTATTAACCAATGTTGATGTTCGGTTTCCAATATTGACAAATTAACCCTTCATTGCCAGAGCCATAGACAAAAGGCAGAATGTCTGCATTACCATTAGCTTTCCTTTTGGTGAGCTGTCTTTATCAAAATCATTATGCCTGCCATTGTTTATTTCTCTTTTCTATGTGATCTATTTACAGACACACTCTTTGTATGAATAATGAACACTCATTCGTTTCTTTCTTTTTGTGAAGTCTTTAGCAAATCAACATCGTATCCGAACGGATACACTCGGCAATGAAGGGTTAATTTTACCCATTGCACATTCCGCCAACAATGTTCAATTGATGCAAACAAACCAGCTCCTAGCAAGAAATGAGAGGAAATATATATTTCTGTGAAATGTTCTCTGAAGAATTCCCTGGAATAAGTTTATTCAACGGTATGAACTATTTATTATAATCATAACTGCCTTTCTACTCATTGTGCATTCATATTCAACATAATTTGTTTATTAGTATCACGAATAGAATGCGTCTTACAAAAGAATCTTTATACAATAATATAAATATAATAAAAGTAATGTAGTTGTATTGATTTGCTTAATTTGAGCATTAGCTTCATCCGCGCCATGTTTGTCCGTTAAAAGATGGCTGCACGCAAACGAACTGATCGTTAATACTCGCTGGGATATGTGGGCCACAGCATGGTCCTGGGCGGGGATAATGACATACAATGTTGCCACATGTTTGACTCTCGCTTGAGTCACTGAAAATTCAATGTTACAAATCCAATCATAAATATGAAAAAGGTAATGCAATAAATGATGTTAAAAAGCTAAAAAATTGTTGATATGAAATTATATCCTTATAGTAAGTTAGTGACGTACGTCCGTCCATTCCATGTTTTTGGGAGGGCATTCTTAGGGGTGCTTTATCTTTAATGTACCTAAATTAATGTACTGTTTTGCGGGGAATCCGAGTTTGACTTCTAAATTTATCTAAATTTAGGTAAAAGTACCCTGTCACAATTTCGTGACTGAAATTTGGAGTGCATTAGGGGTGGTTATTCTCTGTCGGTGGCGAGCCAGTCCAGTGATCGGGCCCGAAGCGCCGACCTTCCACCCTTGGAACGTGAGGAGACTTAGAGCATAGTACGTAGAGCAAGTAGGTACAACTCAGTCTTACGACATAAACATTGCGAGGCACCGCAAGTGGCGAGCCAGTCCTTGGTCGGGCGCGGAGCGCCGACCTTCCCCTTTGGAATGCGAGGGAAGTTAAAGCATATAGGTATACATGTAGACAAAATTTGAAATCAGACTCCCGTAGGGAGTCCCAAGCCGCTATACAAGAATAATGACAGTAGTATATATAAAATAAGCACCAACCCTGGACACGAGCAATTCGGAACGGAACTATTGTTGCAAGTGCGACTCCGCGTTTGCTTGCCGCAATTTCCGCAAGTATCACTACAATTTGTCCATGTAGACCATGTGCTCCATTGGGCCCCGGAACAAGCGGGATTCTGTAAATAAAATATAAAATGCTTTAATGGATAAAAATGTCCTTGTAAAGCTCCAGAATAATTAATCCTCAAGAAATTCTATACTAGTTTTCCCTTGGGATTGCATTTAATAGTTTTAAGTGTGTTATAATTATGGCACAAAATTTACAGTAACTGAAAGTCATATATATTGGCTGTTGCAATTTTCATTTCTAAGAATAAGTTACCTGTGTGGTCGTAGGAACAGAAGTGCCTAAACTGTTATCTGCAAATCTTAATGGTACAGTGGTAGGCCTCGCCGTTGAACTTGCTATCGTGGGTGTCGTTAAACGTGTAGTTGACGTGCTCGTTGAAGCTGTTGTGGGACTTGTAGCCCTAATAGTGGTTGTGGTCGTTGGAGTAGTTACACTAGTTCTAGTACTTGTCGAGGTGGAAGTGCTGGTAGAGGACGTGGTTGTAGGTCTTGTTGTGGTAGAAGTTGTTACTGTTGTTGGCGTTGTAGGCCTGGTTGTGGTGGAGGTGGTTGTTGAAGCTATTGTGGGGCTTGTAGCTCTAGTAGTCGTGGCAGTTGAGGTTAGGGTCGTGGGAGTACTGGCTATACAGTAACATTAATGCGTTATAAAATTATTAAGATTATGCTTAAACTAATGAAGTTCTACCAATGAGAAAAAATGCAAAAATGCAAAATAAACTGAATTGTTTTGGAGGTCCTTCAAAAGTTAAAAAGTATAAGATCTACAAATTTTAACAATCGCAAACTTCTTAAATTATGACTAGTTATTTAATAATACTTCAATTTATAAAGACAAATTGTTTTCTGGAAGCATGTCATTTATTTCTACTTTATGTTATTATATCGTTCATAGGTTGGAACCATGCAGTTTTACCATCAAATTTTTATAGCATTTTCGTTATAGACCACTTTGTAACACTTGGATTGTTTAATTCTTAATGAGTCCTTATTCTTTAACACTATTTTATCACATCACATTATCAGTGTTTCAGAAAATACACTGTAAAGGCAGAAACGATGAAAGGACACAAATAATCGACACCAGATTTTTCCTGCAAATATAATTTTGGTTACAAACTGGTCCACATAAATTCCTTAAAACACTCACACGATAAATAGTTTGTTCAGACGCGCAAACCAAGGCCTACAAAGTGGTAAGTCAAGAATAAAAAGCTCGGCAAAACTAACAACAAAATAACTGCATGGAAATTTCCACCATTTACATACAATACATTTAAGTATCCAGAGATTAGATGTTCATCGGAAACATTCCTCTTCGGAAATCAGATTTTTGCTAAGTCGGTTTTCTTAGGTTGACAATACAAAGTGACATTTTGAGTATTATGAAAACTGAGATGAAAACCCAAAACCTGGATACAGAGTAATAATTACCTGTAGTTGGTCTCGCGCTTGTAGCAGTCGAACCACTCGTGATTCTGGTTGTGATTGAGAGGGTTGGAGTAGTGCCTCGAGTCGTTGTCACAGTGCTGAAAAGATATTTTGGGTAAAAGTTGAGAAAATAAGTAGCTTTGTCAAATTCAAAAATATTATAAAAACAAAATATGAAACAAACTAGGCTTTTTTCCAGCGCCTTCGGCGCTGGAAAAAAAACCTAGGTCGGCTGGCGCCGACTTCGCGGCCTTCGGCCGCTCAATGGGTGCGGTTCGGGAGTCTGAATACCATGCTTTAGTCTAATTTTGAGTGAGGGTGCGGTCGACCGTCGCGGCCTTCGGCCGCTCCAACCCCTTACGTTCTTGGGGCCGGCCCAGATAGGCTGAGTGTTAACCATTACTGCTGCCAGCAAGTCCAGCCTTCTGGGTCAGGTCAATTGACAGTCCAGCGTTTTCTACTTACAGACAAAAATAAGCACTATAGAGAATGCACTTTCCCAAAATTTTGGACAGACAGACAAAATTTTGGACAAAATTCTCACGCAGAAAACGCACTGGTAAGAATGGCCCTTCGGAAAATTTTGGACAAAATTCTCACGCAGAAAACGCACTGGTAAGAATGGCCTTGCCAAAATTTTGGACAAAATTCTCACGCAGAAAACGCACTGGTAAGAATGGCCTTGCCAAAATTTTGGACAAAATTCTCACGCAGAAAACGCACTGGTAAGAATGGCCTTGCCAAAATTTTGGTACATTTTAGCTATATTTTGTCTAAATTTGTCTACATTTTAGCTAAATTTTGACCTCAAATTCGGATTCCCCGCTAAAAATTACTCTAAAATAGGTACATTCCAAAAATAAGCACCCCTAAGAATGCACCTCCGAAAAATGGAATAAGCACCCCTAAGAATGAGGTCACAAAACGTGGAAACAATGCACTGAAATACTAGGTAAAGAGATAAAGTTTAGAGCATAATTATTTATAAGCTTTAGAAAAAATTTCGACTAAAAATGTAGACATTGTGAAAAATAATACTCATAAGTTTTTCGATGATATCTAAAATAATTCTTCTGTATAAATGCATACATAAAATCTGTTTTTCTAAAAATGTACTTTGAACTGTTTTTCAATGTTGGTGTAATTGAGTTTACAGCAAAATTTACTACGCATACCCGGCTGAACTGGGGCGAGTTGTTCCCGCAGATGAAGCCGACCTTGGAGTCGTTCCTGTCGACGGCCTTGGAGTCGTTCCCGCCGTTGCGCTTCTTGTTGTGGAGACTGTAATGGGAGCAGCTGATGAAACGCGAATTGCAGAGGCGCTTAAATTTGAATATTATTATATAGTATCTTTAATGCGTTCGAAAGCAGAATATAAATACATGTAAATGAAATTCAAGTCTGGTTTCATTTTACAGTTTCTTTCAAAGTTGTTAACTAATTTTATTACGAAATTAATTTTTCCCAAATTAGTCTAAGAATATAAATTTTGCGTAGGACTTCGATACTTAGATTTTTATTTTAGTAGTAGTTTTAAACGTAACTGACTTAAGCAAAAGCGAAAATTATTTAGACCAACGCTAAGAGCAGCGCGGCCTTAGCGTTGGTCGGGTGGTTCGAGTCCCCCTTCAATCCTAACATTTTCGTTCCAAAATCACTATTACCTAAACCGATCTGTGGCGATCACTGTTACCGAGGCACACGTAGTGGATATTGGCAGCGACTGAACCGGGACAGCCCTAACCGTGCTGCCTCCTATAAGCGATCCTGTCACAGATCTAGTTGGAGCGACAGTGGACCCCGCTGCAGGTCTGGTAGTGATCCCAGTTGTTCCACCAGAGACTCGTGTTGTACTGCCAGCAGAAGCGCCAGCTCGGGTTGTGATTGATGAAGCGCTTCTTGCAGTGCTAGCAGAACCTGTATTTGGTTTGGTAAAAACTATGAACATTACAGTTAAAAACATTATTTCCCAAAAGCGGTCTCAGTTACACAAAAATCAGGTAAACTGATTCAGTTCAAATAACGGTAATTTTGAATAAATATTTTTAGCCATTAATTTATGAGTCTTTGAGACATTCGCATTTCAAACTGACCTCCGCTGCTAGCATTTCCACTACCGATACCATTTCCGTCCGGAGCAGGTCTGATTATTGCTTTCGTTGTTCCATCTCCGTCAGGAGGGGGCTCTTCTGAAGCGTCAGTGGAATCGGATGATTCTGTGTCGTTGTTTACACCTCCCTTATCTCCGGTGTCAATATCAGCCACAACATCCGCTGGAGGTACGGTTGGCTCTTCAGTAACATCAGTGGAATTAGCACCATCATCTATTGCGCCTTCATCAACGCCGTTGCCTTCGCCGTCGGCTTCAACACCTCCCGGAGTGGCCGTTGAGTCTTCTAAAGTATAAATACTTCTAGCGATACAATTACAGTCGAGTCTCTTTATAACGCGTCTCTTTATAAGACTCTTTATAAGTCTCTTTAAATTTGGTCCCAAGTGGCTAAAATGTATGGAAATGAGTCTCTTTATAACGCGGATTTTGTCCGGTCCCATGACACGCGTTATAAAGAGACTTAACATTCATTGTTAATCGGTAGAAAAAATTATTCGACCTCTCAGACACAAAAATGAAATTACCTCAGCTTAGTTAAAAGATTGCAAAATCAGTAAATCAGAAAAAATCTCGTTATCGTAGAAGGGCTGCTAAGAGAATGTGAGATTACAACACGTTTTTGTATTATCAACTGAATTACCTGGTGAAGTATCGTTTGCTTCGTTGCCATGATCACCGACCGTTGTTGCTTTACCTGGTACTCCAGAACTAAGTCTCTTTGTGGTACCATCAGTATTTTCGCCGTCGTCAGTGCTTTCGGAAGCATCAGTGGCTGGATTTGCCCCAGGTTCGCCCGTGGCGTCTGAGGCCTCACTTTCGGCTGTTGCGTCTGATTGCTCGGTTACATCCGTTGCTGCCGTGGTTGTGACTTTAGAGCCAAGAACATTTTGTTGGCATTGGAATATTAACAGAAATAAAACGAATATAACAAAATGACCCAGAGTAGTCTGAGGTGACATTATTCACGCTGAAACTAAATTTCAATATTGGTCCGCTTTCGTCTCTATACAATTTAAGCTGTAAATAAATGCATTTGATTAGTTATGGATCTAATCCGATTTTAGATCACTCTATGCAATATTTTGTTGATCCAAATTGTATGTAATCGATATTGCATCACTTTGTCTGATTTTATGGATCGGAAGTTATGGATTGAAACATGCGCCTTAAAAAGTATTACACGCAGTGGAATGGTAAACGTGGAGTCAAACGGTGCTAGCCTAAGCTTGATAAAAATTAAAGGAAACTGTCTTATAGATTATTTCGGTTAGCAAATATTGAGAAAATGCATTCTTATGTCATTCACGGGGTGTGAGCAAGATACTCTTACAAGGCATTTTAACAATAAAAAGCAATTGTAGATAAATAAGCTCCAACATTGAACTTACGGTCTACACGCGGATTCACTCAATCTTGTCTCATTTCTCTCAGATGGGATATGTGAATGTTTTAACCGTACCTACAATAACCTTTCATCCGTTCGACGTCGATCATAGGGACGTCGAATTAACGCCCGGCCCGCGAAAGATCAAAAAGGATAACTACAACCGCCCACACGATGGGATTAACCATTTTAATCTCTGTGAAATTGATTGTCCTGTGTTCCCAAATAAACCCAATTTATCCAATAATTAAAAATATGGAAGGTTTTATGAAAGTATCACACCAAATAGTTGAGAAATATATAACGACGTTACATTAAATTTCAAAGCGAAATCAATTGATGTCGATTAATTGAGAAGTATGTAAGGTTCCAATCAGACATTATTTGAAATCCAATCCACTTAATCATGTACAAACACCTACTGTTCATTTTTCACACCTATATATCATGATTTGACTCAGGAATTAATTTACTTATTTTGTAAAATAAATGATCGAAGAGCTTTTTTTGCAAACAAAATTTACCCAAATTTTATTTCTCTAATTTGTTACATATAATGTATAAAAATATACCAAAATAAGAGCATAAATATTGTATGAATGTAACAAAGATGCAGCGCCGCTTGACGGGTCAGTCTTAAATTTACAAAATAGAATACAAACATAAAATCTTTTCACTTTTAATAAATGACTAAGTTAAGATCAACTTACGATGCATTTACTGTATTCGTCGTAGTCAGGATATTCTAAGGCACAAATGTGAGCCACTCTAAAAAGCTATTTTTAAATGCCTGATATTCATTAGGGGAATAAAGATAATTTCTCGAACGACAGCTAAGACGCTTTAGAGAAATTTCACAGTTCTATATTCTTAAACTTTACACTTTTAGTAGTTCGTTCAAAAAGTTTGATTACCGAAATTACAATTGAAAAATTTTGAAAAGACAACTCATTTCGTCAGAAATGATAATAAACTTTTAAACAGTAGCTTAGATTATTTAGTGTTTTAATGACATAAAAACAAAGAAAATTTTAAATCAAACAGCTTGCCTGTCCGCCCCTGTAGGAACGCTGGTATTCCACT
Source organism: Ditylenchus destructor (assembly GCA_022814885.1). Classification (NCBI taxonomy): domain Eukaryota; kingdom Metazoa; phylum Nematoda; class Chromadorea; order Rhabditida; family Anguinidae; genus Ditylenchus; species Ditylenchus destructor. The sequence goes on from JAKKPZ010000007.1 coordinate 2,419,703, forward strand.
GAACTGTGTTGTACGTCATGTAATCCGCAAAATACGAATTGTCTTCCTTTTTGTCACTTTTGAACTTCCCAACGATCTTAGCAAAACTTTGAGGTGAAATTTCGTCCAATTTATAGGCACTTTTCATACTGTATTCCAACGACCATATGGTGGATTTGTTCTTGTTCAGTTCGTCCAAATTTATCCAATATGTCCTACACAAATTTTCATTGCTTGAATTAGTTTTGGACTAATTACCGAATATCATTGTATCGCCATGTGGTAGGTTCGTAATCGAAAACTCTAAAAGCGGGATTTCTGGAATCGAGAGACCAATCACTGTACCATGGAGTTACTCCCGGGCTCATCAACATGAGTTGAACAGCATTTCCCGCATTGTCCTGAAGAACAAATAAGAAAGAAATTATAAGATTAATTTACACTTATTCAATAGATCAATATTCAATATCATATAACAAAAATTGTTGGTTTAGTATCGGCCGTTGGAATAGTATCAGCCGTTGACTTGCTCACTACTTTTATTATGTTATATGTTGCATATAGCTAGTTTTTAATGCGTATATGTTGTGGTTAAAAGTGACTCATGTTTATCTTGGTGCAGCCCGTATTCCGTCTCGAGCTCGCCAAGGACCCTTGAGACCGGATACGGGCCGATAAATTCAGACCCGAACCTGGTTCTACTGTACTCCGCAAGTCTCGTGTCGGGAGCAAGCATTTTTTGAACTTGGGCCAAGCAGCCACTATTACCTGACTGGCACTTTTAACTAAACATATATATTTTTTAATAAATTTACTATGGGAATAAAACTTATTGAATCGCAAAATGAGACTCACTTTGACCAAATGGAACGAATCCGAATGATGATGCCCAAAAACCATCCACTTAATCGTTTGAGCGTATTTCACAGTGATCTCCAAAAAACGTTTATTGTACTCGGGTCGGAACCATGGAAAGTTGACCATCCGCTCAAATACTGAATTTCTATGTAAATAGTGGCATATACAAAGTTTATCACCTATTTATTTTTTAAAGAATGATTTATTTCCATATTATTACGAACACAAAAATATAATTTTTCTTGTATAACTATTTTAAACTCACTTCCTGGTGGTATGTGTGCTATAACGTGCACATTCTGTCCTTTCGCTTCTTCCAAAGTATTTTCCATAAATTGGAACTGCCCTGCTGGATCGCTCTTGTTGGAGAAAACGGCTTTATTATATTTGTAATAGAGATTTGTATTCAGCATCAGAAAAATTGTCCCATCTGATGTTATATATTTATAGAAACCGCCGATCAGGAATGTGCTCTAAAATAAACAATTATAAAGATAATTGAGGATTTTTTTTGTCAAGATTGAGGAGACTTTTGTAACCATACCTCAGCTTGTTCCCCGATCCATGGCTTCCATAATTGGTACGTTCTGTAGTAAATATTTGTTTGAAAATCGGGAAAGTCGCTTGCTGGAGCATAGTCGTGATTTCCAAATACAGGTAATACCAAAACGCCGGGGAAGATATCTCTCAGCAAGTTCGTGGTCTTCCCAATTACATTGATAGTATCTAAAACTTTCAATATAAAAGTATTGAATTATACATAAGTACTTACAGTCCTCGTTATAACCATCGATATGCGGAACATTATCACCTGTCCACAAAATTAACTCAGGATTTGGTAGTATGGATTTGGCGCCGCGAATTGCGTGTTCGACCAGAGACTAAATCATTTAATATAAATAAACCGTACTAATAAATCACCTTGGGATAATTTCATAGATAATAATTAATAGCTTTGTCACATTACTTAGTAGAACATTTCTGTATTGTTTATTCTATTTCCACCCAACCTAATCCGCAATGTCTGTCTCAAAAAATGTTTTTTCGTTCCCATCGAGATACAAGGGTGGGTGATAGCTCAAAATGCCGATTTATTGAAATACCTTTATTTTAAACTGTCATTATTGTATCTATATCTATTATTACTATAACATTATTTTTGCCAAAATTACCAATTATCAGCTAAAATCTTGATAAAAGCTCACCAATGGTGCATCACATTTATAATCGCCATATTCTCCCAGAGCGCTTTTACTGTCTGTAGAGTTTTCCGTGTGGCACATTTTCTCTGCATTTCCTAAAAGTAAAATTTGCATATATCATTGGCTATAAAATCATGTCTTTGGTTAGCTGTGAAAATTAGTGTGAAAATTTATTTGAGCCAAGAATAATTGAAATGACTGCTTCGGATTTAAAGTATTAAAATTGTACGTGAAAGTGTAAGTATCTAACTGTGATTATTATTATTATTATTTAGATGTTCAAACCTTGCGTGGAATAATCCGGATCATAGTGAAAATCTGTCAATTGCAGGATTTGTTTGACGTTACTTTCCGCATACGATTTGTGAGTTAATAACAGAAAGGTTACAATAAAATATGTTGAAAGATAATTGGGCGATTCCATGTCCATAAAGCGCAAAATATTTCAGGCTATTATTGTTTATAGCATCGAGTCCCTCAAGGCGCATAACATTACTATTTCACTAAAATTTCCCTTTTCTGCGTTTCTAAAACGCTATAATATTAATAACTAGATTTTTTTCCAGCGGCCTTCGGCCGCTGGAAAAAAACCTAGGTCGGGCGCTTCGCGCCCGACCTCGCGGCCTTCGGCCGCTCGCCATCAGTATGCCCTCGGCTGTTGTTCGGGAGTAGAGCAGCATGAGACTATTTCGGGCCTGCGGCCCTCAACAACTGTTGTTCGGGAGTAAGGGTTGTTCGGGAGTAGAGCAGCATGAGACTATTTCGGGCCTGCGGCCCTCAACAACTGTTGTTCGGGAGTAAGGGTTGTTCGGGAGTAGAGCAGCATGAGACTATTTCGGGCCTTCGGCCCTCAACAACTTCAGAATGCCCTCCGTGGGGTACTAAACAAAAAAAATTTCGAAAAAAAAATTTTGAAAAAAAATTTTTTCGTACCCCGGGGTACCCCGGACAGTTTTTCTGACCCCGGATTCGGATTCAGCACCATCGAAAACCCCCGGGTGCAAAAAATCAGCATCCCAGCAGCTTTGGTTCGAAAATCTCAGTTTTTGGCCAAAAAGCCACTTTTTGGCCCAAAATTTGAAATTTTTGGTTGGTGCGTAAAAAAATTTTTCCGGTTTCGTTCCTAACTTTCCGAGACCAACAAAATGAGCTATTACACACCCCCGTAGCTCATCGGCAAAGTGGTTTCCCAAAAAGTGCCATTTTTGGCACATTTTTGGCCAAAATTTGAAAATTTTGGCTGGTGCGTAAAAAAATATTTTCGAATTCCCACTTTTCACATTGAGACGAACATTTTGAGCTATCACACACCCCCGTAGCGCACCGGCAAAGGGTCTAACTGAAATCTGATAAAAGTGTGACATCGCTGGCATACTATATAGAAGGATACTTATTAGGGGATTTAAGCTATTTTCGATCATATCGAGCGGCTTAAAGCGAATTGTTAATAAACGTTTATTCTCGGCAAAGCTACTTGTTACAATATAAACAATTCTTGGTCATTCTCAATGTTTTGAGTTGCATATAAAAGGAAGGCCAGCACAAAACATGAATGATTTATAAGAACTTATTTGTAAAGAAATTTTAGCGCCAAATAAAAAACTAAATTGTGTCGTTCAAAACCGTAATTCGATTATGAATAGCAGAAAACGAGTATTGCGGGCAGAATAGCTCAAACAATCAAAGAACTTCTTGTACTGTTCTCAAACATGATTATTGTACTCTTGAACATTATTACTGAAATGAAAGCTGAAGTGAAACCTCATAACACTAAGCATTATTTAAGTAGTGTATCCCCTATATCTTCGGAGAAATATAGGATGTATAGAGTCGGAACCAGGGCTGGGAACTTTGATCGCGGGTCCGATCCGATCCGATCCGATACCTGGTGACCGCCAACCCGATCCGATCCGATCCGATCCGATCCGATCCCCAAAAAACCCGATATTTCCGGTCCGATCCGATCCGATCCAAAATTTTTCACCAAATTTGGCTGTTTTTCAAAATTTTTCCCAAATCATCTAAGTTTGCTATTTATGCCCAAAAGTGGGTCAAATTTGCAATTTTTTGATAAAATATGCCAAAATTTATTTTTTTTATGAATTTGTACAATTGTACTTCTTTTACCTAATTTTAAAATAACAGGAATAAATAGCGCCGCAGGCGAAAATTTTTCAATTTTTTGGCGAATTTCATATAAAAACCTTCAATTTTTGGCGTTTTAAGCTCAAAATTAGTACTGTTAGTTTCTAAAAACGACAATCACTGTCGAAAACCAATGGAGAAAGAACGAAAAAACAGCGCCGCAGGCGAAAATTTTTCAATTTTTCCCGGTTTGGTACAAAAATTATTCGATTTTTCGCGATTTTCATATAAAAATATTCAAAATTCTTGCAGGAGAAATGGTAACCAAATTTTGTAAGTAACCAAATTTTGTAATTTTGGAATGGTGGTTCATTAAAATTTTCTAAAATTTTTCCCGGCCGCGCCCTATCGGGCACGGCCGGCGGGAATTTAAAATTTGAATTCGTGGCCGAGTGCATTCTTAGGGGTGCTTGGATCGGTCCAAAAAGGCCAAAAAAACCGATCCGATCCGATCCTCAAAAAACCCGATATTTTCCGATCCGATCCGATCTCCCAGCCCTGGTCGGAACACCCATAACCCAGAGAGCAATTTCAAGTATTTCAAAAAATGGGTTGTTATGTCAAAGTTAGTATTGAAGACCTATTCCTATTTTAGAAATAGTTAAATTTTTTATTCTGAAAAGTAACAAAATAGAGTCTCTTCTTTTATAGACTTACCTAGGAACCAGAAAATAGGTCCAAAAATGGCAATAATCATGGACCAATTTTAGAAAATATATCTTAAATGGAAAATAAATATTAAAATTTTATGTTAACAATAAATACTTAGAACCCCCTAAATATAATAATGAAAAAAAAATTTGTTCAAGATTTTGTCAAAATAGTTCAAAAACTAAAATGAAACAGAAATATGAGCGACTTTAACCACTTTCCTCCCAATAAGCAATGAGTTTACATTATGATCAAACCCAAAATTATTATGTAAAATTTCAATTGAAACTTTTTACCCCGCCCCAACAGACTAACCACTAGAAGAATGTCTTCTTGCTAAAAAGTACATGCTAAATAACATTTCTTCGTTTCATTGAATAATTTGTCGAATAAAATAAAAAATGATTACTATATTCTCCCTCAGAATAATTATATACTCCCTTAGAATATCTCGCTTGTTTTATGGTTTTACCGCTACTAAGCCTCTTAAATCCTAGAAAAAGGGTTTCGGATTTACCTAAGTTATTCTTTTTTTCAATTTATAGGCAAAATGAGTGAAACGTTATTTTAAACCTATTTTAAATCTGTTTTCTGAACCTACTGTTATATCGAACGTTCATGTTTATCATTAATCACAAACAACCTTAATGTCCATAAATTTGGAACTCCTTCTTAGTAGCCTTAGTAGAATGAGCCACACAGCCTCAGAATGTAAGGTGCTAATATTGGAATACCTCAGAAAATAAGGTAGAATACCTCAGAAAGTGAGGTATTATCTGTATCTGAAAAGCTGGCCGCACTAGCTGTACGCACAAGCTGCAGCTTGTCAGTTTTAGCGCGGTAATTTACCCATTTCGGCCTTTATGTTGAGAGTAGGTCAAAAGAGGGCTAGTGTGCGGTACCACGAAAAGACAACGCAACATGTTAGAGCGCAGAAAATGTCGGTGTCCGCCGGTTTAATTACCCATTTTTTCTATTTGTTCTCTGTGCGCTAACTATTGCGTCGTTGTCTTTGCGCGGTTGTGTCTCGCGGCCAGCTTTTGAGATACAGATAATAGTGTTCTAGAATGGTCTAGAAACATCTCCGCAATCTGGAAGTATTTTTCGGCACTAGCAACACCTGGGGAGTCGATTGATACCTAACTTGGGGCATTTCCGAGGTGGAGAGATATCATAGTGATCCCGTAGAACGCATAGAATTTCAATTTGAAGGAAAATATATATAATTAGCGGACTAATTAGGAATGAGGATTCTGCAGTTGTACATTTTCATAAGCATTAAATAATTTCTAAAACAATTCCTTTCTGTTCCTATCACTGTTTTCAGAGACACACCAAAAAATCAATGAGCGATATGAAAGAATGGTGCTTTGGTCATTTGCTGATGTCCGCGCTGTTCCTTTTTATATTGCTCTCCTTGAATATTTCGTTCAACCGAAAGTTCAAGCTTAGCAAAAAATTTTGCACTTTCGTACGCACAGCCATGAAAAATGTAACAAACTCTGTCGAAAGAAGTTTATGTTATTTTATGTTAGACAGAACGTACATTCACATTCCACATACCTTATCTGTAACAACAACAGCTGTTAATCTGTTACATGATGTTTGTCACACAAGTTTTTCATTGTCGGTTTTGCATTTACTGACAAATCATTTAAAATTAAACCTGTTTTGTGTTTGTAGCTTGGTCTTCCTCGTATTCCATGTTTATATTTAACTTTTCATTCATAATTGAAGGTAATGCCACACATCACAATTCAAATTGGCGCTTTTTTAATGACTGGCGCAAATATGTTTATTCTCAAATAGCTGTGAAAATTTCAGCTTTCTAATATTCAAAGCTTTACTTTAGAACAGGGCTTTCATATGTTCTTATTTATAAGATTTGTTCTTATTTTGAGGGTCCAAATCTTATAAAAATAAAATGTTCTTATTTGTAAGAAATGTTCTTATTTTTGGCCAATGTTCTTATTTTGTTCTTATTTCACGGTATCCATTTCCAAAATGGGAATTTTTGAAATAAAAGCAACTTTTCCTAAAAATTTTCGCCTGCGGCGCTATTTGGATGCCATTTCTCCTCCAAGTATTTTAAAAAATAGTGTAAATTTTTATGAATATCGCCTAAAATTGAAAAATTTTCACCTGCGGCGCTATTTTTTCATTCATGCAGAATAAAAATATTCGCATGATAGTTTCGGCGCGAATTTTAAAAATTTGAAAAAATGCGCCCCTAAGAATACACTTGGAAAAAATTTTTGCCAAAAAACCATAGGGGGGACCTTATGGTTTGAAAAAATTATAAAAATGTTCTTATTTTTGACCCCGAAATCTTAGTTTTTGGGGCAAATGTTCTTATTTTTGGAGCCGAGTCTATGAAAGCCCTGCTTTAGAATATCAAACCTCTATAAAATGTCGTCGTCAGATGAATCTAGTGATGCTACGCCAACACATATTGTTCAAGGTATGGATTGGTTCAAAATTAGGAAAATTCGGGTCTGTGTACACGTGCAGAATTATTAAAAAATTTTCCGGAATTTTGAGAAATCCAGTTATTAGGTTTTTAGTTTGCGTAATCCAAAAAAAAGTTGTTAGTTCTACATTTTGAGACAATTTCTGCCATTTTCGCGTCATTTAAAGGAGTAATTTATCCCTATTATCAGTCTCTCTCGAACAAAACAATCCGAAAATTGGAATTTTATTTGACACAAAAATAGCACAAAAAGGAGTGAAAGACCATCCGCACCATATTTGTTCAAAAGTCTAAAAACTTTTCATATAGGCGTGAAATGTAATAATAAAATTCTATTAACCCGCGCACTCGGCTTAGTATAATACTTAGAGGGACCCGATGGTACGAACGCACAACTGTCATTCACCTACAAGCCCTATTACAATTAGTCCTACAAATGTTAAATAATACCATTAGTATACCATATTTTAAAGTATAATGCAATGTCTAAAATATGTGTCCGCTTTGTTATTTCTTGAACTTTACGTAGACTTTTAAGAGACTCATAGCCCAAAGTCTTCGTCTGGCTCGGGATCAAGCTCAGATGAGTCCTCTCGACATTCGGACGACGCTCAGCCACAGCCTCAAGAGACATCATCACAAGGAGAGCAATCTCCGGCACCAGAACAACAGAACAATCGATCTCGTTCCTCATCGTCGTCTGTCGCTTCTGACAACTCGGATGTCAAAAATAAATCACAGATGAATATGGAAGAACCGGATGGAAATGTATCCGAAAGTTTGTAATCTGGCTATTGTTAAGTTTAAGATTTTATTGAGACGACCTATTCAGGTTCGTCTCAATAAAATGTCTCATGTTTAAAACCGAATAATTTACACTAAATCTTTGAAATGTTAAAATCTTTTTAAGTGTTCAATAATTGCGGTACTTACTGCTCATTTGGTTTTCGACCGTTTATATTTCGGGTTATTTAATAAGTCTAAGCAGTTTAATTAGGTTAAACAGTTCGTCTATTAAGTACTTTTTCATCTATTAAGTCGAGTTCAATTATCGTTTACCATTCTAAAATTTGAAACTGAAAGGATATTTTGGAAATCGTTTTTTAAATTTATGTTAAATTTCAGAGGAGTCTGAACAATCTGACACCGAAATGAAATCTGTCGGTGGCGATGAAGAACCGGTTGTTACAAGAAATAGGACTATGTCTTCTGGGAGCGAGGACAATGATGACGACGACGAAGAAGAAAATGTAACAGTTTTGCGTTTAGTATTTGCGTAACATATTTGATAACAGGAGAAATCATTATTTAAAATCGAAATGGATTGTATTTAACTAGCAGTGGGCGCCGGAAAATGGAACCGCCGCTGAGCGAAAACTGAATTAGTATGCAAGAAGGGAGAACCCGCGGCTTCGCCGCGGACCACGCCACAAATCCGGGATTTCCGGAAGCCATATCTTCCGGTGGTTGCAATCTTTGTCGGCCAGACCGGTACCAATCGACTTTTCTCGGATCCGAGCGCCGACGGGGTTACTTGCCCTTTTACGTGACTCACGTTTCACGTGATAACTCGTGAAAAATTTTTGCGGATTCGGACTCAGCCTGGTCGATTTAGGGGGTAGCCTAGAGCCTAGGGTCTGACCGTGCGTAAAACGGAAAATCCTGGGGGGGGGGCACCGGACATATATCCTGCGAAATAGGTTAGAGTGGATAAGGCTGAATCTGGGGTCAGCGAGTACCATATTATTGGGGCTTTGGTCCGCTCCCAATAAACCCGGGCAAGCCGCCTCGATCGGCTTGCATCCACCTTACCTGCCTTAGGGTCATATCATGTAACATTGTATGACTCAAATACAATTTAGCCATTTCGCTTTACCTTTGGCCAAGTATAACTAGTCATTTTAATTTAATTCTATGAGAAAACAAATTTAGAACAAGCGGAAGTCTGGAACGACAGCAGCGATTTTCGGAGATGATGTGAGCTCTTCTTCAGCATCAGATGCTGAAAACGTAAAGGATAAAGACGAGGATCAAGAAGATACAGGGACAAATCTTGATGGTAACATTTTTATAAAATTTAGTTAAAGCCATAAATTATTTTCAGAAATTGTCGGTCCGCGTTTGTATTCAGATCCGGAAGAAGGTACGTTTATTTTTGCTGTCAAAAGGAATTATCTCTAATATTGCAGAGGCTATGGAAGAAGAAGACGCCGCTCCCACATTGATTGATCTCGAAATGGCCCGATGCCGCGCCGATTTGGGCACAGAAGGATCTCTTTTTGTCAAATTTCCGAACTTTTTGAGTGTCGACACTAAGCCATTTGACCCAGAAACGTATGAAGACGAAATGGAAGATGACGAAGTGCTCGATGAAGAAGGAAGAACGAGATTAAAGTTAAAGGTATGCTTTTTATAGAATTTTTACAACTGAGTAAAATAGGAAGGATGTTTAAAAGTATTCGGAATTATGTTTTAATGGAAAAAGTTGAAAACAGCAGCAAATTTTAAGTAATAATAAGGTTATAAAATATTATGATACAATTGAACAATGCTTTCTTACGTTTTCACAAATAGATTGAAAACACAGTTCGATGGCGCCTACGCAAAGATGAACATGGTAATGATGTGAAGGAAAGTAATGCAAAATTTGTCAAGTGGTCGGATGGAAGGTTTGTCATATTCCATGTAACTAAATATACTTTCATGAACTTTCCATTACGAATAGAGTAAGTTAAAATATTAGCCATGATTTTTTTACGGATATTGTCCATATTGTATGGTTATTGCATGCTCAAGTGGCTCGAAAATATATTTAGCAAATTTTTCTTGAAATTATTCCCCGCACTTTTTTATTCCTTAAATGTCGATTTAAATTTCGATTTCAAAATATCAGTACTTGAGTATAATTAAGGTTGTCTAAAATTATCCCATATCAATAATAAGATTTTAATAAAAATTATCTGTATAATCATGCGTCCATAAATTTGAATATTATGCGATATATTTCCCAAATCCTTATTTCTGTAATTTTGTACATTTACCGAAAAGCAGGAATATTCTATGTATGTAAAATTCAGTAAATATTATGTTGCAGTATGTCGCTCTTTTTGGGCAATGAAATGTTCGACGTTGAGCGCCAGAAAATAATGGATCACAACCATTTGTTCATTCGACAAGGTGGCGGTCTCTTGGCTCAATCAGTCTTCACCGAGAAATTAGTGTTCAGACCCCATTCCACAGAAACGCTTACGCATCGCAAAGTCACTTTAAGCATGGCCGTAAGTATAAGATATTTTTGATTTGAACAAATTTCCAAATATTATGTTTTAGGACAAGTCGAGCAAAACACAGAAAGTGAAAGTCATAAACGATGTTGGCGATAATCCCGAGGCACAGAAACAGGTTTATATTTGTTTTAAATCTTATTCCAGTATCTTGTAACACACCATTGCAAGAATTTAACCACTTGATGCGGAATACGTAATAAAACGAGTCTAGTTTAATAAAAATTTAGATGTAAATCCCCCCCCACCTAATCGGCAATGTCAGTCCCCGAATGCAACTTTCTCCAGACGGCTTAGTTATGGGCTGATACGTCATTTTGCAGCTCTCATCGAGACAAGACGAATGACGTATCAATCGGCTGGATACGGGCCGGCGAGCGGGAGATAGGGCCAGGTGAAATCCCGAAAATGCAGAGCCGCGGCGCACGCTCTCTCGTTTTTACTCTACTCCGGTCATATTGTTGTGTTATTTACTTAAATCAAGTTGAAGGCATCAACTATCTTTAACAGAAGTACATGTCACAAAATAAGGAATTATATTTTTATTTTAAATTTGTTTGAATTTTCGTAATCTGATCGTAAAATTACGTCTTTCCGGGTATATTTAACAAGTCACGTTGATATTCCTCAAATTTTAGGCCCTCATCCGCAAAGAAGAAGAACGCCTCCGTGCTAGCGCACGACGTGAATCTCAAGCTAGACGTGCTCGAGATCGTCCTCGTGTCAGTGGACTTACGTCTGGATTCTTGGAAGGAGGCTATGAATCTGGTAGAAAATTTTTTTATTTGCGATGTTTTTAATTCATACTAATTTTTTAAATGAATATTGTTGCATTTTTACTGCGTTGCTTCACTTTAAGGTTGTTTGCATACCTCTAAAAATGGATCACAATAATTTTAGTATCCGTTTGAAAGTGCATAAGACAAGCATATAAATTGGTAACCATAATACAATTCAAAGAAAAGAGATTTTAAAGATAAATTACATTTAGCTAATGCACTTTTACCAGAAATTGACGTCTTTTGAACTGATATTTTATGAAAGCCAGTTCGAAATTTTGGCATGGCAAACGACCAAATATAAGCTCTTGTCAGCATATGTTATTTATGAGTCACAATTTCAGATGATATGGAGTCTCCAGCAGCAATTAAACGGCACTATCAGCGTGGTACTACGGCTCCTTATAATGCTTCAGATTCAGAAGACGACTATGAAACTGAGCGAGAGAAAGCAAAGCGTATCGGTGAGGCAAAAATCGACAGTGATGAATCTGACGATGAAATGGTTAGAAATGTATGCTTATATTTTCATAAATTTATTTTTATTTCAGGAGAACCGAAAACAGAAACAGCAAACGAAGAAAAAAATTGTCATCGACGAAGACGAGGATTGATTATAATTCATGTATTTTTATTTGTTCTGTTATTTACTTTTCCAAAATACAAGACAACTTTGTTGCAGTCTGTTGTTTTGTACATATAAATTTATTTTTAGTGCAACTTTTTTGTCATAAAATAAATTTTGGTGAACATGAATCTTTTTTCCAACGAAGGCTTTCAATTTTAGCATCTAAATCCAACAAAACCGAAAAGTTGAGTTGTATCAATCTAAGGTTTTGTTTTAAGTTGGAAATTAAAGAATTGCTTGCCTTTTGATGCATGATAATTTTACTTTAATGTATTTTATGTTTACAAAGCATAATAAAATATTTACAATGTTCAGGAACAAGTTGGGTTCAATTTATTCTATCAACAGAGCCAAATACTCATATAAAAATTGAACTAAAAAAGCCAATCTTTTATGGCATTAAATGATGCTTTACAATAGCTTAAAATACTTTAATTAATACATTCAATCACAAAATAACACTAACGAAATATAAATAGACTATCCAAAATGATAATTTTGCTCAGCAAGCTTTTGCATCATGAGCTGTTTCTCAAGATCTTTGAAGCTAATGCTATCCGGCTGGCTATTGTTCGGCATTACGACCAAGGGCTTTTTGAGCAATTGCTGGAGCATTGGGTCGAATGCTATAGAATTATTCGGACTTGCAGAGGTTTGAGTCGCACTCATGGCATTATGGACCGGTGATTGACTGAGCGTTGGTGTAAGTTGAGCACTCGTAGTTTTGGAGAAATTGGTGGCAGGATTCAATTCATTTTGATAAAACTGCGTATTTGAGGCAGGTGAGGTAGAGAAGCGTTCCATTTTGAGTTGATGCTGCAAAGGATTTACGTAATGATCGAGCATAAAATTTTTATTGACAATAGTCAGGATATTTGCAGGGTTTGTATCGTAACATGGATTTTTCAGTTATGGCAAACTTATCGACAGTATTCAGCTATAATGACGATACATTCTATTTTTTGACAATAATCTTTCTATAAAATAATAAAATAAATATACAGTATAAAAATAAGGACAGCATATAATCGGGAGGAGATATATAACTTGTTAAGCTATTTGTTAATATAAATCACCTCAGAATTCTGCGCAGCATGTTGCCAAATCATTTTTTCTAGCCGTTGTTGCAGATCGCAATCACCCTTTTCAGCAGTGATTGGCATTGAAAACTCAGGCTTGGTTTGGGACATGGCACGGAGTAGTGAATCGTTGATTCCATGCCAGTTCATGCTCGCCGGAAAGCTGTTTGCATGCATACCCGCATTCTGATTTTGCATGGCAGAGTGTTGCGATTTGAGTTTCTAAAATGAGAAAGTTACATCATGATGAGAGCATGTGGATTGTGAGCCTGTTTAATTTCTACTATAACAATGTTACTTGATAATATTACCTGGTTATCTTCACCTAATCCACGGTAGAATTGTGGCATGCCATTCAATTGTGCTTGGACACTATTGCTGATGTCAGAGTTGAGCAGAGGCGATATTAAAGAGGCCAGCGACATGTTTCCAGGATTGGCAGTGCTTGGATTCAGTGTGGGTGATTGAACTTGCTGGGCAGGACTCGACGACGCAGCGCTTTCGATATCTGCAAAATCAAGTTCAGCAAAGGTAAGTGAAATAAAATCATTTGAATTTTAAACGAAAATTTTCGTCGAATGAAAAAATTTGAAAAACGTTATTACTTTATAAGTCAACGGTTAAATTTGGTATAAATTTAGTTTACACCACAAAAGTTGACTTCTGCATTAAAGGACAGTTTAGAAAAGATAAATAACTGTAAACCAACCAAATGAAGTCGACGAGGTAGACGGAGTGGAAAGCTGACTATCACGTCTAATTTGAGTGGCGCCGAAGCCAGCAAAATTCGTGTCCATCAAACCGGCCAAATTTATTGACGAATTTTCAGAAATGTACGAAGGCGAATTGGCATCGGTGCTGAAAACGCCAGGCAATGCGCTCAACACTGAGCTGGAACCAGAGCTTCTATCTTCAGAGTTTTTTGCGGAGTCCCGGCAGGAGGCAGTATTGCTTTTGCGTCGTTTTATGCTTTGATCTAGTTTGCGACGGGTCTCTATGAGACTGCACTTATCGCAGGGGCACTCCACGTACGGACACTCGCGCTTGTGTTTCTGAAAATTCATTTATATTATATTGTCTATTTAATTAATTAATGTTTGATATATTTATGGATTTTTGCTTAATTCCCAGTAAATTAAGAAACCGTACTTTTTTATAGACGAGCTGGTTGTGGTTTTTGCACTTCTGACATACGTAGCATCCATTCTGTAAATCGGGCATTAGGGTAGGCTGTGAACTGCTCGGAGCAGACATTGTGCTTTCTGCAGACATCATCGCATCATCAGCCCCGAGCGCTCCGGGCGACATGCTCACACTCCGTTTTGTCACGAGTGCACTAGCGGTTTGTGTCGGAATAATGTCTGCTTCTCCAAGAACAGTGGTTCGCTGGAAATGCTTGTCCTGCGCACGCCGAAGGCGAATTTGTTGCGACATTACAGCACGGCGATTTCTAACTGCTTGGCACTGAAACAACAGTTATGAGATAGGAATTTAAATTATAAAATGGCTCGAATGCACTTTAGAGAATGTTTTGAAAAACGTGGCTCATATATTAATTTGAGTAATCCTATCAATAAAAATTGTCTTCAAAATAAAAGCCTACCGACGAGCAGTCGCAGTCTTTGTATTTACAGACATGCCCTCGCGTCAACCAAAACTCATTGTGCTGTTTGCATATTCCACAAAACCTTTTCACATCTGAAAGTATCGTTATTTGAATAAACATTTTTTATATAACAGAATCAATAATTTAGAAAGAATTTTTTTGAACTTTCAGAGAAGTTTGCATAAAGAAAAAAAGCGCCCCAATTTCAATAGTTTTGTGATAGTGCGAAGGAATTTTTCTGTGATAAAAAATAATACAGCGAATTTAATGCATAGTTTACAGCTGGTTCTTAATTAGTTATGCATATTAAACGATAAAAGGTTTGTTTGAATAGGATAAAGGACGGAGTCATTTAATTTGTGAACATTTTTGCGCAAGGTCAGATCGCCTGCAAGATATTCCGCACCTTCAAAATAAGTACGGTATGCAAAGGGAAATGGTTCTTTGTTCTAGCCGTAAAAGGGCTAGAGCAAAAGAAATATCATACAAGTATCAAAACATGTGTCTTATAGACACACATAAAAATTACAGTTAAATATTATTGTGTTTATATTTAATTAAACTCTATAGGATTTTAAAGCTTTGCCCATAATGCCGAATAAATTCACCTTTTGGAACTCTTTTGCTGAAGCCAAAAAATCGCTGCGGCGAAGATTCCACCGCTGACATATTTCGGAGATACGTCACTTTTCTTTCGAGCGGAATCGACGATGGATTTGTGTGTGTTCAGTCGTAGTATGTTGAATATGAGAGAGGAGCAGTGTCAATACCGTACCACTAGCTGGAAAATATATTGCACCAAGAGAAGAGCCAACGTTGAAAATGAGCAAATAACGGCCGACGTCGATAACTGAAATTAAAATAGCCGTAATAATTGGAAACCATTAGGGAAAACCAGCGAACATTGCAATTACAAATGGGAGGTTCTAAATGAAAGTAAACGGCGCTAAATATACGAAATTGTGGTGAAGGTAATTGGAAGTGCCAAAATTATTTGTATATCGTAGCAATGAATCAAGATTTTCATAAACTGTCAATCATTTTAACGTTAATGTACTATTAACAGCATACCGTTTATAGGAGCACAAAAGCTTAGGTAGCTAACAGCGATGGTATAGCGGATAAAATTAAAATACCGTAAACTCTAATTTTTATACCGGGAATATAATTATTCAATCGAGCTATGCAAAACCAGGAAAATAAATCAAAAGTAGGAATTTCAAATTTTTGGTAAAAATTTACTCATCAAATCTAAATTAACATTTTAACTGTACACTTTTTAGTAAATTTGAAGAAAACTAATCTAAAAATAATGAATCGTAAAAGTGAACAAAAAAGGTATCAATCAAAAATAATGCTCCTGCCAATTATGTAGCAGTCTTTGAGATTTTTGCTTATCAAAATCAAGTAATAAAATATGGAATGGCAGCAAAAAATTCAAATGAGATCGAGAGCGAGGCGACATTTCTTAATACAACAAACAGGTATTTTTTATGTACTACCGTTGTTGTTCTTATCTCAGCCCCGTGACGGCTGTCAAAAATGTTGTCTCAATTTTGGGAGCGACAAAAATGTAATTTTTGAATGTAGAAAATGCTTATCTGTCAATCATAAATAAGAAAGTGGATTCGTTAGCATAAAATTTAACGGTTAACAAAACTAATATTGTTGTTTTCACAAAAAGTTTTACACCAGGAATGTATCTGTGCTTAAATTTACAGGAAACAATTTACTTTTTTCAAACATTGGAAAGTTTGTTGACGCAATGGCATAAATTATGTTGAATTTAACGGATTATTTTTGATTATTGGTGCACTTTTGCATTGTTGTTTATATTTTTAATGCACCCATAGGTCCAATTCGGTTAAAGGTTCACCCGAAATTGACAGTTTCCCCTCAGGTGATATATTTTTATTCCAAAGGTGATATTTGAGTGCTCATGTGAGCGCACTTTACAGTAAACAATAATAGCTAACTGCCAATTTCGCACTCATTCCGAAAAAATGTGTTATGATGGACAATAGTTTAATATTCCCGAGACTTTGGGTCAAAGTATGTTCAGACAGAAACTGTCATAAAGTGACTAAAAATTCATATGCAAATACATATTACGCACTTGTCGCGTTTTCGCTTAAACATTTCAACGATTCCGGTTCATTTTTAGCATTTTCGAATTAAATCATTGTAATGGGAAAGTCGACGTTCGAATTTCTACTTTGGTGGGTGGGAGTAATCCATTTGTTGAAAATACGTTTTTGTTTAAATTTAGGACCCTTTTGAGATCGTTTAATAATTTCGTTGATAACAGTGATTCGGATTATGAAACGCGTGTCAAGAGAGGAAAAGAAGTGGGTTGAAAGCAGCTCATTGACTTAAGGAATGTCGCAAAATATTGCAGCTAGTCGGCATTTGTTGACATTAAAAACCGGACATTTTAAGACGTTCGGGTCAACGGGAAGGATATTTTTACACACAAAGCGAAGATTTGATAATTTTATATCAATCATAAAATATGATCATACTGTACAAAGCTGGCAGGCTTTAGAATTTATTTTGTTTCAAAACGGAATGAGGAATTGATAAGTTTGCCAATGCGGAATGAATTTTGTTATATAGACTATGTAATAGAATATGAAAACTCCGTTTACACATTCTCTTGTTTTAGGATGTGTTATTTCTTCACAAAATTACATTCACGAAAATTTTTAAATAAAAAAGAGACAAAAAGAGCCTCAGACTTTGGATAATAGACTACATTAATAAGCGTTATTTCCAAGGACACTTTAAGGATTCACAGCCAAGCTACACAAAACCCCACATAACAACAATTGTGTGTATGAAAATGATCCACAGTATTTGGAATATATAGAGGAACGCACCGTCGATGCATAGGATATCCGTTTACAGTGATGCTTATCGGAAAACTGTGTTAACCTACAAACCGAAACGAGGTACTGATAGTTTGAGTACACGATTTGATCAGTGAACAAAATCATGCCGCAGGAGAATACAAAAATTTTTAATAGACGCATTTTATTCGGTTCGTTCACATCACGTCACTTTCACTATCCGGTCCGCCTTTTCCTGCGACCGACAAGCTAGCGCATTACAGATATTTTTAAACTATAATATACGTGCTCATTTATTTAATGAATTCAGGGGATTTTATGAACAGCGGTGAAATGAAATGGATTAGATGTAGAAACACATTCGGAAAAGGGTTCATGGAGTACGCCTTTTCTAATTGGTTTTCAAACTTTCCCAAAATGAAAGAATTTGAATGTGCTGGATCTCGACTGTCCGGGGATTCCAAAAAAATATAATAAACAATCCTTAAAAGTACGGACATTTGCACAAAATATGGGCGTTTTTTATACCCAGGTACTGCTACAGAAAGTTCCCGGAATGCTATGTAAAATAACTCTTCCGAAGTCTACGAAAAAACGGAGTTCTTTTAAGGAAACGAATGAGAACAAAAATTCTTCTCTTCAAAACAGGTGATCTAAAATTTTGTAACCATATATGGCGACATTTTTCCGTGTTTGAATTAAATATTAAAGTGAATTAAATTTGGAACACACTTATCCACACAAAACTACATTTTAACTGCACCGGCTAACTTCGAGATCGTGAAGCGCACAACTGGTTGTGCGAGGATACAAGTAGCAAATCTCGAAGAATGTATCGAGCCTGCAACTCATAAAGCACAGCGCGAAGGAGGCATTTGAAGGTGATGCTTATCTGATACCTCAATATCGCGCCGAATAAGAGAAAATTTGTGTCAAAAAGTGTTCCTGATGTTTGAGGCGCGCGGTTGTGTTTTGGTTAAGTGATGTCAATGCTTGCGAAGCTGTTTCAGTGCGCATAGTCAAGGCTCTACGTTGTCTTCCAAACTTCCGACAGTGGATTATACAGCAAACAAATTATAACAATCAGATAAGAGCGAAAAAGCGAGCGAGCAATGCGTGCGCACATATGCGAACCCGAGGCGATTGTGAATTTAAAAGTGCTAAGGACGCTACGACAAACTACAAAGAGAATTCAACAATCGTCTCGGAATGTGAAGCTAGTTTGATCGCTATCGTCGCAAGAGCAGACATCAGAGACAAAAAGATAGAGGTGAAACCGACAGAATGACGTGTATGAACCCCGTGAATTGTGGAGGAATACCGTAAAATGAATTGAAATTTGCGATAAAATTTCAAAAAATTTGTATTTACTGTAGAAAAATATTCAAAAATTACTATCATTTTTAGGTTAGCAAAGGGGGCCATTGAACTGATTTTCTATATTCTAATCCATATCCAGGAGTTATATTAAACGGAAAAAATGTATATTCATTTTTAGGTTAAAATGAAACGAAGGTTATAAAACATAAATTAAGGCATCTACAGATTATTAAATGAAAACTAAAACACTTTCATTTTATTTCTTCCAATATTTATTCCATCGGTACGGAAACACGGTGAGTAACAAAAAAGCAGTTCTTAAGTGTGTTTGTTAGAAATAAGTGATTTAAAATATAGAGTAAAATAATTTAGTGCATTTATGAGTGAGACATAAACGATATTTATGCTGAAAAGAAACAAATGCGCTCCAGAATGAAAAAATAGTGTTTCGATTGTGTTTTCGTAAAATATTGAAATTCCACTAAAGGCTCAAGATAGAAATTTGCTTTTTGTGGAATTGTCCAATTTGAATAAGCCACAATATTTTATCACTGCGCACAAATACCTCAATAGTTACGAATTCATTGCGTTTCTGATGTTAGGTCTACATAGATCAGGCACAATCATCTCTAAGTATTGGCTGGCGCACAATGAAACAGTCCGCCAGAGAGAGAAAAGGGGAGTGTGGCGATGACATCATTTCGATTTAATGCGCGTATATAGAAAAGTGTTGAACTTGGAAGGTTTTATCGCAAGGAATTTGCATAGTGCGTGGGAGTGTCCCAATAAGAAGCAAGAGGAGTTTCCAAAGCTAAATTTATCATAGTAGCCTGGATTTGGACCATACTAAGAATATCCAACAGCCAAATAAGTAACGTGGGCATTTTTGGAGGTAAGAGTACAATTTTGGTTAATTTCCGTCAGGAATATAGAAAGGTTACGGATGACTTATGGATATATTTTTGTCCTTTTAAAATAATAATGACAAAAATTTTTCATAAACATTTTTGTGTCTTTCAACGTATGTCCCCATATTTTGGAGATGGAGTTTACTCCCACACTTTAAAAACACGAGCCTAGGTGGGACCATCGATGCGCGGGTGGATTAATTGACCTACCCTGCGCCCTAGTTAGAAAGGGCTAGGTTGGCCCCAGTTAGTATCTAAACGTCACCAAACCGTTCGCCCAACACTTTTGTTCACCCCAATTTAAACCAGAGTTTTGGTCTTCGGTATTTACTACAAATGAAACACAACGTTAACTCTTTTAGATTATGAGAGTCAAAATAAAGTCAAACAGAGAAAAAGAGAGGCTGTTTTGCAAAAGAGGAAGAAGGTTTTTACAAGACTTCCTGGTTTTAAACGAAGTTCAATATACCTTCATCTGGGGGTGTTTTGATTTAGCAAAAGAAATTCAAACAAAAATGTTACGTGAGAAACCGCAACATTATAGGTAATCTTTGATGCATTTGCTACATAGACAAATCTCTTAAAAGGATAACCGCTCACAGAACAGATGAGATGATCAGGACAAACTTTGATTTTCTGGGGAAACAACATATGTGCTATTATCGCTTTCATGCATCTTTATAGAAAGGAATTCAGAGACATATCAATCTCATGAGCCACAACGCAACTTTTAGAGGTATGACCGGATGACATTGTCTGTCTGGGTCCAATTTTTTGTGCAAAGAAATGTGTTGCAACTTACAATTACCATCTGTTCCACGCACATAAATACGCCTACGCTGCGGTTACAGAGTCGCGACACACCAATTTCGTTAGTGTTGTTTGATGTTGAGGCTTGTGATTGTTTAATTGTCTGTATGCGAGAAGATTTACCCGCAAGTCAGTTCACCCACATTATGTTATGTAACATTTTCGTTAGATATTTCCAGCTATAAATCCCCATATTTGGGCATATTTACGCGACGCATTCATAAATCTCACTACTCTCAACAATTTTATTTGACAAAATAATAGCTATTTTCACTTCCCGGTGAAATTTTGGTATGGTCTCACAATTTCGCCCAGTCCTCAAAGTGAACTTATTACTTGCTTAGGTTTACATGCTTTTGTAACTTATTACATGCTAAGGGAAGAAATTACGTTTCAGCTTTAGTTTTCGTATTTTGAAGTTTGGTTAAGGTCCATTTTCTTCAGGTCTCAGAACTCAATTTTCATACTGGGATTGACCGTAATTGAACTATACGAGGCACAATTTTGAAATATCCAAAACTTCATGTGTACTATATAGTAATTGGCACCTTCTAACGGCTTTCTGCCCACATTTTTGCCCCAAGAATAGTTTTTACAACTTTCACAAGAATTCACATGTATGTAATTTCTGCAATGACTGACCGCCAATTATTTCTCTCGCTAATGTTATTATAAAGTCTAAATGTGGCACTTGGCACATGGTATTTGTATGAAAGTGAGGGAACGGAAGAGGCAAAAAAAATCTTGCGCCAGACATCCCTTGGAAAATAAAAGGACGAAGTCATGCTTATGAATGACATACTTTTGGTACTAGTTAAGTCGCTACCTCCCTAGCTCCCTCTCTCACAAGTTAATTCGCTACAAGTTAATTCGAGAATAGAATACTAAAATTACAAATGCTCTTTCAACCAAAATCTACCTATTTTTCGCCCAGGGATTCAACTCCACGCCTTGTTCATATTAACTAAAGTTTCACAAGCGATTTTTAAATATATAGCGAGTATCTATAGAAATTCTGTAGCAGAATCGCACAATATCTTTTGCGCGAAAGAATATCTATACTAATATTTGGCACAAAAGCAATAAACGGTAAGTGCAAATGCTATGTCTAATAAACATCAAAGGTCTTTCTTGGCGTCACTCCCCCACCCAATAAGAGAACTTTGTTACTAGCAAAACATTTCCTGTGCTTACTAGCAACACATGCTTCTTGTTCCTATTTAAAGGCAAAAAAGGAACAGCTGGGAGCAACGCCAAGCCGCAGGGCTTTAAAGGATCGCCGGAATACGGTAGAGTTGCGTTCGGTGGGAACCGATAATTTATGACATATATGGCGAGATTATAGCAGACGCATATAAAGAGCACTTAAAGCGTGTCGTAATGTTGGCTGGGAATGCCAACCAAAATGTGGTAACGGATCGCGCCGTCGGCATTTGTCGCAGCTGGTCTTGCATAAATTTCTCTAATTTGGTCATTACGAGAAGTTGATGTTAGGTACACAATGGTACCTCATATCAGATTGTCAAAGTGTTCATCAAATATGACCAAATTTGAGTAAAAATGTTACAAAATGTGTACTATATTTTGTGCTTGTCTGTTTTTTAATGTCACTATATTTTATATTTGATTATATAATTGTCTGCGGTATGAGAAATTGTTGCGAGTGCAATACAAATGGAATTTAAGATGGACGATGTTTGTCACTGTAATT
The DNA here is from genome assembly GCA_022814885.1 of Ditylenchus destructor. NCBI lineage: Eukaryota > Metazoa > Nematoda > Chromadorea > Rhabditida > Anguinidae > Ditylenchus > Ditylenchus destructor. The sequence goes on from JAKKPZ010000007.1 coordinate 2,441,982, forward strand.
ATGGGCTTTGTAGCAAATGCAAAACGTATGCAAAACGTAAAACGTAATATGCTTTTGCAAAATTTAGGTGATTAAATTGAAATGTAGTGAAATCACATGAAGGTAAAAAGCAGGAAATGTCGTAGGTACTAGAATAATCATAAGTAGTTCAGAAAAACTAATTGTTGTGCAGAAAATGTCGAGGAATTTCAAATTTATTACTGTTTTTATTTAGTATCTTCAGGATAGAGAACGTGCATTCTATTGCGACATGTTTAAAAATATGCGAAAATTCCGTTCTCAAGCGGACTTCAAATTCGGAATTTGAAGTCCGCTTGAGAACGGAATTTTCGATTTACTAAATGAAAACCAGAATAAATCACTTCAGATGCAATATTGGCTAAACTTAATAATACTTTCACCGAATTTGTGATTCCTCGCAACGAAACACAAACCAGAAACAGAGCATAATAGAGAAACGCGGGTGACGTGAGAGTGTGAATAGAACCAAGCTAGAGATAAATACAGTTGCATAGGTTCCATTTTGGTTATACATTTTCCGACTACTTATGTTTGAAGATTCCTTTAAATTCTTTTCTGATATTAGTTAAACTACGAAGAACCATTGAGAGGAATTCAAGTAATTGGATGCAAATGTTGTGAACATTTTGTAGGGATCTATCTATCCAAATAATTAATGTTTCTTTCTGCCCGAGAAATTGCCCTTTCACGCGAAAAGATCCATATCAGCGCAACTTTTGCACAGTGCAAAATTTGCACTTTAAGGTTACTTACCTTGCCAAACACCACCTACCGTTTCCCCACACTTACATAAATAACCGCTCATGTCACCCCAAAATCACCAGTGATGTGTATCTGTCTGTGTGTGGGTGGAAAGCCCGACGAACAGTGATTCGCATCACAAAAAGTGTCGTGCGACTTCTCATTCTCACAACGACGGCGAAGAAAATTTACGGGCGTATGTATTAACAGCATCAGAAATCGGCGTTTTCAACCACCCTTTGCCTTGATCTGTGCACACATTTGGAGTCCACGTCATTGATCTTTCTACACTCATTTTTGCAATGTGTCATAAAGAGGCCCGAAAAGGGCCTTCGTCGAGGAGTTGTAGTCTTGCTTGATTTTTCTCCCGAAGGTTGGCTGGTTGAAAATCACTTTGTATTTTCAGGCGGAGTCTGTGCTTTGATGATTTTCAACACAGATCAACAACAAAACCTGAAAAGGGAAAGGGAAATGCTGGGTCGCACTCACACCGCCACCTCCTTCGTGCAATAAAAGAATAGCTGCGCTCCTTTCCGGTCTGACAATACGTTGCGATTCAAAGTTGAACAAACAAATTAAAAAAAATGGGCAGAATATTCAGCGAAGCGACTTTTTAAATTTAATCTATTGTGCACTTTTAAACAATAAAAATTATAGTCTACTGTTTGTCTGCGTGTAATGATCACTTGTTAAGTAAAAGATATCGTTTAGTTTCGTATTCCGAAAGAAATCCGGATTTGTATTCTGTTCTTATTATATTTATTTCATATTTTGCCTTTAATGTTAGATACTTATTGTCCGGCTTAAATGTTCAAACAGTTCAAATTTCCTAAAAGATTATTTGTTTATAAAGAGTATAGTTTAAATTTATATCGACATTATTAATTTTTTTCAAAAACTAACAATTTTTCATATTCCAGGACCCCCCTCTATTTTGCTAAGGATTTACATTTTAATCGAAAATTAACTTTCAAACTTTTAACACACATCAGAAACATTTCTTTAAAAAGTGTAGGCGTGAGGCTGTATGATACCCTCTCACCATTTTTTTTGTGAGAAGAGGCATCACAGTTCTCTTTCTATCTTCTCCGCCGCGCATGCATCACAAATGGAATGAATAAATAAACATACACAAAGTTGAGCATTAAAACGTAAAGAGATCACAAAACCATACAATCGAAAATATGTATGCAATAGCAGATTGAGACGAGCGGATTACTGCCCGGAAGGACTTTGTGATAAAATTAAAATCGCAGTCGGGTATTAAAATGACGACAGTTATGAAAGTGATATAAACAAAATGGGACTCAACAGAAGGGAACTGAAAATTAAAAATGATAGTTTAAGACCAGTTCAAGAAATAAAATGGAAGGATTAGCCAGCGGGAAGATCGAAAATGGATTAATAGAAAGTAGACAAAGATCTTGTCCAATTGTCTTATTAGAATTGGGTTAATGCAAGCTGTCAGTTTGTTTTAAATGTTTTGTCTAGATGATTCCGATACCAAGAATTGAAAGTAATAATGTGTCTGCGCTTATTTTATGACATTTTGTATGATACATAATACGGTCTAGCTTTCGCTATGCTGAATCTCGAATAGAGTAATCGAAGCGACATGACTAACTAATGTTTCTGGCGCCACAGAACATTGATAGATTTTTTCTTATCGGACTATTTCGAGAAGGTTAATTGGAGAAAATGTTGCAAGTATTTCAAAGATATCTCGGGCAATGTCTGGGAATAAAACTGCTGACGTGCAGGCATACCAATAATTTAGAGGGTGGGTTGAAATTTATGATATTTGACCTCCGATTGTGCTCTATCGATTTTGATTATGTTTTCATTTTTAATGCTCATTGTTACAATACAGAAATACGCTAAAGTATATTAATTTAATAGTAAATTTTATTTGCAGCGAAACAACTGGAGATAGTTTTGCACGAAACCAATAAATAAACGATTTGAAAGGGAACGATAGAAATAAATTACCTAAGGAGTATACATAAATGTTGAACATAGTAGTCAGTTACAAGATAAAAAGTCTGTAAACAGATGCTGAAATGAAACTTGAGCGAAATTTATATATCTTGCAAACCTTTGCGTGACATGTTTCTCGAAACCAAAGTTAAGGTGAGGGCGGTTCTGGAACAAAAGCTGTCATCGTCGATGAATAGCGAGCAAGGAAAGGTTATGAAATTTATACAAAGCTGAATTTTACCCTAATTTAAAATGACGAAATTTTAAATTCAATGGAATGGAGAGTCACGCTATTTTTCCATAGGCTATTCAATGTGAAGGTGTTCCATTATATTCGCGAACTAATCATTTCATAACATTTTAAGACTCTTTTAGACTCACGAGAGGACAAAAACCATTTTCTACACGCCAAAGTTAGATGATATCAGAATTTTAGTTTGTTGGTTATTTGGAATGAATTTATTAATTTTGGAAGGAAATAACATCAATGATATGTAATGTCAATGTATGGTTTCTTCGATATTAGTGCGGTGATTTAAAAAATTATTATTTGCCGAGAAATACCGTCTAATATGCAAGGCATAAAATTGAACTGAATAGTTTGGTGTTTTCTGTTAGTCTTTCATATGTTTATTCGTCATAATCATTGCATTATTGTATATGATCAGAAAGATATTTTTTAGTTTAGAGCAATCCAAATTACGAATCACTAATAGCTAGAAATGCAGATATAAAAGGTCCTTTGATTACTTCGCGCCTTTTTCAAATGCATCACTTCCTGAGAAGTACACCTCATTCTAATGGAAATCAAAGGACTAGGCAGATTGTAGGAATCGAGTTTGAAATATGATCAAATCTAATTAAAAATTATTCAAATAAGTTACAATTGCATAACTCTGCGCAATGTCTCTAAGCTCGATTTATCCGTGTTAGATACAACCCATGAGCAAAAATCGTGTGAACTATATGGAAGCAAAATCATTCTTTGTGAGGATTTTTCTCATGGCTATGCAAAATAGAATCTAATTTGCGTAAGAGCTCAAAATGAAACTACAGTCAGATGTTTTGTGATACTTGACACACGTGAGCTACAAAAGCTTGTTAAGCATTATGGTCTGGTGGAAAACAACACGATATAAACAGGCCCGTAACTAGGGGGGGTTGCAACCCCCCCCCCCGAAATTCGGAAGCTAAAAAAAATCAATAGAGTCCCCCCTATGGTTTTAAAAATTTTCGAGAAAATTTTGAAAAATGCACCCCTAAGAATGCGTTTTTTTCACTTCTCAACCCCCCCTGAAATCTCAACCCCCCCGAAATTTTTTTCTGGGTACGGGCCTGGATATAAATCAAAGTACAAATGACGGAATATTCGCACTTATGTATCTAACTATCGTAATTTCGAATAATGTAAATGTCATGAGATTAGCTCATTTGAGACACTTTATACAATTCAGAAACATTTCCTTGTTATAACTTGCGATCTTTGTCGTGACTTGTGATGTTTGCCAAAGAGGATCTTCAGTTCGTGATCTCAGTCGTGAAATTTCTCACTAATAAAAATTTGAACTTTTTCGGGCGAAACTAATGCCAATGGATCGCATTCTTCTGAACCGTCAAGAAGCCACAAGACCAGTAATTAACTACAATATATACCGGAACTGAACTCAAACCAACGTTGCCCGCACTAATCACTAATATATAATGGTCGATGTCTGGTTTCATGAAAAATACAAATTCTGTCGTACTTGGAACCCAATTGTTTACCTTTTCTTTCAGCTTATGCAACAAAAATCGGTAACAACTTGACTATAATTTCTCTTTTTCACGCAGCTTTGACTTTGTACCTTTTAATTTTTGTAAACACCACAAAGTATAAATATGACTCAAACATCGCGACCGAAAGAAATTATATAATTCAAATAGACATAATTTGTACTCGGCTCTCAGCTGACACCTTTTTTGTCTCAACTCATGCACTTTTGATACTCGCGCTGTCGTCTACGCAAACCTTTCCTTCGAAAGTGAACGCAAAAGGTGAGAATAATTAAGTCTTATGCAAACGGTACAGACGCTGATAAATGATGAATAACAGATGTAATAGGTTTATGTTGCGTAAAACATTTGTTTATTTAAGGAGTGCTTATTTTGGGACTGAAAACAAATATGAACCATATGATTCTTTAAATATTGATATTTCGGTCAAGAATAGAGTAGTGGCATTTGATGGGCTGGGTCGATTGCGGAAAATTATACGAAAAAGGAAGAATAAAACTATTCATTATGGTTTTATCAATTGCGGTAAATTAAATCGTAAAAAATTGCGAAGCAACAGATTACAATATATTGCACCTTTTAAAATACAGGAAGAGCATTTGCCTAAAATAAATGAAAAAAGTGCAGGGTACAAGGCAAAAGGATATTGCAAATGGTCTCAAATTTTTAACATAAGTAATTTGTGATCAACGAAGATTGAATAAACGTGTTTTCTCCAAAATAAGCCCCCACTCTAAAATACGCCGCCAAGAGGGACATTGGAAAATATAAGCCCAAGGGCTTATTTTTGGAGAAAATACGGTATGTCTAATTAAATCTATGCAAAAGTCGCAACTGGCATATAAATGACTCATAATAGATTAGGTTCAGGCTATCTTACAGACATTGCTTCAAGTTAAAATGCACGGCTGGTTTAAAAAATATAAATTAATTATGTCACAGACTGGCGCGAAGTTCTGAAAACGGCAAGGTCCAAGAGATGATAGGATTTTGAAATTTGTCCGATTTGTTTGGGTGAAAATATAAATTCCAAAATTTTTATCCAATTTTGATTGATGTTTTATTTTATTGAAATCTGATTTTTCGTTACTGTCCGACATATATCTCTTGCTCAATACAAGGAGAGCACTAAAATGAGAGCCTTTGCGAGGCCTAAAAATAATTCACTTCTCTTGTGAGTCATTTCATACGGTAATTGGTAGGTCTGCGTATTTAAGCTAAACAAACAACGCAAATAAAAAATATTACTGGGAGAGCGAAAGAAAAGTGAACAGAGAAAATGTTGGTTCTTTTAACTGTCCCAAACAATACAATTTGCTCGAACTGTTTTTCATTCGTAAAAAACGTTTCAAATTTGGTAGAAAAATTACTAAGAACATTGGCAACTTTATGATCTCAAAACTCTTCCCATTTAATGCGCATTGCCCATTTATTACCTCGCATAGTAAAAATCACAGAAATCAGAAATATATATAATCAGAAATAAAATCTTCTACCAAACATGGAAATAATCTAATAAAATATAGTAAGTTGTAGGCAGAAACTCCGAACAACAGCAAACAAACTCATAGAGAATATTCATTGAAATGGACAGCAGAAGAAAAGCAGCTGTCTGCGCCGCAAACGGGGCTACCGTCAAATGACCTTTGAGATAGAGACATTCGCGAAAATTAATGGGGACATTTTGGGAAACGTCAGGAATGGTCAGCAATGCGAGCACGTACAAAAGCATTAAGCATATTTGGGTTTTGGATACATTCACCTCATATGAAGCTTCTGCCAAAATTGGCATATATTTTGGCCGCTTTAAAACAATGTGCGACATTGAGAGACATTCCTCAATGTTACAACTTTTAAGGTGTTGCTAAAAATGAAAAAAATAAGTCAAAAATGCAAAAATTTACTAAATCATTAAAGGAAGTTTGGCAAATCTCTTTCTTGAGAGAACATGAAACGATTTGCGTATTTATGTATCTACTATCAATAGAAATGATATTTTCCCAAAATATGGTCAGATAGCAAAATGAAATGAAAAAGAAACATAGAGATAATGTAGAGTTTTGTTATATACCTTTGCGCCGTCAATTTAATGTATTTTGTATATGAGAGTAGGTTTAATAGGATTGGACAAGAGCAAAACGATCGCAGAATGCAAGCACAGATATAAAACTGTAATAGGCCTAATTTAATCTAAACTTAATGGGTTTCAATGAAACGAAGATAAAGAATTTAATTTATGCAGCAAACAAAACAAATGCTTTAGAGAGTTAGGCACTGGCTCTAAAATAGACTATGAAGCTGCGCGAAAAGTCAGCTATGAGTGTGGTATACTATAGACATATGGAAAAAAATGAACACTATGCTATAGTGTTATGTTACTGTATAAAAACGAATAATACCATCATTTTACTTCTAGTTTCTAAACTAGCCTTTTTGTGACAGATTGAATTTTCACTGTAAATAACATAAATGATTAGTTGAAAAATTGGGGCTAGTATGGACGCAAAAGTGTTGTAGACTGGTCGAGTATTTTACGCCTCAGGCCGTATGCAAAATATTAGGTCGTATTATATATAAATGCAAAATAGTAATATAAAAACAAATCAGTATTCACTAATTATCGGAAGGAACCGAGTAATGACTAACCCACTAATGACCAGCCGAATCACATTCCGCCGCATTTATATATTTTACTTGAATATATTTATAGAACATATATGCTTCAATGAAAATGAGGGGGTGTGTGACGATGATATCTGGCTGGCTGTCCTCCGCCCTTTTGTTTATTTGTTGATCCGTATACAAAAGTTGGCTCGCCTCCCGTTTTCCCTCTCTGAGAGAGCCTAAGCAGCTGGTTGTAACTGTGACTGAGCTTAAGAGAAAGGGGATGTATACAAGAGCAAAAATAGTGGTTCTTGGACAAAATTGTGGTTTGGTACAGCTTTACATATGGTACAAAACCAAACGAGTGACTAAAATTTTAATTTCGATGACCTTTATTGGAATGCGTTATGTTTTCGAATTTTTCTTTATGATTTATCATTTTATTTCGTTTTGGATTTCCAATGTATAAAATAATATTTCGATTGTTAGTATAATTGAAATCTGTTAAAAGAAATGCCAACTGGCCATTTATTGAAACTGCACTGTATTCCAAACAATGTTTCTGTAAAATCCAAAGATTTTAAACGAAACCAAATCAAGAAGATAAACTATACATATTTTTGCTAAAGCTTTATCGTTCCACCTCTAATGTAGCTAGAGTACATTTCTTTAGCGCAAACACTCAGCAGTGTGATCTTTGCTTTTTTTGCTGAAGCAGCTTTTGATTCTTAATTTTTTATAGTTCGGTAAAACCCACTCTAAAATTAAAACTGACGTGACATATGAGTAACAAAGACGCGGCCCACGCTCCCTGCATTCTTTTATTGAAAAAGACAAGAAGGAAAGAAAGTACAAAAGCCCAGGATTTTATTTTTGAACTCTGAGTTTGTTCAAACTTTGGACGGAGGAGACCTCTCTTTTGTTTACCTAAGGAGCATTACTGTTGCGCTTTTGGACGATCAAAGCAAGGTATTTTGGGCAGACGCCCACAAAATTCGTTTCCTTTATAATCCCAATATAGAAGATCGTAGGAGGATAATATCGAAGGTGTTTCAAATAAAAATCGCTACTTTAATGTTTGTTGAAAAATGAGTCAAAAGAAGACGGCGGAAATATTGCTTTAAAGAAAGAAAGAAAGAAAGAAAAAATATTGTGAAAGCCTACTAAACCAACGTACCTGGACACAGGACAAACCATGGAAACTCGCAATTGATTCTCGATTTCTATTCTCGCTTTCTATAGAAAGCTGACGCTAAACTAACAAGGAAAACTCACCTGGGGCAACGCTCACCTGGGGAAAAGTGACGGATAGGAATGTAGCCCAGGTTGTGGGCATTCGAACGGTACCAGACTTTTTTCCCCATGCACCTTGAAAAAAAAATTCACAAATACCTGAAAATGACCATTTTTGGCTAAAAATGGCAGTTTTTGGCCGAAAAATGGCGTTTTTTGACGCGATCGGAAAAAACTAATTGCAGATTCGTGATCAGCGCATCGAGTTACCCATAAAAACGCTCAATGCGAAAAAGTTTTTCACATTTTCAAAAAATCGGTTTTTTCGAGCACCATGTGGTCCCCCCTTTGCTCCAAAAATGGAGATTTTTCAAGATTTTCAGAATTTTTCTGGGAAATGTGTTTTTAGGGGTAATTCGATGCGCTGATCACGAATCTGCAATTAGTTTTTTTCCGATCGACTCAAAAAACGCCTTTTTTGACCAAAAACAGCCGTTTTTAGCCAAAAATGGCCAGTTTTGACTTTCAGGTATTTGTGAACTTTTTTTTTCAAGGTGCATGGGGAAAAAAGTCTGGCACCGTTCGAATGCCCACAACCTGGGCTACATTCCTATCCATCACGTTTCCCCAGGTGAGCGTTGCCCTAGGTGAGTTTTCCTTGTAAGCTGTGATTTTCTAATCGCCGTGAGTTTGGCGATAAATTATTCTCATCCGAGACTCATAAAATATCGTGTTTGTTGAAAGAGTAACAGAAATAAGATATAACAGTGTTGCTACTAAGATATGCCAAAGCGAGATTCAAGAAGCTTGACTTTTGATGGAACAATCATTTACCAACTTTTCCGTTTATGTAAGCCATCGCGTCGCAAAATCACTACACATCGCCAGAAGCATTAAAGTATCTATGCTGTTAGGTCGCAGGTTTAAAGGCGCCATGACAGTATCATTCCAAACTACACCTGTTATTGAACAAAGGTAAAAAAATGCATTCTAAAGTCTAACCGCGCATCAGAATAGTGGTTCTGTAAAATGATACGAGGGTGTTGCTATTGGTGAATAAAGACAACAAATGAGCATTTTCAAGTCTGAAACGTTCATAAATCAATATTTATGGATGAAACCTGAAACTTTGGTGCGAGTTTTTCGATTATTTCTCACATTTCCACTTACTCATTATCTCGAATCTTTTGCAAGTCATTTCTATGAATTCGAAAAGACCTCATTTCCTAGTATTGTCTACCTTCGCTAAAAATTCTCGTAAAGCTGCTGTTCTAAAGAAAAGGTCAAAAAGATGAAAATCCGATAGGAAATCACAAACTACACGTCAATTTGTAATTCCCATTGGAATCCCGTATTAGTGAGAGACCACCTTCCTTTAATTAAATCGCGAATATAAGAGAGAATTAATCTCCTGTTTGTAGCATTGTGACATATTTCAGCATCGAATTAAGGGGAGGTCTACCATAATAATAACAAATCTAATTGCCTTTATGACATTATGCAACAATGATCGGAGTTAAAAAGTGTTTTAATTGAAACATTTAAATTAAAAACCCTTTCATTATTAATAAATCAACGATAGGATGCAGATATTGGACTTTGCTCATGAAACATTGCCAAAATCCAATTGTCTGAAAACGCTAATTCTTTCAATTTTCTGACTGAAACAAAGGGTTGAATGGAACAATTTGTTGAATAGGGCTAAAAATAGTAAGTCGTGTCAAATTGCGAAGGAAATCGAGAAAAATGTAGGTTTGATTCAAACTCATGTCAGATGATTTTGAAATATAACAAGGGTAAACATTTCCTTTCCGTTCAACCTGAGTCCGAAATAATGCGACAGGAAAGCCTACCGAAGTAATTACGGCGCTTATTGGTTTTATGATATTTTCTTGGCACTAATTACCTGGGACAGTTAAAATGTGTGTCTCTTTGAATTGGTCTCGGAAATTAAAAACATATTTGAAAGAAGGAAGAATGTGGAAGTGACGAATTTTAATGCAGAATAATAAGTGGAAACAAATTTGTCTAAAGAAAAAATGATGATATGAATTTTCAAAAGAAAACAATCTTTTGTGTCTAGTAGATAATGATCTTAGATTAATAAAATTTGCAATTTTAAGGATTTCAAATATTCAGTTATAATTTAAATATTTGGGTTAATTAAGTAAATGTGAAAAATAATAAGTGACAATCTGCAGTAACACCCGAGGGCCGGAGAGGAGTTTTTTATGCACAGAACAAGGATTATCCTACTTTTCCCTAATTTTCAAGAATGGGCATATATTTACAAGAAATATGCGAAAATTATCACAAGGAAACATATATAAAATGGCACAAAACTATTTGTATCACCTCCGCAATAAATAAAGCTAAATTTTCATTTCCACGATTGGGATTGTATCACATAATCAAGGCCAATGAAATGTGAAAGTAATATAAAACTGATACTTTCATTACGAAATCTGAACTTGCCATAAATAAAATAACGCAATCGAGATAGATTTGTTAGCAAATGCCAGCCCAGTCGGCCAGCTAATTATTTATTTACAGTGACAATGAGGAGATTTGGAAGTGCATACGAAAGCAGTGATGTTGTGATCCACTCTCTTTTGAAATAGCCCTCTTTGAACCACAGGCTATACAGTAATAAACCAACACACATGTTGGTGAGGAGGTCCGGACAAATGGAGAAAAGGAAAAGTCATTCGGCTTACGAACAACTGATCGCGGTCATTCCCTATCGAACATTCAATAAATGTCTGTCCTTATTAAAGTAATTTGGCGAATGATTCTCGGGCAGTTAAGCAGTTTTGAGTTTGGCAGAAGCAGCCCTTTGAGTTTTTCAATTTTCAGCATAATTATGAACAATACCTCAAGGGACACACTTGCAGCAGATTAGAAAACAGAGGAATGTCTCCGTTTACAAGGAAACAAATTTTTGTCTTCCAAAAACATATCAAAACGGATTTTGAAAAAATTTTTATTGTTTTATTGCAAAATGTTTAATACCAACTCTAAATATGGAACAAACACATAGTATCCGAGTTCCAATCCAAATTCTGTCATAATTTCACTGGAAATAAAAATTATTTTACAAATAATGTCTAACTAGAAATTAATAATAATTTGGTGACATTTCATCATCCAGAGAGAAAATCCCGTATCGCGCAGGGGAACCGAGAGAAACGTGCGTGTACCTAATTTAGCTCACTAATACGGAAGGAATTGGTCGAAGGTTGATTTTACATATATATCGCTTGGCTCCACAATATACACTGTGAAAACTATGTTTTACTCTTCAAATACATAGCAAAATTTCTCTAAAAACAAATACTGTTAACTGTTTTTAAAAAATTTTACATTTATAATAAATTCCTTGTCGCCGCCTTCCTCATGTATTGGCTTTTATACCACTTTTTCGTGGGTTGAACTCTGCTATGTAGCCTTATTGGAATTTTCACCTGTGCATAATTATTTATTTTAAATCTGAGTTTTCAACAAGCGATTTTGTAGACATGTCGAATGGCAAATGTTAGCGGGATTCTGTATTTTTGCAAAACGTTTGCTTAAACTTACAGAATTGTTTTAAGTAAAGGTACAATAAAATTTTCTGTTTTCAAATCATGTCAATGTGTTGTTGAAAACGCATCTGTTTACAATAAAAATGTTGTCGAATAAAAATGTTGTTATTGAAATTTTGGCAATGGAATTTGGTATTACTAAAAATGAAGCTGGGCAATTTTGTTTGCACTATTTTGCGATTTTTTAGATTCTCCGATAGTAATAAAGCCGTATTTTCGATGCTATCTGAATCTCGACTGCAATCTGAAACTTTGTTACAAAAAATACCCCCATTTATTATCTTTGCTGATGAAAATTCAAGCATCAGACGGATCTGGAACGCTTTTGTCGCTTTATTTTCATCGTCTTTTGTCTTTCCATGAGGTATATAAAAATTTTGAAGACATACAACTCCTGTATAGATTTGTATACCACTTCACAAAGAGTTTATTTAGCATAGAAATGCAATGTGCATAATATTTTAATGTAGTAACCGACGGCGGAAACTGCACAACGGAGTGAAGCTCGCAAACAACCGTCGTTTCAATTATTCATCGTTTTTCATCGAATTTAGCGCATTTCGAAATTCATTTATTACTTCCGATCGTATCGGGTTAAGCAATAAAGCAGTTTAATGCCTTAATGTCTAAATTACCACACGGTTTCTATATTTGCTAGAAGAGTTCGGAGGCGTTTTACGGAAGAATTCTAAAAAAATAACGCTTATTAGAAATTTTGGAAATATGTCAGTCTGACATTTTATCAAATGATAATATTACTATTACTGATCCAAGGATATAAACATCAATTTTCTTTATACTTGTCTAATCTGGAAACAAATTATCTATTTTTAATCTCGATACTATTACAATCATCCCCTCTCACGATTCCAAATATTGATTTTTCTTGCGCTATATAATTTTGCAATTTTCTATTATTCAGGATGGTTCACTATTTCTTTCTTCGCGATCTTGCCGAGTTCTTCAATCGCTGCGAACTTGTTAGCCTTTTGTACGTGTCACGTCAATTCCGTCGTGTAATAGAACAAGAGTTTCCCAACTCGCCTTTCATGTCCTATTATATGCTGCAATACCAATACGGTTTATGGAAATTAAACCGCGCTTCCGGGGCATCGAGCTTGCTGACAATGGACGTTCTTCGCTCATTGGCCTCTTGCAAATACGTTCGCTTTTGGGTGGTTTGCATTAAGTTCGGAAGTGATCGATACCTGAATGAAGACGTGGCATCACTGGATGTGTTGAATTCTATTAAACATGTGTGGCAGGACAGTCAGGTATATATTAATATGTTCATAGCTTCATGAAATTTAAACACTTCGTACCATAGATTTTTTTATCTCACTTGGTTCAATAGCCTTCATTGTATAAGAGATGTTTCATTTCAGGTGGAATTCATGAGCGTCATCGCACTTCCCAGCGTTGTCAAACGTCTGATGTTGTCATTTTTCTCTGGAGCGAACCAGTTACTATGGGATGTGCCGAATTCATTATTAGATTTGGCGCCTGTCCTTGCAATTGACCGCATATGCACTTATATTCATGATAGTGCTTTCACCATCGATGGTAAAGTTGCATGCAGTGACATCATGGAGTTCTTGATGCGTTCCGCTCAATGCTTTGGATATCGCAAATCCCTCAGCATCTACACAACAAATGTTCCGGATCGACAAGAGTGCGAAAAGATGTTAGATGTAATAACAGAGGTATGCATTTACAATGTAGCAACTGTCAAATAGTAGGTGACAAACTTGACTCTTTGTCGAAGCATTTAACAATTAGGTGTTTCAATTTTTTTATGTTTCGATTGAAATGTTTAGCATTTAGCTATCCCTTAGTATGGCAAAAGGTATGTTATGTAACAATTATGATTAAATAGTACCTACCGTAATACCTGTAATTGCTCCCCCTAAAATTACTCCCCCCTATATTTACTCCCCCCTCGGGGGGTAGTTGAAAAATTACTCCCCTCCCTAAAATTACTCCCCCCCCTAGAATTACTCCCCCCCCAAAAAAAAATGCGGTTTTTTCCAATTTTTTGCTCTTTTTAGCTAGTATTTCGTATGCCTAATATAAATAGACAAAATTTAGACAAAATATAGTCTATTTTTAGCTATTTTTTAAAGTTATCTAAAAAACCAATTTTTTGGATAAAAAACCATAGGGGGGGGACCCTATTGATTTTTTTTCGAGAGATTTTTCAGAAAAATGATTTTTCATACCATAGGGTCCCCCCTATGAGTTTTTATGCAAAAAATTATTTTTAGAAAATTTTTTACAAAAAAACCATAGGGGGGACCCTATGGTATGAAAAATCATTTTTCTGAAAAATCTGTCAAAAAATCAATAGGGTCCCCCTATGGTTTTTTATCTAAAAAAATTATTTTTAGAAAATTTTTTGCCAAAAAACCATAGGGGGGACCCTATTGATTTTTCTCGACAAATTTTTCAGAAAAATAATTTACAAAAATTTACAAAAATTTGGAGAAAAATGGCCAAAAATCCCAACAATTTTGACAAAAACGCCAAAAATTTTCGCGGCCCGCCGCAGGCGGGCCGCAAAAATTTTTCAAACCTCGCCATGCCTTCGGCACGGCGAGGTTTGAAAAATTACTCCCCTCCCTAAAATTACTCCCCTCCCCTATATTTACTCCCCCCCTCGGGGGGTAGTTGAAAAATTACTCCCCCGGGGGAGTAATTACAGGTATTACGGTAAACAATAATTTGGCTTCGATTGTAATTATTCCGCTATCCTTTTATACAATTTCAGAAATTCATGCTCTTGACCAAGCCGAAGCTTCTCCATTTCCAATGGAATTGCAGACGTTTTTCGACGGACGAATTCAGACCGTTTGCCAATTGGCATCACAACAATAATTTCGACGTTACGAACAAAAAAATCAAGATGCAGCTTGTTTTTAAGACGAACGACTTTATGTTCTCCTTGTCATCCGTGTCTATTTAGAGTAGTCTTGAAGAATTGTATTCAGTCTTCAAACTGTATTTTGTTAATTGTTCCTTTCTTTTGAATTTTATTATAACCTGGAGCATAGAATTTTTTCACCATATGAATTTTTCCGAAATAGAACGTTGTTTTATACATATATTCATTCATTTCCGTCATATTCAAACCAGATAAAATTTTAAAATAACTTTCAAAGTCACATGTCTCGAATTTACAGAATACATATCCAAATATTATCACCATTGTGATAATATAGAATTAACATTCAAGGTTGGATACAAATTAATCAGTGATTACAATTATTCATAAATATGACAAAAAGTTTTCGTAATATGTGCACTTCATAATAATATGACAATTATTACGTTACGAATTATTATTACTGTTTCCATAAACAGTACTGTGAGTCATTGAAGTCACGTTTTATTAGTGGAATCAAGTTAAAGCGCTGAAATTCTATTAATCCGCAATGTGAAAATAGCAAAGTAATACATAATTTCGATAAACGATCACGTACCGTTTCTTTGTATCTCTTTCCTAGGCAGATGGTAGGTGAATAATTCCGCAGTTTTTCAGTAGATAGTTTATATTGTTACTTAACTTCACTAAACTGTCATTTGAATGCGCGCAAAAATTTGGCATAGCTAACTCTTTACCAAATTCAAACATTCAATCTCTGCTTTATTTCATTTTTATAACTTTCCTCCAAATACATATATAATTTACAGTTTTTAATTTCAGATAATTATGTTTATACAGAAAAGTCAAGTGCCACTAAAAGAATTTCAGGATGACATAAGGTAGGCTTTTCATTCGTCGTGCATTTTGTTATGTCCATGCCCATCACCCATAGCGCCAATGTAACGCCTACTTTTAAGCAAGCAAGGGGAAATGTAACATGGGGGAGTTGTTGGTTTGGTCTAACTAAGCCACATAAAAAGGTGCTTGAAGATCCCAACATTGTATTGAAAGTTACGGACCTGACAGCGTTCTCGAATACCCATGATACCCCTCATGGATTTGCTTTATGGAAATGCATCTGATTACGTAATCGTCAACAACCTTCCTTCTCACTGTAAACATGTTTACATACGTAAACATCCCGTTGAAAGTAGAAGCGAAGAGGCATGGAACCAATTCATTGAAAGCTGGGGAGGGGACACACTGAAATAACCCCGTTGAAAATAATGCCCCGGTGGCATACTGATATGGGGCTTCTCGAGGCCGCGCAATTTGCGCGGCCTGCCTTGCTAGGTAATATTAAGTTTTGAATATCATTGGTTATATAAGTAAACATATAATTGACAATAAGCATTTGAGTGTGGGAGTTGCAGTCGCAATTTTGGGATTTGGATAAGGCAGACATTGAATAAGAGAAGATAGAAAGAAGAAACATCCTTTTCATATAAAAAGATCATATTACGCCATGTGTTTCGTCTAAAAATTTTATATTCCAGGGAATGGTACGCACGATATAGTCAGCAGTTTACATCAGCTAATTACCGAGATTATCTTACCGAGAGGGAACGGCACTCGAAACTCGAGGATGCTTTGGAAAGACTGGAAGTGGAAACAGAATCTGAATGCCGGAGAAAACAGGTACGAAGATTCAGTATTTTTTATACATTTAATACTATGAAACTTGAGGTAAAGTGGTAACGAATTAACCTAACAATTATTAGTAAAAGAGCATTAGAAACTAAAAAAGTAATTTCCTAAACCTATTTATTAGTTTAACATTTATTAAAAAATGGCGACAAGTTATGCATTTGTAAAACTCGTATTTGTTTTATTTAACTTGAAAAGCAGGGCTTTTTAAATACTAATTTATTTTTTAGATAGAAGTTGCTCAAAAACTACAAAATATTGTAATTCAAAAACCACAGATATCGGAAGTGACAGCTCATCCTGGTGCCTTAATTCAGCAAGCACGTCCGCATTTGCCTATTGGTAATGCAGGCTTAAAACACAAGGTTTTTTAAAATTAATCTTATTTTCAAGCGTTTTGTTGTAAAATCGAATAGTGCTTCTGTAATCCCGAATTCAAAGCCAACCGCACCTACTATCACGACTCTGCAAAATCCTCTCATGACTCTGGATAGTTGATATTTTTGCGAATTTCGAGTTCTTTATAAATAAAGTGAAAATATTATGCATTATCTATGTGATAGAACCGTATAAAAATATCAATATTACATTTAACTCATATTTTTTAGGTATCGAATGAAAAACCGCATACGTTACCTCAGAGGAATTCTACAATTGAGTAAGTGCTCATGTATTCTGTTAGAATCATAATTAACCAACTTTAATTTCTACAGCACCGTCAAAGCAATATATTTTGAACCAATACACGAGATACAGCCCGAAGATTTCTTATTGCTGTCTTCTGACTCCGAATCCGATTTTGATGAACTTTCACAAGAACCACCAGAGTGTGATACGGAGGATAATGAACATGCACATCTTGAAAACAAAAGAGAACTTGATAGTAAATGTTTCAATAAAGGTATGGTTAAATGGTTTTTTCGTTTCACTGGGAGAATGAAAATGTAGCATCGCATTATGACTATAAATAAGATACATGCACAATCCACGACGATCGTCCCTCTATGACGGCGGAAATTACAGGGAATACGGTATTATAAATTGTATGGCGCAATTTTCATTTTGCAACAGTTATTTAATAGGCTATCCATCCGAAAAGGTTAAATGTCACTGTGAAACCTTGTGGAAAATCTGGCACGCTTTTTGGTTTATTTCAACCAATTTGCTTATCAAAATTTGGAATCCAGGTCAATATCGTACTTAACAATTTCATAACGAAAACCCTTAATGAAAAAACCGGAAATTATTTCCAATTTGTAGATATTCTTTTTTAGAAATATTATGTATATATTCACAATCTAGATGCCACTGTTGGATTACAACCGAAAGATGGAACTTTTGCGCAAGCCATTGATCCTTTAAATGTTGTGCCATCAAGTCTATCAAATAAAGAGCAAGCAAATCCGTCATTTACTTTTCAGCTAAATACAGGTTAAATATTTTGAAAATTTATATTAATGACCTGATATTTTCAGCTTCCGTGCAGAAACCTTCAACGAGTTCCGGTCAAACTATACAACCGAAGAGTTTAGTCAGCAACAAGAGCGATCACGTAGTTACAGATCATGTTGTTACAAACATCACAAATCAGGAGAGCCCGTCTAATTTCCAATTTAAAAATGGTTAGTTATTGAATATTGTATTATTACATATATATTAGATGTATGTTATTAGTCGCTCTGTTCGTTACTGCTAAATATCCTTATATGTTAATACAAGTCTAATCCTATTAGATTTCACAACCACCCATCCAAAAGTGGACGAACGGAATAAGCAAATACTTTCGCCTCCTGATAATTCAACCCCTTCTACTTTCCGATTTAATAAAGGTATGTTTTCAATAAATTGCAACTATTTTTGTTTCAAATTTACAGATGCTGCACCGATGACCTCAACGCCGGATGCTACCAAAACAGTGCCATTTTCCATCAAATCGGATGACTTTTCTTTCGCAACCTCAAAGATTTGCTCACCGGATTCAGTAAAGAACAACACAAGTTCAGAATCGTCCCCATTCAAATCGATGATTCCTGACAAACGACCGGCGCAAGGAAGCGAACCACAGGAGTGTTTAAGTTAGTTCATTTTTACATTTGCAATAACGAAAAATTGTGAAAGAGTATGACTTTGGATTATTTCATTTGAATAAATTTTGTTTCCAAATATAATTTTGTCAATATTTTAGCACTATTCCAAAGCTCTAAATTTGTTTGAGAATTTGTTTTTTGGCAAATAGCGTTTTATTGTTGTGTTAAAAATGTCCTAAAATGAATTGTCAAAATTAACATGGATAATGTAGTAAAATCAAAGGAAGGATATTCAACAAATATCTTTTTATAAGGGAATGGTGTATGTATTGAATTGCAGGCTGTTAGTAACAAAAAATGTGAATTTTTGGTTTTTGTTAATAAAGAATGTTAAGAAGGCGGATCAGAATTTCTGACCCGCATACTTACAATGCATTACAACGGTACGAATGTCTAATTTTTGGTGATAATTTGTATTTCTGATTCAGAAATAGAAATTATCACATAATAAGAAAACAGAGTAATAAAGTAATTCGAAGATGACATGTGAATGTTCATTGGCCCGAAGAGGTCCGAAAATCTATGGTGATCCAGAATTTGCCTTGTTTAATCCTCTGATACATATGAAGTATACCCATTAAGCATCTCCGTTTCCAGAACTATGCGAGAAATCCTCACTTGCAAACTTAACTTCTACTTTAGATGACCATTTTTTGGGAGGATGTCATCTCGCGAAATGGATAAAGTTCTATGCTACTGAGCACGAAAAGCTGAAAGCAGAAATTCATGCATTTGAAAAGAATACAGATACGGTAGATACTCTTTAATACTTTTGATATTTAACTAAATTTATTTTACAGAAAAAAGCGCGAATTACGCTGAAAAAGATGATCATCGACAAAATAAATTTTTCTGCGAAGAAAAAAGCGACAAATTCGGATTTAGCACAAGCGCTTTCATTTTTCATGACTCTCTTCGATTTCAAGCCTGTGAAAGATAGCAATGACGAGGAATTCCAACTGGATCAATCTAACAAACCGATGATAAATTATGCTATGTCAACAATTTGTTCTCGATTCATTGTAAGTGTTTATCAATTCGAGTATGGTGCTCGATATCGGTAAAATTTGCATTTGTCGACTTTTTATGTTTTTAACAACTTATTATGGTCTACCAAAAATTGTGTATAATATAAAATGTGAATAAAGTGCTATTTTCATGCAAAAATGGATATTTTACGTTATTTTGGCTCGTATTAAAAATCGCCGTTAAGTGAATAGTAACGTGAAAATATAGTGTTGCCGAGCGTTATAATACCGACGTAACTGTAGACAAATTGAATAATTTTTTAAATATTAAATCGATTGGTTACATTGCAAGGGTTGTCTTAAATTTTAAATATACATTAAAGTTGTTTTCGTTTAAGGAAAGTTTAAAATTTAAATCATATTTATTAGAAGAAGTGGGATATGGTTTGCAAAAAATAACATGGATAGATTTGTAGTTGAATTGATCATACTTATATGGTTAATGGTTTTATTGGTCTACACTGCTTTTTTGCTAACTTTTGATCCATAATATTCTACAATATATTAAAATATATAACATTAAATATAAATATTAAAATATATTAAAATGGAATTAATTTACCTGTATTTATATGTTTTAGGACAAAGTAAGGTGGGATGCCGAACTTACTGACTCGATTATGATGATAGTGGTCACACTGTGCGTTCGATCGACCCAGTTTTATAAGATTTTCTGCGCCGAAATACTCAGTTTCTCAGCAATGTTATCATTGAGTGTTTCCAGGATGTGAGTCCTTTTATTTTTGCTAGATCACAGTTTAAATTTTAGATTGGACAAGATTATTTCATTTGGAAGCGCCACTCCTGAAGCACCGACGCACTGGCTTGAAACTGAATCGGCTATTTTCGGGCTTTTCTACAAAGTACATTTCCGGCTGAAATCTGCAAAAGTATATTTTGTTATTTAAAATTATGGCTATTTAAGTTTATACGGTTTGTGGGTGTTCTCTATTTCGGGGTATTTCAGTAAAATTAGGTTCTCCGTGCGGGTTTATCCCCCCCAGTATGCTAGCCCGGATTTTCCGTGCGTGCGTAACATGGCCGTTAGACCCCTTACGCCGGTGTTTTATGGGCAAGTGATAGCTTAAAATGTTCGTATAGACGAGCTGAGTATGTTTTTAGCAAAATTTAGACAAATATTTTTGGAAGTCGATTTTTTTCTCAGATGTGGCCATTTTCAGGGGTGTATATTTCTGTCTGTGCATATACATGTGTGTAACATCTGTGCAACATATACTCCCGAACAGCCCAATCTGACCGCTGATGGCGGTGCGCGAAGCGCCGCTGATGCACGCTAACCGCTTCCTAGCGAAGTGAGGGCCGCGAAGCGGCCCGACTTCGCTAGTTTTGTTATTAAGAAAGAACGCTGAATTACGTTTATTGATAAAGCTTTTGAAAATTAACTCGAATAATAAATTCAAAATTTGATAGTGTTTTTTACAAAGTTCGCTGAAATTTTATCCGAACTGCATTAAATAAATGCGTATTTAGAATACGTTACTATTATTATAACTTATTATTATTTGAGGAATATACAGCCGACGCCCCGCAAAACGTCAAGGGACCAGAATTGATACGAATGATATTAGTCAGTACGCTACAATTGGATAATCCAGTGCTCTTGTCAAGTGCTTTTCTTGCAACAGAAATACTCAATGTAATTTTTCCTTTTTATTGCCGGTGTGATATGTACAGTGTTAGTGAATACTGTGGAAAATAGAAGTCGAACAGACTTTATGGAATTATGGAACCATATATTATGAGGGGGACGGACAGTTCCCCCCGGACAGTTCCCCCTAGGGAAAACAGCGCATAATGGCTCATAACTAAGTCTAGACTTGCCCGAACAATCCTTATAAGGCGCCAAACAAGCCATTAGGCTTGGGGCCCCGCTGTGCACGCCCCAATCGGACTTAGTCTTATGCTTAAGCTCCTGAACAACCCTTACATTAGGCTAAACAACCCTTACATTAGCCTTGGGGCCCCGCTGTATGGGGCCTAAGGGACTTAGTCTTAGGCTTAAGCTCCCGAACAACCCTTATAAGGCTCCAAACAAGCTTAAACTTAAGTTTAGACTTAGTTATGAGCCATTATGCGCTGTTTTCCCTAGGGGGGAACTGTCCGGGGGAACGGTCCTAGCGCCATATTATGAAACAATTCCCATTGAAATCAAACATAAGTCTAATGTTAATTTCACACACTTCAGCTCATCTTCTCTAACGGTCTCAAAGTTCATTTTAGAATTGTGTGTCACATTTGTCCAAAGCCTGCAAAGGATTTTCGTCAAGCCTTAAGACTGCGCTTCTGCCTGCTGCCAAACACATTGTTGAATTCGAATGGGAACCAATTATCGCTTCAATTTGTGAGAAGTTAGCTGACCAAAAACTTGAAACAATCCTAAGGACACGTCATGATGCACTTGTTTGTAATTTGGAACACTCTATCCAGAAAATGGGATCTCAATAAATTTTGTATGAAGATAATGTTTGTATCACATTTTATCGAGAATTGTTTTAAAAGCTGATATGTTACTTTACTAAGAAGCCAGTGTCTGTCCGTCCGTCTCTGCCTGCGTGGGGTGGCGTTTAGACCCCTTCCGCTGCTCATTTCCGGGCAAGTGATAGCTTAAAATGTTCGTACGGATGTGCTGATACAGATTTTCAAAAAATTTAGACAAAATATAGACAAATTTTTTTTTGAAAAATGGGCCATACTGACGGCGGGGGGGGGGGGGACGCCGCGAGAGCGGCGGCGTAGGACAGCTAGTCACTGTACAACAAAAGTGTCTAATATTTGCTTAATGGTATAACATCATGAAGATTTATATGAATCGATTTTCATAAGCCTGTTATTATCTGAATTGGCTATAAAATTATACTTGACATAAGCCACAAGCAATATCCACTCTACCTAAGTCGCACATGTCCGTCCGTCTGTCGCATGGCGTAACTTTTTTTGTACCCCCGATACAGGGGTGTGTAATAGCTCATTTTGTAGGTCTCCAGCTGTAGGGCCCGGGTTTTCAAAAATTGGGGAGCGGCGATCTCGAAAAGTGGCCGTTTTTTGACAAAAAGTGCAAAAATGCAGGTTTTTTGATGCTACAAAGGAAACTTTTTTTGTTCCCCCGATACAGGGGTGTTTGATAGCTCATTTTGTAGGCCTCAAAAAGTTGGTATACGAATCCGCAAAAATTGGGGAGCGGCGATCTCAAAAAGTGGCCTTTTTTGCCAAAAAATGGCAAAAAGTGACCATTTTCTAGGAATGAGCACAAAGCTCGGAAACGGTCACAAATTCTGTCCTTATATAGTAAATCGACCTCGCTGAGTTCGAATCCGGGGTCAGAATTTACCCCGAAACCTTCCAGAATTTTCTAGAAGCTTTCACAGTATCGGCCCAGCAGTGTACTAGGCCGCGGCAGTGTACTAGAGTGACGCGCCGCGCCTTCGGCGCGTTCATGGAGTAGCGCACTGTTGGGGACTAGGCATCAGTTTGCAAGAAATTAATATCCAGATAAAACTCTCGAGGCCGCCGCCGCTATTCTATCGGATGAGAGCTTTGAGTATCAGGAAATTTGAAAGCTCTCACCTGATAGAATACGAAAGGCACCGGTTTAAACAAAAAATTAAACATCCCAAAATTAGGTACTCCGAAAAGGCGGTGAAAGCGGCGGCCTCGAGAGTTTTATCTGGATATTAATTTCTTGCAAACTGATACCTAGTCCCCAACAGTGCGCTACTCCATGAACGCGCCGAAGGCGCGGCGCGTCACTCTAGTCCTTATAATAAGTTAGTGACGATCCTCCGTGCGTGCGTCCGCCGGATGAATTTGAAAGTCATTCTTACGGGTGCTTATTTCTTATCTTATCTTTCCCTTCTGGCTTTTTTGAGTGAAAAGGACTACATCATTAGGTTAGAGTGTCAGAGAATTTTGTCCCTTCTGGCTTTTTTCACCCAAAATGTCATTCTTAGGGGTGCATATTTCCCAAACATTTTGCCAAACTTAGACTGAGCCAAACTCAAGGGTGGACCTTAGGCGCCTGGACGTCTCTCTATACTTTAACTACAGCGGCCACACTATTTCGTAGACATACACAATGAAATAAAAAATCAATGGCTATCTTTTACACAATGAATATGCTTCCTTTGTTCTGCAGCATAGACAAAAATCGGTCCGGCGGACCGATTTTTGCCTATGATGATTCGTGATTTCATCACTAGCTCCTTTGTGCCTGTTGTTGTGTATAATGTACGAAATTGTGTGGCCACTGTAGTTAAGTATAGAGAGACGTCCAGGCGCCTAAGGTCCACCCTTGGCCAAACTCAGACTGAGCCAAACTCAGTCTGAGTTTGCGAGCCACCGCAGGTGGCGAGCCACTCCTGTGGTCGGGCGCTGAGCACCCGACCTTCCTCCTTGGAATGTGAGTGAAGTTAGAACAGAAAAAGCATACTGATATAGACTCCCCGCGCGTTAGCGCTAGTATGCAAATATTTTCATTGTTCAACTGTGTAAAATGTGTCGATGGTTAAAAAGTAATCAATGTATTTTTATAAATAGTACATTTTTAATATAAGCAAAATTGTCAAACAGATTAAATTTAAAATGGTAATATAGAGTTTTAAAATTTGTTTAAAAAGTAAGTATAAAGGAATATTATTTAATTTACTCGGTTACTCTCACTCTCCTTCTCTTCGTTCCAAATTTTAAACTTACGGATTTGGAGTAAATTGCGGTCCAAGATTTTGTTTCCGTTGTCATGGCGACTTTCTTGGAAACAATTTTTTCTTTTACATTCAAGACACGCAAAACTAAAAGTGTCCATTTCCTCAGTTTTGTATGAAATACAATCGTCTTTTCCGCATTGGGTTTGGTGCCCGCGGGATGGTATATATGGGAAAATCATTGCAAGTATGTTCATTTTAAATCCTTGATGTAAAATTAGTTATATGGATTGAAGTGTTTGGATAATTAAATATTTGAAACGACATACTCAGATTTTAGACAGGGGAAACCGTTGCGATAAAAGAAATTGCTTTGAAATCTGATGTCAAAGCGCAATTGGAAATTTTTCGGGAAATATCAGCACTACGTATCTGCAGGCACGAGAATGTAAGTCAGTTGTAATAATGTCATAGATGGAAATCAGCTATATAATTGTATCATTCGCTTCAACTGTTTTTTATGTTTGTAAACACCACTACGGGATTTTTGAAATTAAAACGATAGACCAATATAAATTTTTTAATTTTAGATGTTAGATGTAAATAATGAAAAGTCAATATAATACAAAGTGTTACAGATCGTGCACCTCATCGAAGTCCTTATTTCTGACCATTCCGCAACATTGGTTACAGAATTCGTGGAATCAAACTTAAGGCTCGTCATCGACGACATTGAAAGACCTTCGAACAATGAACTCATAAAAAATTATTTCGTACAACTTTTTTATGGATTGGCATATTTGCATCGGAACGGGATAATGCATAGAGTATGTCGAAAAGCTTCTTCGATCTAACTGAAGGGAACATACCTTTAATTTTACCCCTTCCACCAAAAATTTAGTAGCAATTAACGTGGTAGGAACCTACGTTGTGGAATATTATGTTAATATTCATTTGCGATTAATGGCATTTATCGATGGTATCACTATTATACTTCACTGACCTATTAATAAAAAATGAGCAATTTATTATTTTAGGATATCAAACCGGAGAATATTCTTATAAATACGTCGAATAGAGTAAAAATCGCGGACTTCGGATTGGCATGTCTATATTTTCTTGATCAGCCCCAAAGAACTTATTGTCACCAGGTACTAAAATATATTATTTATAAAGTTATTATAATAATTAATTTTTACAATCTTACATTTCAGGTCGCTACGAGATGGTATCGTGCTCCCGAGCTTTTATTTGGTGCCATTCATTATGGCCCCGCTATGGATATTTGGGCAGCCGGATGCATTCTTGCAGAATTTCTAAATGGTGCACCATTGTTTCCGGTAAGTTACAATAGGACATAACATGGTATATACTAGGATAACGATTGAAATATACTAGTGTAGACACGAATCGAACATAATGGTTTGAATTGACAGTCTGGCCGTAGTAGCGCCAAGCGGAAAAGTAGCTACTTTCCTATCTCCTCTTTCACTTGTCTTGATACTATTGCGCGTCAATCGGCCAATTCAAACTGCTATGTTCGAGTCGTGTCTATAATAATATTTGATATGGCTTACTATAAGGATTGTATATAAATTCTCATAATTCGCTAAACTTTAGGGGGCGAATGATATCGATCAAATCGCATGTGTTTTTCAAGTTCTCGGCACACCCACCGATAATACTTGGCCTGAATGGGAACAGTTACCTGACAGTGGAAAGCTCGTATTCGATTCTATCGAACCTGTACAGGACTGGACAACTGTGGGTGAGTCAAATTGCTTGAAAAAAGCGAAAATTTACTATGTGAGTTCAGTCGATGTTGCGCAATGTGGAGATGAATCAAGCGAATGCTTGTCACTTTTACGATCTGTTCTGCGCCTTGACCCAACTAAGAGAGCGTCAGCCGAAATGTGTCTACAATCAGACTTCCTCTCTAGAAAACTTCCAAAATCACCACAGAGTATCGACTACACGCCACCACCGATAGAGACGTCCATTAAACAAAAAGCGTCCAACGCTCACATACAGTTCCGACAACAAGTAAATAGTAGTGACCATTATTAGTGATCGTATGTATTTTTATTTTATAATGTCCATACGAAATTATTCTGATTATCTTTTGCGCGAACGTTTTATCTGTTGAAGAAATAAAATAATTTTTAGGCAAAAATATATTTTCTTACAGTTTCGTCCAATCTCACGGTGCACCAAAACTGAAAAAAAATGGGAACAGCCCAGAAAACCACCTAAATAGGGGTTTTCGGGTGCGCTGAGTTCGAAAAAAATGTTGGTTTTTTTCATCGGATGCGGTTTGACCCACTTTTCGTGCCAGGACCAAGCATGGCATATACTTGACGAAAATCTGGTATATTCATTTCGTATTAGGGTAACGTTTTCTATCTAGTATGTGGATTTTGTACCTATGATTGTGTACTACAAATAGAAGATATAACAAATGCACGGTCAGCAGTCTACATTAATTACGGACTATATCGTTCTATGCCCCAAAGACCGAAATTCACGAAATTCAAAATGCATCTACTTTTTTTGAAGTCAACCATATTTTCAGATCTTGGTATCAAAATGTTCGCAAGAGCTGCCCGAAAAAACTCCGGACCTAAATTTTAAAAATACGTGGAAAAATATATTTATTTTTCAAAAATTTCAAAAAATTGGTCATTTTTTTGCACTTTTATGAAAAAAATTTCGTATTTTTCCACGTGTTTTAAAAATTTAGGTCCGGAGTTTTTTTCGGGCAGCTCTTGCGAACATTTTGACACCAAGATCTGAAAATATGGTTGATTTCAAAAAAGTAGATGCATTTTGAATATGCCCTACTTTTGGCTAAAAATGACCATTTTTGGCCAAAAATGGCACTTTTTGATGCGATATCAAAAAACTAATAGCAGATTCGTGATCAGCGCATAGAATTACCCCTAAAAACGCTCAATACGAAAAATTTTTTCACATTTTCAAAAAATCGGTTTTTTCGAGCACCATGTGGTCCCCCCTTTGCTCCAAAAATGGAGATTTTTCAAGATTTTCAGAATTTTTCTGGGAAATGTGTTTTTAGGGGTAATTCGATGCGCTGATCACGAATCTGCAATTAGTTTTTTCCGATCGACTCAAAAAGTGCCATTTTTGGCCAAAAATGGTCATTTTTAGCAAAAAATGGCCATCTTTTGCCACATTGGTCCCTCGAAAAAGCAGAAATATCTCTCTGCCACCCGTAAAACAGCGGTATTATGTCATATAAACATTGTTCTTGCCTAAATAGAACGTTTTGAACATGTTTTCTCACTGTTCCCATTTTTTTTTCAGTTTTGGTGCACCGTGATATATTATCGAACTCCGTGTAACACGCTCACAAAAACTCGTAAACACTAATACTTCACTGTTAGTAGCCTGTTGAAATTATTTAACACGTCATCATTATTGCCAAAATTGGTATAGTTTCATGGTTTGTCTCAAAATTTTTCTTACTGTTGTATAGTTTCATGGTTTGCAACGGGTTATTTAGCTCTGGGCTTCGACTCCAATCTTTTCAGCTTTTCAAAATTTTGCTTACTGTTCTGGAGCTGGAGCACTGCACAGTACTGATTATCTCGATAATTAAGTTGATTTATTCAACACTATACCATTAACAATTTCAACATATTTTGAGATTTCATCGATGAAATTTCTCCAATTTCAAGGCTTGTTGTGTTATGAACGCCCTTGTCCGTCTTGGTCAAGGAAATCGCTTCCTTCCACCTAGCTGGCGTCGATTGTCAAATTGCGATAAGGGTTTGCTAGATAGTCTATTTTTAGGACCACCATTTTGACCCGTAGAAGCATAGCGAGGCAGACTTGTCATTTTATCTCCGAAAATGAACATTGACCTGTGGATTCTTTTACGGATATTGATTTCGCTAACTTTTATTCCTCGTTCTTCTGGCTTCTTTTTCAAAACAGGAGGAGTGACGTCGCTGGAAACGCCTGAAAAAAGGCTTCAGGGAGTCGGAGTACGAGGTCGTTTACTCTGCGGCAGAACGCCGTTGAATGCAACTAAAGTGAAAATTGTTGACGTCGATATTCGTAAGTTATATCATATTTTCATGTCTTATTTATTATTTTCATATTTTACATTTCTTTCCTTTAAAACATAGTTTCATAATATTTTACAAACACTAAACCTAACAAACAAAACATACGTATTGATGGTTTTTGTTTAATAGTCTATGAATTCCTAAGGCATTATATGAAAATGCCAGGTTGTGTATTATGAAATTTTGTTTAAAATTATGTTTTTAAATTTTGATAATAATAGATTTTTTACCAAAATAGTTTTTGAAATGAGTGAATTTTTTAGTTTTATAGCGATTGTGATATGACTTTTATTCATAGTGATATGACTTATTTTGACTTCCTCATTCGTTGATAATTGATGTTTCATTGAGCACAAATACAGATTCCGGGATTTTTCAAATTTCGGGGCATTACTCAAATTTTGGGACCATTTTTCTATTGTGTTTCAATTGTGTTCGGAATACTTGTGTCACATATAATGACATTCCTCCTGAGATGGGCTGTTTACTAGTTCTTGAATTGCACAAGTTTTCATGATCACTAAAGTTATACCCTTCAATTATTAACTTTATAACTCACTTTCAATGTTTCAAGCACACGGAGCATTTTTCAGGCCCCGATCCAGACGATTTGCTTAGCGAAACATTGACCGACGTAAATGGTTTATTCCAAGTGGCCGGAGCCACGCGTGAGGATACAATCATTGAGGTGCTCATAAAAATTTATCATGACTGTCTCGACTTGCACAGAGTACGTGTTTTCTCTATTTTGTAGTAACAATTTTAAATTCACAGGGGAAAATTTCAATATATAGCTGCTATTGGAGTAAATTTTGCCAGGAATCATGGTGGGGAAATTCGATAAATGCAAAGGAAGGCTTCATCGAAGCTTTATCGAAGTTTTCTAGTAAGCGCGAAACGCCGGCCACTATTTCCTGCTGTTTCCCAGCTGCGCGCATTCGTTTCCCTCGTTGGAAAGACAACAACGAATGCGCGCAGCTGGGAAACAGCAGGAAAAAGTGGCCGGCGATTCGCGCTTACTAGAAAACATCGATAAAGCTTCGATGAAGCCTTTCTTTGCATTTATCGAATTTCCCCACCATGCAGGAATACAACTTTTCTTAATTCCATTTTTGCAACTCTCTAATTATCAACCGTCCAAAACTGACAATTTTATGTGGTTGCCAGCCGATTTTGCATCTTTATGAGTTTTCGACCACGCCGATTTCGAATTCGACGTCAGTTTTGGCATTGGCTATATTGTAGTATTACTATTTTCTGGCATTCTGTCCATTTGGTATAGACTTGGCAGAAAACCAGAAGATGGTGCCATGCAAAAACTGACCTCAGATTCAGAAATAGAGGGGTGAAGTATAATAGGCACAAAATCTCGTAGATCACAGAAAAACGTCATTTTTGGGCGGTTGGGGAATATATGGAGATCGTTGCATGTTTGCTGCTGAACTATTTATTAGTATTTCTTCTAATATGTTCTGAGAAATCAAATTCTGGGGGCAATTATCAACTTAGTAAAATTTAAAAAACTAACACCTGACAAAGGTATGATATTGAACCCGCGCACAAATTGACGTATTTTTCGTTAAGCCATGTCAAAGGAAAGTAATTTGGAAAGTCCCAGCGGTGTATTATAATAACGGCACTTTAACGGAATGGTTCGATGTGGGCACTGTCAATATGGAAATTGTTTTCCCACAGGAAGAGCGCGACTGTCGGCATTGAAGCACAATATTAATTCACGAATCCCATAATTCTTAATTGTACAAATCTTTCAACTTAATTTTCACTTATGAAGAATTTTTGTGCTTTAATTAATTTTTTGCTATTTCCATCTCCCGTTGGTGTTGCGAATAATTTGGCGTTTATTTATTTCCTCATAATTATTGCAAAATTTGCTTAACGTTCTGTTGCTTAACAACGTTTCGTCATATAATTTTAGATAAAGTAAATTCTGTCAAGTAATTCTAAAAACTTCTGTTGCTCACTTTGAGGAATAATTAAAATACTATAAACTAATCATTGGTCATTCTTAAAATGCAACTCTTTTTATGCAACTAATTTCTGATTATGATATATAACATAAAAATAAAATACATTTGTATAAATAATATTCACGTGTAAACTGAAGAATCAATTTTTCACATTTCTACTCTATCATATTCCTTCCTGGTACAAAGAGCGACGTGAATTCGGTGGAAGCAAATAAAATTACGTTAGTTAACAGTGCAATTATTCTTACAGACATTTGTTTCCGAGACAGTTGCATTTCCAAATAAGAATTCGAAAACGATACGTAAACAACGTATAAATAGCAAATTTGTTTGTCATTATTGGAAATTGCGACAATCAGAGAATTGTAAAGTGCCCAAAGAAAATGGGAAAATAATTTTTCAAAAAATATATACAAAAGTTGCATCTCTGCAATAAAAGTTCTTTCGCCAATGAATCTTATGAGGTCATCGGTTAATTATATGTGTTCACATCATTATTTTGCTTTGTCCTTTTCCGTGTCAATAAAAAAGCGGCAGTGATAAAAACGGTGTGCGAAAGAATTGTACCGGGCACTGCCGCTTCGCTTCTCCATAAAACTCACTTGTACTGCTGGTACATTAAAGGGATGTCCTTTTGCATAATAATCGGTATTGTGCTCACTTTTATGGGAGCTCTTTTTATAAGAGTGCATCGTATTATGCATATTATTCGCCAAAATTGCATTATTGCTTTTGCAACAAAATTGGCCTTCTAAATAAAGGACGAAAGGGAGAGAAACAGTTTTGAAAAAAACTCTAACGCATGTTCTCAAAATTTTGACGTAATGTAACGGTTTACAATTAGAGAGATTTTTAAACTTCACAGATGCTTTAGCTCTCTCATTTCAGTAAAATAAAGTGTGGGAACAGGAAATGTCATAAGTGAATGTTACACTGAAAATCGGGAGTAGTGCACAATGCCTTGTTGACCCAAAATTTTTGGCTAAAAGAAAAATGCTGGACCTTTTGAGTAGAAACTTTCGAGGTATGGTAAAAAGATTATTATCTTGATTCGGTTGAATGTTTTAATGCTCGAAAGACAAATTATATGCTCTTGAAAATTTTAATTTCTAGCAATTTTTGCCTCGATTATATTTTTGGGTTTAGTCCTAAAAGTTTTGGCTTCGCAAAATGAGAGTAATATTCGCAGGTGTCGACTCAATAAAATCTTCGTTTTTTGGCGAGTGTTGCTTTATGCATCTGTTAGTGACGCATTTATTTTATACTTTGGAGAGCACCAAGAACGTTATTTATATAAATATTGTTTTGTAAAATAAATTTTTGTAAACATTTGATTGTCTGGGCAAGTCTGTCAACGGTCGATGGCCGTTGACCAGGGTTTTCATCGACTCATGTCCAAAAATAAGAACATTTGCCCCAAAAACTAAGATTTCGGGATCAAAAATAAGAACATTTTTATAAATTTTTATCAATAGTATAATAATAATAATTTTCACGATTTTTTCAAAAGTTTCAAAAAATCTTGCAAATTTTGCTCACAATTTCCAAAATTTCGTCTAAAATTTTCTTAAAATTTTCTAAAATTTTTTTAAGAATTTTTTTTGCCAAAAAAAACAATAGGGGGGACCCTATTGAACGAAAAACCGTTTTCTGAAAAATTTGTCAAAAAATTAATAGGGTCCCCCTATGGTTTATTTGGCAAAAAAAATTCTAAAAAAATTTTATGCCAAAAAACCATAGGGGGACCCTATGGTTTTGAAAATATTTTTAATATTTTTAAAATACTTGATGGAGGAATGGTATCCAAATAGCGCCGCAGGCGAAACTTTTTCAATTTTTGCCAATTTGGCACAAAATTTGCAGTATTTAAAAAAATAGGTGGCGGAAGAAGGCAACTAAATAGCGCCGCAGGCGAAAATTTTTATGAAAAGTAGCTTGTATTTCAAAAATTCCCATTTGGAAATAGGAAATTGCGTGAAATAAGAGCAAAATAAGAACATTGGCCAAAAATAAGGACAAATCGTAGAAATAAGGACATTTTATTTTTCTAAGATTTGGACGCTAAAAATAAGAACAAATCTTAGAAATAAGGACAGATGAAAACCCTGCCGTTGACTCTTTTCCTGATCAGTTACGAGTCTTCATTGATATGTTTTTCATATTTTCTAAAAAAAATCATCAAACCAATTACAATATGCTAAGAATTGACAAATGTATAGAGTCTGAAATAAAATAGTTATAAAAGTGAGGAAGTAAAGGTAAATCTAAATGTATTCTATTCACAAAGTAGTTCAGTCCGCTCAGATTGTTATTATTTTCACAAAAGTAGTGTCATTTTTGTCCAAGTTTGTACCAAAAGCGGAAAATTTTTTAACACATTTCAAGAGCAATTAATCACAACGAGTGCACTATAGTGAAGCATTTATAAAGCTATTTTCGAAATATTATAGATTGTCGCTAATATTCATTTTTGCCTATCGACAAATTTTCATGATATTATCTCAAATCAATAAAAATTAAACTATAGAATCTATGTTGCAGTTTATATTTGCTCTTTATAGTAATTTCCACCGAACTTTGCAGCTTACAGTATCTAACTGATCTTTTTCGAAATTTTAGGCATTCCTTGCGTCGAAACGGTAACAAAATTACATTTGTCATTCCGAATTCCGCCACAAAATTAAATTCATTATTCATGCTTGTCTTGTGCTCGCCCGGATTCTCGCGAGTTCACTTCCTTCCCAAAATTCCTCCATTTTTAAACAGGGCCGCGACCGTGGAGGCAATGTGGCGAGCCCTTTTGTCTCCGTAAAATGCAACTCCGTTAAAGGAGATGATTCCCTTTATGGTCACGGATCAAAGACTGGCATTCATAAAAACGGCAAAGCAATGCTCGATGCATATTGCCGGATGTTTTTTTGCATGCAAGAATGGAAAGTTGCGTTAAAAATGGAAAGAATGGTGAAAATTGAGTGCGATGACTGATCAAAGTATGAACCAGCATTGGAGTTTGTGGAACCTTTAATGGTTGATGAGCATTGGTTATATTGTTTTGATTCTTTAGCAAAACAGCAAAGTGCTAATATTATGTGTCAGGAGCGGAACGTTTTTGGCTGAAAACGATTTTGTACTTTAGTTTACAAAATTTAAAACCAATAGAACCTAATGCATATTTAATTAGGAATACATCAGAATTTTTCAGCACCACAAATTAGTTCCGCTTTAATATCATGATTCGTCACAGTATTCAATTATTAATATGTCATTTTTCGTTTAGAATTACTGAATCATTATTAAGCGTCGTTATTACGATTAATGAGAATTCGGCAAAACATTTTTATGTGTTTTTTAGTAATTTTTTATGTCGAGTAATCCACTATAACGGTTCGATGTAGATCTTTGTTCCAGAATATTTCAAGAAATATTGTCAGATTTGAATGAAATTTCTGAAAAGAAATTAGTTTCAAGAGTACTATTTAAATCGTCTTCGTAGATTGACTGCGATATAATCATTACTGCGAAAATATTACAGAATCATACCGCAATTAAAATGGGAAAACTATTACTTTTGTTTATATTTATGTCATTAATCAAACCTCAAACTTTAACCAAATTGATAATATAACCAAGGAAATAGATTAGCTACTTTCTCGTGCAACTAAAGTGATCGAACTTAGTGCAATACTGGCATCGTAGGCTTGAGTAGCACTGTAATCTAGCAATGACGGAACTACGGAAGCGAAAGCATGGAACATTTTACTTTTACCCCAAAAAATCATGTTGCTACAATATTTTCTCTCATAGGGCGTAAAAAGTTTTTATTAACAAAGTTCAATTGGTAATTTAACAGAGTCGTTTAAAATATATTACAGCTTCAGATTTTTAACATAGTGTTGCGAATTTCACATGCCGATCGGTCTATTGTAAGAGCAAGGGGAGGAGTCGCTCGCGACTATACACATACCAATTAGCTTCGGTGAGAACGGAATGGAACGAAGAAAGACCATAGAGGCCTCATATGAAAAACGGCGCCTCGGAAAGCCATCACATCGCATACAGAGAGGAAGTCCATATAAAAGGGTGCGGGGTTGCCGAAGAATCAAGCCATTATTTATTCGTTCATTCAAAAGTCCAAATTGTAATGAAGCCTACCGGAATGCACACTTCTATAGACATGGCTCGAGATATTTTTTGTCTTGTTGCAGGGCAATGTATCAAGCCTATTGAGAGGACATGGCTACAACTCAGGAATCAGAGATGGTCCAACCTAAGCATTTTGTTATTGGTAGCTTTGGAAATTGTGCAACCTGCAGAATCAAGCCCAGTTCGAAGGGGAAACGACCAAATAAGGCATAGACGCTTCGTGCAGACTCCTCAAGGATACCTCATTACTTTGGGTAATAATATATTATATTAAAACAGTACAAAATGCTAAGCGTTCGACAACATTTATGGGAACTTTCAAGTTAAAATAACACTGTCAATGTTAAGAACGTTGGAGCAATAGTATTTTATGTAAACTGGAAAACGTCGGAGAAAGCATGTATTTTCGTGTTAAAATTTTAAGCGTGCCAATGATGAATACTCTTGTTAAAATATTTTTTAGTAGTTGAAAAATGTCTTTCATACAAAATTATCATGATAGCTTCTTTTCAGCGCTCTCAGATTGCAAGATACCTCCACCATGTGTGAAGTCAGTTGAGAAGAGTCTGTACGAGCAGCGACAGGTACCAAACTGTGAAGAAACGGATTATCACCAAATGATGGATTGCCTCGATCACGGTAATTAATCTTTAAGGATTTTATTCGCCTATGAAATGTTTTCCTGATACATGCTTAGCTGTGACTTAAAAAGACGGAACACTGTTTTTAACCAATTTTTATAAGTTAATGCAGCTTTCGTCGTTTTAATGCATAAAATGAAAGGCATTTATACCACATCAAATGCATTAATTGAGTAAATCAGTAAAGACTTTATGACCACGCTTAGAATGGAGAATATTAAAATTTTGTTCGTAAATTTCATTTTCACGGTAATTCTTGAAAATATGAAATAGATGATGTCACTTATTTGATACTTTTTATAAAATACGGGCAAGTATTTTTCAAATACATGCCTAAAATATAAATGTCAGTGACGTTAATCATTTATAAACCTGAAGATTCTTTTTAATATCCCCGTTTTGAATACAAAGATTTTGCTATTTTAAAGCACGAACTGTTTATTTTACTGTAAATTTTTTTTTCTGTTGTAATTTATTTCGCTATATTCTACCATGGTATATTTCAGTAATCCTGAGCCGGACCAATGCCACTCATTTAACGTCTAAAGCAGGTAAAGTGTGCTGCGATGCAATCAGTGGTGTCAGTCTGGAGTGTCAAGTAGCGTGCAGGAGTGCTCTATACTCTCCCACGCTAAGTCATGACAAAAAGAGGAGTCGCATTCAGACAGTGTGTGACAAATTCGATGAAGGAGGAGACGCAGTAAGATTTTAGTTGGTTACAAAATTATATTAACCTGGTAAACTAAAGATACAGTTATAGAACAAGAAATTTCACATATAGGCAGATGTAACGTATTGTACAAACAGGCAGATGTATTCTGTTATGTTGTACAATATCGAACAAGCTAGCCAATTCAAATACATTTCATGTCAACGATATATAATAATTTAACTGATTGAAACTAAATTAATTACCGCATTATTTTGAAAAGAAATGGCATCGCATTCTCATCGCATTTACTCATGCGACCATTTTTTATTTGAAAACTTACAGCTTTCGCCACAAGCAAAACTGAAATTTATATATGTTACCGTTAATATTGACGCTAGTTAGTCTTTTCTTGGGTTTTTGGTCATAACTCCGCTCACACATAAGCTTTGAGTGATGGTTCAAATTAAGGTTAGACTTGGAATTAATATTTTGAGCCATCACTCAAAGCGTAAGTGTGAGCGCAGTTATGACCAAAAAACCAAGAAAAGACTAGTTAGCATCAATATTAACTGATATTCAATATTAGCGGTAACATATCCTAACTGAATTATGTGCTAGTAGTTATTAATATGCGAACGAGTTTTGCAACCCCGTTTGAATTGAAAGATGGAGAGGGGACGCGAGATGGTTATATTTTTTAACACCTGTGTTCAACCTCTGCATTCGCTTTGGGACAAAATGAGTTCAAAAGGGGTTGCAAAATTCGCATAATATACTACTGATAGTACCCTACCGAAAAGATAACAACAAACAGGTTCATTGATAAAAATTTTCAATATGTTTATTTAGAAAGCACTTCATTGTCTGAAAACTGCCCCGTTATGGCTCTCGGTGAAGCACAGAATGTGAACATATTAAGAACTCTCTTTCATTGTTCTTTATGTTTTTTTATTTAAGCTCTGAATATCAGAGCGATTATTAGGATATTTCAAATGATAGACTCTGGCTAGATTCGATTTTTATTTATTTGGGCATTCTCAAGCTACCATAATTATTTTGTCGCTTCATTACCGAATCTGTTCCCGTTCTGTTGTATACTGTCTTTTCTTTAATTTATTGACGCAATTTATATTTTAATTTATTGGTAAAAGCGTATTTTTCACACTAATAATATTAAACAAATAAACCTCATTTGATGATAATTAAAGGATTAAACGCAAAATATTTTATTCTTTTTACTGCCATGTGTTAATTAGCAGCTGTTGAGAGGATATGTCTAGACGACATAGTGGTGTAAAACGCGCAAAAACAAATGAACAAACAGAAATCTTAAAATTTAAAAATTTGCAACAACGTCTAAAATTCACATGAGTAATGGCAATATTCAAGTCGAAACAGCTTTCCTATTTTCAGGATCTTTTGGATATGCTAAGCTTGAATATTGGAATAAGGCGAATGTGAATTTTTCAGTAACCAATTTTCTGTGTAATCAGATTGAATTTAAGGATTTATTGGTTATGCAAATCCTTAACGCGGGTTGTGGATGAGCGATACTATTGAATGACACAGACAGGCATTTATTCCGCAAATCACTTTGTTATATAGTATTGATTTATGCTCGTTTCCCTTCGCCCTATTTGGTCTGTCTCTACGAGAGAGACTTCGTGAAAGAACTGTCTTTCTATGTCGGATAGGGATCTATATTGGCCCTTGTGACAGCCTTATTCTTTTGGTGGTTATTGATCTAAATTGTAGCAACTGCTCGGTTTGACCGCCTGTTGAGTACAAAAGTTCCTTGCGAGGGTGGTTTTCTAGTGGAAATGTTTTATTTAAAAAATAACCGTGTTGAAATAGTATTGTCAACTCGTTTTAACAATCTTGCCATTGTTGCTTATTATTTTTATATAAAAATGTTTATCAGAATTACAGTTTAAGAATTTTCAATTATGCCTTTTTCTCAAATAAAACTGATTTATTTATCTGAACATAACATTTGGTCATAACTAACATTGTTTGTGGAATGTGAACAGGAGTTAGTGATGTTTCAGTCTACCTCCGTTTCATTGTACACAAGTATGTTGTCGATTCGTCGGCATTTTGACTCCAAATATAATATGGGAACTTAACTCATATAAGATAAGAAAACACAACTAATAATTAATGTCCAACGTTTTTAACCGGTGTTTTTAACCGCTCCAAGAAGCTGTAGAATAGTGAGCAATATTATGCCCATGTAATCTGGCTGAGCTTTATGTCTCGGTTAAAGCTAATTCCAAGAAATCTTGATTTCGAATGTTTGATCTTTTCACGTTATGAGTCACTCTGTCAATTACATGCACCTGTCGAGTTTTGTTATTTCCCGATGATGATGTACCTATATGACTTTCGTGAATCGGAAAACATATTCGTATTCCCCTGGAAGTATATGGCAATCACGAGGCTTCATCGTCATTTTACCTTGAACGCTATTAAATATGGAAGCCACATTAGACGAGTTTAAGTCTTTCCCATGTTTAGAAATTTTCTATGCTAAACTCCACAGAAAGGAGATCTATCACCATGACAATGTATGGCCTAAAGGTTGTCTTCATTTATGTTCATTGAGGACAAGTAATAAACAAAAACTAATCATTTTTGCCCAAGTAATCGTTTTGAGCAGATTCTGGGCCAAAGGTGAAGCAAGATTGCCAATTAATCCCTGTATGTAAATGTATGGTCTCCGGTCGCTATTTGAGTAATCTACTTTATTTGTTCCTATGTTTAGAATTCTAACGTCCCAGGAAATTGTTATTGTCACATTTTGTGTAAATCGAAATATCAAAGGACGTATAAGTTAAACAAGCGGAGTTTAAAAGGGCTCTCTCGCGGAGTACAATTATTTTATGAAACACTATTCTTCTCTTAAGACTGTTTCAGGTAACAGGAATTCTTGTAAAATTCCCACTGTTTTTGCTTTCTCACCTACACACTATACAGACGCTTATACAAAATAACGGCTGATATAAAACGTGAGAAAAGCACTTTCATAACTTTCGTTAACGTTTGATGAAGAGAAAATTTTAAACCTAAAATCTTGCATAATTTTTTAAGCATGTCTATGGGTGCCGAGATTCTAGAGAATGCACAAATTCTTGCAATTCTTAAAACCTATATTTGCCAGAATTTTCCTGCCACTTCTTGTAACCCAATTTTCCAGCATAAATGTCATTGTCATATCTCTCGTGATACTTTGATTGGCATCTTTCCATGAATTTTGCCCAAAACTAGTGGAAAACACTTTTTTACAAACATATTTCATTTGTCTTCAACGCGAACAAAGGAAGAAAGATGGGTTCCCCACTCCGTCGTTGGCTCAAATTCAATTTTGCCAACCCAAACGCCCCGTTGGACCCGCAAAAGGGCCCTACGTGCCGCTTTTTGTATAATACGCAAATCCAGCGCCCAAAAAGGGCCTCCGGGGACCAGTCAAAACCGGGCTTCTCCATCCGGTCTCAGCCCAATTCCTTATTAGAAAACCCCTAAAAAGACAATCAAACGGAAGGGACTCCCTAAAGAAAGCGTGACATTGAGAGAGACGTAAAGATAATACACAGTCGGATAGGAGATAACAAAATTGGTCTCCGGAGTCCCCATTTTGGTCATTTGAATGTGCCCAAAGTCCGCTTGAATGCGGCACCAATTTTTATGTATATTGCCTTCGTGGGAAATAGGATTCCCTATTGATAAGGTTGCAAATGGCACGTGGAGCGATTGAATACAGGGTTTGTGTTCTCAAAGAGAATTTATGAGATTTTGGACGGTTTGCATAAAATATAAAGACTAGATATTGTGTATGCAAACAATGAATGCTTTCTCATAGACTTTGGGCGCTTTTGGTCTCATAATATTTCACTGTTGCTTCTATCGCTCTTCTGTAGATTTTTAGCATTCAAAAAAGTTTTGGTTCAGTTTTGATATGTAATTATGCCGTTTGCACATTAACTTTTCATGTGTATGTTTTAAATATAAATTTTAGACGATATTAAATTTTAGTATTTAGATTATATATTTTTGTTTGAATTTTATGAGGATAGTAAAATTTATGAATTAATTATGAAATGGTAAAAGTTCAATTTTGTTTAGAGCAAAAAATCAATAAAAATTTGGCAGCCCCAATAAGGGCTGCTAAAACCTAGTTAAAATAAAATTCAATACATTTTATGTCAAGATAATAAAGCGTTGCAGGAGAACGCTTCCATATAACGAAGGTTAGCGGACCAATCTGTTAGAGCGTTGGACAGAAAAATAAAGCTAATCATTTCAAACATTTGTCCTTTATATTTTACTTTGAGAAGAAGGCAGTGAGCTCTAGTACAATTTATAGCATGCATTATAATTAACAAAAAATATCAGACATAAAGTTCAGATACAATTAAGGAATTTTATCCACCAGAGTGTGTTAACTACAGCGCGTATTATAAAACAAAGTATTGGTGAGTGTAGGGAGCCGAAAGGACTTTACTCAAAAATTAACCTCATTATCAAAACAATAAACCGTTACTAGCCTTTATACATATACAAAACTTGCATGCCGAACATTTTGTTTCAATATTTTTGCAAAAACTAAAAGTTAACCGAAAATTAGAAAATATTTAAACCCTTTCTAGAAAAAA
Source organism: Ditylenchus destructor (assembly GCA_022814885.1). NCBI lineage: Eukaryota > Metazoa > Nematoda > Chromadorea > Rhabditida > Anguinidae > Ditylenchus > Ditylenchus destructor. Next base: position 2,482,425 of record JAKKPZ010000007.1, read on the forward strand.
TTTGCTCTCCAAAAATATTCGGGATATTCTTGTAAAAAGAACAATAATTCTGAAGCGCAAAGGTGTAAGTAAGTCAACACAGACTTTTCAGATAAATTCCGCGAATTTGGGCACATTGACGGTTTATTTTCTCACATATCTCTAGGAAGTCCCATAGTGGACTACAATTTTGCGATATCCCTTTTGACGTGTCACGCTACATTCTCTCGATATATCCCATAGGCCATCCTTTTCGGCTTTTGCTGAGCGTTCAGACTTGAGACCTATTATCTATTTAATGTTCCATTTTCATACATTTCATTTTCCAAGATTGGTAAAAACTCTGTACAGGGAATACATATTTGAGGATTTTTATTTAACAGTGATTACAATGCCATTAGTGGACTTGACGTAAAGATTGGGGGAATTTTGGTATTATATTAAGGAGCAAAGCTATAAACACTGTCATTTATTTTACTAATCCATTTACTGTAGGCATTTTTCATGGAAATTTAGTCACTTTGTTCAAAATGTATATATTGAGCAAAATGTCACTCAAATTACTTTGCTTCAATTAGTTTGTTGTGTTATAATATGTTGTGCCCTAATTTCCAAGTCATCACAAAGAGCACTGGCACAAGCCAGAGTGTTCGAAAATTAATGATAGTCCCTCTCTTGTCTACCATTTAGATCCATTAATAATACCCTATTCCCACTAAGCTTAGAGAAAATCCATAGAAGGCATATGGGTGTCATATTTTAATTGCGAACATTAGAGGCGAACTGATATTAGACTCCGCTGCCGTCACATACCGGACATACACTACTCCAAGAAGGAACTCCGGAGTGTGTCCCCACAGGTATGCGTGTTTACATGTGCCCCAGTGATAGTAATTAGAAGCCATTACGTTATAGACAGCCAGCTGAAGCAGGTGTTCCTCAGAATATGTTCTCTATAAGTCCGGAAATCACTGTCGTTCTTTAGTATGTTTTCCCTCGAGGTTTTACTTTCGATTTAGCCTAATTAACAAATAACGTTACTTTTGTATGTCTTCTTGTTCTTATTGCCTAACTTCGACCGAGTTTTCAGATTTGGTAAAATAAAATAATACAACCAACATTATACAACCAAGCTGAATATCTTTCATAAAATACAGTTCCTCTATACTTCATGATTTTATTCATAACCATTCTGTCCATAAATTTTAAATATTAATTTTATAAAACAATACTCTAATTTCGTGCTGAACTAGAAATTAAACGGGTCAAAAATACCATTGAACTATTACGTTAGACAATCTTGTCTTTGAAATTCAAACTTGGCTAAACTGTCCAAGTTATTCGACTAGGGTGGCCCGTTCTTTGTTTATTTCCACACGAATTGCAGTCAATAACTTCTTCCTCATCCAAGACATCTTAATCGTATCCATTCATCTGCTTTAAAGTGCCACTATTATGAGATGAGACTAGCTCAAAAGTTCCTTCCTCCTTCGTTTGTTAATTTAAAAGGCACAGTATTGGGAATGACAAAAATCTGAAAAATGATTGCGTGATTGCAATTTTTATGCTATATTCGCCATATTCGCTTTGGCTCATTTCTACAAAGTGTTACTTTCAAAATGGAAATGCGTGCTATTGTAAATTAGCAACAAACACTTCCTCCTGACAGCTTATCTGATTATTCATTTCAGACGGATTGAATTCGATTCGCATTTCACAGTTTAGAAATGAGGAAGCATATATGGAAAAGTTATGATAACGGCTTTGAAATAGTATTCGGATATTTTCATTAAAAATGCGATTACGAAAATCCTTTTTATTAATTATCGCCTGAACTTTTCCCATAGACTGTAAACGGATAAAAACTGATTTTTGTGACGGGATACCATTTGAAAATCACTATATATTATAACTTTTCGGCCGACAATTGTTTCCGAACATTGAACGATTTGCCCTTTCCCGCCTTTATTTTATATGTCGACCGAAATTTAATACCTCCATTTCTTTGCGCTCTATTAGTGCTCAGTTTTATTTGAAGCGAATGTCTCAATGAATAGAGATAAATTAGAACAACATATATGATCTATGTTAAATATTTTCTATAAATGGCGAGAATAATTCTTAACCTTTATTCAAACATTTCTTGCTGTGCCAAGCTTTCATAGAAAAGTAAGAAATGCATAAGTCGTAAAATGGGCGTCTAAAGCTCAAAGACAAAAATGTAACGGACAATTTCTAGTAATTCTAGTTCGCAATTCTAGTAATAAAACCGGTGCAAATTAGACCCTTTAGCTGCTTTTCTTCCATATTCTTTGTCGTTGGAATGCTACATCACGCTATCGTGGAGATGATAACAGTAGTAAAGTTCCAATTATTACATGATGGCGACATATTTCTCTGCAATGTTTTAAGGATATCTTTTTTCTGTATTTATGCTCAAAGTAGAATCTTAAGACTAATAATATTAGAGAAACATTATAGGAACAAATAGCTAGCAAGATGTTGGACAGTGCGCAGCAACCGCCGCGCAGTGCTCCCGCTATTCCGCCACGGCCACCTAGCAGGCCTTTGCCACCGCTCTCGCCTCTAACTATATTCCATCATCACTCACAGCATAATTCAGCAACTTATAGTAATTCGCAAATCCCAAGTCCAAATATGAACGCTTCTTTGGGTGTGGATAAAGACGAAATCGCGGATTCAAGAAAGCCAAGCATAAGCGATCAAACCAAGGTAAAAAATCTAAAATTTTACAGCAAAATGTCATTTGTAAAAATATTTCAACCATTTTTGAATAGTGATCAACAAAACAGAAAAATTAGAACGACCAGTGTATTGGATCGATATAATTTGAAATATTTTCAATTCAATAATTGTTACGAGTTGAGTGAACGAATCTTGTAACCTTTCTTAGACTGCTTTTCTTTTAAATATCTTGGATACTTATAGTTGCATCAAATAATTTTATAATTATATTTATAATTATATATGTTCTTTTTTATAGTGTTTTTCTTTCTGTATCATTCGTCATTACGTTTAAAATTTGAAAATGTGAACTTGCAGATAACATGGCTCAATGAAATAATGCTTGGTATCTCAAAATTTTTGACACTACATACCCAATAATAAATTCTTTTAATGTGTAAATAAGCCGCACACTTAGTTTAGCACGCAATTAATCTTCAAGTTTCCAGTGTTTAATTTCCAAACAGCTTTCACATTAATGCACAATTTTAATTTTGCGTGGTTTCTAGACAGATTTGATATTTTTATAAAAATCTTACTTTGTTGATTCTTTATCTTTGCATACTTTCCGGTCAATTTCTGCTGAAATGCTTAGCCAAGCGCATGGTTCGCTATAATATATCTTTGACATTGGCGATGAAAATTTGGCATTTGAATTCGCTTTAATCTTTTCCGCTCTCGGTGTTAGCGTTTTCACATTAAATGCATATTTAGAAATTAACAATCTTCCTGATGATCTTTGTGCAAGGATTTAATAAACTAATAAAATTTCTATACAAATGATAAGAACTCAAACTCGTGGAAATTTTAGCAGAATGAGGGCTTACAATTTAATAGTAGCACAATCCAAAAACTTTTGACCATAATTTTGCAACGCGGAATCGGACACTTTTTAATTCTGAAATGCTAAAAAATTGACACAAGCTTTTCCAATTGCGCCAATTTCTCCTAGTTATCTGATTTTATCGGAAATCTTCATAAATCTTCAGTCCAAAATATGTCTTCTGGATACACTAAATTTTCTGAGTATAATCTCAAAGTCTAAAACTCATATCAAATTATCACCTATATCTTGTTTGCCAGCAAGCCAGTTCCAATAACATGACGAGACTAACCATTTCACCCAACACAACCTGCATAAAAGGGCATAGGCACCACACATAAATCAATTTTCTGCGTGCTTTCATCCCAATTTAACCGACCATACTTCGTTGTTATGTTTCATTGACAGCTGTTTTCCAGAAATGATCCTTTTGTTTTACGAACTCAAAAGAACCTAAAAACCTGCAAGTTTCGAGCAATTAAGTAAAAGTATTATAAGGACTTTATAGCATAAAATTTTACCACAAAACGAGGACATATAAAGGATTTAAACGAGGATGTACCTATACAGGTGTGCGAAATTACAGTAAGGGAACTAACGGTGATGACGAATTTTAAGAACGATCTGTGTTAAAATAGCAGGATTGAAGACTAGTAAAACTTCGTACGAGAGTAAAAAAGAGTATTTTTGAGTAGCGAAGTGTTTGGATCTCCGCCTAGGATCCAGATGGCTGACCAATCCGATTTTCACACACTTCATTATGCATTTCCCTGTTCTCTGTTTTAAAGGCTATGTTGCGCCTGGTCCTTTAAACGTAAAATCCATGCTCGTAAACAAGAGAAACCCGAGTGCCAAAGTAGCAGATTCGCCCTTTTTTAAAGTAAAGATTTTTCCTTTATGTCTCCATATATTGACTATATAGAAAATGGAGAGAGTGAAAGCACTCTTGGCAGCATTTGGGGACAGTTAAAGTCTTTATTTATAGTCAAGAGGACGAAAAGGCGGAATTGCTATAAACAAAATGGTCAGAACAGAACGAGACAGAGAAAGAAGTAAAGGCGAGGAGAACATACAAAAAGAAGACGAGAGTCAGTGTGGAGATTATGGAAAGTGAAGCCGAAAAGAAAGAGTACACAACATAAAAGTTTCCGGCAATTGATTTCCCCTCGCAGCATTTTACCTTTTGCCTTGTTTTAGTGACGACGAAGTCGACCAAATTGCTTGCTGTGATTTTGGGATATAATGATTGAACTTTCCAGAAAATTCAAACATTATTTAAGTTGGAAAATTTGTGGCATAATATGATTTCATGATATTTCTGCGTTTTTTGGCCTATTTTGACCGCTGAATTGCTTCCTGAAAGAGAACAATTGATAATTTAGGGAGTGCATTTATTATTTGTTTTCCACGTATTTTCCCCCTAACGTCTGGCTATATAGGAAGATTTTTCGATTTTCACAAGAAATAAACGCTCTCATAGAAAGGCAACAGAAATTTTGAAAACTGTTAAAAATATTGTAAGGAAATTCTATTTTATTGCTATAAATTTATTTGAATGTTTTTACATTTTCTTACATTAAATATTTTTATTTTGGTAAATGCATAAAGTATCATAATAATCCCCCATATAGGGCATACTTCTGCAAAACGTCTCTGTAACTTTCAATTCCTTTGTTTGTATTTGTCTGACTTTTGAGTAACTTATCCCATTTTGTTGCATTCATTCTAATAAAAAATAAAACAACTCTAAACATTGCCATTGTTTTATTTTATTTGTCACTTTGAACATTTGATCCTAAAAGGATTCTTGGCTGCCATCCTATCCCACGCTATCCTTCTATTGACCCGACCTGACAAAACAACAAAGCTTTCGTGAAAAATTCCAAAAGAACGTTTCCCCGCAGCTCCCCGAAACCCTATGAAAAGCCCTCCGTTTTACTTCCTCCGGAGGCACCAAGAGCCCCCGCAAGCCAAAAAGCAGTGATTGTTCTGCCCGGCCCGGCGCCGTTTCGAAGTTCCACGAGATAAAAGGAAAATGCGAAGGGAACACTAATTCTTTTCTTTATTTTATTTCTCGACTCTGAGCGAAAGGGCCGAAAAGAAGATTCACTTTTTTGGCCGCAGTTACTTTTGAACGGCCGCCGAGATTAAACAATCCCGAAGAAAAGGAACGCTCCCAATTTTTTGGAAAGATCGTCGCCTCTCTTTATTTGATGCGACTTTATAAAGTTTTAGATTTTCAAATTTCATTCTTTCATTCCAGAATTTGTTGACCCAAACAAATTCTTCCTAGATTTCTATGAATAATGGTCTAATTTTTTATCGGACTACATTGAACATTTTTCACTATTCTTCTTCTGGGGCAACAGTTATAGTAGAATACAATTTTGAGGATAACAAATTCAGTTATCACAAAAGTATATATTAGAATCATTTCTATAGTCACCAAATCTATCCACTCTTACCTAAACCGCAGTGGTTACGTCACGTACCCCCTGTCCCAAAACTTTGGCACATTGAAAACTTTTTACGCTCCGCACCATATGCGGCGTGTGATACACCAAACGACAGCTCTCAATGTGCCAAGCAATATGCGCTATAATTTAGCCGGAACCTATCTCGAAATTTTTGAGTTTTTCAGGATCGCAGATCCTGGATTTTGGCCAAAATCGATGATCTTCATCGAAAACTTTTTACGCTCCGCACCATATGCGGCGTGTGATACACCAAACGACAGCTCTCAATGTGCCAAGCAATATGCGCTATAATTTAGCCGGAACCTATCTCGAAATTTTTGAGTTTTTCAGGATCGCAGATCCTGGATTTTGGCCAAAATCGAGGATGGACTAAGGACGAACTCAACCCCGACCGCTGATGGCGGTGCGCGAAGCGATGAAGAACCCAATCTCCCGAACAACTCACGCTCCACCATTTTTACAAGCAGATTGGGGCTTCGCCCCAATCTGCTTGTTTTATTCTAAATGACAAATGCCAAGAAAGATGGGACTTGTTTCCATGGGCATGGTTTGTTTCAATAAAAAATGTGAAACTTTTCTACGCCCTTTGTACAGCTGATTTTTTACGTATTAAGTGTTTCGCTTTTCCCAATATCTCGTCTGTTCCCACGTGATAAACAATTTGCACTGAAGGAACAGCAATCTTTCCAGAAACACGGGAGCCGTTTTTCGCACTATCCGATTGCCTTTCTTACATATTGCTGGCTGATTGCAATTAAAAGACTATTGTTTGCGTGAGCCACTATTTCTTCCAAGTAAACACAAATGGGACTCCATTTTCCTTCTTCCCTTCATTTTGATGGACTAATCGTGATTGCTATCGAAATATTACTAGGAGGTCACCTTCAGTTCCCGAAACAATCAATAATTCGTCTTTATTTGCGATAAATAATTTGGAAAATTGTTGTTTTATCTGTAATTTAAATGCCGTTAGATATATAGTTTTGTAAATATGCATTTCATATATACATTTCTCGCGTTTTTATTCTCAAACTCTTTTCTGAATGTCAAAACCTATAATTTATGTTGCTTTAATTTTTAATTTCATTGCGTTATCAAACGCTCAAAAAGAACGTTGAGCGGAACATTATTAATAAAAATTTTAATTCCACGCTGTAGAATCTCGCATGAGACGTTGTGCATAATCAAAACGAATATTAATTTTGCAATATTCAATTGCAAATATCGATCCAAGGCTTATTATATTTATTTATTTTCAGATGAACTATGAAGTCCGAGCTTCGGACACCCTCGAAGGCATCGCCGCAGCACACGACTGCACAGTCGGCCAGTTGGTCAAGCTCAACAAGATGCACTCGAGAATGGTTAAAGTTTACTCATTATTAAACAGAGAAAACTATTTTTTTCAATATCAGAGAAATTTTAGCAAGTTAGTTTTACTTCACGTCATGTATTTCCTCTAAGCTCCCATATTTGTATGCCAGATCGATTTTTACTTTATATCTTGTTCTCTGTAAAAAATAGCATATTAATTTACCAACTAAAAAATAAAAATGTCTGAGCTAAAATAATGAATTTAGGTGTTCTCGGGTCAAAAGATTCTCGTACCTGTGCCAATACCAGAGCCACCTTCTACGTATTCGACGGCAGAAATCGGAGCAAAAACCAGTACAATTACAACCAATCTCCCTCAAATCACTCCAAGGACAGCAATACCCGCTCCAAGCCACAACAATATCTCCACCACAGCGACTGTCTCGGCACCGTCAACCAACAATAGCTCAAAATTCATTGCTCAATCCGTCACTCAAAAAGGTTGGGATTCACTTAATTTTGAATGCTAGCGTATTGATACATTCCCCCGATACCTGTATTATTTTTCAATTATACCACTGTCTTTTATGGTCAAACAGAAAATTTTCACTCATATTCATTACGTAAAAATTCGTCAGCGTTTCGTAAAAACCTTTTTGACGTCCCCTATATTAGCTAAGATGTTTCTAAACTCAAGCTGCAAAAGAACAATACCTTGAATTATTTTGAAAAATTTGCTTGCGAACGCCGCAGTGTTCCACCTCGAAATATAGTCCACGAATTGGCGAACATTTTCTATTTTTCGGCCTCACATCGTAATTTATTCCATGTGCTGATCTCGCCAGCTGGCACGAAAACATTTTGGTGAAATGACTGGTCGGTCATGTCACCAAAATGTTTTCGAACTCTTTATCAGTACTCCGTTTATGTCAACGACTTCCTCGTCTTCTTCTAACCTTGTTTATAATCCCGTTCTTATATAAATTAGGCCAAATAAGCATCAGGTAATTCTATGAATTGAATTCACAAAAGTACAATAAATAAAACTTAGGGAACATATTCGTTCATTGTTAGTTTTGCTGCATATCACACCTGTGAAATTAAAACGTGGAATATCGATCAGCTGGTTAGACTTACGTCGCATTTGCTAGAAATACACGGGAGTTCTCTTGTCCTGAGCTATTTCTGTCGTACAGGTGTTAGAATAAAATATAAAAAATTTTTCAGAAGTTTCTTACAGTCATTTTACATTTTTATAGATTGTTCCACAACAATTGTCAGTGTGGTTCACTAACAAATTTTACGCTTTAATCCTCGGCGCACTTTTCACTAAAGGGCTACTTGTAACTTATTTCGAAACAAAGCGATCTTTGTTCTTTGTACCCAATCCTCATTACTTCTAAATTCACATATTAGAGATTAATACTATCACACATTAATCATTTCATTTATATTTTCTTTCCATTTTTTATTCATAGTTACAATATTTTGTCAAATTCAACTATGAGCCGCTAACAAGATAACTCTTTTATCAATTGATATCGCATAAAACTAACAACATTTTCTTTTTCTCTCGTTTAATCTCATCTTATTTTTCAAATATCTCTCCACGTAGTTTATTTTACTCTTGCAATATATACTTCAGTCCTGAAGCTTATATCAACAGTCAAGTAATCAGGAATTTTGGGGCTATGAATATGGTTTTAAAGATTACAAACAGCAATACTGGTATATATTCTGTTCCTTTATTCTTACGCGTCATTTTTCTAGCGTCGAAAAGAAGAAGCATAAATGTGATCCTTTTCTTTTGAGCCATATGCCACAAAACCTCAAAATGCGTTCCCCTTTGCGGCCAAAATACCATTCGGAAAACGATATAATTTGTCAACCACTTCTCCAACACTCTCTATCAGCCTGTGACAACGAGCCAGATGCCTTCTCCATATGATCACCCTTTGATCTCTGCTTCTTTTCCACTTGACACTCGTATCATTTTTTCCTTTCTATATTAATCTGTGCATGCAAACAAAATTATGTTTGCCTATCTGTCTCTCAAAGAGGCGGCAGGGCCCTGCTGCCTGCCTGCCTGGCTGGCTGGCAGGATCAATCAATACTCCCTCCGACAGCCTTGTAGAACCCCTTACAGCCTATATCATACAGGGAATCGGGTGAAAAATAAAAGGGAAATTTGCCTTTGTCACTCATTGTTTCATTCGCACACTCATTTGCATTCCCTCTTAATCACTTCTGAACAATTTTGACAGGTATTTTTATGGCTGGGGGCACACTTTCGCACATTTTATTTTAATATTTATATTACAAACATCATTGTGGGACAAAATAATTCCCAGAAAAGATTTGATGTGACAGTTCAGGGTGTCAAAGATCTAAAAATACTTTTACTGATGGTGGTGGCTAAAACTCAGATCTGATATCAAAATTCAAGAATTCTTTATCTACCTTTTATCTCAAAAAGGCCAAAAATCGAGACCGTAAAATCGTCTAAAGCAAAAATACTTTTTCTTGACCATATTGTATTGTGTAATCGTCGGAAATGAAAGGAAAATCGGTCTTTGTCAGTCAATTTCACTCATATTTGCATTGCCTCTCGACCTCTTCGGCTGATTAAGACGCCGTTCCTTTGTAATTGATCTTCATGTTTTCGAATGCGTTTCAACTGATAGTTAAGTTATCAATGCTATTTCACAATAAGTAGCGGAAATGCGAACGGAAGCTTTATTTTAACCGCGCTTTGAGGAAATAAATTGTTGATAAATGTTCTAGATTGTCGTTGGACTAATAGTAAATAAATAATTCCTTGAAAAATTGTAACTATTATTAGTTATCAATAAATTGCGCCAATGTGGTGGTTGACATCGATGTTTAATTCTACGGCCGAAGAGGATGACGGTGAATTATTTTTATTTCTAGCATAGATTCTTGAAATTTAAATTCTCCAAGTTTATGGAAATACTCTGCATAATTCCAGTATAAAATAATCGCTAAAATTTGCTAGCCTCTATGCAAAAATACCAGAAAAATTGCATCAATGAATATTTCATCTTCCCAATTTTCGATCGAACTTTCGTGCTCATTATCTTGGCCCTTTGACAGATAACAGTGTTTATTGAAACGTCTCGAAACTTCGACAGGAATTATTTCAACTTGAGATTATGTGCTTTTCTCGATTTCACTTATATCTAGGATGTAAAGGCATGTTCTTGCTTTTGGGGCGAGATCGATTCAGTAATAGCATTCTAGCACTAAAACATTAAACGGAATCAACGACTTTTTATTTTAAGATTGAGTAAAATATGATATTGCAAAGATTATTGTATTTACTTAATTTATGTCTAAAATTTTAGATCCCGTTCGGCGAGGCCCTGGAAGTGCTGTTCCAATCCAACTTGCAAACGCACCGGTGGCGAAAATCAAGAACCCGCTCAAGCTCAATTTGGAGCATTCGAACTCTGACGTCGTTAAGTCGAACGCAATGGGAAACCCGCCCGTTACAAAAACGAATAGTATGCCGGTCGAAGGAAGTATTGCAACCCAGGAGAGTGCAAAGTCGACAGTGGACCTCGACCCAGACGACAGAGACTGTTTGCAACGCTTTCTCAAAATCAGAGTAAGTGTAGTTTTTTAATGCAGTTGGATTTTTTAAAATTTACAATCCCTTTCAACGGGCAATGAAAATGAATACTCGTTTACTAGTGGTTAAAAAATATTTTTATGAAACGGGCTGAGAAAAGCATTGCTCCGAAGAAAACTTAATCTTACAATTTGACATTGCATTTGTATATTTTAAGGTAAAACAAGTAACTGAATCAGACGGTACCATTACGGGAACTTTACTGGTCACTCCCAATTGTTTGATGTTTGATCCGGATGTTTCGCACCCTCTTGTGAAAGAGAATGGTTCTGATTTATATGGAATGGTGGCGAAGTGAGTTTTATAAAAGTGATAGCGATGTAATAATTCTATCTGAAATTTAGCATGGAGGACATAATTTCCGTATGTGTCTACAAACAGTTTGCAGATCTCACGGGTGAACGAAGGAACAGAAAGGAAGAGATATATGACCCAAAGAATATTGCTGAATCTAATAAAGGTAACGTTTAAATGTGTTTTTTAAAGTCATATCTGGAAGTTACAGAAAATCAAACGGTGAAGGACCTTCTGTTGAAAAATCCTGAGAGGACTATAACAGCTTTTGATACATCCAGTGGGACTAAGTCACAAGAATTTCCCTGTTCAGGTTTGTGTATGCGGAAAATAATAGGAAATGTTATGTTAATTATTTGCCAAAATATAAAAAAGTAATGGTTTTTCGGATAAAAAGTTCAAGTCATTGATTCGAACTGTTTTACGTGTAAAGCGCTTTTACGTGAAGAATTTAAATAAAATTAGTTTTCAGTCTTCCTGAATTCCAAGTATTCCAAAATATTCTTATTTAGTTGGTTTTATTAAATAGTAATTTAAAGTTTTGTACTTATTTTCTTAGCTTATTTCTTGTTACTTTATAGAGGTGAAATTCATCGGCGGCGCCGATTTGGATGCTGAGCAAATTACATATGGGACATCGGCCGGAGCTCTGATTTCTGATGATCTCGCGCACAGCGCCCCGGCCTCGATGTGGGACAAGTCTACGCTCCCGCCTGGAGCACTTCACCTAGGTAGCGGTGGAGGGCACACTAGCTCGACAAGTCTCTCAGGTTTGTTCATTCAATTCAGGTATTAGTTGAACGGCATTGATTTTGCCACTTATGAATTGGTTCTTGCTGCAAAACTATTTATGAATCAATTGAAGTTTGGATGTTTAGGTTTTATAGACAGTAGAAGGTGTAACCTGTACTTTTGGCAGTATTCATAATTGCGTATTTTGACAATATACTTAAGCAAGGAAAATTATAATTTTAGAGTGCAAATCAAAAAAATTTTTTATAACCCTTCATTTAGGCTCTGAGCAGCAACTGCCATCTATTGAAGAGGAAGAGCACAAAGGTACTCCGTTGAGAGACTACCCTCCTCCTCTTTTGAGTAAGCAGGAGGAGGGTGCAAGTCAATCACTTGATTTGGGCAAAGATGGTTTGACCAATGGCACAACGGTGCAAAACAAAGTTAGAAATATATCAGATTTGACCCAAGCAAGCAGAGCTAGGACAGGTAATTTGTTTTATGTTACAGAGTATAGATTGGCTGTGAACTTTAATGTATATATTTTGACGAACGCTTAAATTTTTTCAAACTTATATTTTTAGAGGAATCACTTATTCGCGCTGACTCCTTGGAGAACAAAAATTTGCGTAACGCTCGAATTCAAGCCCACAAAAGCTCTCTACCAGACCGACCCCGAGCACATTCAGATTTAGAGGCATGCTCGAGCATGGACTCCACTAGCGATCTCCTTGGGAGTGAGCCTCAGTCTGCGGTCCGTCGTAGTCCGTCGCCATCGTCTCCATTTTCACGATATTCTCCGGGTATGGCCCGAAAGTCATTTGGAAAACTAGGAAGAACCTTCAGGTATGAAAATGTTTCAATGATATAGAAGCAAAAAATTCTGTATTTTAGCGCAAAAGCGAACAGTATCAAAGGACAAGTCACGTCTGGAGCTCAAACTGTGGCGTCTGGAACACAAAAAGTCAAATTTGATTATGAAACTTGTTCTACAATTTATACTAGATTTTAGGTGGCTCACGGAGTTCTCACACACACCCGCTCTGCCGCTGATCATATAGAAAAGGGTATTCAGACTAGCGCCAAAGTGGTTGCATCGGTCCCTGGCTCGCTCGCCAACGTTACAGCCAATGTAACCGATTCAATTGTGAACGTAGGCACGGGTCTGCTACAAGAAGGTCAATCGGGTATGCTCGAGGTGTATGATTCGTTGAAGGAATTTGCATCGGGAGAGGTTAGTAAAGCGTAAATAATTTGTTAATTTTTTTACCAAATTGTATAAAAGATTTATATTCTTCACAAAATTTTATTACTTAATTGCTAGATATTCTATGATTTTTTTTTATAAAATATTTGGCATATGCGCAGACACATATGATCAGACCACCTGGTAGCCTTATTATTATTTCTTCCCGTTTTGGTTCCGGTTTGTTTTCGCAAACAAAAGCGATACGTGATAGATACGCCATTTCGCGGGGATTAACGTGTATTTCGATATAAAACGTTTCCCGCCTACATGAGGAACCTCGTTTTGTACATACAATTTGTCTTTTGCGGGTGTCACTCAGCTATTTAAAAAGCGACAAAATTTACCAGTAAACCCATTTTGACATATGTAAATTTTTTATAGAGGAACTTTATAAACAATTCCGTAATTTTCCCTAATTTCCTTCGAAATATTTTTGGCACTGAGTTCAGTCTTATTTATTTTAGGATATTAGCTACTTTACCGGTGACATAAAAATTCTACGACTTTTGAAAATTTGGTATAATGAATTTTATGACACTTTGCAGTCGTTTGATTAAAGCAAATTACTGAAATCACTTATTTAGATCTAACATTTTATTCCTTTACTTAAAAATTGGTTTTACATTTACTTTTTCTTCTGAATTTCCAACTTTATTATATAATTTTGCGTATATATGAAAATGGTTATATAATAATACATTGCTGAAAATTATTTATATATATGACTAGTGAATTTACAGGAAAATCAAGAACGGAGTCCTCAAGCAATGAAGCGAGAACGCAGTTTGGCAACATTAGAGTCATTGTGTCAAAAGACACAACAAGCTAGAGAATCCTCAGCTGCCAACAAGGAATCCATGTAATCAAACTTTGCGTCAGTATTCTATAGCTCATAATGTTTTGTTTAGCTTCTCAAACCCGCCCGGTTATGATGAATTATGTCGATCGCCGAACGAGTTGGCTCATACTTCAATGAATGATTTCGACAACACGGCAGTTGATGGTCAGATAATTGGCACGCCTCCAGATCCGCCCTATTACATGACCGTCAGAGTGGATCGACGCAAGAAAAGAAAAAGACGTAAGTTATATTTGCATGTGTTTTAGCCTCTTAAGAAAATAAAGTAAATGTCAAACTTTGAAAAATGAGTTTACTTTATGCTATGCCATAGGCATAGCTCTCAAACTTGAGATAATGTGGTTGTTCTGCGCTGTTGAACATACGAAAATAATTCCATCCTTGGAATAACGACTATTTGGTTTTTGCATAGTTACTTTTTGCACTATATTTTCCCCTTAACAAAATGATTCGCTGTTTGATGCGATAATTACCACTAAAATTATTGCTGACGCAAGCATTAGTTCCATAATTTTGTCAATTTACTCCCGAGTCAAAGTCGGTGATCCATAAAGGGACGCTCGGGTTGAGGATTATCCACGCAACAAATTATGCGCCATGTTTTATTTTTCAATCTCTTCACCAAAAAACAAACTAAAATCAGAGCGTTCCCAGCAAACTGACTGCTCCGAGCAGTCCAAATAAAAAATACTATAAAGTGCCTCTTATCATTAGGAGTAGCTAAAATGTTTATCATACTACGTTTTGTTTAAACAAAAATTCCATTTTTCGGATTATTTTTGTACAGCTAATGAATTTATTTTGGTCTGTTTTTAAAATAAAAGTTTCCTTCCTTCAGCTCAAGTATCCTCAATTTTTAGTGTAAAAAATAGTCTTATTTCTCAAAATCCTGACCTTTCTTTGATCCATGTTTTTATATAATAGAGCAAAACAAATAGAGAGAGATATTCCGGCTCTTTTTATTTGCACTCAGCGTAAGTTTTATGTCAACATTATGTGTTTCACTTATTCCGACCAACCGGACCAATGCGAAAAGTGAGTGGAAATTGAAACGTTTATAAAGTGTTGCGAGTGAAATTTTGCTTACTTTGGGGCCTTTCCGTACTTTTTTGAAAGCATACATGTGATGCATTTAAGAAAATTTGTCATATAAGCACATAATCTGTTTTTATTCTTCTTATCGATGGGCAGAAACTCGATTTCTATGTGTAATGTTAAATGTTTAATATTTTGAAGATAATTTTTGGACAGTTTAATTGAAAGTTTAATTTTAAGCTAATATAAATAGTTTTTCTACGAATGGTCTGTCTAAATTCAGACCATTTGGAGTTATAAGATACGTTCTTGCTCATTATTACTGTTCGAGATATGTTTAATTTTTATTATTGTATCTTCCTGTCCGACCTAGTGGTAAACAAGGTGGAATAAACACCTTTGAAATCAGCCCATTGTGCCTTGCCCAACGGCTATAATCAAAAACTATAAACAAAAGCACTCATCTCACTGACTCAATATTAGGGCCAATGAAGAGGCCCTGGACACGTTCTCATTGGAAATGCAAGGCTTTCCCGCTCCCTTGGAGATGCTTTCGGAAGACCAGAGGGGAAATCCCCATGGCTGGCTCCAAGCAGACACACAAATTGCATAGAAACGCACACAGAAACAGAGAAAACCCTACAGCGAAAACCCACATATCTCTGAATCGATTTTCTGCCCCTTTGCACACCCGCAGAGAATGCAATTTTCTTCACACACTTTTTTCATGTCTTTCCTTCCCTCGCCTTTTTCAAGACGGCCTTGCAAAAGAAAATTGCACTCTCGACGTTTGATACATCGCTTCAGATGGCGCTTCCTATTTATTTTTTATTGGAACTTAAGGAGCTTTAAAAGACTTCCCATTTAGGGCAATTTTCTCAGAATTATGCTTTGGAACATTCTTAAGGCTTTTGTTGTGTTTAATGATTAATATTTAACGTAAAAGTTAGCAAATGCACTGAATTGTGACCATTTTGAATATTTTTGGGTACTTAATGCGAGATTTCTTTTTAAAGTTTAGAGGAAAATTATACTGCAACATTGAGATCACGTTGTATACTTATACTTTTTATAATCCGCTATCAGCCTCCGTATTGTATTTTTGTTCTTTACAAAGTGCCTGCTTTTGTAAAGGAAAAAGTATCTATTTTTTATTTACAAGAGTCTTGTAACAAGACACTGATGGTTATTTAACATAAATTTACGGCAAAGGTTTAACACAAAATTTCAGTTTACATAAATTCCCGAATTTATCAGCAGTAGTGTCCACATTTTGTGCAAAAATTGCAATGTTGCATAGTTTGAAAAAACAATGTTAAGTTGCCAAATATTCTTATACATTGAATTTTTAGCTAAACTCGCAGCCGCAAACGCAAATAATACTTCACAAGGTCATTCTGATAGAAGCAGTGTGAGTTCGCACAACAACACCTTCGATTTTGAGGAAGGATGTGCGTTTGGAAACAAACGCAAACGTGAATTTTGGTTCGCTGTGCCAAGACAACGGGTCGACGCAATTTATCACTTTTTGTTGCATTGGTCTCCAGAAAAGTACGCACAGGTTAGGCGATGTTGTTGTATAATGCAAATATAATGCCATCAAAATCGGCGCGGATTTTGATGAAAACGCAAACACGCCAGAATCTTTTTCTCGGTAAAAGCTGTAACATATCTTAAATCAAACCGTATTTGATAATCCCCCTTAATTTTTAACAGATATTTGGTCTCATTTTATACTAATACAACCATTTTTCGTAGAAAATTTTACTGAAGCAGTATATTTTAGACAAGTATAATTTAAATAAGTATCTGAGAGTTTAAGTTACACTACTTTTAATGGTGCTTTCAATCAGTAATTTTTTATTATGGGTTTTATTAAAAAATATATTTTACACTTTAAGGAACAAGCAAGTACGGCAGACGAAACAAACATTCTAGGCGTGATTGGATCAGACACTTCAGCCATTGAGCCGACTCCAAGTGCAAAACGTTCAAATAAAGCAACGGCAGCGGCTAAAAAGGCCTATTTGGCAGGAGGTAGCGGATTTGTTGTGCTGGATAGCGACGTGGACGACTCACTCACTGGTGGGTTTTATTTTATTTGCTTGAAACAAAGTTGATTTGAAATCACTCAATTCCAAACGGCCAAACTTGTATTTTGAAAAAAAAAAACGTGTTACAAATTTTACGTAAAGTTTGTTCTGCTTTAATTAAAATTTCCTAAAAATTCCCAGATATACATGCATTGAAAATATTTGTTTACAAGTATTTTGCCGTTTCTAATGCCCTTTACTGAAAGCAATTTTTATGTCTAGTTCTATTCAAGAGTTCAATAGATGTTTTTATTTCTATGTTGCACGTGGTACATAGCTTTATCACGACTGTTGTTAAACCCACCCTACTAAAAGGATACCCAAAGAATCCTTTCTTTAAAGAATGCTCCTTGTACTACCACCGCGGCTTCAACGGTTCCACCCTCGCCCCAATCGCGTGGAAACAATTCACTCTGTGAGGTGCACTTTCTCTTTCCCTCCGCGCTGGTATCCCCAATTAATTAATCTGGTACTATCAGCTGGCTGATGTGATGAATTGGTTCAATGTAGGAAATGCATAACGACTTAACAGCGCACTGCTTTACCCGATTCTCTCGAATACTGCTCGGTTTTGTGTTTCGCAATATACTTCTTTATGTTCTTTTGTCTCTCTTTTATAATTCATACTTTATTAATAGAAGTTCGAATTTTTCCTCCGCTTACTGTAACCAAATCACTCGTTAGGTTGTGATTTTTTTACGAAATATATACTAGTTTCCAAAATGTATGTATCCATATCTTTTCATTTTCTACTGATACATAAAACTTATTTCCTAAACCGTGAATTTGCAAATAGCAGAAACTAAGTTTTACATTTCACAAGTCTTATCCGGTAAATGTTCTGTGTTTCTTGTCCGTTCCTATAAGTTTGTACCAACAAGGTTTATTATTGTATAGGTTTGAAACCTACTTCTATTAGGAAAAGTGAAAAGACAGCCGTTTAATTGCTAACTATATCCTGTTTCTGGATTGAATGGGGATTCAGTGAGAGAGGAAAAAGTAATAATAAGGGCTCTCTTCCCTTATATAATGATTGACTGACTTTTGTTGAAGAGATAGGGATTTCCTCCTTTCTCTGTGATTCTTTTCGTGGACTTGAAATTTCTGGAAACCTTCGTGAAACAATAGATTAATTAAATTGTAGATTGCGCATGTAGGTATTGTACACAAAAACAAAGCAAATTATTATGTTTATCCAGAAATCTATGTATGCCTACGGATGTATGCTATGGATCTTAGAAATCTGCTGTCTGTTAATAATTTCTTTGTTCAATAATTTTGGCAGTTTTTTAATCATTATATCTAGGTTCTCCATAATAAGATAAAAAGATTATTCGAGGAAATTCTGTGATCTTTTTGACATTCTTATTTTTCACATGTTAGATTTAGGACGGCAAAGTTAATATGATTTTTTTACAGCACTGGACAATATATTTACTCCTCTGATTGATGTCATGTTGACATATACTTGTTCGATACTCATGGCATCTCTCACACAACCATAAATGTTGTTTTTAGTTTCGCATACAAAATTTAGTTTCAGAAATCTGGTTTGCTCAATCAATTATTCGATTTTTCACTAAAACTTGTAATGTGTTTTGGTTATATTTTTATGAGTTTTGTTATTGCCCAGAAGGGAAACACTTAAACTAGATCGTGTTCAACTGAAAACATCTTTAAATTATTAGACAGATATTGGCAGTTACTATATCAGAATTTCAGGATATAGGATATCGTTGAATTTATGAAAATATTTCAAAGTAGCAGTTTATTCTTAACTCTGTTTTTGAATAGTGTACTACACTACTATTGAATGAATAGTAGCACTACTACTATTCCTGGAGTGGTTTCCTGATAATTCCCTCAAATCTCTTCTCAAATTTTCGTCTCATGTGATTATTTTTCAAACAACTGTTCTCTTTATATTATTGTAAGTGACTAACTGTTATTTACTGTAAATCAGAATAAAATTCGTCATTTCAGGAAACACAATTTGCACTTTGATTAAGTACTATTTTGCTCACGCCCCACACACCCCTAACCTCCACCTACTTACGCTCTATTTGCACTAAAACTACGTCATAATTCAAATTATGACGTACTATTTGTCTTGACTACTAACTATTCTATATTATGGACTTAACACGTATAAAGCGAAATAAACAACGCACATATTGAAGATCAATTCCATCGGACTCAAATACCAGCTGATTATTTATCAATAAAAACAAAGCCATTCAGTAGGATCTGATGAATATGGGCTCTAATATTTCAAATCCAAAACCAACGGACGAGTTCTGTGACTCGAAATCTAGGCAGATCTCATCAGATGTTTCCCAAATGTTCAATGATACCGGAAAGATTTTGTTGACCAGATTGGACCAGACTGAAAAATCGGCCGAAATCTACTCGAGCACTGAAAGATCGGAAATCTGTGTACTCTCACGACTCTGCAAAGCAAAAAAGAAGTGCTTTGTTGGAAAAGCTGGACTCACATCCCTTGGCTGCAATAAATGTAAATGTCTGCAAAAATGTGAGAAATGTTGTGTTCAGCTTCGAAAATGGCCCAAGGCCTCACTAAAATGCGACAAATCGCGGAATTCGACATTTTGGACAAATTCTGAAATGGAATCGAGCTCAACTTTCTTTCAAACTTCGCCAATTATGGAGAAAACAAACCAGGAGATCTTGCAAGAACGTATTATGTTCGCACCTGCAAAGAGAAGTGTGACTGCGGTAAACGACTCGACAAACTACATGGATGTGCGCGATGGATTAAAAACATCGATTTCTGCTCTCTACCCGTCAGTTCCACCACCAGAGTATAGCCAGATATCCCCAAAACTCACAAATCGCAACCCCGCTATCACATCATTATGGCCCGACAAATCTGTGGCAACAACACAAAATATTGATGATTTCGCAATGAACGTGAGATTTGATCCCTGTGGAATTGGTGATCACCAATTTCAATTGGATATGGGCGGATCAAGTGAGGATTGTCAAATGACCTTCGACAGAGGAGAGAAGAAAACTCGAGAAAAGCCTCACAATACTGATTCATCTCTTTCAGACCAACACAACAAACATCAGCATTTTGTAATTCCCTCAGAAGTGCCCCAAAATCTACAAATATATTCTACAGCATCAACCCCCACTACCGAGATTCCAAATCTGACAGTATTTTCATCGGATTCACTGCAGAAATCTATTGGTGTAATTCTAGAATCGGAATCTAGTTCCATGAGAAGATCCACGAACGCCAAATCGCACCCAAACCTCCAGCACTATGGAAGTTCAAAGTCCAAAAAACGGCACATTTCAACGAATTCGAAACCGCATTCAAAAGAAAACCAGCCAGTCGGATTCATAGTTCCTCCGGTATTTCCGCACAGTTGCAGTTTATTCGACACCGCGTTTCATGGCGGAGTTTACCCTCAGAATTCGAAAGAAGATTCGATACTACTGGGCGCAGTTGAAAAAGCTCGAAAAAGGTGGGAATCCTTGGAATTTGTCACTGGAGAGCTTACGAGCCGTAAAGAAGAGGAGCTTTCTACAAATTGCATACGCAACCCTGAAGAAACTTCTTGGGATAGTGGAAGGTCTTCCTTGAGCGGGCATGAAGAAGAGTCCACTACATTGCAAACAGCTCCTAAGGATGTTGAAACCTCTGTTCATAAACAGTCAGTTACCCGAGATTCGTGTCTTGGTAGTCCAGATTTTTGTTCGGACCCTCAAAGTACAATTTCTTCGAAGTCTGAAGAACCGGCCAATCAAGAGCATTTGGAAGACGATGTGTTCGAAAAGCCGGGTGAGATCTCGGTAAATTCCAAAAACAATGCTGTGAATCGTCGCCGTAGTATGTCAACTCCGATTGATCCTCGTTTGTCGAAATCAGATGCAAGAAAGCAACGCACGTCCTGGAAGCAGAAAGTATTGAGGACGTTCTCGGCAGGAAGTGTGGGTAAAACAAAGGGTCGCAAGGATTCTAAAAAAGGAAACAGAAAAGGTCAGTTTGAAATATTATCTGAAAATCCCTAAAATTCAACGTTGGAAAGTGCGTCAGTTCAAATTGCATCAAAACATTGGCATTTCGATTTGCACATTTCTTAAAGCTAGTGAAAATATTTCATGTAATGTGTTCCACATCAACATAAGCGTTTCTAGAATTTCTTACAGTAAAACACTCATCATTATTTTAATAGACTAAAGGTTCATCTTATGATCCTATCTTATGACTGCTTCTATGCTTTATTATTCTAATCATCTTTCTCTTCCCCTAATTTGAGATGAATATGTTCTGTGCGAACAATTCCTATCCTGGTACGAAACAATCCCATTTTGGGACTACCACCTTTTTTCACGGATCCTGTTTTCTACCTAATCGGCGCCGCAGCAGATCCGCTACAAATAATCACAACGAGTCAAATGATGAACCGAAGAAACAGCACTTGTCTTGGAAGCAAAAATTTATGAGGACATTCTCCGTCGGCAATCTCACCAGAACCAAAAGGTACAAGAACTCGAAGAACGAAGACGGAAAAGGTTGGTTTCGGAAGATAATTTCCGTCACATAAATTTATACATAATACTTAAAAATGAATCACGGGCATTTTAAATTTTAGTTTCTGCGAAAATTTACTTAAATATAATTTTATTTTTCATTTCTGGTTTAATAATCCTTAAGGCATAAGTTTTAATTTATTAAAAAAGTGTTATATGACTCATTCTTTGACTTCTTTACCTCGACTCTCATTCGACATTGGAACAATCATATGCACATTTTTTTATTTCTGTAACACGAAGTGCCAAGTTGCAACTGCCACCTTTATCGACCGCTCCTCGGCTCTTTGCATATTTTAACACGCCGTTTTGACTTCTGAAGCATTAAAAGGCGGCTATTTGATTCTGCTTCAAATTGAATTTGTTTACTTCCTTTCTTAACCTCAAGTCATAGTTTTCTACATGTAAACACCATTTATGCATCGAATATTTCAACTTTTTTTCTCAAACAGATCATTTTTGAGTAGTCGTTACAAAACTTTCCTTAAATAATTTGTTTTTCT
Organism: Ditylenchus destructor; assembly: GCA_022814885.1. Taxonomy (NCBI): domain Eukaryota; kingdom Metazoa; phylum Nematoda; class Chromadorea; order Rhabditida; family Anguinidae; genus Ditylenchus; species Ditylenchus destructor. The sequence continues at coordinate 2,504,743 of JAKKPZ010000007.1, forward strand.
TGAAGATTATTATCAAGAGCATTTTCTGTAAAGTTTTATCGTCAAATTCAATGGCAACATTCAATGGCTTTAACATTGTCTCGCTTTAACCTGCAAACTTTAAACATTTTATCATTTTCAGCACAAAATTTTATTTGATCTTGTGTTTCTTTCCATCATTCTTCCAGACCACAAAGCACGAAATCTATTGTTATTCTTCCCTATTAAGTGAGAGTTCGTATATTTAATTTCATCTTTTCTCGGAAGTTTCCATCACCTCCTTATTCAATAGCCGTTCATTAATTCCCAATTATGGGAATTGGTGAGAAAACAAACATTATTCCGTCTCCTATCTTTTTACTTTCAACGGGAGTAAACTTAGCACGGCCTCTTTCCTGGAAGGATATTATAGAGAGCTATTGAATTATGAAAAGGTGTGCCATTTGCGTGGGGGATCCGGTCTAGAAGGCTGATTTATTAGCTTGCTCATCACTTTTTCGACATATAAGCAACTTTCCAAACTTTTGCATCCAAGCGGAGCCTGCCCATTCCTGGTATGGCTTCTGGACATAAAGAGCACAAAGCAAACTAAGCTTAGGAAACAAAGCTCATTCATAAGAATAAAGGTTTCAAAATACCACTTCCGACGAGCGAGAATTGTGCAAAATTTAAAGTTTATGGCTGAAAGATTCCCACACAAACTAATAATTTATGGAAAATTGGGTAATTTATGTATGGATGAGAAGTTTTGCATAAATGGCAGCGAAAATTTGGCTAATTTTGGTGGAATTGGACCGAAGATGATTGCGTAAACGGCATGTATGTGCGTAAATTGGAAGAAGAAATGTTCGGAAAAGTACCGGAAATAGAACTGTTTACGCGATAGAATTTTAACTTATTTTGCAAGTTTTGCACGGTAAAATTTCAGATTTAAAACATTAGTTTCTGAATAATCGAACAACATGACTTAAAAATATATTTTCCTTTTGTTGAGCGTAATTCAAATACGATTTAGTTTTTGAATTTAAACCCAACTTTTACGATTTGGGGATTTTTCTGACTGCTATGCTAACCCGAAACTCCTGAGAGTCATCACATGGTCACTTTGTTTTTTCTTTCGATGACATGAAAGCTTCCCACGAATCTTGGTTTCAGTAAAGTGGAATCGCTTCGCCCACTCTTTGGAAAAATGCAAACTTCATATTTATACATTGGAGCTGTGCCAGTTTTAGAAATTAGTGAAAAATAGCTTTTTTATGAGAAATTTTAACGCTTTCCATAAACTTGCAGTCGCTAATAATCCCCGCAATACAGCTTTATCCGCTTTGGGAATATTTTCAGTCAACTCATGTGCCATTAGAAAACCTGTGCCACGAATGACCACTCCTCTCTTGGCACAGGTTTACTGCTCTTGCAAAATTAAAATATTGACCATCCGCTGCTCGCTCGGCCTTCTCATTGTTACTAAGAATGGACAAGAGCAAACGTCCTCTTGGCCTGAGGGGTAAACGTATAGCGAGAGAAGAGTATATAAACAATGTGGCACCCATTGACATATATCTCTCGCTACTCAGCTTCCTATTCAGCAAACCGCTAATAATGAACCCTTAGGCCATGAGCTATACTATTTTTTGGCAAAATGATATTTACAGTCACACAATTTTTTCACTAATTAGATTAAAAGCAAATATGTAAACATTACTAGCGGAGTATAATTTTATCACTAATTTTATTAGTAGTATACTTTGTAAAAATGGGCAAAATTGTAAGCAGTGTTTTCCCATAATAATTTTTATTTTATCCTTGTGATTTTCTGCAAAATTTAAGCCGTTTTCGTAAAGGAATGTGAAAAGATTATCCTCCTTCATGTTTTCAGCTCCAGGCGCATTTTAACATTTCAATTGCAATTTTTTTCCATTTTCATATTATTTCGTCTCTGCTAATTACAAGGCAGAATTATTACTTCCTTACTAGTTTTCCCACGTTTCCGGATTAAATCATAGACAGAAAGAGGAAGGAATATTTCACCGTTGTGAAGACTATTAAGAAAACGCTTTAAGGCATACTTAATTTTCCTATTTTCGGCTCGCATGACCTGAGGCGATTTTCACGCCTCCTTAGAAAAAAGACGACACTTTTTGGATATCTTTTATGGAAACATACGCATAAAATGCCTTCACACGCCTTTATGAAAAATTGGCCACCCACAAAATATGACGCGTGCCTCCTTACATACTTGGGTCCAAATCTTGCCAAAATTTTGTGCAATGTGGGAAAATGGCTAATCTCTTGGGAAGTTAAAGAGAGCCAAATTGCGGTTTCCCTCACAGTCCTTCTGAATTAGCTATGAGAGTTTTAAAAACCGTTCGGTGTCCATAACGCAGAAGTGCCGAATTTTTGGTGGCCAAAAATTCCGGGCTGTGAATTTGATCCTATTCATGTTTTTGCTTCGTTATGCAACGCATTCAGCTTTCTTACATGAAATATGTGTTGATTGGGCTAAAGGAAGTAGTTTTGGCATTTTTTCCACTGAATCCGGAAGCATTTCTCATTTTTATTCGCATATCATTTGACCAAAGATTTTGGAGCATCCCAGTTTTATTCATGCTATATATGGATAAATTATCCATATAGCAATTGATAAAAATTAGCATACGCGATCGTACTTTATTTATAAAAGCCTTGTAAAAGCAACGCCTTTTTATTAGATTCCAGTTCCGGATTTCGCCAAGTCTCATTTGCAATGTTTCCAGAAAACTTTTAAAGTCGGCTAAGGCAAACTTAGTTTTGGTTTATCGTAAACATAACAAAAAGTGTTCCTATATGGATTCCTTGAATCACATCAGTCAGGCATGCCTAACTCGATTAGCACTTTCTTTGGCCCTATGGTTCTGCGAGGTTTGACCTTTTAATTTTTCGAATTCCAGACATAATATGATATGGATAAGATGTTTTAAAGGCTAAGTCTATATGACGTTTTGTGCTAGTGTACGTGAATTTTTATTGAGATTTGTAGTAAATTGCGTATATAATAGGGCACATTAATCTGGTAACTAATCATCTAAAAGCCTGTGACAATTTTTACGAAGTTTCATAGCTTTTCCAGAACTTTGAACCAATTCCGTCTAGACTATATGCCATGATATATATTAAACTATGTATAGCTCCATTATTTTCCCAGAAGCATTATTGTATTCAAAGCGAACAAATTCTTCAAACAGATTCTCTTCGTTTTCCGGTCTTTTGACCAAATCAAACAAAATTCACTGACCCGCACTCATTCCGAGCTGAGTCTCCCTTGATTTATTACTCTATTCTGAATTGTTCTCAAGTTCCGACGTGGGGGTGTTCCAAGTCAGTCCTCAAACTTGCCAAACATAATCATCGCTCTCATTGTTTGTTTATTCCCAAATGGCCTTTTTTTCGGCATTTTTTCTCTACATAGATTTTGGGTGCATGTTTCGGTGAAATGAATCAACTCAAACTTTAAACTTGTTCATTGATTAAGTGTTCATGGAGTTAATAATTTCTTGTAGTCGAGTTGTATCCGAATACACTCATCATTGATCATCAGAGAATTAACTCCCGTAGAGAAAAATATACATAGGCATCTGAAAATAGAATAGCGACCAAAATCCCGAGGACACTTCTGGTTTAAACCTCATTAAAATGCAAATTCGCCCATGACACCAAACTTAGTACAGACCGAAAAACGCTACTCCTACGCCTATCCTCATTTTATTTGGGGTGTTCCACGCCGAAAGATATTTTCAGAGGATTGTCAGCTCGGTCGGGAATCCACCAATACGATTGCGTGTTATCGCTTTCCTTTACTTGTTTAGCAAAGTTCGTGTTAATGGAAAATAAACCTAATTTTCAATGGAAATAATTAATTTTAAGTGAGGGTGTATACCACTCCAGCGATGTTTATGGATATTGTTGTCGCATTAATCAAAGCCTACCTCCAAACGGTCGACAGAGGTCATATTTATGTTATTAACTCTATTTTCATCCTCGGGATCTAGGATTAAGTCTTCAGATGTGCCTCGTGCCATTAACACTAGGAGTATGAATATTTATAGTGCCTTGTCATAGTAATTAATCTAACATCTGAAAATTGCCAATATGTGCTTTGATTGGTGTTACCAGGGTTATTGTATCTTTAATTAAAGTCGTTTCTGCGTAAACTTCAGTCTTGAGCGTTTTTGAGGTATTAAGAAGTTACCAAAGGTCAAACATTGATATCACAACACATTTACCTTTCGAGGAAAACCGTTTTGACTCATATACGTAAACATTGTTTCCTTTTCGGGATTTGCTCCAACATCCATAAAGCCTTTCCTCGTTCCCATTTAAGAATTTTTCCGAGCCAATTGTCACGAAAGTCGAATCTTACCTTTCTCTTTAAATTTATTTTTTGCCAAGCATCTGGCTTTGTTTGGCCTTCATGCCGCAATTAGCTTCATATCGTGTGGCTTTTCCCTTTCCATTCGAAAATCACGAGGGAAGCCTAGCTGACCTCATTAATAGGCAGTACTCACGGAGTACATTTTTGAATTTCTCCTTGTTACAAAACTGTGTCCTCGTACTGTGAATGAGGAAATAAACTGCGTCACATGCGTCCGCGAAGTGTCACATTTAAGAGCCGAACATTCCATAGATTTAATACCATTGTTTGATTAATATTTGGTTATCACTTCCTGCGTAAACAGCTGGTATTTTGCCTTGCTATCGGCGATTAAAAACATTCATTACTGAATTCAGAGCCATCCTCAACCCTGAAGAGGGGTATTAAGATCAAAGATTATAGAATTAGAATGGGGTCCAATAATTTTTTAACGCGGATGTTATTTGTTTCCAAATATTGTCTGGTTCTGTTTCCAAAAACGCATTTCCGACTTTCATATGTCCTCCAAATTTTAATTAAAGTTTGATTCGGCTTCGATGTTTATTTTCTTTCCCGTTGCCTAAATTAATTAAAGCTAGATTCATTACTTTCCCAAAGAATTTTAATAGAGATTTTAGTGTTTTGAAAAGAGATTCTAATTGCCTGCTCTTTTGATGCGTAATGAACGGATATGAATTATTTTTGGTCTCCTTCCTTATTAGGAGTTTGACTGTGAAAGCTTTTTTCATTCAAAGTTAAAAGCTTGGTCATAAGATAGCCTTTTAGCGTGATTAAATATTACTTCCTTGCTCAAAATTCGTCAAGTTAAGATTTTTAGACAGTTCGCAGTATATCCGTTTTATAAGGGAAGAACCATAGTCAAATATTTTTAAACTTCACGCAGTCAAATTTCAGAAAAATCGTAATATTCAAAAATTAAATACCAAAAGCGACACGAGCGTACCATTGCTTTTTCGGATCTAAACAATTAAATTTATTGCCTCCGCTCTGGCCATCAGTTTTAAAGTACATTTTAAGTGGCATTTCCTTATCAATCAGTTTACTTTACTCACCTTATTTCCTCTGTTTATGAGTAATTTTTTGGAGAGCTGATGAATTTTGATTACTCATTTCTTTATTCTTCCAAAATTTATTGAGAGCAATCAACTACGTCCCTCCCACCCTCACTCACTCATCGCTGACGTTTCGCTCTGCAAAACACTCCAACTCGCTAGAGTGACTTGCAGCGCAATAAACGGGATTTGTTTATGTTGCAATCATCACGAGGCACCCGTTTCCTCACAAATGCTCTATTATTACGGACGTTGAGCTTTATTATGATGTTTATTATTGAGTTGGGTCGACTGAAGCGGCGAGCCCAAAATTGCGGTGACCAACTGGGCTTTGACCGCACTGGAAAGTTTGCATAAAAGCCACAAAATTTAAGCTTATTTGAGCTTCAGTATAAAAGACAAATTTATTATGAAGCTAATTTTTGCATAAACGAGCAGTTCCTTAAATGAGAGCCACGCCCCTTCTCGGTATCAACTTTTTGGGCTCCGCCTTCAAGACAAAGTCCATTGAGTATTCCGAAGAAAATTTCTCACATTTTTTTCGGTGGTAAGTGGGAGTGATAATTTTTCAAACATTCCTATAATTCTTGAGCTATAAGATTAGTCTTGAGTATCCTGATAGTATAGCTTAAGCTGTTCTTACATATACCGCAAAACATTACAACGTGCAACGACTTCACAATTTGCAAAATCATGTGGATTTGTGACCGGAATTCATGGGAATCCATTAAGATTATGCTCTCTAAAAGGTCTCGAAGTGTTAATACAAGAAAGGTGACCATTTTCGTAGAAAGATTATGCCTATCTATAAGAAACGTAACCCCGACAAGAGCCTGAGGACTACAAAAATTAGTTTATTTTAAAATTTTCCAACGGCTGTTACTTTTTGAATGATCAAATTTATTTTAAGCGTATTAAAACAAAATTTTTCAATGTTGCAAATTTATCTAGTTGCTATTTTGGTAATTAGCGTGATGCTCATTTTCGCGTGTTCTAATCTTTAATCGTTCTACCAGAAAAGGGTATCCGAAGTTTGTTTTGCATAAACAAAACACAACGAAGCCTCATCAAAACAAATGCACACAAATACAAATTGTGCCATTTATCTTCATGCACCTCAAAGAAAAACATCGAAAACACGCAGAAATTTCTAAACCGTATCTCTTATTTTAGTTTGGTTTGTTCGTTGGCTTTTGTTTTCTAAAAATTTTTGTCACAGTATATTTTAGCTTTAACATTTTATTTATACGAAAACTTCCAGTCCGAGTTACTATCATACATTATCTGATTTCTGACATACGGTTATATTTGCGCATTCTAATCGTACTTTACCGTTCAGTAAACAAATTGTGCTTTTAAGGCTCACTCAAATCCACAAAAGAGCTTTTATTGTATTTCTAACCTCAAGAAATGCTCCCGACTGTAAATTTGAGCGCATTGTCCGCTAAACTAAGTCAATCTTCGCAAGAATCTGGTCGAACGAATCGGCACCGAAACTCCACCTGTTCCACTAACACCTCAATGTGCTCCCTAAGCTCGGATTGCACTATGGCCACAGCAAATTCCGAGAGCAGTTCTCCTGAGAGCACTTCCACTGCGAATTCTTCTAGAAGAAATACGAATTCGAGTTTTAGCGGGAAGAACAGGAGTCAGTCCACGAGTGGGAAAAGATCCATCTTCACACCTTTTTCGTCCACTTCATCGCTGTTTTTGCGAGAGGCGGCCGGCTTTGGCGGTGCTCAGATGCGACGGATTTCGGTGCCATTTCAGAAAGCGGGTCGATCAGCGGCCGCGCGAAGGCTTAGCTCTTTTGTTTCCACTGCGGCCGACGCTGTGAACCAAGAGATTCTAATGTCACTCGGTTCGTCAGATTGAAGACATTCAAACAGTTTGAAATATATTCGAAAATGAACTTCGTAAAATATTTAAATTTTACAATTATAAGTACAAAGCTTAAAACTGGCGCACTTTGCCGGCAGAAATTTCCATTAAAATATGGCCGTTTGGAATTATATAATCCAATATTCAAATAAGATGTGCTGCATTTAGTTTAATTTCGTTCATTTTAGGCGAGAAACCTTCCTCTCAGCCCTTCACGGGCGCTGGCGATCTCAATCGAGAATGGGAGATTGTGACCGTTCGGGAGCTGTGCCGTCGGCTCTCCCTCGAAGATTCATTCGAACCATCAGAGATGCCCTTGCCTGAGGGCGCTCAAAACTCCCGACTTCTGGATGAATTCATGATCCGGCAGATTGTTGACATTTTACCGCCAAGAGCCGAAGGCTATCCGTGGGTCAACATTTACAACAGCGAGAAGCATGGATTTTCACTCGCTACATTGTACAGGTAAATATCGCATCTAAATTTATACATTATTTAACTCTAAATTTTATGAGGAAATAAGAAAATGAAACCAAAATTGAGCGATCGACTACAATCGTTTGAGTTAGAATATATGATGACTTTTGAACTAATATTGGCAAAATTATACAAAACTAATTTATTTGTTTGACATTGTGTTTTGCAGAAAAATGTCCGAATGGACCGAAGAGTTGTCTCCCGTTCTGTTGGTGATCCGAGACGTTCAGGGACATGTGTTCGGTGCAGTGGCAAGCACAGCCCTTCGACCTGCCGAGCACTACTACGGCACTGGCGATTCCTGTTTGCTCTTCAGATTCACTGGAGAATATCCGCATACAAGGTTTGCAATATTTTTTCCATGTTCGTTGGGTTTCACAGTTTCAATATTTATAACAAAGTCTTTAAATAGTCATTTTACCGATTCAAATGAGCAAGATTCATTTAGTACTTTTAAGTACCTTTGAGAATTTGGTCAAAATTTACCCTACTGTTAGAAAATTTTATATTGACAAAATATACTTTCTTTCAATGTTTTACAGTGGCATTTGTATGATGATAATTATTAAATTCCGATTTTCAGGGAACTTCGCAGTTACACATGGACGGGTGATAACCAATTCTTCGTCAACGCCACACGGGACTTCTTGTCGATGGGAGGCGGAGGAGGCCATTACGGACTTTGGCTGGATGCCGACTTAAACAACGGCCGAACCCAAAAGTGCGCTACTTTTGACAACGAACCGCTCGCAGGCGGCGAATCCGAAGATTTTGTCGTGCAATTCATCGAAGCGTTCGGATTCAGCATGTCTTAGACGTATTTCTGTTAAGGGCTTTATAAGCCTATAAATAAGTATTTCTGATTGTACAAATTAATTATAAGACGCAATTTGTTTAAATAAATTTGCTGTATGTATTCTTTCGAGACATTGTATAATTTTACAATAAAAGTTGAATTGGCAAATTTGTATTGTGGCGAATTTTTGCAAAAACCGACCGCTTGAATGAAACATCAAAAACAGCACAATTGCCAATTCATAAACGCTAATAAGAATATTTATATTTAATGAAATTGTCCAGGATCCAGTTTAATGTTTAAAGTACAAAGTTTAGTGTAAAAATGTTAAACTCAAGTTCTGATTGTCATTGAAAACTAAAGTAATTCATAATAATTTAAACTAAATTTCTGGACAATTTCGCTCCGGTTTACTGGGTTGTGCACAAATGATATATAGAATTATGCAGGTGTTCAATTGTACATTTTTGTATTTCTTGCTGGCGGATGGAGAAATCCGTTCGTTATAATGTGGAATATTTCAATGAGAATAAAGTTCATTGCAAATGTTTTTTTATCTGAATTATCGTCAATATGATATAATTACCGTATTTCCATTAATTAAGCTCCCGCGGGTTTATTATTTCAATCCCCCAATTTTTGGCAAATTTTTCTCTGACCTCTCATTTTTACATACTATTTCTCTTTCAATTATAGGGGAGAGGGTGCTCTATTATAGGGGCTATATTAGAGAAAATACGGTACACACGTAAATCAGTAAAAATATCACAAATCTCCGAATAGATTTCCTGTTTATATCAACAAAATTATTGTCATCCTAAAACAAATTTTTCGGCTGAGTGCCCCTGCCAATGCATCAGCATATAAGAAAATTTCGACCAGCGTGAAAGAAGGCGCAAAATATAAACAGAGTGCTCATTTAATATCATTCAATGGATTAAAGAAAACATATTTACTGCGGAAGAGGAAGTAAGTCACTTCTTTATGAAAATACTTTGCAAAAATCGTTGTTGTGTCTGAGTTGCTATAAAGTAATGCTGCTTCGGTTATATATTTATATCCAAATCATAAAATGTTACTGATAAGTCATTGTTTACTTACACACATCAAACATAGCACTTTATGGTCACCAGAATTTGAATGATGTCCAAGTATTTGGGTTGCTAATCTATTATAGTAAAAAAATTGTGCTTGTGCAAGCACAAGTTGCTAATCTATTATAGTAAATAAATATACTAATCTCGTTTCTATCGAAGATATTGAGTAGCGATTCTTTAATCCAGGGGCCGATCCTTATCAAGTGCTCAGATGCTCAGATGCTCAGAATTCGTTTTCTGAGCATTTTTTGAAAAAACCCAGAATTTTTTATTTTTTCCAGGTATCCGGCATCTAAAAAGGCATAGAATCCCAAATAAAACTAACCACAATCAATAACTCTACCTAGAGATAAATAAATAAATGTGTTTTCGATTCTGAGCATTTTTCGTGATTCTGAGCATATTTATTGCGAAATATGCTCATACGTTTTCATTCTTAGCATATTTCGCAATAAATATGCTCAGAATCACGAAAAATGCTCAGAATCGAAAACACATTTATTTATTTATCTCTAGGTAGAGTTATTGATTGTGGTTAGTTTTATTTGGGATTTTATGCCTTTTTAGATGCCGGATACCTGGAAAAAATAAAAAATTCTGGGTTTTTTCAAAAAAATGCTCAGAAAACGAATTCTGAGCATCTGAGCATCTGAGCACTTGATAAGGATCGGCCCCAGCAATTTTTAACATTTGCTAAATTTCAATTTTTTCCATTCAAAATTGTCTAGAAGAACCTACGAGCAGGATAGCTCACCTGAAAGTTTTCATCGTGTACGAGAAAAATTGTTTTGCTAAGGATATTAGAGCCGATACATTTCGGCTGGTATTATATTTCCAACGACATCGGTTCATGAGCTTCGAGATCTCTTCAGCTTTTTCATAAAAATCTAAGAAGAATCAAGATTCCTGTCAAATTTGGACTTACAAAATGAAGAGAGGCGTGAATAGGCAAAATATATATTATGCCCCCAATTAATGCTAAATCTCACTATCTCCATATCCGTACTTTATAACGAATGTATGTTTTGTTTGATGCAATTGCAATTTTAGATCAATCTTGTGGCATACATTCCTGTAATGGCAAATTACACTTGCAATATTTGCATTGAAGACCTTTACGAGCCAGGTAGTCAGGCAGGTTGTCTGCCCTGCGGCCATGTGTTTCACGTCAAATGCGTTCAGCCATGGATCAAAGTAACATTTCCAATACGCTTACAATAACCATCTTTGTGCAACTTTAACAAGAAAATGTGTATTGCTTATCGTTATAAAAAAGAATGACCTTAAAAGGAATATACTTTATTCGGACTGTACTTTATTCGGAAAATAAAGTATCAATTTTCTGTTAGTTCTATCACATCATCAGGCGTGATATTATCTTATGGGCACACTCCCAATTATCAACATGATTGGAGTGCACTCTAATTTTTTCGCTCTCTGAAATCAACTCCCACAACGTGATGTCTAACGATGCGGTATTTGAGTTTAGAAGAACAAAACGTGTCCCACGTGCCGAAAAGGAACTTCCGTGAAGAGATTGTTGAGCTATTGCATTCGGAAGCTTTATTTCAGCGAAGAAGATTATCCAGGAACGAGCACTGAGCCTGTCGACAATAATGAAATTGACGTTGATTGCGGAGAGGTTGGTTAAGATTCCTATTCGTTTAAAACTTACTTAAGAGTAGTTATATCTCAAGTGGTCCTATAAAATGAATTTTTTATTATATGACTTTCAAAAATTATTATAAATATGCAATTATGCGCCAAAACGGTATCGTGAGAATTACGACTCGAAGTACGTAAAATTTATAACGTTGCAAATTTATGGACTGAAGAAACATTGACATAGTAAGTTTCCAACGTACCAAAAGTTTCAAATATAAGTGACTAATAATGAGTTTTTACATACAAATATGTGTAAAAAGTTATATCATGTCCAATAGAGATAATAATAGAAGAGAGAGACGTGTAAACTAGCAAAAAATGAATTTTCAGAATCCCGAAAACGAGCACAATTTGGATTCGGCCAAAAAAGCACCGGATGTCAATACACTTCGTCAGCATGAACGCGATCTAATGAAACAATTGGAGCAAACTCAAAATGAAATAAATCTATTGCAGTTCATCCGAACTCAACTGACGAAAGAACTGAGCAATAAAGAAGAAGAGCTGCAGTCTTCGAGGGTAATGGATTTTGATCCTAGGAAATTGCAATAATTACAATCGTCACAAAAAAAATGTTAGAAAATAGAACTTTCGTTTTCGATAAAGTATAGGTTTTGAGTGCTGATGCGAGAATATATTCATAAATACGTCTTGAACTAAATATTATCTTTATATCATCTTTCGAAATAAATAATTAAATTTCGTAACGATAAGTTAACATCATTGGATCTCATAAGAAGAATTGAAAACAGGATAATTATTTACTGTTGTTTAGAAGAAACAGCAAGAATTAGCCGAGTCTGCGTCCGGAATTGGAAAAAAGCTGCTTTTATCGGAAAGAACCAAAAAGGAAATAGAAGATAAGATGATGAAGCTGGGGTCAAAGTTGGTCGATATCGAAGGTGTCCTCAAGGAATCGCAAAGTATTGCACAAGACAGTCTAGAAATGTTGGCACAAGCATTAAGCGACAAGGAATTGGAACATATTTCATTTAAGGTACTTCAATATTATCACAACTATTGTTCGACAATTTAAACATTGAAAATTTGCTATATGTGATCATATTGCTTTAGGTGCGCACCTAAAAAAACCTAAAATAGTTTTTTTTAGGTGGGGCACCTAAAAACACCTAAAATGGGCTTCTTCACCTATTTTAGGTTTTTGCACCTAAAATGGCCTTTTTGAAGATTTTTTGTATCATTTGTCACATTTCGACAAATTTTCTCAAATTTTTTTGAATTTTTCTGAATCTTTTCGAAATTTTTCGAAGATTTTTATAGTTTTTTTGCACGTTGTCTTGATGTAATTATGCAGGTTCAATTGTAATAATGTCGTATTTATCTGCGAATGTAGTTTACTATTTCGTTAAGATTAGATTTTAAGATTAGACCATTCAAGAGCAAACACTGTGTGGCTTTGGCTTGTGTCCGATTTCTTCTTAGTTGTTTTGTAATCTTTTCTTTTTTTTAATGTTCTGCTTTGTTGTATTTAAAAATTTTGTTTCATCCAAATCTTATTTAAGCAATGCCGCCGGCAAAGCCAAAACATCATTTGCTTCGCGATTGGATTAAACCATTTCCAGAAGGAATTTACACAACGGATGGAAAGATAATTTTTTGCCAGCCATGCGGAAAAAAGGTTTTAAGAAAACCGTTCGCAGCTTTTATAACATTCCTAAATTTCCAGATACAATGTTCAATCAAGTCACATTTGACGCAACACAATGAGTCAGACAAACACAGCGAAAATTTTGAGCGTTTCCAGAAGACTGCCACTAGACAGCAGTTTCTCGCTTTTTCGCAAACTGAAAATGTCGATCCGCTTTCCAAGGACTTATGCAATGCTTTTGTTGGCGCCAATATTCCATCATACAAGGTTAACAATCCAAGCTTCAATGATTTTCTATCAAAATACTGCAACCGCTCTGTTCCGGTTGAGTCGACTTTACGCAATAACTATTTGAAAGTGTGTTATGAAGAGGTTTGTTTTTTACGTAAAAATGTTTTAAACTAATGTTTTAGACAATGGAACGTATAAAACAGGATATTGGAGAATCATTTGTATGGGTATCAGTAGATGAAACAACTGACACTCTCGGTCGTTTTGTAGCAAACCTTTTGGTCGGCAGTAATTGGCCGTAATGAAGTACGCTCCGATGGTCAATTGCGATGTGGAAAGATCTTTTTCAATTTACAAAAATATTTTAACAGATAACAGAGCAAGCTTTAGTGAAGTTAATTTGGAAATGTACATTATATGCAATTATGAAACTCGTGAATAAAAGGTTCAAATGGAATAAAATTAGTGTCTTTTTTTTTGCAAAAATGTTTAAACTAGCTAATAATAGCATAAAAACACAAAAAACGAGCGTTTTGGGCCATTTTTGTGCCAAAAACCATGAAAACCTAAAATACCTTTTTTTAGGTTTTTGGCACCTATTTTGGACTTTTAGCGCACCTTTTTAGGTACCTAAAACGAGATTTAGCGCACCTAAAAATCCGAGCCCTAGTGATCAGAAAGTACTATTATTGATCTCCTTTTCCACTTGGCGCCGCATGGAACATTTTAACTCAGCACGATGTCCATAATAGTGTCTTTGTATTGAACAAATAAAAATTTTTCTATTTAAAAAAGGTACTCAAAAATTTCTCATCAGTCTCCGGTTTTCAGCTGACACGATTGTAGGTTATCATCTTTTATTCAGGAAAAAGAATCCAAGCTCATGGAACTAAGAGCAGCTGATGAAAGAAAGTTACAAGCGTCGGAGGAATCGAAAAACGCAATAGCCGAATTGCTGAAAAAACGTGAAATGGAGTTGACTGCTTCCAAAAATTTTACAGAGTTTTTGGTTAAAGAGCACTACAAAGAAACCGCCGAAATTGCCGGAAAGTATGATAAATTGAATGAAAAGCTAGCATTTCTCGACGCCAAAATCAAGTCATATAAGAAGCGCATAAACGAAACGACTGAAAAGTCGCGCAAATTAAAAAAGGATATGGAAACGTCACAGGTAATTAGCAAGTTGGTTGAAATAAGTATGCATCAATACTTGTTTTAATCAAGATACCATTCTGGAGAATTGCTACGACAGAAGCAGCGATGGGAACCATACCCACATTTTTTAAGAACGTTTTCTGGGAACATACGCAGTCATTTTAGTTCTTTGTAGCTGTGATAATTAAATAAACAGTGAAACCTAGGAATTGATCACGTTTTATGACAGTCTCATTCACTTATCTAACAACATGATAATGCGTGAATAAAATTGTGATAATGATACTAGAATTATAATATTACTATCTGGAAAAGAGAATGCTAAAACATAACTTAAAATTCAACACTTCTACTAAAACTATTGTATTCGCTAGACTGGCGTATGGTGAAATTCGTCTATTTAACTCAATTATAAATTTTAGGCTAAGCATAGAGAAGTGTCGCATAAATTGACAAAGTGTGAAAAAGCGCGCGTTGAGTTGAAAAACCGTCTCGCTAAAAACATATGTAATGGCACAAACTCATTGTCGCTTATGTTCGCTAAAGAACAAGTCACGAAGGAACAACAGAAATCCCCGCGGCAAAAGGAAAATTCGGCACAACTTCAAAACCTGCTCAAGAATGCACAAGAAAGATTACAAATATTGGAAAGTAATAATCAACAAAATTTGCGGGAGAAGGAAGCTGAACTTTCAAAGATACAGGTAAATTACACGTGTTAGACGGAAAATACCAAAAAATAATTATCGGTTCTGATATGCTAAAAAGCTGCTATGATAAAGAATGATACCTGAGAAGAGAGTAGATCTCTTGGAAAAACACAACATGTGACGTTTGATGGATTTTTGATAGCTATAATTATGTTCGTTACACTTTAAATAAAAACAACGCCTAAATTTCTGAAAGACATATATATTGCCAGGATAATTTTATATTTTCAGAAAGATAACGGCGACCTAATTGTACAATTGCACAGCTGCCAAGAAGAACTGCTGCAATCTCAAACGAACGAACATCATTTATCTCTTCAACTCGAAAAGAAACTTAAAACTGTGGAAAAGTCGCATAGCAAGGAACATCGTCTACTTCTAATGAATCAAACTTTGTCTGAAGAGAATGAAAAATTGAAGGACCAACTCAAAAATAGGACTGAATTTGAAGCGCTACAAAAGCGTCAAATGGAATTGATACAGGAAAACGAGAATCGTAGGGATGAAATCGAATGGTATAAAGCAGCTATGAAACATTTTCGCCACGTAAACGAAAAACAATCAGAAGCTATTCAAAACCATCAACTAGAGCATTTCTATAGAATGTATGCTTACTCTCCTGTTGTAAGTCCTATGATTTTGCTCTGAATACACTCAAAATGTGTATATGAAGTTAAGAGTATATGAAGACTATATGACACTATTGAGACTATAAAATATCGCCCCGAATGCACTTAGATTTTCGACTTAAGCACGAAAATCATATTTCAGATGGGTAGAAATGCATTTTAAGCCCGCCCGGATTGCTTCGGTTATATTTACCTATAAAATGCTCAAGGTAATGATATTTCACAGTGCCAATAGTGCACTGGCGCTAACAAGAAAATAGTGCAATTCAAATAGCTCATGGTTTGTAAAACAAAAATACAGAAAATGCGTTAAAAGGTCTATGCGTGATTTCCTTGCAATTTGGTTATACCGCTCGACTAGGTATGAATTTACACCCAAAACGAACTATGAACTCTTTCATAATGTTTAGGTAGATTTATACATCTATATTTATAGTGCGTACAAACGTTATTTTGGTTACTTTTATAAATTAATGTAAAGATAATTTCCCTATTTAGGCACAAAAAAGGCCGTTTGGAGCAACATGGAATCATTGCATGACTCAGAAGAAACGTTGGTGTCCAGAAGCCGGACATATTCTCCCGTGAGCTCATTATTTTCTTTGTGACAAATGTCCGATATGTTTTACACAAGCTTATTGGACGGCATAAATCGTAGCGGTTTCTAACTCAACGGTTGAGCAAAAGTGCCAATATTTCAAAGTAAAGTTCTTCACTGGATGCTCAACTTTATTTTCAATTGTAATGAATGAAATTATTGGTTGCAATTAATTTTCGCTTCTCATATTACATCCATTGCTATAAATATTGTCAAAAATTCGTTTCGAACAAATTTAACTGATATGATTTTGTGATTAATGTATTGATTCTTTTCTTAAATTATTCTTTAATTAATATGTCTTTCCTTAATATTTAGCAGGTTTAAACAAATTGAAAATTAAATTAAGAAATGAAAATTTTAACATTCGGAAAGCGAAAATACCGATATAAATTGTTTCAAGTGAAGAGATTTTTTTAATAAATGACGTTTTTCTATCACTGAATTACAGGTTTAGCCGTAAACAAAAATGTAAACCTATTATTCATTTAACAATTTTGGTAAAGTCCTAGTAATTACTCGGTAATTTAGTTATTTGGTATCTTTTCTGTAGCAAAAATGAGACTGTAAATTATTTCAGGTGTATGATTCGTTGGCCACGTTTTGGACAACGTCCCGTTTAGTTTAGCTTGTTTTCCTCTCTAGAATATCACTATTTCATTGGGTGGATGGTATCTTCGCTTGGTCTGTTATGTACAGAACAGAACGCACAATTACGCAATGTCTGCAAGCCACGTATATCCAGGCTCATTGGTTCAATTGTCTAATTTCAACTCACTAAAATACTTCAATTACCAGAGAAATTATCTCGGAAATGTTCATAGGTATTATTCTTCTACTAATTTTACTATTCGATAAAATTCCTGAAAATGGTAAGATAAACTTTGTAATTGTTAATAAATAAATTGCGCACCACGAAGCTCATTCCTTTGTGTTACACGGATTACGATTGCAAATGTGTTATACACTTTTCAGGACACCGACTCGGCTATGTTGTTCCGCGCCAGCGGTACGGGCGCTTGTCAGGAGCTGAGCGGTGCTCATGCTCCCTTTACCACTATCCTACTATATGGGTTTTCTGGATATTGTCTGTCTGTGACGGGCACAGGTGGAAGATAAAAAACCAGAAAAAGTTTAAAAAATCCATTTTTTTGCAAAATGGCCTTCGGAAGCCCATATTTCACGATCCACATCACCATATACGGAGATCTAAGGTGTAGTAGTACTTGCATGTCCTAATTACAAGAGATATTATTAAATTTAATAAATTACAAAAGAATGTGATACGATGAAAATCATAAATAAATTACAAAAATGATACAATTTTTGACGATATTTGAGCACCATTTTCTACCAAAACTTTGTATGATTTGTCTGAGTTTTTGGGCAGCATGAATTATCGATTCAAGTCCTGCAGAACGGTATATAACATGTCTTAGGATGAAGAGATTATACAAGTTAGAAATTGAGTTGAAGTGAACCCGTGGCCGGTAACTTATCTTCCACCTTAGAATATATGCTCTATATTTTAAACTGCCTTTGGAAGATTCATTTTATGTACAATTTATATAAAAAAGGGAAACGCTAATTCCCAAATACTTTCAGGTGCGTTAATTGTACAAGTTAATGTTACTGAAAACGTAAAGAAGTTGTTACTGGAAAACATGGCAAAAATTCTGGAAAAAGGATCAAATTCGGACAGCTATTACAAGAATATGCAATTCCAAACACTCAACAAGGACAGTGCTGTCCAGATGGTTGTTTTTTGGTTGCAGAAGATGCATTACGTTCCCAAAGGATATCAAATCGCTTTCAGAGTCGGGAGAAATGCAGCCGGGAAGATCTACGAATATCCTCAGGAGGGGAAGAAATTCAGTGATTTTTATAAAGAGTTTCCGAGAGCTGTATTGAATGGGGTGCAGGACGACATCGTTTTTGTCGAAATATTGAAAAAACCGCATAAATTGGATAGAGCTGCAACGATATGAATGCTCGAATATTCACTAGCATGAAGCCGTTCTGTGCAATTCTGATTTTCATATTCATATATTTAGGCAAGGATGGGTAATAAGAAAGAATTTTTCCGGTTTTACGATCCTATATTATGACAGAAAAGACATGAAAAATTAGGAAAAAGGATTAACGTTTTAAAATTGGCTCACTGTTTCGCCCTAAACTCCAGACAGTGAGCCCAAATTTTTATCTATGAGCTGGGCTCTTCAGTGAAGCGCCCATAGATTATTACGGTCTAATTGTAGGAAGAGGGGTTAGAGAAAAATTAGGAGTAAAAGATTTTGATATGTGTATAGCTCATTTAAACTACATTTGTATCCGTTCTATATATCTAATGACAAGATTGTTAAAATTTTTTAGAAAACTATTTACCGTTTTTTCTCTTGAGTAAACCCCGGGGCGTATATTTTTCAACCCCCCTCTAGGAGGGGCTTACTTCAGGAGGGGGGCTTACTTCAGGAGGGGGGCTTATATTGTTCAACCCCTCGCCGGCTCGGCCGGCGAGGAAAATTTTTTGAAATTTTTGTCAAAATCGTCAAAAATTTTCGAATTTTTTAGCAAAATGTCCAAAAAACCATAGCGGGGACCCTATTGATTTTTTTTCACAAATTTTTCAGAAAATGATTTTTCAAAACCATAGGGTCCCCCTATGGTTTTTTTGGCAAATAATTTTTTAAAGAAAACTTTTTCTCAAAAAACCATGGGGGGACCCTATGGTTTTGAAAAATCATTTTCTGAAAAATTTGTGAAAAAAATCAATAGGGTCCCCCCTATGGTTTTTCGGCAAAAAATTTTCTTTAACAAATTATTTGCCCAAAAAACCATAGGGGGACCCTATGGTTTTGAAGAATCATTTTCTGAAAATTCATCAAACAAAAGAATTTGTTCAAACACATTTCCTTTGTTGATATTTTATTCAACGAATGTATTTAAACAGATAATATATGTAAAAAAGAGCATTTTAATGTAAAAAACCTTACTTTGGGGGGGGCGTATATTAGAGGGGGCTTATATTTTTCAACCCCCCCCTCTAGGGGGGCTTACTTCAGGAGGGGGGTTTACTCAAGAGAAAAAAACGGTATTTGTATACTTAACTACGTCTTAAGGCATGACTAGAAATTGAGAAACGATTTTTCTTTCAAAAAGGAGACTCAGAAGACTTTTTCTTAAAATTACCTTCGAGTTGAGATCCGAGATTTCCATGTTCTGTCCAAAGTTGTTCTTAGCTTGCTTTTCGCTGAGATTGTTTCGCTCGTGTAGCAACTTATCGGAAGCGTTCTGATTCATCTTGAAGCTGATTGGCACTAGAGTGATCGGAAAACCAACGGTGTATTCTTCAGCAAGCGCTAGAGACTAAATCAATTTAATTAACAAATAGTGTGATTCATAACTATAAGCAGAAATACATATCGATCAACAATTATTCAGATCAACAATTATTCAGATTGAAGCTAAATATATCCAAGCAGTATAGAAATTGTTTGATGAGAGTTCGAAAGATTGTTTTAGATACGATTACTGGAGATTTTTTGCGCTATTTTAAAATTTGAATTGCGGGTTTTCAAATTTTTGATTGAGTAGAATAGAATTTCATGGAGTGATATATTTATAATATCGATTTTTAACCATCCTTGAAATCACGTATTAGGATTGTTAGCTGTTTAAGCTATGACAAATTTTTGCCCTGATTTTTGACAGGATAGTAATACTTTCTTGATTAATGTTTTGGAGTATTTCTTTTTTACTATATATAATTCGTGTTATATTTTTTAAAAGGAATGTATCAGGGCATCCGTTATTTTTAAACGTATTAAATAGTAATGTTAAATTCTTTTCCAGTCCATCGTATGTATTATTCGTTCTACTAAAGCGAAGAGTTTCCGTGGTAAGTATGTTACTTAACATGTATCTAGGAATGCAACTAGAATATCGTGGATATTTTAGAACTTTAAATTTATATTCTCTAGTTTTGTCGAATGTATTTATAGTGATTTTCTTACCATTTACTTTAATATAGAGGTCCAGGAAGGCTGTTTCATTGTTCTTGTCTGTCCTATTCAGTTCAAGGACATTGCCGTATATTTCTCTCGAGTATTTTTCTAGATTACCACCAATGTTTAGAATATCATCTATATATCTAACTGTCAACGATAATTCTCGTTTAATATCATAGTCTTTACATGACTTAAGAAATTTCATTTCCATCGCTGTCAAAGTTAAGTCAGCTAATAAAGGTGAACAGTTTCCTCCTTGAGGTACTCCTCTCGTTTGCCTTAGGTTCAGACTTGCAAATTGTATGTAACTATTTTCTATTAAGAATTTTATTAGTAACGATACTTCATATAGAGTATATGATGTGTATCTATTATATTTTTTAGTACTGAAAAAAGCTCTAAATTCATTACTTTGAATTTCAGTCGCTAAATTTGATTTAAAAGTATTCACAACTAAACTCATTATGTTGTTTATGATTTCCGTATGAGGTAGAGATGTAAACAGGTTTGAAAAGTCGGCGCAGTATAATTTGTTATTGTGTTTACCTTTCTTGACTATGTTATTTATCGATCCACTTGAATTTATTGACCAGTTCATATTATATCCAGAATACTCATTTACTTTTTTAGCATAATTGATAATATGATTCTTAACTACTTCAAGTATTCTCATGACTATAATGTTAATTGGTTTTGATATTGCCGATTTTGCGCTTGCAATATACCTAAATTTTATTGGACTTTTATGGAATTTAGGGTTTGCAAATATCAAGGGTATATTCATATCGTTATCATCGTATTTGATATTTTGATTCTTGTAAAAATCCATATATTTTTTGAAAATGTCTTCTTTTGATTCATTCGTCAATAAATAAGTATCATTGGTTTTTGTGTTTATAGTTCCATATTTATCCACAAATATACCAAGTTCTTTACAAATATTATTAATATAAAATTTTTTGCACATAATTGCGAAATTGTTTTCTGCTTTATCAATGCTTGTAATTATTAAATTGTCCTGGATATCGTTATTACTATCATTATGATTTTTGTTCGTATTTATATTTCTGTTATTACCAAACTTGTAATTCCATCTGTTCTCTGTAATTTCAATAAATCTATTAACAATTGTATGTTTTACAGTTTGGAGATCGTCTCGTTTACATTTTTTATATAGTTTGTCAACAATATCATTACCCATGTTGTATACAATGCCTCGGATTTTGTTAATTGAAATTGATGAATTTTGACGGAATTTAGTTCCATTATTCAGTTGTTCTGCTATGTATTCATTACTTATAATACTAGTATCGCCTGTAATAATATGTTTATGAATACTATCTTTGTATATAGAGTTTGTGCAACAACAATCTCCATTTATAATGTTAGTGAGTGCTTTAGTATCTAACGATTTAAGGATTTTATTATAGTTAGCATATCTAAGAAAGTTCGTTTTTGGTAAATCATAGGTAATAATGACTTTGTATTTACTTTCTGTAAGATGCAATAGTTTTTTAATCTTGCTATCCTGGATTAAATTTTTTATACCTATTTCGTCTAAAGTTATATTTGGAAAATTTACTTTTATATATAATGGAATTTTTTCCGGATTTTTTACTATCTTATTTTTCTTATTGATTTCTGCAAGTATGTTTATAGCGAGAATTTCGATATGATTGTCGTTGTTCTCGATTAGAGTATTTCTGAGGTTATCAATATTACCTTTTTTGGTATTTTTGAAAATGGCTATAAGGTTTTTAGAATCCATTTCCATAGGATTGATGTATCTTTCTGCAGTATTAGGTTTAATTTTATTAGCGTTATTTCTGTTACGGCTTTTAGTGTTTGGTAAGGGACATGAAAAATAATGAACGAGATTGTTCTTTTTGTTTATGTTCATATCTGTTGCCATTCCTTCCATACCAATGACTTTATCGTTTAGACCAAAAGGTGATATGGTCATTAACTGGTGAATCCAGAAATTTTCTGTGTGTACTCTAGTAATTCTATCACAATCGTTATGAAGTTTTTGGACTACCCTAATTCTCAAATTATTAACGGAATGTATTTGAGTGAAGTGATTAACTAAAAGTTTATTTACTTTCCGTTCTTTAATATCATGTAAGTGTTCACTCAATCTTTGTTTTAATTTTCTACAAGTTTCACCAATGTAACTAAATTTACATTCTGAGCAATAGATTTGATATATTAAATTTTTGCTTATACATGTAACGTTTTGGTTGCTAAGATTAACTGTTTCATAACAGTATTTGTCAAAACCATGTATAAATCCATAATCATAGTGTTTTTCAACCATACAATTTTTTCTGCCACATCGTGTAAATATTTATTTTTGTATGAAAGATTTAGTATTATTAAATTTACAAATGTAATTACTACCATTTTTGTGAATTGTAAGTTTCTCATATAATTTATCTTTAACGGATGAGGTCCAGGATTGAGAAGAATTATAATTTGATTTTGATTTGTTTTTAAACCATAGTAATTTCGGCTTGGATTCCCGGCTTAAGGATATGCAAACCTATCCCCTTTTCACCCTATCCCTTTGTATTTTTTAGTGGGATTTTCTGTATTTTTCTCGTAAAAATAACCTGGTATTCCAACCAAGTTTATGAATTATCCATAGTTCCAAAGTCCAGCTCTTCCCTTTGGTGGAGGTTGCACTGGACTCTCTGTAAGAGGACCCAAGGTCACAGCTTACAAAGGGAAAAATGGTTGACTAATTTTTATACCAAATCCTAAGATGAATTTACGCATGACTTTATTAGGGAATCGAGTAACCAATCTAAAGCCTATCCGATAGAAGAGGGGAACACCTCCGTTCAACATACTTAGGAGGATAACTTCTTTTTCCAAATATTTTTATGTCCATGAAATTTTTTCACTAAAGTCTCTCTGCTCGAAAGAATTAAATTTGCTGCGTAGCTAATTAAAACGAAGATATAAAATAAAATGCTAAAATTGCGACGCACAGTTTAGCAAAAAAATTAAACCCAAAGCCCTGAAAATCGAAAAGTTATTCCAGCCAATTTGATCAAGGATCAAATCGAACATTTTGAATATAACTTATCGATTTTTGGGGTCTGGATTTCATTTTCTACTGACATTTGAAAATAAGCGTAACAATATATACTTTTTAAAATTAACTTGGCATCGTATAGCGTAAATTTATAAAATGTTTGTCAACTTTTGACAATGATGTAAAAGTTCATAAAATTTTATTTTTGCCGCAACATTTCTCAAGCAAGAAGTGGATAGCTTTAGTTAGCAGTTTAGCCAGTAGCTAAACAAATAACTTTAACAAATAATAAACTTTCAACTCACTCATTACTAGCTGTTTGTGACTCCCTACGGGAGTCACATGGCGGCCTTCGGCCGCCATAACCACAAATTTCATCCACAAATTACATCCAAAGGTAAATCAAAAAAGTCTACACAGTTCTGGCTATAAAGACAGAATGTTCCAAAATCTTTCTATCCATAAAAAAGGGAATGCTTATATATGTAAATTCAATCAAAATAAAACACTTATACAGGAAAACTTATTCGAAAAATGCAATGAGACTAATTGCTCGGTTTGTAAATATCACGACTCTAAATTTATTAAAGGAGTTGGTAAATACATGTATGAAACGGTCAACCAAACTAATAATAAAATTACATGCAATAGCATTAATCTCGTATATGTTATATACTGCAAACAATGTAAACTATGCTATGTAGGTGAAACAGGTAGAGAAGCGAAAAAACGACTAAATGAACACGTTCGAGATATAAACAATAAATCAGAAAAGCTTATGGCTAAACATTTTTCTCAAGTTCACACTATCAATGATCTTGCCTTTCAAATAATACATAAGCTAAATGATGGATGTCAACAAGAAGTAAGATTACAAGCAGAAGATTTTTGGATCCATCAATTAGTCTCTATATACCCTTTTGGTTTAAATGATAAAATATCAGGCATGAAAGGGTTTGCTACGAAAATGGACATAACAAAAACAGATAATCTAAAACACTACTATTCAAACCCTATAAAAAATATGCATAGAGAAAAACATAGAAGAAAAATACGAACTGAAATATCCCATCATAAAAATACTACTGATAATGGCCATAATACTTTGTTTAAAGTTGAAATAAGTGAACTACCAAAATTATTTAACTCAGCGAAAAGATCCAAAATACAAAATATGGTAGAACAAGTAAACAAAATTGATAACAATGATACAATCAGTCTAGCTTCAAAAATCTTGACGTATATTAGATGCACCAGAAACAAAATGAACGATACAAATACTTTTATTAAACACGTATATATCAAAGTCGACTTCCTTAATACAATAATAGATAAAATGGGACTTAGGAATATGATACATGATAGCACCATAAACAATCAATTGTCTTTGAAACAAAATAATATTAAGCCAATGATCGTATACAATTTACCTAAAAGCAACTTCATTCGGTTTTCCAATTACAATGCAACACTGAGAGATCTTAATGTCTCTGATTTAAAAAATACCCTTAATTTCAAATGTGAATGTAATAATTCACCTTTTATTAATAAACACTATAATCATATAATCACAGGTAACACAAATGTAATCAATGATAGAAAGCTTGCTTCACAAATGAATATGGGTACAAAACATCGCCAAGAATTTACCATAACAATTAATAAATTCCGAGGTATACTGTATAAAATGGGCACTGATCTGGTTAATAAATGCTGTAAGGACAACAATGATGTCAATAAGGCAATATTAAGTGCACAAATATCCGATAAACTCATACAAATAGGTGAATCAAGATGGAAAAGAATAAATGGCGAAAACAACAGAATACTCAGTAACAATTTTATAAGCGGATTAGGTAAAACTAATAAAGACTTAATTATTACAAACGTAGATAAAGCTAGCAACAACTTTGCCTTTATATGCAAAACATTTTACTTATCAACCATATGCCAGGAACTGGGCATAACCAATATAAACGGCAATCATATTTCAGCCAATGGTAATGACACTTATACTTTATCTACTAAATCTACCAGTAGCATATTTGATGACTATAAAAAACTATACCAGGAAAGGAAAATAGATGCTAACATGTCTCTACTCAATATACCATTAATATTCGCAATACCAAAATTCCACAAAAATCCCATCAAGTTCAGATTCATATCAGGTGCTCGTAATGCCATGTCAAAACCATTGAATATAATTGTAGTCAGAATCTTGGAGACAGTTAAAAACTATATAATTAATTATTGTAATAGAATCAAGAGTTTTACAGGACATAATTACTACTGGTCAATCAATAATAGTTCTATGGTTATCAAAGCAATAAACCAATATTCAAATAATAAAAAAGAAATATTTTGTGCAGACTTTAGTAATCTTTTTACCTCACTTCCACATGCAGATATCATAGACTGTGTCATGTTTCTTACGGAAAAAACATTTCAAGCAAATCCTAATAAAACAATATTTTGCAACCAAATGACAAGTTTTTTCAGTGACAAACATTACAATAATTATAAGGAATACACCTTAGTAGAAATCCACCAAATGATATCTTTCTTGATTAAGAACAGCTATGTTCAATTTGCTAAACACAATTTTTTACAAGTCCAGGGAATCCCCCAGGGCGGTAATGCCAGCCCTCTCATAGCGGATCTTACTTTAACTGCATTAGAACTTAAATTTATGTCTCAATGTAAACAAGACTGGCTCAAACGGGAACTGTCACTATCATTTCGTTATATCGATGATATATTTTGTTTCAGCCATAACCTAGAAAAACAGTCTACCAATATTTATGGTAACACACTAACGTTAAACAAAACTAGTAATGGCTCACAAACAGCATTCTTAGACCTTAATATTAAAATTGATAACCAGAGGACAAAAATTTGTACCTATGACAAAACAAGAGATTTCAGCTTCAAGGTTATCAAATATCCAAAATATAATTCATGCATTCCGAGCAGCATGTTTAACAACATTATTATAACGGAAATAATCCGATTTAGTAATACCAACAACAATATAAATGGTTTAGAAGACAATCTCAATATACTTTTTAATACATTTATACATAACGGCTGCCCCGAAGTTTTGCTAATAAAACAAATTAACCGTATCCTAACAAACAAAAAAGTCATCCTTAACTCAATCAATAAAGATACTATACCACTACTTAAAAACTTCAGGGCAAAATATTATAGTTTTAAACATAACACCAAAATATTTTAACTTAATCAAATAGAAAAATAAAAACTGTCATATTTAAGCTTATTTACAACTACCTTATACTTAAAATGACATTCGAATGATTCATGTCCTAATACGAATTCACAAAGATACTTTGCTGATTTTTCTTTGCTAAAGAAGAAAAATTATATTCTTATTTAAAACCATATTCAAACACGTCACATTTAGCTCAGTCTGTATCGGATACCATACTATTCGAATTTAAAATCTCCCATCACGAAAGTCCAATGAAAAAGGTTTTTCTCATATTACAATAATTATGTTATAAAATATTTCTTCTTACACTAAACCATTTGTCATTCTTAATACAATGTTAGTAATTTCCGCTTGCTCTTAACACCATATATACATAATTGATTATATCGCAATGTACTAAAATTGATAATTTAGACTTCTATTCTATCCAACTATTTTCTATTCTGCGTTCACTGCCAAAAATGCCAACTCCGAGCAAAGAAGGCAATCCGATTGATGCGAATGGCCAGAAGCACAACAGAAGTACCATAAAGCGATCAGTGGACAACAAGCAAAGCTCCAACGGAACTAATAATAAGGTAATTTTATTAACCTCGTTATCCCTTTATCCAAAAAGACAGTAGTAAAAATCATGAGTTAAACAAATTGCAAGCATTCTACTGAAGAGTCGCACTTGCAATTTGTAGTAATAGTCGTATAGAATTAGCGACGAAAGTTATTCCAGCCAATTTGATCAAGGATCAAATCGAACATTTTGAATATAACTTATCGATTTTTGGGGTCTGGATTTCATTTTCTACTGACATTTGAAAATAAGCGTAACAATATATACTTTTTAAAATTAAATTGGCATCGTATAGCGTAAATTTATAAAATGTTTGTCAACTTTTGACAATGATGTAAAAGTTCATAAAATTTTATTTTTGCCGCAACATTTCTCAAGCAAGAAGTGGATAGCTTTAGTTAGCAGTTTAGCCAGTAGCTAAACAAATAACTTTAACAAATAATAAACTTTCATTTCAAATAATAAACTTTCAACTCACTCATTACTAGCTGTTTGTGACTCCCTACGGGAGTCACATGGCGGCCTTCGGCCGCTCCTTCATACTTGTATAGGTAGGGTAGGTCCAAGAATCCAATTTCCAAAAAATCCCATGCGACGCCTGACAGCTTGGACTTACTATAAGGATATATTCGGATATTCAGGACTTCCCGTATCTATAACTTCGCTAGCGCAATCTTCTTCCACTCGAGTGAGGTGTCATTCGTCTTCATTAGCCGAGATCTGTCGGATGACATAACATTCGTCGTGAGCCCGATTGCGCTAGGTAAGTTCGACCCTTTATTCGAACCTGAGTTTCGACCCTTAGGTCGAAAATGACCTGAGATTCCATCTCAGCGGTATCGAAAACACCTATATGGCCAAAACGCCGGGCCTGATCCATGGGCTGTATGCTCGGCGACGGAATCCTGCAACCGTTTACTATAAAAGATTGGAATATTTGATGACTGAGTTATGGAGTGCGTTACTGTTCACTTTAATGCCTTTGCCTAATTTTATGAGGACCTTATACGTGACTAACAAAATTTAATCATCCGTAAATGGAACTGGAAATTGGTAAGGGAACTCTTGTGAGTAGTCAAGCGCAGTCATGCTCTCTAGCGAAAAGCATTTATGGCTTCTTCATAGTTAGTTCTTCAAATTTTGCGGCATTGATCAAATTTGTATTTTATACCAACTATAGGGTCATCTGACTGATTGTCTCAGATTAAGCGCGAAACGATGAAATTCCTCTATCATTTTCTCCAAAAATCTATTAATAAAACGATTCATTAATTTTCAGGTAAAAAGACAATATAATGAAAATGCGAGTAATAACTTTGAAGAAATGGCAATATCTTCTTTCGAATAGTAATATATTGGATATAACGAAAATAAGTTCGACAGTAAACGAAGTAAATTATAGTGGGAGAAGCGTTTTCGCAGTGCACAAAATCTGTGGCTCAAGATAAAATTTGCAAATCATATTTTCGATCGGTACCCTACTCATATTACGATTATGAATTTTGGCTATTGTTTTTACTTAAAAAGATTCGAGCTTTTTTTCACTTGAAAAAGTATTCCACATTTTGATAAAAATATGACTGAAGTGCCTAAAAGAAAGCATAGTGAAACTGAAGACAATGCCCAAATTTCAAACAAGTTAAATATTATGATCAATTCAGTCAACAGAGAATACAACATCACTAATTAGATGAAGTAATTCTTTTTATAAAGAGATAGAATACATACAAATATAACTCAAAAATAGGAAACATCGGTAAACATTTTCATATAATTTGAGCATTTGGATTGGGAACCATTGTTTGCACTACTGTTTGTATGGAATCACTCCGTCGCAATCCTCCATCCCGGATGTCCCATTCAGTTGCGTACCGGCGTTCGAAAGATCAATCCATGCTCCGGCGGTGTTGGAAACAGGTGGTCCCATACCGGCATAGTGATTCATCATTGCTCCTGGCATGAACATGCTCGGATTGGGAAACGCTCTGAAAATAGAGTATGAAATAATTATTGGAATAAAACTTTTATTTTATGATAGCAATGCCAAAGTGAATGATAGCACGCCAAATAGCTAAATTTTCCCAACTATAAATATTGAAATTTGCTTTAAATGCGAACATTATAACCGATCTTCTCTTTAAAAGACCAAAATTTTCAATCACTATTTTGTTACAACAATATATCCAAGTTTAGTGCAAAAGAGGTAAATATAACTTAAAATGTTTGTCAATGGACAGAACTTTACTTACGATGCGGCAGTGAATCCATGCGCATATGGATTGTGGCCTGTAGCAAACATGGTAGACGCTGCCGCTGCAGCCGCTGCTGAAGGATATCCTCCAGGAGCGCCAGCCGCCGCTGTTATGGCGCTCAACATTTGCTGTTGCTGCTGATTTGTTGCTATGGCTGCGTCTTCCGGACTATAGCCTCCAAGTGGCGTGGAGATATCTGCAAAAATGAAATATATTTCGGATAACGAAATCTTGCGTTTTGCGAAAAATTAAAAGGCAGCTCAAAAGTAATCAATCGTTAGCGGGACTAAACTTTACTGTAATTTTATTGAAAAATTCACTGATTTTATTATTTTCAATAAGATCAGAAAATTGGAAAAATGGGGACCACTGATCCTTTTTGGCTCCTGCGTAGGGCATTGCATACGTCGAATGAGTTTCATACGCAAAGTATTAATTTACCTGGCGACTGCCCAGGGCTGTTGCCACTGCTCTTCCTTCTCCGGTTTTTAAATACATTCACTTGCGAGACACGACCTTGTCGATTATTTGAGTCAATCATCGGCTGCACTATTCGGCGTCTTGCGTTTATGAACCTAGACAATAATACAATTTATTGTTTCATCTTTTGAATATTTTGTTGTAACGGGTGATAACTAATTATTGGCAGTAAATATATTGTATTCAAAAATTATATTTTTGGCATAATGTTCCGATGTGTCAGTTGTGTTAGTTGTAGCAAATTTTGTCTAGTTTCCGAAAATGTATAACATGTCTGTTCGATAACTGTTTAAAATTTAAGAAGTATGGCATCGAATGAAGACACCCTCAGAATCCGAGTGTACAAGTTCCATTCCGAAAATTTTACACCCCGACTTGACATAATGCGAACTCCGCCAAAATTAGAGCTCCGGCGGAGCAGTAAAAACTGTAATACAGCCGAGAGCCTTGTCCAGGATCCCAGCATGAGTATTTATCCGATACTCCCCTGGAATGCCAAAAATTCGGGTTTTAAATTTTTGGTCGAGATCAAAAATTTTTGACCAGGTGTGTCTGCAGAAATTATCAAAATTTTCATAAAATTGATAGTCTTCTTGCACAATCTTATACGCAAATCAAAATAGACAAAATTTTGAACATTATATCGAAAACCAGACATTATTTATCCGGGTTTTGTGGATTTTAGAGTTATCTGCAGTCAAATGTCAGCCCAAGAATACCGATTTTCTCAAAAATCAGTATTTTTCAAAATCGGACTTTTCCAAAATCGGCTCTAAAATCCATAAAAACTGTCTAAATAATATCCGGTTTTCGCTATAGTGTTCAGAATTTTGTCTAGTTTCATCTGCGTATAAAAGTTTTCAAGGCAGAAATCATGTTAACAAAAAAATTTGAAGATTTCTGCAGTCACACCTGTCCAAACCTTGTACACTCGGATTCTGAGGGTGTCTTCATTCGATGCCATACTTCTTAAATTTTAAACAGTTATCGAACAGACATGTTATACATTTTCGGAAACTAGACAAAATTTGCTACAACTAACACAACTGACACATCGGAACGTAACGCCAAAAATATAATTTTTGAATACAATATATTTACTGCCAATAATTAGTTATCACCCGTTAGAATAAATTTTTCACACGATTAATTTCTCACAAAAATGTTCGTCTTTTTGCATGATTGCTCGAGCTCGATTGGTATACTTAAGCAGTCTCGATGGAACACATAAGATGTCACAAAATCCTTTTGTCTTGCTTGGACTTTGGACTGTCATCAATCAAATATGCTTTCGCCAAGTTATGAATATATTAAAGGATTTATCCGAGATAAACTATTCTTGGCTTTCACATGCAAAAGGTTGTCCTGCATTCGTCACTATGGGATAAGAGCTCATTCTTTTCATTAAAGAAACGGTCATATAGCATGAAATTTGATTCGCGACTTAGTTGGATGGGGACAAAAGGGATCGTACTTGACCGATTATATAATTTGTATAAATTTGAGGATATGCGAGATAAGTGCAGTTCTGATTGATGATGTCAATAAAAAGCAAATATTAAACCTACCAATTATTGACTTGAAGGTTTGTGAGTCCAGTCTCGGAGGCCAACTGCTTCTTTTGTTCTTCAGAAGGATATGGATGCTGAAAGGATAAATCATGAAATTGAGGATGCGAAATATATCGTGCGAAACTTATTAACAAATATAATTTAGCTTACCGGAAATATTTTCACAAAAATATTGGATATTCATGTTTTTTCCTATTTACGTCTAATTTTCGAAATAATTTCTGATCAATAATTTTAGCACAAAATTTTTTATATCCAAACGCTTTGTTGCTTTTCCCCACAATATTTTCGTGCTTATAGTTGAGTCATTACTTGTAGATTATGGAACAGCCAGGATCTGAACTTAGTGATGGCCTCTTTTGAGAACACTTTGGGCACTTTCCGTTTTCCGTGCGGCAAAGACCCGTTATCCTTTGGCTGATTTTGTCCATTAGTTTTAATTTTTCCGCCTCCGTTGTGCAAATCATTGCTGAGCGAAGATAACGCGGCAGAGTCTCGACCGCCGTTTTCGTCTTCGGTCATGGAAGAGCTCATAGAGAGGGTCTCGTCGCCTAGAATTTTGGGATTCTTCTTAAAATTATTTCGGGTCCAATCAGAAAATAAGAACAAAGAAAAGAAATGAACATAAGAGAAAATATCGGAAATATGAGATAAAAACAACTAATTTAGCTATATAATTTTGTCGGAGCGAATTAGATCGAAGCATACAACGGCGATGATAGATCAATAACAGATTTCAGGTGGAATATTTTTTGAGAATAATGTTCCATCTGTAGAAGAGACTTATGGCATATTTTATATCTGCTTGCTTGGCAATTCTTGTTGCTACTTTTTGTCCACCCTGAAACAATGGGCCACAATCAACCTCAACCTTCCTATAACCTTACAAACATGTTAAATATGCGTTATTAGTAAAAGCAACAAAGCGTTTGGATGTGCATCTCTCATTTTCATGTTTAGTGAAATAAAATAGTGTTAATTTCTGTATCACATAAAGTGGATCCCGGCTTACGTTTGTTAGCAAATATGAGCGTAACATGAACTTACCGTCAGGTTTTGAAACAGCCAATGTTTCAACTTGTTTGTTGCATTCTTCGGAAAACATCCGCGCTTTTTTGACGAACCCGACCCAATGCTGCTTCCATCTAGCCCAGACAGCGGAGTCGCGAGTCCCCCGTTCCCATAGGTTGACATTGGAGTGGCCGGAGATAAGCCCTGACTGCTGTCCGATCCCGATCCTCCCACAGAAATGCGCGAGTCCTCCTCATCATCATCTTTCAGGTCTTGGCATTGGGTCTGTTTTTGATCCTCCGATTGGATTTTCTTCAGCTGGTCTTGGTCATTTTGTCCCTCTTGCAAATCTTGGTGATTTTCCGTTTTGCGTCGTTTTCCGTTTAGGACTGATTCCTTGCTTTCGATATACTCATACGAGTTATTGTGATGGTTCTGCATGTTTACAAGTTCCCAGGAATTGGCCGAAGAGTTGGTCTCAGCTGAAGACTCGATTGAGGTAGTTGTGTCCATCAAATGGCTTCCCGATGTTTCATTTGCCAAATTTGTTGCTAAATAGCCGTTTCCATGCAAATTTCCATAGATATAGGCAGATCCGGATGAGGTCGAAAGTGGCGATGAATCGTTATTCTGTGTCGAATTAGCATAATTTTGATGAGTCTGTGCGTAGTAATCCTGAGTGTGGTATATGACTTGCTCGTGGCAATAGGCTAGATCTCTGTTCACATAATCAACATGACCCTGCTCGGTTGTTTGCGGAAATCCAGTTCCAGACGATTCGGTGCTGCGATGACCGTCATTTTGGCTACTAGAAGCAGTTTCCACAGCCAATTGACCCATGTGTTTCGCGAAAGAACCTGGAGACACGGTTTGACCTAAAATTGTGCAATTAGTGCAAGCACACGCAAATTTTAGTGCTATGTTAATTTAGCGTTAAAGTTGGCAGACTGATAGACATATGAGTGATATGGCAACATTAAGGCAGTGATTAGTGAGGTTAAAATTAGTAGTAAGCTAAAGCGATTAATCACAGCAGAGCATGGTTGTTGCAAAATTTGCAAATTATTTAAATTTCCGCAAAAGTGAGAACACCTAATAGAAAATTAAAAAAGACATTTCAGAGGCAAACGATATTCCCTATTCGAACCAATTGTCAGTTGACAAAATGAAAATTTATTTTCCTGGGATATACCGCGTGTTTAGCTAAAATTTAATTAATTTCTAGCGGATGTCCTTTTGCCTCTTCCAGTTACCGCCTTCATGCTGGATTCTGGTAGCCATCATCAGGTTTTACTCAGTGATAAGTGTAATTAAATTGTGTAGTGAGAAATTTTTCTGGTCCAATGAGCGCACTAGTTTAATTCAGAAGACTTAGACTCGGAGTGTATGTATTTGACAGTTTTACTTGAACTACGTATTCGGTATGTTTGAAAAGTAGAAGTAATTGTACCAAATGAAAAATATTTGAAATAGCGCTGCAAATTTGCTGAATTTATCCAGGTTATTTTTTAATTTTTGTTGATTAAAATTTAGAGAGAAGTATGAGTAAAAAATGTAAATGTTTTTATTAATTTGTCTCCGTAAAAATCGAAGTATGAAAACGAAAAAATGTGAGGGAGGAATGCTGAGAAAAGCACATTGGAATTAGAATGAGAAAATAGTCCAGAACGGCGAGTACTTCGGGCTGGGATGACGAGCAGAGGACGCCAGTTGGTTTAATGCATTGGGAAATAGGCAGCTCAAAGCCGGATACGGTAGTTCATCAGGAAAAATGACGTGAAAAATGTAGTTTGAATCTTTTTCACTGATTATTCACATTGCATAAAAATTTAAGTATTTTGCCGAAAAGTAAAGAAATTAGGAAAATTCTCTCAGAAAACGGGGGATATTATATCTAAAAATGGCAAAAAATATCTAAAATTTAAAAACGCAAAAAATGAAGAGAGCTAAGTGCAAAAATAAAGAATTATGCGGATTTATGCATTTAAAAATGTTGATGTCAGCGTTTATATTTTTCATTTAGAACATTTTAAATAAATATTCCATTTTATATTTCCTTTATTGAACAGAAATTATTGGTCTCTTCGTACTTTCGTCCTGCTTCAACACCATTCCTAAAAAACTATTATTTTGTAGGCACTCCAAAATTAGTCGACACATTCCGCCTTTAATGATGGCAGACACAACAGCAGTCCAAAAAATTGTGCCCATTCGGAAGATTTATGAGCATCTAAAGCGTGCCACCCCCAATAAATGAGTCGTTGTTCCTCGTGGCAACACACATCCCTCTTTTGTATTTAGACAAAATAAAAAGGTCCAACGCCCGAAAAGTCCTTATAAATCCCTTTTGTGCGATGAGCAACTTATAAGCTAAACTTTGTCCTAGGCATTAGCCACTCTCATATGCACTTTTATTATGGTCATAAAATTTGCTGTTTTGGGTGGAATGTGACCAACTTTATGAATTATGGACGCAAAAGTTAACAATAAAATCGGGGACGGATCCGGCCGATGTGCTTATAATTAATATCTTTTATGCGAGAGATAAAGAAGAGATATACCAAAGCGCTTGTAAAAGGAAAGTTCTAAGAGAGATTTTGGACTCGAAAGGCAATCGGAGTGGATTATTGGAGATTATAGGTAGATACAATCAGATCGTATATTGGGGACAAAATGAGTGTGGGAAACAGAGATCAGAATTCGCAGATATGTAAAGGGCAATTTAGAGTTGGAAAATTCAATGAAAAGTAAATTTATACCAACCTGTCTCGGAAATCCCATCAAGACTGGTACCATGAGGTTGTTGCATGTGTTGTTGAGATCCAGCTGTAGTGTCTGCCGAAAAGGGCCTCGTTGTATCTGGATTGGTGTTGTTACTACTGTTGTGGCAGTGGGAACTAAACATTTGTTATTAGCAGTAATTATTATCATTGAAATAGTTTTCTTTTTCTGCGATTTTGTTTATAATATATTATACATAAATATAAAACTCTTTATAATTTCTCTTTTGTAAATATTTAGGAAGTCCAACTCAAAATTTGGCAAATCGAAATTAAGTTTCATAAATTTTCAGAACTATACCCCTTATATTGCTACTGACTTTTAATTTGATAAATTATTTATTTGTAAATGGTAACACTTTGATGGGAAAGAGCCAAACAACTTTTTCGACCAACCTTGTGTCCGGACTATTTGACGCAATGGAACTGTTGTTTTGTTGAGGCGGGGCGTTATTCTGAATGCTTTGCGCGCTTCCATTTGAGATCGTATTAGCTGAACTCGTGGTGGCTACTGCCTGCTGCTGAAGATGGTGAGAATCCGCCCCGCCCATGCCTGAAAATCAGAATTTACTTTCATAACCACTGAAGAAAAGTTTAGATTTGTTTCGGAGAAAGAAAAGATCTTCCAAAAACGGTTAATAAGCAAACATTTATAAGCATAGTCTCACATGCCTAAAGGGTGCTGCTGTTGCATGGACATTGGATGATGTTGACTTCCTCCGTCGACCAGGCCGGCATTTTGGCTAGAGTTGCCTACCGAATTGGCCGACAGGTCGAGAAACCCCGATGAAGTTGAAGCCGAAGAAGAGGGTTGAAGGCTCTAAAATAGAAGTATGATTTTATGAATAAAATTTTCTTTCACTCAAAAGAAATTACAAAAGGTTTAAAATTAATGATATTTACCAAATCGTATTTACAAGTTGTAACTTCAGTGGCTATTCATCCTTATTAATGAGCTTCGTTTTACCGCATTTAAATCCCCGTAAAGTTTATGTGAAGACCGGTAAAAGGATCAAAGATACCGCCTACTAGTCATAAAATGAGTCATAACAAAGCATAATGGATGCGCGATATACATTCAAAATACACCCAGGCACCTATCGTTGACCCGTAATTTGCCTTTTAGGGCTTTGTGAGGTCGTTAAAATAATCGACGCGGGCATGGATAATCAAAGGATGATAGCGGAATATGAAAGCGATAATCTGTTATAATTTGATTTTACGGTACGCCGCATCCGCAACTCATCCTCATAGCATAATTGAAAATATGTATTCAGAGGAGTGAGAGTGGCAACATGCGAGGAATTTTTATGAAAACATTAGAAAAGCTTGCAAGGGTAGCAAAATATGAGAAAAATGCGCTTGGATAGATTATTCAAAATATGTGTTTATTTGCTTTGTATATAAATTAATTTTTCGTACATTCCTATCGCCAATAATTATGTTTCACAATTTCCCAAAATAATTACTTCGTGATGCTGCATGCCTGGCATTCCTTGCGAACTTTCCGCCAAAGGCACGGATTGTGGCTCGTACGGTGCGTAATGCATCGACCCGTGAGATTGCATTCCCGGGTGTGGCGTTCCTCCGGAAGATCCGTCTCCAGGTGAAATTTTTCCACTCTCAAGGTTCATAGAAGACGACGGCCCTTGCTGGTGCTGCTGCATATGCCCTCCAGCTCCTGGAGGTTGCATGGAATGAGCGCTTGGCGCGCGGTCGTCGGCCACCAAGTCCATTGGCATCTTCGATTTAAGTGATTTTACGTAGCGATCGCAGAAATTGTCGCACAATTCGTGTACCTGAAACAAGAAGTTGTAATTCTGACTCAAGCCAGTGCTTTGTTGTATTTAGTTATTTATTTAACCCCCGACGTATGTTTCGAAACAATTTTTATCCCGATTGTCCTTCCAATTGCGAAACTCAACTCATTGTTACTCATTGGCTTTGTCACTGAAAACCACCTTGAATTTCATACCCCTTGATACCTGATTCCTGTTTAGTTCAACGTGTACAAAATCATTCGCCCATGCTTTTGAAATCGTTAAGAATCCTTTTCAGGGCACTATTCACAGCAGGAGTCCCGAAAACACAGCTCGCATCGGGACAGTCGGAAAAGTCTCATAAAGAAAACCCGCCATATTGTGTATGCCCAGTTCAAATGACCGTAATTTTAATGAGTCACTCTGCATGATCGTTTTAAATATTGCATCGCTTCGAACGCAAAATGAGGCAATTTCGTTTAATGAGCAAATCGTTTCCCGGCGACATTCGAATTGCGCATAATTAGACGGAAATAAACCACGTTGACATTTTATTGCGAAATATCCAACTCAGTTGTGTTTTCTACAGTTTTTGGAAGTGAAAGGCCATAAAGTGATGGAATAAATAAAAATATATTAAAAAGAATAAAATTTATAAAATATTTTTTTGAATTCTCAAATATTCACTTTTTAAAAGCTTCCATGTTTGACACTAAATGAGCAACAGAAACTTGCAATCAGAATTTGCTAGGTATTTTTGGCCAGGCTTATTATTCAAAACTCTATTCCAGTCATAATTTATGCCTTTATTTTAACTCTTCCTTATCTTTCTCTTTAACCTTCAACGCCAAAGGGCCCACGTCAAAATCGGTAGCGATAATTTTTTCCCTACATGCCTCCCTATAATCTCCGTCCTTACGACATCACTTGTTCCGTGTTTGGTAATCGCAACTTTTGTCCCTTTCAATTTTGAATGGCGCCGACAAAGCAAAAAATCGGGCCTCTATAATTTTTGGTGCGATTCCCTCCGTTTCCAAAGTGCTTTGGTGCCAACTCAAAAACCATCCGACGGGCAAGCGACCAAATAAGGAGGGAGGACAAATTATATAACGCAAGCAGTCAACTTTTTTGTGGTTCAAAGTAGTAGATTTTTATCATAATCGGCGATAATTGTGAGATGAAAAAGCAAAGTGAAAAATAGCGTTCGTCGAAAAATTATATGCAAAGGTACTTTTCATGTCTTCTAGGTTTAAGTCAACTAATTACGGGAAAAAAATCTGAACAAAACTGATGTTTTCTGAGCCACATTTTGTCGGACTTTTGTTATTCAAAGTATATAGTGCATATTACAGTTGCGTACAATTCCCAATCATCATATTTCGTATGAGTGTGCAAAACTACTAACCTTTTCCAACTCCAACAGATGGTAGCGGAGCACTTGAATCGCATTCAGCATCTGAAATGAGACCATTTAAATTGAAGGAAAACATAATGGGCTATAAGAAAACGTGCACAGGTGTTGAGTGATTCATCAACCACCTTTTAAGGGATAAATGAGTCATACAATTATTGAAAAAAACTAACCAAAGTATCTAGTTCAGGATTTGGTATGTAGAATGGTTTCTCTCGATGCACCTAAAAATTGAATTTATGAAAATAAAGAGCAAATTTTATAGAACAATGTACAAAGTGAGGTAAATTTAGAACTTGACACATGCTATTAATGTTATTTTTTTTTATTAGCGTAATTATTTTTCTCAACTTGCAATCAACACAAAATGCTCCAATACTTTATGTGGAAAATTTGCATTCGCACAAAATTTAGTGAAATTATATTAACACACATTTTATGAACCAAATAAAAATAACAAATATTTTATTTTATTTTTGCATAGTTTTCGTGCGTACAAATTGCGTTAATTCAAACAAAGAAAATGAATAAAAAACAACATAATTAATAAAAAATATAAGGATGGATATTATGTCAAAATGATTAAAACTCACAGTCTTAATAAATTCTTGGAGATCCTCGTTAAACGAAATCGCAGAGCAAACAGGCGCATTTTCAGGATTCGCATTGTCTTTTGAAGGCTCCCTGGGAGTCGAAGTTGCAAGCTCGCATTTTTGGAAAAGTACGGAGAGAAGTGGAAATAACGGATGCCTGGAATAAAATGAAATTTTAATATAATGTAACTTTTAGCTATGTAATTATTATTTAACTTCTACTAAACTCCACTAAAAACATACGCATAAATTTGTTCCTTGTCCCGTTTCATCAACTCACAGGCCGGATCTACGCCAAGAGGCGCTCCTCCGGACAACATGCCCAAAGCCGCTGGAGTTGCTGGATATACGCCCTGTGCTGCTGCTGTAGCAATGTTGAAGAAGTTGAGGTTAGCCGATGGATCGGTGCCCGAGGTGGCCGTAGCTGCCGCGGAATACATGTCGGACGAGGCGCCGCTGGACATAGGATAGCCGCCAGGGCCTGGACCTCCACCCGACTGGTCGCCATACTGAAAATAAAAGATTGTAATCACGTTAACAGTTGCGTTGCTAAACATTTGACTGTCATAACTGACATATAACTTTTTCTCTTCTCACGTTACGTTGTAAATGTATTTATCATTAATATTTTCACTGTATTCCTTCTCAATAAATATCTTTGATTAGTTGCACCCTTTCTCCGTTTTTGACCATAAACAAAGTCAACATTTCAGATGGCATTCGATTTGCAATTGAAATGAGTCCTCTTTCTTTCCTTTTCGAACATTGAGTAGCACATATGCGAAAGTCATCCGTCATGGATACGGGCATGGCTCATGCTGCGCACCAAACCCTAACCTTCAATTTTAGCCCTGCTAAATACATCCTTGTCGCAAACATCAAAGAGTACACATTTGAGGGAAAGGAACACATGTGGGGAATACATTCTACGAGCCTCATTGGATTAGCATAAATCTCGCAGACAAAACAACCTCCAAGATCCGCATTAAGAAAGATATATTTTCGGATAAATATTGCAACAAAATACATTTTTCAGAAAAACGAAACCTGTGTTTAAAAAATTTACATCACATTCAACCCTCATAATTTCTACACGCCAGTCAGAAATAATTTTGTAATTTACCCAAAAATAATATTTTTCGCGACTTCGCAACAAGTTATCAAAACTTTTATATTCCCACTCACAGTTTAACTATAAATTTTTGCACAGCCATTCAACAGGAATTTGTTCTCTCTCTGCTCATCTTTGCTTGGCGTAATTTAAGGGCCATTTACAAAGATTTATCCCCTCGGTCTTTCGCTGTTCTGGCCCATCGGCCGTAATTTCGATCAATATATAATTGGGCTGAGGGCTGTTGAAGCGGGGATGTGGGGCCAAAGGAGGTCCTGCTAACCTTTACTAGCTCTTTTTGTCCCAGTCGATTAAGCAAAATGACTCTATGAGGAGAAGTGGTCGGTTATCCGACGATTTGCACTCTATCTGAAAGGATTGAAATCTCGACTCTGGACTCTCTCTCTGTCTTGGAGGGACCGAGTGTAATCAGACACTTATGAGGGCTTTACTGCGCCGTATATAATTTGCTTAGCTCATTGCAAGTTCAGAAAAGCCACACACGTTCATTCCATTCGAGAGAATAGAAACAGGAGATTTTACTCAAAAATGTATGGTCCTGCCTATTTATTTCCTAAAATTGATATTTCTAAACAAGGAAATAATTTTAACAAATCTTTAAAAATCACATTAAAGATCGAAAATTGGCCGAAACTTTGGTATATCATAATTTTTATTTACAAAAATGCAAGGGAACCGGAAGATACATTTGTTTCCTTCATTTGCTTTCACCTATTAATCCTCCTTTACGAGTTCCGAATTGAGCTGTAAATTTTCTCAGCGCTTTTCCTATCCTTTCATTTACACACTTAAATCATTCTTTTGGTTTGCCTAAAATTTAATTCCCTCAATCGCAACGCTGTTTTATTGGAAATCGATTAGTTTAAACAAAATATTCCGCTCCCTTTCAACCTTTTCTTTACTCTCTTCTAAACCCGCTTGTCGTGTGATAATGATCTGAGTTTGTGTCTAAATGAAATGAAGTGGGAATATCATCGGGTATGGTCATGATTCTCCTCACACGCCCAAAGGGCAGGCCAACGGCGGCGATGTTTTAATTTTGTAAAAATAGAGTTGAGACGAGGCGATGATTGAATCTCAACTTTTCCCTTTCAACGAAAATGGGAAAGTGTTCACTTCAAAAATTTAAAATAAAAAGTTAGGAAAATGATTCCAGCCTATGATGAACAACGATCATTTTATCCTAAAACATTAAACAGTCGGTGTCACTGAGTGTTTTTTGTACGCAAAACGCATTAAAATTCCTCTTTCGTACTTTCGCAACATTAGAAGCGAATGTAAAATTCAAAGGTTAAATCAATATGAAA
Organism: Ditylenchus destructor; assembly: GCA_022814885.1. Taxonomy (NCBI): domain Eukaryota; kingdom Metazoa; phylum Nematoda; class Chromadorea; order Rhabditida; family Anguinidae; genus Ditylenchus; species Ditylenchus destructor. The sequence goes on from JAKKPZ010000007.1 coordinate 2,546,174, forward strand.
CTAGTCATTAATATAACTGATAATGGAATGGAATGATGCACGCAAAAAAGGTACGTACACATAAAAAACGGCTGGCCGCAAAAAGGAGCAACATCGACTTTTGAATACCTCCAAAGGAAATGCACGAGACAAAAATTGCTGAATAGGCAAAATTTATGCATAAAAGCCGTTTACAGAGGACCGTTAGTCATTTAATTGGGAATTTTCCCTGGCTTTAAATTTCATATACTAATTGGTTTCAGCCTATATTGTTCGGAGATTTCGGTTAAACATCATTTTAAACGATCACTTCTTTAATCTACTTAGAAACTACGCACTGTAAATCCTAACTTGGATTGGTAAAAGTACTATGAAAATTTACAAAATGCATCGAAAACGTGTTGAGAACCTCAAATAAGAAAGTGTTAAAAAGGATCTTGACTTATATAGTCACAAACACAGCCAAGGGGAATATTGAGAGGTGACAGCTCAGTCACCACCGTGGGCTGGGATGGCTGAATGGCTTGATCAATGCCGGAATATTTGAGGTGACAGCTTGTCACTTCTGCTCAGCCAAGCGGCCCCCATCACTTCATCGCATCGCATGAAACCCCAGAAGTGCTTCCTCTAACACAACACCGGACCACCGGCTGAACACACTATATTCCGCCGCCAAACACTATATTTTCTCTCTATTACAGCTCTTATTTTCGTGTAGCTCCGATAATATATAAATATTGTCAAATGTGGCTGGCTTTATTCCCGCTACTTCCAAACAAATTTATTGCCACCCCACGGCAATGCTGACCATTTATCACCGGAGCGCTGGCGGATCGCCACCGCTAACTTGGGGTTTACCGACGCCCATTCGCGTAATAAATAGCACCATGGTCATTGGGGGGATTTTAGTTTCTCGCAGATGCTTGGCCACCACGTTCACTCTTGATTTTGCTCTCAATATTTTGATGTCTAAGCATTTTATTCCACATGCTTGACTAACTTAAATAATACATTTTTAAATTTTCTTTAATCTCAAAGCTCTTATGAATAAACTATAAAGTTTTAGATTGCCTCTCTCTATCGTCCTCAGAAATAAAATACAAAAATTTACTCTCACAACAATTTCAGTCATAAAAAGATTCTGTCCCAAACTCACCCATCTTTTCTTATGGTTTAAAATATTTCGTATATATTGACTTACCCTTTGCGACATGATCGACAATCGATAATGTTCTTTCAGTAATATAGCTTTAGAAAATAATTGAGTAAAAAGTGGCCCATTTTTATAGACACTGAAACAATTTCCATGGATATTTAACAAAATCATACAATTCACGGAAATACAGGCTGTTATTTTCGAAATTTTCAGAACCAAAGCTTTAAGAAAGCATTTCAAATTATAAATTTTGTTCACTTTGAAAGTAATTAAAGCCAACATTAGAGTTAGGGGAAGTAGGAGGATTAGAGATCAAGGATAGAATAAATAAAGAATCATCACTGCTTGTTTCGTTTAGACACAATCATGTTTATAATGTGAATAACTCAATACATATTTTCTGACATTTAAGTTTGGTTTAAACCACGAAAAAGCGAAACTTCTTGTTTCGCAAGAAAAGTACGAAATTTTGAAATTTCCTATTCGATTACCAATTGTGTATTTATTTAGGCCTAAATTTTCATTAATTCCCGTTCCCTATCTATTTCTCCGGATCAATATATCTTAGTCTATCATAAAACGTGTTAACTCATAACTATGAATGACAACCACAAATCGCACTTCCTATGGTAATTTATCATCAGCCAGCCTCCAATTGATCGTTTTTAAACCGACCATAACTCTAAACCTATTGCCCTATCAAATCAACTCATAATCACTTTGTCTTTGGGTTTGATTGCACAATAAAACTCCAGGCTCGCATTAATTTCTAACGACTGAGCGACGGATTACTGACACATAAGGGCGCCGGTTATCGGGGGAATTAATGGCGGCTGCCTCGATCCCCTCGAAAAACGCTGGCTTGTCAAATCAATTCCGCCCTGGAGTATGTGATGAACCCCTAACCACCGCTGAGCTGTAGATGATACCTTCTCCAACGACTCCTATATAATATGGGGCGGGAAGAGCGACAGAGACGCAAAGACAATGAGCAGAGGGTGGAAAATGATGATGAAAAATTGGGGATCAGTGCTTCCATGCGGAATTAATCCACTCTAGGAGTGTTTGGCTGGGAGCAAAGGGAGCCGAAAACCACTTTCAGGGTCTGGGGGAGGGGCGAAAACCAAATGATGATAGCCGCTGGCGCGGCCTCACAGCTTCTGAGGGAATCTTAGAAAGCCCTTCCCCATGTTTTCAAGAGCGGATAGCACCAGCTAGCTAAATACATATATCTATGCATTTCGCCGACAAAACCACTTTATCTTCTTCAATCAAGATTCACAAGTTTGGTTGTCTCATGAGTCAGACTCCGAGAAGGACCACAAAGGCGATAATCTATATTTTAAACTTGGGCTAGATTTAACTCCTACTGCTAAACCTCGAAAGTATAAGCTCCGTCTGATTTAAAATGGAAAGATTACAAAGTTATTTTGAAATTACAGCTAATATTTAAATATTTTATCTCAACGTTTTTAACAAATTTAGCTTCGATAATCGAGAACATCTTCACCAATTTGTTCGCATAAAACTATATAAACGGTCATTACTTGTAAAAACTGATCGCAGGAAATGTCCTAAGAGGTGCGGAGAGAGACATGAAAAGACGCCTTCGAAGGAAAAATGAGTGACAGTATGCATAGGCTGGCGCCAAACACCCCAACGTTTGTCTGTTCTTTATTTGATAGAGAAATTTGGAGGGTGGGAACTGAACGAAGCAAAGGTTAAAACCGAGGGCTCTGATGAGTTGCAGATATTAAAAATGCTAAGGTTAAACTATTGGCTAAACAGTTTCTGATTATTTATCATATATTATTTAAGGACAGTTTTAGCACTAATACTTACTTAAAACAGTCTTTTTTGACAAAGACAACTCTGTTTACCAATTTCAATATTCAAAAAGTTTTGTACCATACACTTTTAGCCTAGCATAAACCAGTGTCCAAATTTTTGATCCCCAGAGAAAACTTTTGCAGAAGAGAGGTTTGTAGCTCCCAGAGAAAAAAGGGAATAACCTTGGACCCAGGCTCCCCTTCCAATATTTACTACCCTTTGATGATGAGACGTCTCTTTTCACCCAACCCTCACGGGCGGGGGAACCGACTATTACACCGACAAATACCCCAGAATCCGTTGCCTCCAACATCTCTCTTTAGTTCTATTTCCAGGCAGAGCCCAACCCAAGGGGCAAAGGGAAGGGAGGGCTAAGCTCGGTATGCCTGCAACCCATCAGCCAATCATCAATCATCCATCCTCCAAGCGCGCACAGAGGGACCGAAATGCAGCGCTGGGGAAAGAGCCCTTGCATTATAGATTCGGCGGACCCTTCTGCGCCTTCACTAAGTACCGTAGACCCTCACTAGACCCCAGAAAATGAAGGATCCCATCCATTATTCCCCCAGCCTAAAACAGTGTATGTGGGGAGTCATTGTCGACTAGGAACCCAAGTCAAGGGACTCAAGTCAGGACTTTCGACTAAGCACAGAAACGAGGCAGTCTCCAATTTGCTATGAATTGAGAAGCATACCGCCCCAGGCAATTTGCCGTGAAATTCCCAAAAGGCGACAAACCCCATGAGGGCAATGAAAAAGCCAAAACATATATGGATTCCATTTTTTCTCATATATTTCAAAATATGGAACTTTGATTACATTACTCTCAATTAGATTATAGTACCACCAGCATTAAACTTTAAAAACAACGTATCTCTGTCTATTTGTTTGTCCGTCTGGATATAAAATTACTACATGTGAAAAAATACGCTCGCTCATACCCTCACCTTTATCATATTTTGTCCAGTTTTAATAGTGAAATATATTTATTTATGGGAGTGAAAACTTTTTCGGAAAATCTTATTTTCAGCAAATTAACTTACTTCATGCTTAAATACGTTATCCTGTGACACTCCTGAATTTCCGCCAATTAGGACAGGTTTTTGGTCATCCAATGAGGTAAGCGATGGTGAATTGTCACATTCTTGAGGATGTGAAGTTGGGATAACAGCCGTTGATGAACTTGAAGCAGGACTATTTATTGGAGCGTGGCCAGAATCAGGATTTATAAACTGATACGGTTGATAAGGCTGTAGTGGATAAGGCATTGCAGTACCATTGATCGGATATCCAGAAGCTGGAGGATGGAAGTAGCTGAAATTATATAAAATTTAACATTTGACATAATGCATTATTTCCTTCTCTTTATAAAATTTTCTTCTATTCGCATAGCATTTCATTTTGAGAGTCAAAATTATTAGATTACACGGATAGTCGAATCTAGTAATTGCCATGATCCAGTTTGCTGGAAATATACAAAAGGTACATCCGAAAAATGGGAATAGTTAGCTGATAACCCGAAAATTAACCAAAATGCCGAAAATATATTATTCGAGATATGGTTCACAGAGTCGATATTTTGATTCCACGCATATGCAACTTATATGTCGTTGAAATTCAACCATACCAACATGTAACTTGCCTTTCATACGTGTAACTAACTACATGACTACTACTAAATTTACATTTTTAAAAGTCTGACATTTTGTGTATACAATTACGAATTTTTATGACAAAGGCAAAATTTTTAAGTGTGATTATGCGAAAACGAGCAGCTGGAGGAATTCTTCGCAAAAAGTTGGGATATTTTTCCGAAGAAATTTTTTCGTGTATGTATTATATTATTATTTGTATATTATGATAAACTTGAGACAAAATCATTGTATAGAATCACATGGACCCAAATTTTGCTTCAAAATTTGTGTCGAAAAATAGAAATTTGTGACGAAATATGCCTCATTAAAGTAAAATTTTGCTATTTATGAAAAACCCATAGGATAATTTTTGCATAAAATTGAAATTCGTTGCCAAAATTAATCTAAAACTTAAATTTTGGCTGTGACGTTTAGGTTTTCTTATAAAATTTTTCAAAAATGTCTCAACCAATGGTTCAGAACATTGCGTCTAGATATTTCCAGCAATAGTTCTCAGCAATTAGTACATCCGATTTGGATATACTAATACAACAACCGATCCAGGTGTTAAAACGTATGTATTGGCAAATGCATTTTAAACAAAATTTTACTTGAAAGCCGTTACGGGCCAATGAGAGAAATCCAGCGGAGCAAAATTACTGTGCTGAAAATTTTGCGGCTGAATGGGCGTCAAGTTTGGATTAGCGTCAGAGCCGGCGTCCATGAATTTTGTTAGACGAAATATAGTACAAAATAGCACGGATGTAGCCTGCGCTGTATTACGACTAAAATATCAAACTATTAATATGAGTGAGAGTAAATATCTCTTATTCAACGTGGATATAATCTTGCCTTAAAATGTATGCAAGTTCGAAATATCTTTTGAAAGTTCAGTCTATCTGACATATGGCCAGTTATGCAACAAACAACGTCAATTATACAAATAATGGGATTAGGAAATTAGAAGAAGATATGATTCAATTGAAATGCAAATAAGATTATCACTGGTCAAATTCCTATTGGGACAAACCATATCTTGAAAATTTGAACAAGCAATCACTAGCATTTCCCTAAAGGAAATCAATTTTACACTGCGTTTTATGAAATTATTTTAGTCCGATATTACACACAAGCTTTATATCATTTAATCGTCATTAACTTTGTTTTTGTCTTGCTCATTTGATTGATACGCAGAAAAGTTGGTATTATTATGATAAATATGAGGAATCAATTTTTCACCCTTCGCCCGCAGTCGTTCATCCATCTTCGTTCACAAGCCCAAGAAAGATGTGTATGAATTATAAGTGTGAAATATGCCCATATATTTCACTCATTTGTTGCCAGCGGCGCTCAAACTGATAAATCTCCGCCGTCTCGACTCGAAAAAGTGCTAAATCACTCGGTGAAATGTTATTTGGAGGGACTTTATTTATTTGTTTACTTTACTTGTCACATTTGAGAGGGAACTTGACAGTCACCGCCGCCGACGCTCAATCACATAACGAATTGATATGACGACGACGATCCATAAAATGGTGAACTTGTCAGTTTTCGGAAGCTTACTTGAAGAATTGCAAGAAGGCGTTTAACATTAATTATTGTTATTGATGTGACTGAAAAAGATTAAGATGATGAAAACAGCAAAGAACATATGGAAATCAGGCTAATTGGCAGTGAGGATGAAAATTCGATTAAACAAAAATGACGCAGTCAATTAAGTGAAATTTGTTACTGACAAAATGCATGAAGAAAATATGAATAGGATTAGGACCCCAGATTATAGCTGGGCTATAAACAGTAATACCATCGAATTTTTATGTGCCCTTAACATCCTTTTTGAGAAGGACTCAAATGCACAAAACAGTTAATTTTAACATTTGAGTAATTAAAAATTTTCACTTAAATTTCACATTATATTATATGGATAGACATAAGCAAAAAACTTGTACAAACGACCCGGGAAGATAATTGCGACAGTTAGTCGAGCCAGATGATTGGTCCGTTGAAAAAGCGCATACATAGGAACAAAGAAAAGATTTAGGTGGCTCGAGGAAGACATTTAGCTCACCTTTAGAAGCGATTGACAGCCAACCCCGGGATAATGACAATTGAGTGGGATTGAGAATCGGCGAGGGCTGACGAGTGACAGGTCAAGATTGCTGACGGTGCGGCCCAAGACTATGATTTTCTTTGCCTTGAATACCTTTGGAGCGCTTTGAAGGCAAAATTGATAGAATTTGGGGATATCATAACGAAAAGCGTATCAAAATAAGTAAGAAATATATGAGTAATTGCAGAATACTAAACAGTTATCTAGATTGAAGAAAGTATGGAGCCTCATGGCACAAATCGATTATAGATAACATTTTACGACAAATTTTAACCTACGAAAAATTAATCTGCCGAGATAAAATGTAAGTGAAAATGTTTATGTAGTGTGTTTGCCTTGTATGGCTGCATTTGTTTTCAAGTATTCATCTCCTACTTTTATATTCGCCGAAATTCCAACCAGACTTGCTTATCAAGCTACCATATTCTTGCCCAAATTCCCAATGTGAGGCTTTTCATGAATGAGAGAATCGATACACCCGTCTTGCTTTCTATTCTCCAGAGCCTTTCACCCTATTCACTGCTCATTTTCTTCCTCCCAAACAGGCGCCAATATTCGAGGGGCGAAATGAAAATGAGAGCTCCTATGGTGTGGAGCTGGTGGTAAATCCCACTAGCAAGGCTGAATTTTGAAGGCCATCTTAACGCTCTTCTAAGAGAACAAAATAAAAGGTTGATTGAAAAAATTCAAAAATTAGGAGACGGGAATTAAAAATAATGCTTTTCTCGATTGATAATTTAAACTAAAAGCATTGTGACGAAAATTTTCTTTATTTTTTAGTCTAAAAATAAAACGCTCACTTTCTAAAACTAAAATACAGTGATCCAAAATATATTTTGTCGTGATTTCAGTCTTCAGGTTAAAAGATAGACCTTGTTTTGCTCTCAGAGAGCAAAGGCCGATCCAACACCCAACGAGAAACGCCAAATTTCGAGTGATTAATGGGTTGGCCGAATCGCTTTCTCCAACCTCGCAACCTTTATCTTCCCAGCACACAAAGCCTCCCCTTGGTCAGTTGATTCCAGTTGGGATTTGGTCTCAAAGTAAAGTTTCCTATTATCTCCGCCCCTAATCTTATTCCCACAAAATTGTCCTAAAGAGTAAATCTGTAATAGTCTAAATCCCATAGGAGCTCTGGTCAAAATAAATGAACAAGTTCGGTTTCTTGGTATGTAAGAATAGGAATTACTTAAAACAAATAGTCTTTTATAGTACAAAAATTGAAAAAAGAAAAGCATTCAAAACAGTACAATCCGCGCAGACTAGCAATATTAATTTTTAGCACAAATTAATAAAACATTCTCATATGTTTAATTCTTGAGCTACGGAAAATTTGGTCTGACGGTTATTATAAAAATATATAATTATAAGTACATAATAAAACATACAAAGGGATTGAGGTATACAAACATATTTGCACATCAATACTCACTCATCTGATCTGTCACCTTCTAAATCAACAAAATTAGTGCTTGACCTATGTATCATGGAGATGTAAATTGACTAGTGTGGCATGGGAAGTCATTAATAAATTAAACGCAAGACAAGCTCGACAACTTGACAAAGATGAAGAGGCACCGGACACGCATTCATCAAAATTCCTTCGGCATACATGCAACATGTAATGGACGGGTCAAAATTGCACAAAACAAATCTTACATATTTGTAAAACTGACGTTGCTTACAAAATATTAAAGTGAATCCGTAAAAGGGAAAGTGGATAAAGGATTTGTCCAAATTTCCTTTCTAATGAGAGCCCTTGACAGTTCAAAAGGGGATCAAAGCACTGTGTGAGTGCCGGCGATGAGTGGGTGGAGCTTAGCCTTAGAAAGGAAAATTGTGTCCAATGTGAGTTTGAGGGCGGTGCGCGTATTAGAATAAGGCCCGGTTTAGAATAGTGAGTTTATCGGTTTCATTGAATTGCAGACCTGCAGCTAAATAAAAGAGACTCGTTTTTGTTGTATTATATTCCGTCACATTCGACACTTTCATTATTTAGACATTCGAATTATATTCGCTCGTATTTGCGTTTTGGCGTAAATCGGAGTAATGTAACTCTATTTTTAAAGTGGCAGAATTGTGATCAGGGTATTTTCATTGCGCATTTGGCGATATCAAATGTGATTTTATTCTCTTTTCCAAAATAGTACAAGAAAATATTTGCTATTGTATTACTTTAAAACTTATTAATTTACAGAAACGTAAGGCTTGCTTTATTCCAGCGAGTTCCGTTCAATTTCTCAGAACAGACTTTTGTAGATGTTGAGCGGAAGTAGGGAATACCGATACACAGTAAGCACACTCAATAGAACGGTCAAGTTGCCGTAAGGCATGGCTTAGTTTTCTTTATAAAATTCATACTGCTATACAAAGAAACCGCGGATGTGCCCGATGCTGCAGGCATAGCCTGAGGCTCACTCCTGCAGCGTGGCGTGCGAAGATACCCCAATGAATGTTTATGGATTATTCCAAAGCCGATCTGTTTCCAAAATGATATGCTCTGTATCAAAACTTGCCATTAGAAAAGAAGGTTTAAATCAGGTTTCGTTAAAAGAAAGTTGGATGTATGTTTTTGGAATTCCATAAAACATCATATAGGAAGGGTTATTTTTTGCCATTATGTCTTGCCGGATCTTTGTGATGCTCGCAGAAAATTTTGTATAGAGTAAACAAAGAAAGACTAGTTTTAAAAAGGAAAGTCATCTCCTTTAATGGCAATTGGCAATGACTTAAGAAGTGGCGGCATTCGCCGATTGCATCTCGATGGGGCCAGAAATTTGATCTCGATACTTTTGTGTATGCCGCTAAACTGTAATCGAGCTAAGGAAGGAAATTTGGATTAAAGTTATTGAGTAAGTGTTATAAGATCAAATAAATATTGAGATTATTTTATCAACAGGTGGGTAAAAGCATGAATTAACCCGCCTAAATACGGTCTAAATTATCTATATAAACGGAAAAATAGATTTGAGATTAGAAATGTTTTGGTACAAGTTAGAAATATGTCAAAACACATCTCAAGCAATCTTTATGCTACTGTAGTGATTGTTTTTCCAAGTTTTTCGCAACATTTCTCACTAGATACGTTTTTACATCTTTATTCATAAAATTTGCAACGGAAGTTACTTTGGAATTGATCTTTTGCCTCAAGAGGCTCTCAATTGTTTTCATTTAATTCCCAGGTAGAAGGATCTAAGAAGGAAAAATGACCAACACAAATTCCCCTGAATTCTAATTTATTCAATAACCAACAAGGAAAAAGAACAATGTGGCTTCTTGCCATTTAAGGAGCCATGTCCAAAACTGGAATGATCCCTCTCTAGAGACAATGAAGTGAACATTTTAGGGGTAACGATAAACGTTTCCCACACAAAAACGGATTCATTTTTTGTTGCAATAAGCCATCGCCTTTATAATATTAGAAGAAAGGGTTATAGGAATTAATAATTATTGGAACAAAGGTAAAAGATCGCATGAAGAAACTTTTTACCCAAATCGACCGAATCTGATGACATTGTCTTATGTACCACAAAAACACACAAAAATGAATATTAGTTCAGGTTTTTCGCTAAGATGTAAATATTTCGCCATTTACTACCATATGGTATCAAAATGGAAAACTGCACAGGTTGTCAGCATCAAAATGTCAAGATATTTTTGGGATACGTACCTTCTAAATAGCCGTAAACAGGAAAAAATTTGAGGATACTAAATGTTTTTTCCAATTTCTGGGTGATAATTGGATCGGGCAGATTTGCGCAGAAAATAGATATCCTACTTTCTAAGGGCTATAGCTCCATTCGCGCTTGCTGACTACGTTGTATGAACCTCTCAACTCTTGGTAATCTAACGCTTCAATGCATATTATTTCAAAACATTCCAATTGCTTGTCTTGATCCGTTTCACCTAAAATTGGCATCAAATTGGATAGAAAATTCAATTCTTCTAAAATTTTAACAAATTCCGCGTTTTAGATACTGTATTCTTGATCATAGGAACGATAATTTTGTTATAGCTAGAGCTATTGTACATCACCACTTAAAAAGAACAACAGTTCCTCTCTTTCCGCCTATGTGCCTTGTCCCATCAAAAGGGCGAATGACACGGATATGGGTAAACAACAGACGGTCTCAAGAAATCGGCAAGAGATCCATCTTCCGCCCTCCCTCCTTTGGTATTAATAATATTATTTTGATTGTTTCCAGTCCATTAAGCAAAGCCTATAATAGCCCAGCACCATCTCCCTTTCACGGGCAAGGCTACGGGCACAAAGAACGGTAGGCTCCAAGTTGGGGTCTCAAACAACAAAAGGGCGCTCGGTACTGTTCCTGATATGGGACGATTAACGAGATTAGAGATTCGAGAATGTGAGTAAGGAGAGGAATTTCGTGATGAGATCGCAGTCGATTATAATGAGCCTTGAAAAGCACAAGAAACAGGGGTAAATGATTTTGTGAAACAGTAATCACTTGTGTTAATTTTTATGAAACAGCACAGAGTAAATTTGTATTACATATAGATGTAATACGTGATATTAACGATATAACTTTAAAGTGAAATTATAAAATTATGCTAATTTGTTGAAATGATGTCATGTAAAAATAAAATCCCACTTGCTTACTATTCAGAAATCAAAATTGCTTTAAAAAGATCTTCAAATACTTGCACGGTTGTTGATTAAATTAAAGAAACATCTAAATTTAGTTATTTTGAGTACCATGAAAAGGGAAAGTGATATGAGGAGATAATGTAGCATAATGGGCAGACATAGTGAACAGATTACGGAAATCACAACAAAATCCAATCTTTGAACTATTTCATTAAGAACTGACCCTTCTCATTTTTGCCTAATGGCAATCATATCTTCGGTATTGAACATTATGAGTAATCTCACAGATTGTAAAATCGTTGGAGTCCTCCGTCGAAAACAGTTGTTCGCACATACAAAAACTCACAAAGAACAAAACTATGGGACAGAAGGTGTGCGTTGCTTCTGTTTTATCCATCAAAATTCGTCTCGGAGATTAAGTACACAGTCACAAGTGTATAAGGCCCGCTATTTTTCTGTTCATTTTGTGTAATTAATTGTGTAAACCGAGAGAAAGAATAATCTTTCACAACTGCGCAGAGTTTAGCTCAACAAATAATTACAAAAAATTATGAAAAATTCAACGGTTACAAGGCTTCAGAGATGTGTTTTCATTCGGATTTGCATGATTATTATATCTTTAAATTGCACTATTTCTTGAATTGCCTCGTAAATAAGAACCTACTTGACGACTTTCCTATTCTTGACAGCGTATATGGTCGCTTCCTTGCTTTGTCGGCAGACATGCGGTAATCCATCTGGTTCGCGCGAAAAAGTTTTGCCTTTGCTGTAGCAGTTTGAGCAGTAAAAAACGGTTGCTTTGACCTTCGGTATTGAAGCGGTATGAGATGCCCTCAGGCGCACGACTGTGGAGAATGGCCTCTTAGCCGCCTTTGTTGTCTCTTCCCCACTCAGAGTTTCGGAGTGCCATCTAGAACGCAAAAATGAATAACATGCGAATAACATTCAAAATAAACGATTACATTACAACAATACCATAGTGCAGTACCAAAGATATTTTGTAAGAACTCAATTTTCCGCAGAAAAATCGATATTAAACTGGAAAGAATTAAAATAAATTCGTTATTTAGATTTAACCGGCGATGAATAAAACGGATGAAGCGCGCAGTCTATTCAAAAAACGATGAAAAGAAAATGTATCATTGATAGAAATAAGGAGCAATAACACACATTAGTTCAAGAATTTTTTTCTCAGTGTGGTTTGAAAAGGAAATTTGTCCACAATATGCCATTTACCAAGTAAAAATTAGTATGAAATATGAATTCAGCGCAAAAAATGACCCAGGAAAACGTTTTGGTCTTTTTTATACGATTTACTGAAATTGGGGGGAGGGGGGATTTTTGACCAGAGGATTATGCGGAGTGCGACAATTTGCCAACAGGACGTTTTGCCAACTCCTTATAAAAGTGACGTTTTGCCAACTCCTTATAAAACGGACGTTTTGCCAACTGGACGTTTTGCCAACAGGACGTTTTGCCAACTCCTTATAAAAGTGACGTTTTGCCAACTCCTTATAAAACGGACGTTTTGCCAACAGGACGTTTTGCCAACTCCTTATAAAAGTGACGTTTTGCCAACTAATTTTGCCAACTCCTTATGAAACTGATATTTTGCCTGATAATTTTAGCTGTTATTAGCTTTTTGATTGTAGAAGATTGAAAAGAAGTGATGACTAGTCAGAGCAGACATGCAGTTATTCCGAAGACAGGCCTTTGCGTTCATTTATGTAAGATTTTATCTGAGATAGACAAATGCTGTAAATCTATTCATTTCCACGGTATATAATTGTACAACTTCTGACCAGACATTTATTTAATCCTTTTCAAGTTTAACATTATTTGTATTACAGATTTATGGCATCCACACGGGAACAACTTCAGCTGCTGCAAAAAGCGCAGAAACGCGCTCGAGTCCAAACAGCTGACGATGATAGCATTCTGGAGGAAGAGACTGTCGACGAGCATGCGGAAGAGGACACTACCGCAAGCCACGACCAAGAAAACAAGCAGCCGGTGCAATTTCAGAGAGGAACGACAAATCAAGGAAACATCTGTTTATGGTACCGTGGTAAGGTTTTTTCATAATGCCTCGCCAAAAACATAAATAGATTTGACTTCTAAATTATTTTAAATAACTTTAAATTCTTACTAATTTTTTGTAATAAAAATACCAATATAATAAATTTTCCATGTTTCAGAATTTCGTTATGTTCGAACTCGGAAGAATGGAATATGGTTCCGATGTGAACAGCTGCAAAGCATCACTTTTGTTGCAGGACGTGGAAAATTTGACCGGAATTTTGGGCCCGAACGAACACAATCACATCGCTGCTCCATCACGTCAGCAGGCCGAAACATTAAAATGCAGTAATAGTAATCGACGATGGAGCTTGGACGGAACTATAGTACGAACTGTAATAAATAAAATAGTAATTCTAAACTAAAATTGCAAAATATTATATGACTGAAAACGGATTTTTAGATCGGTTTTGTCATTGGCCTTGATTCCACCCGAACATGTTCGCCGCGCTTTTATGCTCATTGTCGGATATTCGGTCCCGGGAATTCAAGGATGGCTGGGCTATTTCGCCAGAAACTACATCGGTTTGTCCCAGATAGAAAAAGATCGAGGAGCAGCCGCATTCGACCCTCTACGTGTTTTTCTTCGCCGGAGCCGAAGTACTGAGCGCTTTTCTACCCCCTCCACCATCGCTACTCCTAGCCCCATCGCTACACTCTCATCAATGCTTTCGCGTCAAAGCCGATCCTCACTGCGCTCTGCAAATACCTTAAATGCGACCTTACCATGCCGGCCCTCGACTTTATCAAGCCGAAGCAGCTTTCAACTTGTGCAGCGATGGGACATGGAAATTGTGCAGAAGCCGAGATATGCGATCCCGTTCTGGAATGTATTCAACAGGACTCAAAACGCGATAGAGAGAACCAATAACGGAATGGAAGCAGCACATAAATATTTTGCGGTAAGAGTTAAACATTAAAATGCAGTAAAATTGTTATAGTGGTGTCTGTGGCGTATATTGTTTAGAATAAAAGATAAGAAAAAATTTTAATTAAATTTCAGAAGGATCTCAATCACCATCCGTCGTTAAGCGACTATTTGGCAGCCCTGCTCAGTGACGTAGACAAACAAGTGGATACTGCCCGTGCAGTGCGACTCCAACACAGCCGTGCACGACTAACGCGCAATGTGATCAAAGAACAGCACGTGACCAATATTTTAGATGCTGCAAATTTCGACACAGATGAAGGGCTTATCGATGCTGTGCATTTGCTAGGCCTAGTAATGCAAGGATTTGTCGACGGTCTGCGCGTGCCTAATGAAGACGAGGAAGAAAATGAAACATCGGAGGAGGAGTAAACTTTTTGTGACTATTTATTGTTTATTAGTTTTGTTATTAGTGAACTTTTGAATAAATATAGATGAAATATTCAAAAATCAGGAGGTGAAATCGGAGTTGGCAAAATTAGTTGGCAAAACGTCCGTTTTATAAGGAGTTGGCAAAACGTCACTTTTATAAGGAGTTGGCAAAACGTCCGTTTTATAAGGAGTTGGCAAAACGTCACTTTTATAAGGAGTTGGCAAAACGTCCTGTTGGCAAAACGTCCAGTTGGCAAAACGTCCGTTTTATAAGGAGTTGGCAAAACGTCCTGTTGGCAAAACGTCCTGTTGGCAAAACGTCCAGTTGGCAAAACGTCCTGTTGGCAAAACGTCCTGTTCGCGGATTATGTCTGGGGGTCCATTTTGACCGGGGAATTTTGACCTAGTCTCGTACTTTGGGTGTTTAACTTTATGAAATTAGCAATTAGTAATAACATTCATATTTTATCTCATATCCGTTTAGCCTAAAATTAGCTAACGTTTTGCTATTAAAGTTTACATTAATGTTTTTTTATAATAGGAACATTATATAATTTCATAGTAATAATTTTGAAAATAATTTCATTTGAATTTAAATGTAACAATTCTCAAAATTTTATATTACTGTTTATGTGTTTGAATTGTTGCAGACTACCATATTTAAAAAATTTATTCAGAATTGCAGGTGTTTAAAAGTTCTCTTCCACAGTTTCGCGTATATTGGAAGTTTAAAAAGCAATATTTCATGCGAACAGAAATGAGAGAGCATTAAAGTATAAAAATGTTTTGTGCAGCCCTCACAATAGCCACACAAATATTCCTTCAATGTTTATTGGTAGCCGATTGTTGAAACATGATTGGCACAAAAAGCTAAAAAATTGTAAGCGAAAAGCCGAAAAAATTTAAGTTACCATTTTAATTGAACGTAGGCAGTTATTTTTAGAAAATGTTCGTTTAGAAAATCATTTTCGAAAATATATGTGAGATAGTCCCCTATAAAAAATTTGTTTGACATTTTTGAATTAAAATAATAATATAAAGAATAATAATATGATGTAGTAAATTTGAAGATCAAGTATAGAAAGGCTACATATCGGAATTTATCTAGACACAATCGAAGGATTAACACGACAATGAGCGACTAGTCTTAGCCCAGGGCAAACTGTCACTTATGTTGCTTTACTAATCCACTTACGAATCAATGTTATTTTTCCTATTCATTTCTGTTAACGAAATAATGTGGCCCATAGTGCACAGAATGCAGTTTTGTTTTCTGACAAAATCCGATGTTAATAACATCGGATTTTGTCAGAAAATTTGCTAATATAAAATTTCCCAAATCCCTTTCAGTTTTATTGAAACGTATCCGTTTAAAGTTAGCATGATTACATTTCATATAACACCGATTGTTTACCAAAGACAAATATAAAAACGTTTCCAAATTTTTGCTAGATTTATACACAAATTGTTCAAAGTTGGTCAAAAACAAAGTCATGCTTTCAGCAATAACAAATTTTGCCGATAAAAAGTTTCCCCGATTTTCAAGTTTTTATCTCTAAGATGCGCAAAAGGTGGGTAAATGCTTTCACGATTTATCTATTCACCACAGCCGAAAACATATTGAAAATAGCGGGGGTCAGGTAGGAGGTAGCTGCTGACAGTGATGATGAAATTTTGATAGATAGAATCAATTCTACTTTTTCGCCCAGTGAGTGTGGTTGGATCACTTTATTCAATGCAGAGCGGCACTTTGCGTGTGGTCGAAGTATGAGACGTGCGTTTGTTTCTACTTCTTATAAATGGCATTGTACGCCTAATCATTTCAGATTTATTATTCATAAGTTCGTTAGCTCTGCTCAAGTCCAGAAACGAGAGACGATACTTGATAATAAAATGACCTTAACAATAACTTTAGCAATTTATCACGCTGAAGCTTTTGGCTTGTCGGATGAACAATCATATTTTTAACAAATGTCATCACTTTATGTAAGCATCGTCGAAGCATATGCAATAAATTTGCACTTGACCACCATCAAATCCTTTTCCCAGCCAGTTCTTGAACGAATACATTTTATGAGGGTCTTATATAAGGAGAGATCCTCATAAAATTAGGCAGAGAGAATCAGGTAAACAGCAGCACACTCCATAAATCCCTCCGCTCGGTCACAAAATACTCCACTAAATAAGTAGCAATTTTTATAGCCTTTTAGTGAGGAAATCTATGGTTATCTCCACTTTTAATCGAGAATGAAATTATTGACTTTTTTATCGAATCAAGATATTTTGAATATATTAAACCCTGCCAAATCCTAACTTTTTACAAATTATTACAAAATTATAATAAAAAATAACCGAAAATGCGCGCTTCAAAAAATATTTACCAGGCTATTATAAAATTAGACAAGTGTGCGTGAAAATTCCCTTAAAAATATATTTTTTCAATTTTTTAGAAACTAGTGTTTCATGCAAAAATGTTTACGACAACTTTTGTCGAGTGTATTCCAAAAATTTCC
This sequence comes from Ditylenchus destructor, assembly GCA_022814885.1. NCBI lineage: Eukaryota > Metazoa > Nematoda > Chromadorea > Rhabditida > Anguinidae > Ditylenchus > Ditylenchus destructor. The sequence continues at coordinate 2,563,383 of JAKKPZ010000007.1, forward strand.
CGGCAGAAAAATGAAGTGGTAAAAAACAATACTGACCTATGAATCGCCCATAGAGATTATTGCATTGCCATAATTTGGCGCCAAACATTCATTTAAAAGTAATGTTTGCTGTTAAATATCCATAACCGTTACATATCAAAACATATTGCAAAAAGTATTGATAATTTTGCGACATTAAAAAATGATATTTTAGCTTCACATCTCATATAAAGTCCACGATGTGAATAGCAGGACAGGAACAACGGATAGAAAGTGATAGGAAGCTAATTCAGGAGTTAGTTTTAAAATTTGTTTATTGCTATTATATTTCATGTCTGATCCCAAATAAAGTAAAGCAACATAATCGAATTTAGTTTTTATTCTAATCGCCTTGGTCCGCAAATTTAGTTTAACGCATTTTAATTTACCCGCTTTACCCGCTCCTTTTGAGCCTTTTCAGAAAATGCGATGTTGACTTCTGAGAAAACAACGGTTAACGAAGATATTCAGCAATTTATAAGCGAGGTAAGCCACCTGAATCTCTTCAACTTTTGTTTTGCTATCTTTACGTTTAGGCTCAACAAGACAATCCATCATATACGCCAAATCCAGAGTTGGATTTCTTTGGTTGGTATTTTATGAGAAATCAAAATTTATTCAAATATGTTTTTATCATAGTAATTTTGGAGACAAAGCATATTTTATCCGTAAATGAATTTTAGCTCCATAATTTGTCCTGTCCCAAGATGAAAGATTTCATTTAAGATGCTGAATGCAATACAAGTTCTCCGTTGTAATATGTTGGAGGTGAACAAAGTTGGTAATTCCTTAACTAAAAAATTGTGTAATTTTATTTTTAATATTAATTTGTAGAAGTTTTGTTGTTTTATATAATGATACATCATAAGCCGAAAAATTCGTAATATGAGTATAAAAAATAAAATAAACTCAAAAATATGTACTGAGGTTCTAGGTCCATGAACGCTTTCCGCGATCGATATGTGAAATCAATCCAAATGAATATATCACTGGACCTGCTTCATGACAATATCCACAATGTTCCGAATCTTCAGACAACCGTAATGCTTATTGAAATAAAACGGAATGATTTCCTGTATATATGTGTAGTCTAAAGCGATTCAAATCAGTTTTGTCATAATTCATTGCAAGCTTAAGCTGCGAATAATGGCTTAAAATGAAGCTTACTCAATGGGCTACAAAATAAGTACCAGGAGAGAACCGAAAATCGCGGACTGAGATTTTTAAATTTTGAATTTTGCCGCCCGTTGGCGATTCGTTCCTCTTATATTTTTTAGCAAACGTAAGTGAGATAAAGCGAGATTACTGGCTTTGTTTCAGCTTTATTTTGATTATCCCCCAGTAAGCTAGCCCTGTGAGTGCGTGCGTGCGTGCGTGACCTGACCGTTAGAGCCCTTCCAGCGGGTATATCTGGGCAAATGATAGCTTAAAATGTTCGTATAGACGAGCTGAGTATGTTTTTAGCAAAATTTAGACTAAATATAGACTAAATTTAGACAAAATGTTTTAGACAAATTTTTCCAAAGGCCATTTTTTCTCATGGAAGGCATGTTTAGGGGTGTCTATTTTCGTCGGTCACGTTTTGTCCCCCTTTTTTATGGACGGCATGTTTAGGGGTGTCTATTTTCGTCGGTCACGTTTTGTCCCCCTTTTTTATGGACGGCATGTTTAGGGGTGTCTATTTTCGTCGGTCACGTTTTGTCCCCCTTTTTTCGGGGAAGGCATTCTTAGGGGTGTCTTTTTCCGTCGGTCACGTTTTGTCCCCCTTTTTTATGGGGAAAATCGACTTTAGCCTGGTGGCGCACTTAGCCTGCCCCACTTAGCCTGGAAAATGGTTTCACTTCATGTTTTGATACCCAGTTAGCCCGGTCTACTACGATCCACCCCCGTCGATCCACCCCCGTCGATTCACCCCCGTCGATTCACCCCCGTCGATCCACCCCCGGGTACGATTCACCCCCGGGTACGATCCACCCCCGTCGATCCACCCCCGGGTACGATCCACCCCCAAAATACGTTTTTCATTATAGAAGGGTATTTTTCGTAGAAAATTCAAATTTTTGGCCCTTTTGGACATTTTACTCACATTTTTCATTCTAGAATACTCTAGAAAGGCTGTAAATAAAGCAAAACACTGCTTAGCCATGTGTGGCAAGTGTCGCTGTGTGGTAAATGTCGCAAATGCTAATTTAGCTGAATCCCGAAAAGCCCATATATGGCGTAAAGTAACGGTTGTTCGGGAGTGTTAGGCCTAAGATTAAGTCTTGGTTGAGCCTGTACAGCAAGCAGCAAGCCTTAATCCTTGTTTGGCGCCTTATAAGAGTTGTTCGGAAGCTTAAGCCTAAGATTAAGTCCCTTAGGCCCCATCGTTCGGGGCCCCAAACCTAAATCCTTGTTTGGCGCCTTATAAGGGTTGTTTTAGCCTGATGCGCGAAAAGTGACATTTACCACAAAAGTAGAGAGAGAGAGTACTCTCACCACACAAAGTTAGAGAAAATGAAATGTGGTAACTGTCTTATGTGGTAAACGTCACTTCGTGGAAAGTGATTTTTGATGATGCACCGCCTGAGAAGCGTCAAAAGTTCTAATTGACGGACGAAAGAGTTTTGGGATTTTTGGAGAATTACGACGATCGCACACTTATTGAAATTTTGAAAGGAATATCACAGTCATATGGAATGATGTAAAATATTCAATATTAATTTTTTGTTGTGGTGAATTGTTAATTATTGATGTTATAAAACGATTTGCTTTATTTACAGCCTTTCTAGAGTATTCTAGAATGAAAAATGTGAGTAAAACGCCTAAAAGGGCCAAAAATTTGAATTTCCTGCGAAAAATACCCTTCTAGAATGAAAAACGTATTTTGGGGGTGGATCGTACCCGGGGGTGGATCGACGGGGGTGGATCGTACCCGGGGGTGAATCGTACCCGGGGGTGGATCGACGGGGGTGAATCGACGGGGGTGAATCGACGGGGGTGGATCGACGGGGGTGGATGGTAATGAACCGCAGTTAGCCTGGTTTCACTTTCATTTTTTTCTCTGCCACAACTTTTGTGTGGTGAGGGTACTCTCTCGCTTTTTTTGCCGGCTAAGTGGGAGTGGCGGGTTTTTTACCCCGATTTCTGGATCTCCCATATTTGGACATCTCGCGCAGGGGTCCCAAAGGCAAAGTTGCTTGGCATGGCCTTATAAGCAACTTTGCCTTTGGGACCCCCACTCAACTCGCGCGCCTGCGCGAGATTTTTGACTTCCAAATATGGTAGTCGCACTTAGCCTGGTACAAGGCTAAGTGTGACTTGCGGCTTAGGCTGCTGTACAGACTCAACCAAACTTAGGCTTGGGGCTTTAGGCGCTGTAGCCCGTTAGGCTACTGTGCACGCACCAATCGGACTTAGTCTTAGGCTTGGGGCTTTAGGCGCTGTGCAGAATCCCGAACTTAGGCTTGGGGCTTAGGCTGCTGCGCAGAATCCCGAACTTAGGCTTAGGCTTAGGCTGCTGCGCAGAATCCCGAACTTAGGCTTGGTGCTTAGGCTGCTGCGCGGTGAAAGTAACTTGCCGGCTAACTGAGCCGGAAAGTTACTTTCACTTTCAGCGAGATAGTACACACGGGTGAGAGATTTTTAGAGTTATTAACAAGGCTAAGTGCGCCAATTTTTCCCATTTTCCAGGCTAAGTGGGGCAGGCTAAGTGCGCCACCAGGCTAAATGAATAGCCCTCTTTTTATGGACGGCATGTTTTAGGGGTGTCTTTTTCCGTCGGTCACGTTTTGTCCCCCTTTTTTCGGGGAAGGCATTCTTAGAGGTATTCTGCCTAATAATGTACGGAGATTAACGCGATATCGAGCTTTCAACACATCCAACTACATTAAACAAGCGAAACTTTTAAAACAAAAGTAAAAACGCTTTTAATTTAATTTTTATATGCAAAATTATTACAAGCAATTATAACGATTGGAAAGAGAAAAATACATCTTCTAGAGGTATTATTTGTATTTTAAGTTAAAATACAAATAATAAAAATTTTCATGCACCCATGCATGTCATATTATTTTGACATATTCATTTAGAGTTCCTGACGGAACGATAAAGCTTTCTTAAAGCTGAAAATAATGAGTGTGTACTAAACATTTAGTTGCTTTGTGGCTCTGCATGCGAATAATACTACTAAACATCATCTGTGGAAAATACTAGAATTTCATTTCGTGGTTCTAGTAAACATTTGGATGAAATATTTTGGCCCAATGAAAACTAGGGCGGTTGGGCGTTGTGTGACATAACTTCTTTTACTAAAATTGTTATTAAACTTTAAGTGCTAAAATTTGTGCGGAAATATATTTTTATACGACCATATTTGACACTTATTATTCTATCGCTTTACCACTTAACAGTTTTGTTATATAAAATGGCGTAGAAAAGAGTTCCGACAGGGCAAATGGCGATTTGAATTTGCGCCAAAACATAATTGCATGCCAAAGGGGTTAAAAGGGGCCGCTGAAAATTTTTAATGAGGGGGATTACTCGGCAGGGGTCTCCTCTTGAGATTTGTAAAAAAATTTGAGTGGGGCATTATTAGAATAAAAATTTTCACAGTCAACACTTTTCCCTATTAGAGGAGGCTCTGTTCAGCATCAGGAAAAAGTCTCGTCTAATAGGGAAAAGTGTTGACTGTGAAAATTTTTACTCTAATAAGACCCCACTCAATTTTTTTTACTAATCTCTAGAGGAGACCCCTGCCGAGTAATCCCCCTCATTAAAAATTTTCAGCGGCCCCTTTTAACCCCTTTGGCATGCAATTATGTTTTGGCGCAAATTCAAATCGCCATTTGCCCTGTCGGAACTCTTTTCTACGCCATTTTATTGATCTTTCTTTCAGATGCAGCCTATTCTCATCAACCGAATTTTATTCGACGCGCTCGCCTCTTTCAGCAGAAAGGAGTTGTTTTACTTGTCACTAATTTGCCGAAAATTTCACTCTATCGTTGTGGAAGGTTTTCTACAGGCGCCGTACTTTGTATTCCGTTACATACTCCGATACAGCTGCAACACTAATAAATGGGTCTGGAAACGTCTCGGTCAGCTTAGAGGTATTGATGTACCAAACGCGCTCATAGCCGAGCTTTCGACTGTAAAGTTCCTTCGATCCAGCCGATGTGAATTTGACGCACTTTCACTCACCTCAGCTAATGAAATTCTGCCACACATCTTTCACCTATGGGAAGGACAAAAGCTTTACATTCGCTGCAGTGATTATACTCCGGACATCGAGCTGGCTCGGCTACTTTCCAAGTCTCTTCACTTGTCCATGTGGTGCCTTTTCCGTGAAAATACAGACAGCTTCTTGCGAGAGACTCTCCTGGGCAATTGTAACGTTGTCACATTGTCAGGTATTTCCGATAACTCCACCTTTCAAATACCCGTCGCGGTCGTTACTGACTTTCTTTTCCGCCCCGTCAGCAATGACTCGGATGGAAACGGCCGATTGATAAAGATTCACACATTCGGATTGAGACCGACGCTTGAAAATCGCGAGGAATTATTCGAAGCCGTTAAGCAGGTTAGTGAATATTTAACAACCTATTGCAAAATTACGTCATATCTATTCGTTCGCATATTCAAAAATATTTATGGGTAGAGCGAATCATCCATCTGCAAAGTTTTGTACCTAAGCTGGAAGTTTAACTAATTTTATGATAAACATTATCCTGATTCGCCCTTGGATATGAATGTGACCATTTGATACATATTCAGACGACTATGCATTTGATCTTCTAACATTATAACAGACCTAAATCAAAAGGCTAAATCAAGTAAAAAGGCACATGTTCTTTAAATGTTCCTTTCGAATTACGAAAAATCCGATATAAAACTATAGCTAATACGTGAATTTTAGCGATTCGTGAGCGAAACGCGACCACACGATTTCACCTTTCAATGGAATGGAGCCGGTGACACAAATATTAGTAAAATTCGAAACGCGCACACCAACCAGCAGCTTCTGCTTACGGGAAATGAAACCAGCTACGCGTTTTCGTTCAGAACAATTGACAATTGAAATAGCACAAACAATGGCACAAATGATGACATGTTTTGAAGCGCCTTGACAAATTATAATTTTCGATGGTTGTTACTTACATCTTGTGCTCATATAAATTGCATTTAACCTAATTTTATATTTTGATATTTACTCGTTAAAATAGGAATTGTCCCAAAGGATATTTTACTGCAGAAACGCATAAATAGCAACTGAAAATTTGCATTTAAAAAGTTGCATCCTACTATGATGTTTGATTGAAATATAATATGTGAAAGAGGATATCAATCTTTGGAGAGGACTAATTGGCTTTTAAAGCAAATAATAATTTTGAAGCATTGAAAAGAAATCCCTTTCAAAATTTCCAGATGACATAATGTGATTATTGAAACCCATTATGTTATTCCATGCAAGAATGTAGAATTGTAGGCGAATATCATAGTCCTACTTTATTTCTTCTTTATGTAAACCGTATTGAAACATTCTGTCAAGGCCTAAAAATTTAGTTAGCAAATAGAAAAATACCATGGACGCTGGGAAATTTTTGTATATTCCGGATATTTTATATCGCATCGTGTTATTATCTGAAAAACCGAAACACGAAATTATATTTATTTTCATCCAACCATACTTCAACATACGAGACTATATAATGAGAATTCAGAGACAATTTGAACGTAAATATGAATTAGTTTTATTATATAAAGAGGGTGTTGGAAGGAATCCATTGAGAGTGAGCCCATCCGTGCAAGTAAAGACGTGAAATGCGACGCAAAGTGAAGAAAATAATTTAAGAGTAAAGGACGGCGTGACACATACTTTTATTTCCTGCCGAATCTGAAAATTTGGATAGTTAGAATTATACCAATGTAAATTTCTTATATATTTTGGTATTAACCCATTTTATAAAACTATTGCACTTTGGGTGATTGTGTTATTTTTCGAGCGTTTCTCTGTACGTCTTGTTAGGTGTAATTTATTAATAATAATAATACTTATTCATCAATACAAACTGCCATTAATACAAATTTTTACAAAAATTCAAAATTGCAAAACTACAAACCTTAAACGCTCAGCTCCGTTGAGTTGGTCAACCAATGCGGGTATGTTATCTGAGAAAGAAGCCATTCTCTTGGCTGTGGCCCACCTGTAATTTAAAATTGTGACAATCGTAACAAAATTATATTATTAATGTGAGCGATTTTGTCTTTTATCCTCAAAGCTTTATAATTCTTATTTAAATCCACGCATATTTCCCCTCTTGTGATGTGATAATACGATTTGTTTTCGTTTCCTATAACAAATATATGGGACCAGGATGTAATAGAAAACATTCATAACGAGCTTTTACTTTTAAGCCGATTAGCGTTTAGGATTCAAACGTCTTAAAATCTATTGTTGAAATAAAATCTTTGTTTTGTGCTTAGTCACCTATGATACAAATATTGTGACGAAGAACACAATAGTTTCAATATGCCAAGAGATTAAAGGTGATTCATTTTAATTTAGACTCCTTTTGAAAACGGAAGTGATCATATTGTGTAATCCTAAGTTACTGTAAGGATATTGTTTCTTCGCTTCTTGAGCCAAAAAACTGACGAAAGTTTCCACTTAGCCAATAATGCTTTATCATCAAAAGCATCATTTTCGGATATTTTCATTAAAAAAAGTATGAAAATTGACGAATGTGCAATTTCGTCTTGAGTAGTTTACGTTTAGTCCAATTTAATACCAACCTGCTAGGTGTTCTAAATGCGAAAGGTGCTTGTCCATCCACCTCCACAGGTCCGGCCGCAGCTAATAGGTCATTGTAAAACAAGCCATTACTTCTTTTTCCATATCGCAGCCGGGTTGCACCATTCATTGCGGACATAAAATCGGCACCCAAGTCGGCCGATTTCTTCTCGGGACCGTACCTAAAAATGGTTTATTGAAGCACCCTGTCTTCGTAAAAATATTTAAAAATGTACAACGCATTGCTAACGAAGTCAATAGATACAATCTCAATTCACTAGCTGGTCATACAACTTGTCATAGATCCCGTCTAATGGACGTTTGGATTCGTGGGTTTAGTTTTATAGAGTACCCTTCTCTTCCTTACCGTCGCTATAGAACTAAACCCGCGAATACAAAAGAAGTTCCATGACGAGTTATATCTTCACCTGCACTTACCGGTTTAGATCAGTCATGTGTGGCGACGGTTGAGCCAGCGATTCGTGCACAAGCACCGCCAATGAAGCCAATAATACGACGCACGCCGAGCAAGAATGAGACGGTTGGAATGTTTTAGTGAATTTCATCATGATTGCTACTAATGGAGTGTGTTCAAGAGTGTCTAAACGTAAAAATTAACTGGAATCCATAGGGTAATATATGATGAATACATTGCGAGGCAAAAAAAGATAATAAGCGCGACAAAGAAGGGTGCATTTCAATGTTTAAAACAGACTTTATAATATAAATAATATTTTTTCTTAGTTTTCACTAATTTTTCACATTTCCAAGTTTGTCAAATTAAGGTATAAGACAAATATTATATATCATATTGTGGATTTCCCTTAACTATTGCAATCCGAAAAGGGGAATTGTTTATGGACTATTTGACTTCATTTCATTTCAAGAGTACTTTTATTGTATTCATTTCATTACTTTAGATGATAACATAAATTGAGGTACGTAGGTGTTAAACAAAATATTTTCAATAGCACGCATTAAAGTTTTATATTTTTAAATCCAGAAAATAGTACTAATTCCAGATGGATTTTCGCGTAGTTAATTATCTATTCATCCACATAACACATTAGGCTTACGTCTGACACTATTGAAGCCGTCAAAGAGTAATTTGAGTGGGTTGGCAAAAATCAAAGGCAAAGAAGCATTTTAACGTCATAAAGTAAAAACGTGTACATTGGTCTATGGAGAGGTCAGATAATGCGAACTGTCGGCTTATAAAATACTGCATAAAAGTTTATAAACATCACAAGATTTACTATGTTTAGTGGGAAATTTCTAGACTTAATAGGAAGTTATTTAACAAATGTTGTTCAGAAACTTCGTTATCCAAAATTTGAGTAGGCGCCTATTTACCAGAGGCATTTTCTCGGAAGATGCTTCAAAAGCTCAAGATTCGACTCATTATGCTCCATTACACCTATATCTGCTATACTACATATAGCCCACCCAAAATTCAACACCTAATTTTTCGTTTCAATAAGCAAAATAAAGAATCTAATGTGCATTAGACTCATTGTTTTGTGCCAAGTGCCTCTGGTCCTTTGTTCATGCGAACAGGCCTGGGACTTGAGGCTTTCATCCGGATAATGGGCTGAAAACGGATGGCTGAGAGAAAGTAATGCGAGATTGGGGCGGGATTCCCATGGATGGGTTGGTTACGGAGTCAATTCGTTCATAGCATCACAAAGCACATAAGGAAGTGGGATTACGTAAACTCACGTGTAAAATGGTATGTGGTATTTTTTACATGTGCGGGATATGAGTAGAGGGACACAATTTTTATTGTGGAGGAACAATAGGGGACAGTTGCGTTGAAGTATAGTAAATTCGTCAGTGCGATATAATTTTGAGATTTTCATTAAACAAATAATTAAACTCTTAAAGAGCTTGGGTAAATATTTGAGTTCTGAAAATGCCATCATTAGACAGTAAATATTTACGAAAACAAAAACAAGTTTCTGCGAATATATTTAAGCGGAATTGGCTGGTCATTCGTATGCATAACAATGTTGTTTAGTCGCTTTTGTGGGGTCAATAGGGTGGGAATATCATTTGTTTGAACAAAATCGAGCATAGATTCTCGTAATGCTTAAGACTTCTATCAGTACCATGAAAACTTAAGACTGATACTTACAAGAAACACAAAGCGTATTTCCTCAATAATGGCTGTGAGACAAAATTACCCGCTCTTCTAGAATGTTCCAGAAGTGCTCTGGTGTGGGCGCCAATTCAAACCCGATGACAGTTGTGAAACATCAAGGGGATAGAACCAACATTCGGCATCCATAAATCAAAATATTTCCCGCTTGCATATTTGTATAATTCACGACAATTTCATGTGAATACCTCTTTGGAGCTTTTTTAGATACAAGCCAAAAATGGAAACAAACTCCTGCCAATTTCCATGAGAATTGATGAGAAGGCCAATTTAGTCCATGCTTCCTCTAAAAATATTTTCCATTATTATGTTTCCTTTGTGAACGCCCCTTTTTGGGAAAGTCCCAATCTTAGTCAAATCGACAAAAATGAAAGGATTCAAAGAGTCCGCTAGAAGGATTTCAAAGAAGTTTAATTGGTCTAAAGAGAATTCGTAGAAGAAAATGTAACGACGGGCACCTTTATCCCTCCTCATTGCGTTCGGTGCGTGGAAGTTGTTTGGCCCTGATATTTAGTGCTCAAATTTCAAAAATGAATACGTGCCAGCCGTGAGCACAAATGCCAAATCGCCTCACCTGGTAAAGGTACTGTGCCAAAACCGGATGCATTGTAACAAATTTTAGCCATCCTCGCTCTCGGCAGTCAGGATGGAACAAAGCAAAAGATCTCTAGGGCAACAATTCATTGCGACCAATTTACTTAACCTACGCATTTTCATGTTGAATACTAAAGCCTCGCGTGACTTATTGAAAATATGAGTGCAGACATCAGAAAAATCTTAAGAAGGTGTATCCTGGCTTGTCTTTTGGAGCGAAATACTGTCACGCTATTTCCTAGAAAGTGCTTCCGAGACAATGTACTTCTATACCACGCTTTGTAATTAACTATACATGATTCGAATGGTATAAGAAAAATTCATACAGCAAGCATGAGAAGTAAGTAAAAGTAATGTTTTTAAAGGTGAATCAAAAATACTTGACAGCTAAGTATTTATGAGCTAGCAAATTTTAAATCGACAATTCCGGACATAATTACTTTTCTTAAGTCAGCTTTTAAATGAGTCACTAGAAAAGTTCCCAGTAAAAAGTTTTGAAAACACATCTCTCAAATATCTTTTAGCACGCCCACAGCTCATTACTAACCGGAAATTGCTTATGAAAAATCATGCGTATTAACAAATTTTAAATAAAAATAGCTCTCTAATGACTAAATGCGAGGATTTAATGAACGCCTATCACTTTGCGGACCCGTTATTTTGCAGACCCAAAACTTCAGTTTGCAGAACATCAATTTCTTAAAATGACCATAACGTAGCCTAGGCTTAAGCTATGAGTGATGGCTTAAAGTTGTGACGTAGTCTGCAAACAGACGGGTCTGCAAAGTGATGTTCCTCCATTTTAATACCACCAACGCTAATTTGTCAGAAACGTATACATTTGAAATAACTTTTAAGATTCATCATAAAAATAATCTCGTCGACAAAAAAAGGAAACTGGTTACCAAACAGCTAGTCCATGTCAACTTGAAACGTTGACGGCCGGACGGCATCGCCCCCGAGAGGATCGCCCCCTAGGCACTTACCTCGCAGATTATCTTTGCATACTAGCTCGATTCTTCGGTTTCTACAGATAATAAACACGATTAACTGGAGGCACAGGGGGTCGTCTATACGATTTTGTAGATGAGAACATTTAATGACACATCAGTATTATCCACAGGAATGTCTTGGTAAATGTTCCATTAAAAATAAACGCAGTTCGTTGATTTTGGGGAAACTTATATTGGAGGTCTGACTATGGTGAGAATTATCTGTTGGGAAACGCAACCGTACTTTCTGAAGAAAATACAATTTTTGGCTTTCTAAACTTGCAACATTGAAACCTTCAGCACACAGAAAAGATCCAAATTCCGACATTATTCTGGATAATGTCGAGCAAAGATGAAACCCAGACAAAACTTGATACGAAATTCCAACCGCACGTTCCCAGAGCATTGTTTGGAGCGGCCGGAAAGCGTGGACTAATATTCGTGTAGGAATGCCACATGGGACATACTGCTTGGACAAACACTCAGATCCTGGACTTATTGCATATATATGGCCTTACTCTCGTGATTATTAGGTGGGTAACCCAACCCATTGCCTCAATTTTTGCGATTTTAATAATAACGCCAAAAACAATGCTGTATCCTGAATCCATTAGGCTCGAGTTTCCGGAAGAATTCATTATGAAAGTTTCTTTTCGCATAAAAAGGAAAATATTTACTTTGCAATTGGTCGAAATACGTTTACTATTTCCCTTGTAGTTTCCACAGCCGAAAAGGTCAAAAGTGGCAAGGAAAAATGCGCGGAATGCCATGTGAGTATCGTATGAGTTGGACAAATTTGATGAAAACAAACAAAAGTGTTTGCGTTGAGCATGAATTATTTCCGATTGCGTTCAAAAACAGGTTGCAGAAAAATTTAAATTTGAAATCTATGGGCATGGAAAACAGAAAAAAAATATATTTAAGGATAACTGTAACATTTTATACAAAGAAGACAACGAAATATTGCGACAGTGATCAGATACTTAATCCTGTATGCAAAAAAATTAATTCAAAAATACTATTAATATCTTTGCAAAATCTGTTTATTTATAAATGCAGAACGTGGTATCCCTATTTATTTTTTGTTTTTTAAACTTTTTTCATAGCGCAAATTTTCATATTAATAACCAAAGCTTTCTCTGCACATTCAATGCCGTTTTACGAAACATATATCCCACTATGTATAACAATAGCTAACAATGGCACTAAAGTAACACCACAAAAAGTTCGAGCTATAAAATACAAAGTTTCAAATGATGTGTTGTTAAAAGCATATTCCGCTTTTAAATACTCCTCGGCTCAAAGCCCAGAATCCCGGATTGCGTGGGTAAACGCTAAAAATTCCAACTCAACCCGCTCAAATTACTCCATTTGGATTCATAAATAATTAAATGAATCTCGGGATAGAATTGTTTTGTTCCAACAAATGACGAGAATACGAATTCGAGATTACGGACATCAAAAATGCTTACTCATTCGGAAAATTACATTAGCATGTCGTTTAAATTTTTAAAGACTTAACTGTAACGAAGCTTTTCTTCACAGAAAGAAAACTTCCGTCATAGAAATGAGAGACTTTCTAGGAACTCGAAATATGACAAGACTATTGTTTTTGTCAAAAGTGCTTTCCGCCATGAACATAAACAAAATTTAGCCGAGATTTCAAAGCATTTATGTGAAATTGTATCGTTTATTTCTCAGAACACCAAATTTCCTCATAAATTGAACAATATGTTAAAAGTCGAAACAAAATATTACAACACAACAGCAAAAACATACTCGTTTCTATTAATTTAAAATTTGACGTAATTGGCTTTGGAGAACTGGAGGCGTCGGGAAAGGGCAATTATCAAAACAATGATCAACGTAGCTATTCCGTTACTATAATGTTCCTCTAGTTTGCTATTGGGTTGTCAGGAAAGTTCGTGGGTACTTTGTATTTCTGAAAGTGAAGTCGGATATGTGAAAACAACGATATGACAAGACAAAATAAGTTAATCTAATGTTACTCAAGATGTTATTTTTTCTCAAGATTCCTATACATTTTCATATTTTTCAAGTTTTCGATTTTTCATCAGAAATGCTAGAAAAAAGCTGACATAGAGTCAGTAACATCAGATTAACTTGTCTTGTCACTTATCTTTATTGAAATATACAAAGTGCCCACCAACATTCCTGGCGACCCATATTTGCTTCCTGAACGCTTCATCCAAAATTTACTTAGAAAATTGATCCTGGCTATACTTTGGATAATACAATAACCGTTTATTCAAGTACGGAACGCAAAACCTGATTCAAAACCCATAAACGTGTACCCAAATCAAAAGAAAACAAATACCCATTTGAAAATGACAGTATACAAGAGAGAGCAAATTATGAACAAACGTCAGAGCCCCCCACAAACAGACTCAGGTAGACTAGCATGGCCAAATGTACGAAAATCTATATCCAAAAGTTGTCAAGCTAAGGGTTCTGTAGAAATTGCAAACATGATAATAAATTGAGAGTTTTGACTAAATCATCAGTAATTGTTAAAATTGCGTCACCAAATTTGGCCTAATATTTTTCCGTATCTGTTTCAAGTGGTTCTGTAAAAATCATAACAACAGTGACTAAATTAGTTCGCACGATGAATTGATTTCATACGTATTTCTCCGCGGGATCTTTAGATTCGTTGAATTGCAGCGGTGGCTGTGGCGATGGAACGAATTGTTTCCTGTAAAAAGTTTACATAATGGAAAGAAACGCCAAACATTAATTATAATCATAAATTATAATAATTTTTATGTGAAAGTTTCATTGTTTTCGTTTTATTATTTTGTGAATAAAACGGAAACAATTAAGTTGCTAATATTAACGGCATTATTAATTCTTGATGAAATCAAAAAGTTGCAAAGATTGCAGATTTGGGAAAAAGCAACAATAATGTTTTAGAAGCTTAATTAAATTGTAATTGTTATGTGATACGATCGCCTACAAATGTACTTTGTGCTCAGAGAAGTAAGCCTAGGAATTTAAATAAAATTGGAATAAAATTGTCAAATGACTAAAGCGGGCTGTATGCCTTTATCGCGTTAAAGTTTTATGTAAATTTATCACTGCCTTTAAAAAAAGCTTTATTCGTATTCTTTGATCTGTGTTTCGGTCTCTTATTTTTATGAGCGCTCGCAATTCCATTAAAATTTCCAGAGTCTCGCTACAGCAGGAAATAATCGCAATTAATGCATTACTCATAAAAACTTTTGAATCCTCTCGCAAAAATATAAATCAAAAAAGTCGCGCCACAAAAAATTAAAGATCGGCTAGGGTAGACTTTGACCGTTTTAATGGCAGTAAAATAAATGTTGCAGACGAACCTTCAAAAATATCAAGCAAAAAAATTTATGACTCTATTAAATCAGGTATCAAAGCAAGTCTCGAAAAGTGCAAATTATTGAGCAAAACATTGTTTCATGTTTTTCAGTATTACAGCAATTTAAAGGTCAAAGTTTTGGGAGGATTGTGTAATTTACCCAGAAAAATTGCACATAGGCAGGGGTGCCATAGACTCGGCTCCAGAAATAAGGACATTTGCCCCAAAAACTAAGATTTCGGGGTCAAAAATAAGGACATTTTTATAATTTTTCAAACCATAGGGTCCCCCCTATGGTTTTTTGGCAAAAAATTATTCCAAGTGTATTCTTAGGGGTGCATTTTTTCAAATTTTTAAAATTCGCGCCGAAACTATAATGTCAATATTTTATTCTGCATGAATGAAAAAATAGCGCCGCAGGCGAAAATTTTTCAATTTTAGGCGATATTCATAAAAATTTGCACTATTTTTTTAAATACTTGGAGGAAAAATGGCATACAAATAGCGCCGCAGGCGAAAATTTTTTGGAAAAATGTACTTGTATTTCAAAAATTCCCATTTGGAAATTGGATATTGCGTGAAATAAGGACAAAATAAGAACATTGGCCAAAAATAAGGACAAATCTTAGAAATAAGGACATTTTATTTTTCTAAGATTTGGACCCTCAAAATAAGAACAAATCTTATAAATAAGAACAAATGGCACCCCTGCACATAGGCCATATGACTGGAAATATTTCTAAGGAAAATCGGTTATTCAATTTTCAAGTAAAAAAACGTTAATTGGCATTGTGTTCTATGGGAAAGACAAAGATAGAAGAACAAGGCTCCGCAGAACGCAATGCCAATTCCGGCCTTTTCGCTTGAAATTTGAATAACCCATTTTTCAGAGATATTTCCGGTCACATGGCTTTGTTTGATTAAATCAGTTTATTTTCGCAACTGCTTTACTCCATTTTGTTACAATTTGGATGTGAAAACTAAGTTAATTCATATATTTTATATTGTAACTAATCATACTAACCGTAGTTTTTACGCCGCCCGCGCTATCCCTTCTGCAAAACTTTGAAGCTACTAAATCCGCCTTGTTGGCCACTCTCCCTACGACGTATCGCAACATCAGTCCCTTTGCAATAGAACTGTGACCCACGTCTTCGAATACGCTCGTTGCGTCCAAACCCATCTGAAAAAGTGGAAATGAAATTATATTATCAAACAAATGCATTTCATACAGAAGTAATAACTAACACATACTTAAGTCGCGAAAGTGTAAGTGTATATTTTACGGTAAATTAAAAAATCGTTAATTTCTGAAATTTATCGAGAATTTAACGAGTTTACCGGTAAACTTGCAGCTCGAAACGCTTTCGTTTCGATTCGAAAATTTTGTTTTGATGTGGGATTTGAATGTATTTAGAGACCGTCATGTTGAATAATGAATTAAGCACATTGTTCGTATGACTCACGTGTTCAAGAAGTACTTCTATCCCTCCTGGATGCATGCGAAGAAAATCGGTGAGATCATAGACGAGTTCGTTAATTATCAGCCAATTGCTGTTGTGCTTGTGTCGAATTTCTTCTCGAGTATAATGCGGCAAGGAGTCAAAATCCATAACGTTTTCTCGCGTAACAAGCATACGCACCGGCAGCGGAACCTAAATGAAAATACAGTATTATATTATTGGAGAGTAACAGAAATGTTAGACAGGGAAAATAATTACAAAGTGTCGTAAAGAATGTCAAATTTTACAATATTTTTTCAACATTAGGTATCATATTTCAATGGAGTGAAGTAAATTATTCACATTTCTAGGTATTATTTTCTCTCATCAAAATAGGTAATTTCAGCATTTTTAATGTTGCAAAAATATTTTCCTTTCAACAAAGATCGTGATTGTATTTATCAGTATATTGATTAAATCATGCGGTGTCTCTTTCCAAATTTTATGCGTCATGAAAAACCATAACTCCATTGATTCCCCCATCCTTTATACTTTTCTCTTTCTGTCATAAGGTATTCCCCATACTATAACACTTTGCCCTGAGCGGTTAGAAGACGATGAAACTATGAATGTAGGCATTCGTAGGTTAACCGCAAAACATTTTAATAGATGACAATCATAACTACCATACCCCTTCCATACAGATGGATGTCTGATAGACACACGGATATCAGCGCACAAAAATTCGGGTTATGCCTCCCTATCATAAACTTTTCCCACTTCAACATATCCCATCATTTGTCCGGTGAATGGGGTCTGGGAATCCCCAAACTCGCACGCTAAACCCCAAAGTTGCGTTTTCATATAACGGACCAAGAAACGAATATCGCACTACATTCCAGACTATCCAAACAAGTCATATTTATACTCTAGGAGGAGAGGCAACGTGCTCGCCACGTTGTCCGTCGCTATCGATCATTCGGGTAATTAATATTGAGTTCTCCTAAAATGTACCCAACCCGACCCGCCCCCGAAAACCCACCCACAAACGTGGACTCGGCCGACGATCCGCGAAGATTTACGATTACGATTTTATTCAGACTGTTATCATTTCGAGCAAAAGAATACCGCCGCACCATGGCTTCACGGTGCTAAACAAAAATAAGTGTTGGACAGTGGAATATTCTGGAAGTTGTTATACCTTAGTGGCCTGTTTCACTGAACACTGACAGCGCTCCGCAGAAAAATTTTCTGGATTGTTACAGTGTAACCGGATCGTGTTAGGAATCTCTTTCATAGTGTCTAGCTAGGGGGAATGGTTGATAAATTACATTTCATATCTGATTACGTTATAGGGCTTAGAAATGAGAAACTGACCGTTTGAGCATAGACATTTACGCAGTGCAAGCACATGCTTATTTTTGTAGGAAGATGTTAATTCCCATAGCATTTTCCCAAATTAATTTCATCCGTCATGTCCGTTACCGCACTTCCAAATAAGACTTTTATCCGACCGCCATTTCGCACCCATGTTTCTGCCCCTTAATTTAAAACTTTTCAAGCAGAGTTCTTGAGGAGAGTGATATCCACCAAGCATGAAGTTCGAAAATTTTCCCAGGAAGCTGCTTAGAACGCTCGATATTATATGTCATAACTACCAAAATGGCACATAAATACTTTCTAAATTTCGTAAAAACATTTTGATTAAGTGTTTTAATGGTTTTGAAAATACTAACTGAAAATTTTATGTCACACATATCAAAGAAATAAAAAATGTTTGGACCATGTATTATTTGAATCAGATTTGCTTGTTTATAACCACAATTTATGTACTGTTAAGGATTCACCTCTGTCCTGCACCAAAAAATATCGGCACCCTAATTATGTGTTCATTTCATTGAAATTATATCAAAACGTGTTACGGGAAAAAAGATAGAATACCAGGAAGTTGGACAGATCGCTGAAAAAGAAAAGAAAACAAACAATCCGAGCGATATTTGATATCTGACTTCCAACGAAAGCGAGATGAAAAATGGATTTAGTGATGGCCATCTCAGAGAAAAGCCCGTACAACTTTGAGATACATTGCAACATGTATTCAATGTTGTAATGTTTTTTGCATTAAAGCTCACATAATTGACAGAACTTTATGCGATATAATAATACGATAATTGCACCGGGTTAAAATAAGTTTAAAATTTTTTTAAATACACTCCAGATGATCCATCTTTGAAACTTCATCACTCGCAAACTCCCAAGTTATGAACAACTTGTTTCTTTTAAAGGAATGCCATTTCAATGAAATTTCATAGAAAACAAGCGGGAAAACATTAGTATTTCTTCCGCCGCCAAACTAACAAATGCTGCCAAACAGTATCGTCAACACCGAATTTTTTTATGGCAACGCACGTGTATCACTTCCAAAGGAGGAGTACACCGGCACCTGACCTCTAACCGTCCACGTTATAGTATGCGTGTGTTTATGATAATCCATCATCACGCCGTCAAAATTGAACATAAATTAATGATGGACTGTGGACTGCGGTAAATGAAACATATTCTTCGATTTTTCTTTAACCTTCAAAATACGTAATTCTTCCGGTACACAAAAACGCTTCCTCAGCTAAAAGCGATCCCCAAAAATTTTAAGAGAGCAGAAATTTATTTCCGAACATTATTAAGTCAGAAAATCCATTAGTATTGAAGCGTATACAACGCAGAAGGTAAAAAGATGTATAAAACTGCTTAAACATATAAAAGCTGTTTCGATCCTAAACTAGATAGCTTTTACGGACAGGTCGTAGCGGATCTCGTCTATATAGACCTACGATCTGTGTTTTGTTACGAAGGACTAGTGATAGTTAAACTGAATTTAATAATTTATATTTATTTATTTGTTTTAAATCCATGTAATTAAAAGGTGCTCTAAACTATACCTTGTTTGCTATCTTGATCCATCTTCGGCAGAGCTCTTGCTTACATTGGTCCTCTGAATACCATCGGGGTTTCGAAAATCTTCAACTTTTTCCAATTCTTAATCGTCCACGTCTTTGTTTCAAACAAAAAGCACATTTTGCCAACAACTTCGCGTATATAAAAACACTTCCTCCTCAAAATCAATGTTCAGAATTTTAAGAGAGCAGCGATTTATTTCAGTCAGAAACCAGGTGGGTTTATTCAGAATTACCATATATTTGTACCATAAAAATTTCTGTTTTGTGGAATAATTGGAAAATATTTAATGCGCAGGAATGTGTTTTGTATTCTTTCTACTCTCTTTCTCTCACTCTCTCGATTATTTAGGATTCATAGATGAAAAACAAAGATGACCGCAGTTTGTAAAAACTTTGTTTTCCGAGCACCGTACGCTCAACTATCCATGTGCTTGTTTGTGCGGCACTCATTTTATAACAACTATGTCTTCCCTGTGGGAGGGTAATTACCCGAAGGGTCGCCTGCGATTCATACCCGCAAGGTTAGCATTGAAATAATTAAATGCGCCTCCTAACGGACGCAGTTCGCCAATAAAACAGTCTGCCCAAAGGAGAAACTCAAGCAAAAACGTCTATGTAACTAAAATATCTAAACAGCCAAATTTTTAAGAGTTGTGATTCACGACCGATTTTATGACCATATGGGGAAAATTTAGCATTTCGATTAAACTTGACAAAAGGGCAACATTTTTTGCTACCTTGGGCAAAAAATGATAAATTAAATACCGTAGAAATTGTAGGACCCAGCAAATCTACTGTCAAATTCTCACCGCAGCTCGGCGTACGCCTAAAACGACTAAACCCAAAATGACTAAAGTATACTGGAGTACTATTGTCATCGGCCAAGAAGAGTAGAACAGAAAAGGTTTGCTCTCTATGATTGTGCCGCTTCGAATGCACCACAAAGCTTGTTCGCCAATTCGAATTCGAATTTTTCAATGGAAATTTCATGAACACGTTTTTATGCTAGACCACACATAAGAATAACGCTGAAGAAAGACTTTGGGGAGCACGACAAAATTTTCCAGCTACAAAGCCAGAATTTCCAAAAATTTTATTCGCTTCCTATGACTTGAATTTGAACGCTCAAAAGGTCATTTCCAGTGTAACTCTATGCTGCAACAGTCAGACACTCGTTTTAGAATTGAGTGTCTAATTCAGTGCGTTACCAAATCCGTTATCTTTAACAACAATGCATGGTCAAAAAGAAAATGAGCACAGTGAAAAACTTCCTTTTGAGCTAGCGTTACAATTATCTCGAGCTTGCGTTTCTTGCGTTACAGGACAGGTACCGCCATACCAATACGCAGCATTGGCTAACATGTCTGCTTGCTTCAAGCACTTGTCCTTTTAGTTTGCCAAAACTTGATTCTTCTCGCGATATGTTAAATTTTTCAAAATGTGAGATAACAAACTGTTATACACACATAATTTTACTTTCGCAATGGTGAATAGTGAGTAAAAATATCTTAAAATATGTCTGAATGTAGTGCGGGTCAATGACTTGTTTAATTACAATTGCGTGGCTTTGGATATTGCTCAAAAAATTTTTCTGCAAATTTCATCAACTTTTTTTCAGTTAATAAACCGTTTACGTCAAAAGTTGATGGCTGTGCTTCTTCAACGTCGCAGCCAGGTGTTGTAACAATGTTATTTTATTTTGTTTCCTAACAAATGTGTATAATTTTTACGATACAGTCGATACTTGATTTAGAGAATCTTTGGCCTGGAACGGAGAACTGTACCCTTGTGAATTTTTCGTGGTCATGGAAGTCGGTGAAAAATTTTGGTTATAAAATTGTCGGAAAAACGGCGGTTTTTTGAAAAATTTTAACATTTTACGAGCAGATTTTCTACTTTTGTGCACATCCGGATGGCTTCAGTGTTTTGCTGACCGGGCAATTTGGTAAACTGACCTGACCGGTGACCAGACCGGGACCCCGGTCAGGTATACCTGACCTGACCTGACCGGGGTCCCGGTCACCCGGTCAGGTCAGGTCAGGTCTGGTCAGGTCATGTTTAACCTGACCTTCTGTATGACCGGGCTCAAAATTTTCCAAAATCGCTAAAATGGTTAAATTTTGCCTGTTTTTCAAGCATATCGTTGTAATGTTCATCTATTTTAGGTTTTTACACCTAAAATGGACTTTTTCGCAGGTTTTTAGAGCATTTTTGCACAATGTTGGGAAATTTTTGAAAATTTTTAGAAAATTTTTTGGAAAATATTTGAAAAATTTTTATGGAAAAATTTTTAGAATATATTTGAAATATTTCTGGAAATTTAGAAAAATTTCCTGAAATTTTTTGGGAAATGTGGAAAATTTATGAATTTTTTTGAAATGGATATTAGTGTCATCCAAGAGCGAACATTGTCTCGGCTTTAGAGCGAATTTTTTCCGTCTTATGTCATAAATATTTTTTATCATTCTCCGTCAAATTTCGTTCAAAATTTTGACTTTTGCAGAAGACATTCTCAATTTATGACCATTTAATTGTGTTTTTATAAGAAAGTATGTTGTTCAATCTGGAGAATTCGTATACTCCAATCTAGAGGTCGGCCGAACGTTTAACCGATACCGATATATCGGTCGAACCGATATTTTCATAAAATTGAAGATATTACCGATATTACCGGCGATATATCGGTATCGGCCGACCTCTACTCCAATCCACTTTTGTAATCCATGAAGAAAGCTAGGAATAAAGGCGCTAGGACACAGATAAAGTATGAATGAATTTTAATAAACTATACAGAAATATAGTGGGGTCTGGGGGCGATAGCCCCCAAGTGGAGAAGAAAATTTGAGAATTGGGTCAACTTTCATTGAAAATTTTAAACATTCGCCGAAAGTTTCGCAAAATTTTCGCCGACCACGCCCTATCGGGCGCGGCCGCCTCCGTTTTTAAGGGTTTTCGGTCAGATGACCGGTCATCTGACCGGCTCACGCCGGTCACCTGACCTCTGACCTGACCCGACACCTCCGGTCAGGTCAGCATGACCTGACCGGCACCCCCGGTCAGGTCAGGTCAGGAGGTCAGGTCAGGTCAGTTTAAACCCGGTCAGCAAAACACTGGATGGCTTATGTAATTACCAAGCAATACGAATAAGCACAACGAAAAGCCGAATTATATAAGCAATGCGGGCGATAAAAATACTAAATACCATACTGGAAATGAAACTATAAATCAGCGATCAGGGTTGGGTTCGTGGGCCATCTATCAGTGTTAGGGTGCATCTGCGGCGCTTCGCGCACCGCCATCAGCGGTGCACGAAAATTTTTTTTCTCAAAATTGAGAGCATTTTTTTCTCAAAAAATGCAGTTATAAGGGTTATTAGTGGCTTAGGTTGTTCTCCTAAAGACTAGGAGCATTTTAAGCCCCTTACTCAAAGCTTAAGTGTAGTCTTAGTTATGAGCCATTACGCGCTGTTTTATGCAAACTTTTATAAGATTGTTTTGAAAGTGTTTTGAAAAGACCATAAGCGGTATCATGGGTTTTAGCACATAATTTTGATAAAAATTATTAGCTGCAACTATTAGCTCATAGGTTTGACTTCTAGCACACGTTAACAGAACATGATAGAACATTCTGGAACGTTTTAGAAGATTCCAGTAGCTTAAAAACGGAAAATTTGGTACCGGTGTGCAAATGTCCGTGTCCGGTTTTTTATTCACCTTATTATTACTTGTCAAATTATATGGTTAATATTTTCTGAAAATTTTAAACATTTCAAACAAATTAAATCACTTTCTGTTTATTTTAAAAGTAAAATTGGAGATAGGAATTTCTCGACTTTTGGCGCAATTAATATCGCTAACAAGAGCTTGCTTTTCAAGGATGAAAGCAACAACGTCAACAATGTTTTATTAATTCCTGTGCATGCTATTGAATAAAACATTTATAAAATTACTCTATTTAACTTTAAGCAACGTTATAAAAGGTACACTTTAAAGTAACAAAACAATTTATTATATTCCTGAAGATCAATTGTCAATAATAGAACAATTTGTTGGCTAGTTTCTATCGCTTATGTCACCTATACTATAACTCTATAAAACACACATGACAAGAGAATCAATGCCTAAGTTAAGAATATTTTTATAAACGAAAGAAACACATATGGCCTTCTGATCAGCACAACAACGGATACAATTCTCGTAATCTACAGAAGCATGGTGTGCGGTTGCTCGAGGAAGGACTAAAAATTAGTATATCTTACATTGTACTCAAATGTAATAAAGAGCTAACCTTAAAGTGCTTGAGCCAAAGCGCTCCTACTGCACCATCGACTACACGATGATCACAGCTCAAAGTAACTTTCAGCGCCGTCACCGCTTTGTGCCTAAATTGAAATGTTGAGTTAAAACGTTGGGGTAGCAATATGTGTGTAGGAAAATGACTAATTAAACATGGCACCTCTCCGAAAATCAGTATGTTTATAAGTTTTGTTTATATTGCAGTTAGAACCGATTCTTCGGTCTGGATCGGTGCCGTAATGCACAATACACCTTCTATCTATTTAATTTAGCCGGAGCGAGAATAAACAATGTAGGGAAAATTATTCGGCCAAGAGCGGGAAATGTAGTTTTAACACATAGCGATCTCTGGTCAGATTTTCCGTCTTCACATCTTTTTCTGACCTCGACTGAAAAATCGGTACAAAATCAGTTTTAATAATAACGTTCTTATTTTCAATTGATTCAGAAACGAATATTTTGCTTTCAGGTAAATAGGTTGTGCTTGTTGTTTGGGACATGTAAATAACAAATACCGAAACACTTACTCATTTTCATTATCTCCGGGAACTAGTTTTCTTTTGGACGCTCCGATAGCCAAAATGCACGATTGGGGTGGGTTAATAATTGCGGTGAAATGGTCTACACTGCCAAACATGCCCAAATTCGAGACAGTAAATGTACCGCCCTAAAGAATTTAATTATAATTGAATTGCATAATCCTATATAGAACCTGGAACTCGTGCGGTTGAAGTTTACCTTCACGTGCTTTTGCGGCTAAACTTGCTACATCCGAGCTGATGGTAGCGAGGCCCTACAATGTTATGATTATGGATGAAATTTTATTATCATTATGTAAATTTTACTATTGTGCTAAAATGCTAGGTAAAATTTACATCTACGGAGAGTAGCATTAAGCTATAGAAGCAAGAAATATAAGCTAGTATCAACGCCAACCAGCATTTTGAATTAATTATACAGATTTTATTATACCAAAATATACCTTATGGTGAGCATTGAAGACGATTGGTGTGATCAGGCCCACATCGGTACTGACAGCTACAGAGACATCAACATTGTTATGTTGACGGACGAATGTGTCCATAAAGAAAGAGTTAGCTTCAGGAACTCGAAGACAGGCCAAGGCACTTGCTTTGATAATGAAATCGTTTATAGAAAGCTTTTGTGGCTTTTCACCTTTGGGAGATTGCTTTTCGAGAAGTGCATTAAGTTTTGAGCGTACGCTGAAAACATTAATATACAACTTTCTATCTGCGATGGAATTTAAAACATGGATTTCTCATATTTAAATAAACTGCCGATTGTTACAAATGTCGCAAAACCGTAAAAAGTAATTAAAATTGACGCATACTTCAATAAGTTGTCAACAATGATCTCAGAGGTTAAATAGTAATGCGGAATGGTGCTCTTTGACTCGGTCAACCGTTTCGCAATTGTTCGGCGCATGTTCGACAATTGGATGTCCTGATAGTCAGATTCTGCGCCGGGAGCATGCTGAGGAGCGGAGGCGACATCTGCGGCCAGTATACGTCCGTGTGGGCCTGAGCCGGACACCGTCTAAATTAAGATTAATCAAACAGTTAATGACTTTATTTATATGAATTTAGCTTTCGTTACCGGTTACTGACTTGCAACATTTAATGACGTTTAAAAAATTGCCGCTATTAAAAATCCGACTTGAAAGCCCTTTTATTATTTATCTGTAAATTACCGATAGATCCACTCCTTGGTCTGCAGCTAGTTTCTTGGCATAGGGTGACGCCTTGACTCGTCCTCCAGGTGCAGGCTGGGCCGCGTGATGAGCCGTTGTTGGACGTGGAGTTGGGGGAGGTGGCGTGCTCGGTGCTTCAACTTTTGGCTGCGGAGCGGCCGCAGCACCTGTTTTGGATGGAGCCCCAATGGATTCTGATTCGCCTAATGAGGCCGGATCTATATCCTTGAATGCTGCAACATCATCCTTGGTCGGCACAATAATACACAGTAGCTGAAATATATCCGAGTTATCACTAAATGTTATAAAATTATATCTCCCATATTTCGCTACACACGCGACATCGCTTAATCCAATTATTTCATTATCCGACAAATACATAACGTATTAGAATTATCAATTAAAAAGGTGCAAATATAAAACTATTGCCTACATAGGCATTTTTAGAATCTCTCTGTATTTAACAAAATTTTGTGGGTAAATCACTGGTTATCTTTTTTAGAAAAAGTAACAATTCTTCACCAAGACCGAGAGAATTAAAATTTAATTGTTTAAAAAATGACTGTATATAAAAACTACCAAACCTTGCCAATGGGGATATCCTTGGCACCTTCTCCTTCAAAAATCCTGGCGAGATATCCTTCCTCGGGTGTTTCGAAACCCATAGTTGCCTTGTCAGTTTCAATTTCACATAGGAGGTCACCTTCACTCAGTTGGTCGCCTTCCTTTTTCTGCCAAGATACGATTGTACCCATTTCCATAGTAGGACTTAGTGCTGGCAGTTTTATCAGTTTGTGTTCCGGCAGGTCAGCAACTGAAAACATTAATTTTATGTAAAAATTTCAAAGTAATATAAATGCGTCTGTAAATGTGATATCTGCAAGACTAAATGTAATTTAATTCCGTGATGGAATTCCGTCGACGTGTTTTGAAGGAAATGACGATTATTAGCGACCTTTTACCGCCATTTTCTCCTAATTTCTCGGAATTTTAGAAAAATATGATATTGATGATCGTCATAGGCCAAATTTGCTATTCCGAATATGTAAAGTATTTGCATATTCCGACATTTTTGCCATTATGGAAATAGGCTCAGGCGAGCCTAGGATCGATGAAAAAAATAGACGGGCTCTTAGAAGAGACGGCAGACGAAATAGGACGACGGAAAACGTTTTTATTGTGAGCATAGCTTAACTCTGCTAATATTTATATAATATATATTCCTCTTACATCTTGCAGGAGTCGTTCCGATCGTTCGCCGACCCTGATATACCCGAATTGCTTGGCGAGGCTAAATTTTAATACGAAATTATTGAAAAATATTAATCATTAAACAAACCAAAATCTCTTTTCCACATTGTGAATTCCTTAAAGCCGTGCTAATTCGAGGCTGCAAACTAGAAAGTCGGCGAGTCGCAAGCGAAGTGGTACTGCAGTTTATGGCCGAAGGCGCTCTTCGAATCACAGGGTTGCATATGCGCGAGAGCATTTTGTCTTGCTGAAATATATATTGAGTTTCTTTGCAAAATGTTCCGTTCTTTGAGCAATGCAAAGAAAATTTTCCTCAAAAATATGGGCTGATAACCATGCGAAGGAGAGAATGGGAAGTCAATGCATGGGGAAAAGAATTCGTTCCGAGACAATAGCTTATTCGAAACTCGAAATGCATAAAGCTTTGTTCTTGTGAACACTTAATTTTTAGTGCTTGAGACGACTATCTATAAAAGCCACAGTAATAAAGCTCTCAGAATGTGTTTTCATGTGCAGAATCAATTTACATGTGCGAAAAGATTTTGTATCTTTTTAAGCTTTAAAAATTTTCAGATACCGAAGCATAATTATATCGGAAATGATGACTGAAAAATTGATGAGAATAAATTTGGAAAAATATGGATAAATTTTTTTGATATGTTTCTCAATATTTCCTTTAATACAGTTTTTTTCATTATTTTTTTGTGAATTGTAAAATATCTAGAAATATAAAACTATAACTACTATAAATATAAATCTGGATATTTCACTTAACTTTGCATGATATGTCACAGCCAATTTTGGAAATTCCAAAAATGGCTGACAAATTCAGTTAATCATGGAATTTCCAAAATTGACTAGCCATTTCCGAAAATTGCGGATTTCCAAAATTGCCTATACCAGATACATTAGTGAAAGCGAATAGTTGTATCACACATTTTCCGGAAGGCATATCTCGCGCAGGTTGTCCGTGTTGCCTCTAATTCCTTCGGGATCCTACTCTAGACACCCTGGGGAGCATTTTGGTACCAAACTTGCCAGGATAGGAGGAGGGGAAGATACTTAAACTTCGGTTTTTAGGCAAAAATTGCCAAAAATCCGGAAAATGTGACATTTTCCGGAAGGCATATCTCGCGCAGGTTGTCCGTGTTGCCTCTAATTCCTTCGGGATCCTACTCTAGACACCCTGGGGAGCATTTTGGTACCAAACTTGCCAGGATAGGAGGAGGGGAAGATACTTAAACTTCGGTTTTTAGGCAAAAATTGCCAAAAATCCGGAAAATGTGACATTTTCCGGAAGACATATCTCGCGCAGGTTGTCCGTGTTGCCTCTAATTCCTTCGGGATCCTACTCTAGACACCCTGGGGAGCATTTTGGTACCAAACTTGCCAGGATAGGAGGAGGGGAAAATACTTAAACTTCGGTTTTTAGGCAAAAATTGCCAAAAATCCGGAAAATGTGACATTTTCGGAAGGCATATCTCGCGCAGGTTGTCCGTGTTGCCTCTAATTCCTTCGGGATCCTACTCTAGACACCCTGGGGAGCATTTTGGTACCAAACTTGCCAGGATAGGAGGAGGGCAAGATACTTAAACTTCGCGTTTTAGGCAAAAATTGCCAAAAATCCGGAAAATGTGACATTTTCCGGAAGGCATATCTCGCGCAGGTTGTCCGTGTTGCCTCTAATTCCTTCGGGATCCTACTCTAGACACCCTGGGGAGCATTTTGGTACCAAACTTGCCAGGATAGGAGGAGGGGAAGATACTTAAACTTCGGTTTTTAGGCAAAAATTGCCAAAAATCCGGGAAATGTGACATTTTCCGGAAGGCATATCTCGCGCAGGTTGTCCGTGTTGCCTCTAATTCCTTCGGGATCCTACTCTAGACACCCTGGGGAGCATTTTGGTACCAAACTTGCCAGGATAGGAGGAGGGGAAGATACTTAAACTTCGGTTTTTAGGCAAAAATTGCCAAAAATCCGGAAAATGTGACATTTTCCGGAAGGCATATCTCGCGCAGGTTGTCCGTGTTGCCTCTAATTCCTTCGGGATCCTACTCTAGACACCCTGGGGAGCATTATGGTACCAAACTTGCCAGGATAGGAGGAGGGGAAAATACTTAAACTTCGGTTTTTAGGCAAAAATTGCCAAAAATCCGGAAAATGTGACATTTTCCGGAAGACATATCTCGCGCAGGTTGTCCGTGTTGCCTCTAATTCCTTCGGGATCCTACTCTAGACACCCTGGGGAGCATTTTGGTACCAAACTTGCCAGGATAGGAGGAGGGGAAAATACTTAAACTTCGGTTTTTAGGCAAAAATTGCCAAAAATCCGGAAAATGTGACATTTTCCGGAAGGCATATCTCGCGCAGGTTGTCCGTGTTGCCTCTAATTCCTTCGGGATCCTACTCTAGACACCCTGGGGAGCATTATGGTACCAAACTTGCCAGGATAGGAGGAGGGGAAGATACTTAAACTTCGGTTTTTAGGCATAAAAAGTTGCATTTTCGTTTTCTCTCGTCGAGACGAAGCGTTTGACGTATCACACGCCCAAATCCGGGGCGTGAAAAGTTGCATTTTCTGGCCCCGGGGGGTAAAGGGGGTCGTAGGGGGCCACAGGGGGTCGTGTTGGGGCTGAAAATGGTACCATTCGTTTTCTCTCGTCGAGACGAAGCGTTTGACGTATCACACGCCCCAATCCGAGCGGGGGGTGAAAAGTTGGCCATAGGACCCCCCCCCGACATATATCCTGCGAAATAGGTTAGAGTGGATTAATGCATAAATGTTGAAGAAGGCCAAAAATAGCATAATAACAAAAAAATAGTCATTTTGGGCCAATTTTCTCTTGGGAAATGACCGCACCTTACATACAGGTAAGTTTACACTGATCCTGAGAGTGCAAACTTAAGTGAGGTTCGACTGTAATTGTAAAAACAAATCGTACGAACGTTATTTCAAAGCACTATTAAAACATAACTTTTCATAGTTTTGAAAAATGCAGGAAGTAGTATGGTATTTGCTTACTTTGTTGTGGTATTTGCTTACATCGATAGTTCTTATTCCTTAGCCTTAAAAAACTCGCGCAAAATGAGTCAGCGAACCCTGGGGCCTAGGGCACTAACATGAAATCTTGACATATTGACATTTCTCTCTAAGCGAAAATGTCTGGCTCTTCTCCATTGCATTGTGCGTCTTTGTGCATCTCTCTTTGTCTGCGTTGAAATTCTCTGCCCTTTGAAATTTTGAAATGAAATCTTGACATATTGAAATTTTCGACTTTTAAAGCATAAAATCGAAGCATAAAAAATCTGAAAAATGTGTCGGAATCCTCATGAAAAGTTGAATCTAGATATCACGTCACATTTATAGCTATCATATCCAAAAATTAGATTAATTTTATAGAATTAATTCTTGACATTTTGAAGCCCGTCGCCTCTGCTATCAAAATTTCAATAATAAAAGAAGAGAGACTTTGGTTAATTCACACTCTCTCTTTGGTTATTTCCCACTGCATATGCATTGGAAAATGCATTTCAATTCGGTGCTAGTGTGTGGCGTATCTCTGCGTCTCTCTCTTTGAAGTGAAGTAGGCAGATAAAGATACACAAAGACGCACAATGGAAAGAAGAAGAGCCAGACATTTTCGCTTAGAGATATTTCACGATTTCATGTCAAAATGTCAAGATTTCACGTTAGTGCCCTAGGCCCCTGCGCTATGATTTTTAAATATTAAGAGTCCTCATCGTTTAAACCGGATGGCCACGCATTGTCAAAGGTTTTTTATTCATTTTTCCAGTACGTTTTCTTTCTTCGTCATTAAAATATTTTGTGATTTGTAAATCACCAAATATGTTTATTGAAAAAATTCTTTGAAATAATTAATGGTTCCTTTTGTTTGTACACAATGCATACGTTGACATTTGCCTTGGTCCCCCCAAAGGGAATTTGTGAAGACCTATAAAATTCCGGGAAAATTAAAAAATGAGAGGAAATTTGGATGGATAGGTAAAAAATGAGCCAAAATGAAAAAAGGTGCCGAAAATTAGTGACGAATTTTTTTAATGTGGAGCAAAATTAACGGAAAATTTTGAAAATTTGAAGGAAAATCCTCAACATTTTCTCGGGAGAAAATTTTCATGTGGTACCCCTATGCTTTTTTTCTTCCGACCCTCCCGGCAGTGACGGTTTATCGAGTGTCATTTTTTATTTAAGTCCTTATATTCTGGCCGAGACCGGGTATAACTGTCGGCTTATCGGGGTGTCGGCTTATCGAGTTTCGACTGTATTTGATATAATGCATGCTTCCTTTTGTTTGTATACAATGCATACGTTGACAAACGTACGATAAATTGTGTTTGAATAGACATTGTCCTGTGACGATCTGCCAATTTGAGCAAAGACGTGTTCATTTTCAGTTGTCCGGCGGACTTGGCGGATTTGGTGTACGCGATTTTAATTATTTCGGCGACTTTTTACTTTTATGTTTTTACAGTGTTAATAACGTTAAGAAAATATTCAGTAATAAATGGTTTGGAGGCAGTTATTTCCAACTCCATGGACAGAAAATCTCGACTAAAAATCATATAAAAGTATTGCAATACATTTTGAGGAAATATTTTCCTACTACGTCACTTGAAAGTATTTCCTTTATATATACATTTTTATATAAATTTTTAATTTTCGGATCTTTCTTACCGGAATTGATGGGAACTAATCACCTCTTTAGTTATTATTCCATAGGACACCCGCGGCCTCCGCCGCGGACCACCCCCGAAATCCAGGATTTTTGGGACTTCCGGAAGCCATATCTTCCGGTGGTCGTCGAGTTCGGGCTTGAAACCGGTACCACTCGCTTCGTATCATCGAGACGAAGCGATTGATGTATCGCACGTCAAAATCCGAGCGGCGACGGAGAAGTTTCTATTCGTAGCTGCTGCCAGAGTGCGCCTTACTCGATTGCCAGAGAGTATAAGAGAAAAAATTTTTTAATTGATAATATTACGATAAATTTTATTGTAGTCCTACTAAAAAACCTTTCAAATATCAGACCGTTTTATTACACTGCACCAGCTTCATTATATTCTAGCTGGCTTCATTTTCATTAATGCTTCATTTATTTATATTCACAATTTAGGTAAAGGTTGAGTATATTTTTCTAAAGATGGCAACGTGGGACGAATATCTGCAGAATCAGCTCAACAATGATGGCGTTCAAATGACGTGGAACGTGATACCGCATTCGAGAGTAGACGCACAAAAACTAGTGATACCTGTTGCGACATTCTTTACTCCATTAAAGGTAATCCTTATTCATCATCATTGTAATGATTTATATGAATTTATATCATGGTCTATTAGTCATTTGAGTTGTAAACATCTCATTTTCAACTTTAACAGAATGAACGACACTAAAATGTATTTCTCTCAAACATTTAATTGTAATTATTGCTTTTTAGGAAAGACCTGCCGATCAGCCGCCGCAGCCAGCCCTGGAGTACGATCCTGTGTTATGTCAAAAGCAAACCTGTAAAGCTGTGTTGAATCCTCTCTGGTGTGTTTTATTATATTGTTATAAAATATATATTATAAAAGCAGTGTATAAAAATATTGAATGTATGCGCTAGATTTTTGCGAAGTCCTAAAACCGACTTTGCAAGTGAAATTTAAGAAATTAATAACGTGTTTTAAAAAATTCGTTGGAAATAATGGCACGAAATAGCTGTGAAAATACTTTTTAACATGAAATTTTATAGTGCCGTTGATTATCGCGCAAAAGTATGGCAGTGCCCATTCTGCAATCAACGAAATCCATTTCCACCTCATTATGCAGCGATTGCTGAGGATAATCGACCGCCAGAATTGCATCCGCTATTCACTACTATTGAGTATACTTTAAAGGTGATAATTGCGATTTTTACATTTGGTTTAAAAAATATATCAAAATTATTTCTAGTATGGAAAAATTTTAGGATCTTTTTTGCATAACTTTAATTAAAATGCAAATCATATTCTTACTAATATAACCCCTAAGGTTAGACAAATTCCGTCGAATTTTTGAAATGCAGACCTATATCGGACACTTTTTTTATCGGATATGGTGGTTTGTGAAGTGGCAGATAGGTTCTAACAGAATATGAAGGCAAAACTAAACGTAGTTTGAAAGTTTTTGCGATTTTCAATTGGATTGAAGTGAAACATCGATTTTTAAATAGACAATACACATAAAGCAGAGCGTTTATTTTCTTAACTTGTACATATTCCATACCATCGCTTATATATCTCCGGATAATGTAAGGTCTTACCAATTATATTTAGAAAGCCACAACATTGCCACCTATCTTCCTGTTCATTGTAGACACTTGCGTGTCAGAAGACGAACTAAGAGCATTGAAGGAATCTCTCCAGAAAGCAATCTCGTACCTTCCCGCTGAAGCGTTGGTCGGACTAATCACATTTGGCAGGATGGTGGAAATTCACGAACTCAACGTCAAAGGAATTGCCCGTTCTTTTGTCTTCAAGGTTAGGTTTCAAATTATTATGGGTTATGAATTGTATAAATTACAACAATAGTTAGCACTTTTCTACAACGAATTTTTATTTCCATAATAAAATACAATTCAAGCGATAACGATAGAAACAATTTTCGTGCAATTTCTTATCCCATTACAATATTCCCACCAATTCGACTGAAGCGCTTATCCAATGAGGACTGCGTCTAAATTCAAAAAACCGGAATATTCTAGAAGGATTAGTATTTTTTAGCTAACATTACACATTTTTATCACTTTTCAAACTACCCACCCTTAATCCTTTGTTGGACTGCAAATAATTATATCGCTTCTCCCAAGGGAATCTGAACATCGTAGCCAGTTTCCCATCGTATTCACTGTTGAATTCCTCCATAATTCTTTGCATATCATCAGCGTTGATATCGTAGCCCATTGCCTTATCAATTCCTGAACTTTCTGACCTTTGGTCTCCAAAAGCGATAATAAATGTAGGTAATACTATCAAAACACCAAAAATGTAGCTTTTGAAATCCATGCCCCAGTTGTCTCTAGCTTGTAGATTATTGGAATTCGTTGAGCAGCCTAAATATATACGCACATTTGATGCAAAATTGAAACTCGTCAATATACGTATCGAAATGCTTTGCGATGGGTATTTACTAAGCGTTTTGAGACAACCTAATTTAAGATGGGCTAAGATTGCGAAGGCGATAGCCAGTGAGTGCTCTTCCTCCCCCAATGGATCCGACCTCACTCTATTTGCGTTTCCATTGTGGGAAGCTTTATGCTTAATTACTTTCCTAGGGCCTTGTTTTTTCTGTTTACTTTTATTTTGGTCAATGGACCTTCAAACTATAAAATGATTTTCAAAATTGGTGTTTACAAGTAAGACAATTGTACTTTTATGTAGAGTTTTTGCACAAGCGGGGTACGATATTTCCTAGAATTAGATTTACATTTTATGTTTCAAATATAATTCCATGAAATTATGTGAATAGAATGAACCGATAAATTAAAATAATTGTTATAAAATAATATTCTAATATAGATATTCTAATTAAAGCCTTGACCTTAGCGCTCAAAACACAACAATAGAATGGTTCCAAATAACCTCAGCGGAAGTCATTTTAACGACAAATGTCTCTTCCCAAATATGTAGTGAGCTTATAATGAAGTGGTCCTTCCGAACAAAGAACTAACAAAGAAAACAACCCATAGGTCAGGCTGCCCTATTTTTCGTCCATTTCCTGGAATGACGCTCGCTGATTTTAATTAGCGCTAAATATGCGCATTTCAATGTAGTTTCACACAAATGCGGTGGTTTTATCCTAATGAGCTCTTAACATTAGACAAATTCACGGATTCGTCTTTCGTATTTGGGCGTTTGCAAATAGGATTTTGCCGAAAATTAGCCTACTAGGAATTCTTTGGAAAGCTTAAATTCTTATCTATTTTACAATATGTCAATAATCACAAAAATTTAGATATGAATAGTTATGATTTAATTTTCCTAATCGCATGAAATTACAAAATTTTTTCACTGGAATATTTTAAAAGAAAAATTGTTCTTGAATATTTTAAATTGTGTTTAAAATGTTTCATTATTAATGCTCAATGTTCAGGGAACAAAAGAAGTCACTCAGAAGCAAATCCGTGATATTTTGGCTCTTCAAATTGGGCGTCCGGCCCCATTGAATGGGAGTCGCGGTAATTCCACCGCACCGACTCCTCATCATCACATCGGTCATGCCGGACCAATCGCTGCTGGTGGTATGCCTCCAGCTGGAGTTCCCGGGATGCCGCCTATGAACAATATGCCTCGTGGTGGACCACAAATGCCTGCTCAAATGCCAACTACGGCTCCTGCTCAAGTCTTCAATAAGTTTATCCAGGTAATTTTTTGAGAGCAAAAACATTTCGTGTCACTAATGTTAATTATGTGTTATATTTCAATGGCCTTATGTTTAAACTGTATTTTATTTTTTAGCCTATCTCGGATTGCGAATCGTCGATAGGTGAGTTGCTAGAACAGATACAGCCAGATCGTTGGCCAGTACCACTTGGCCATCG
Source organism: Ditylenchus destructor (assembly GCA_022814885.1). NCBI lineage: Eukaryota > Metazoa > Nematoda > Chromadorea > Rhabditida > Anguinidae > Ditylenchus > Ditylenchus destructor. The sequence continues at coordinate 2,598,495 of JAKKPZ010000007.1, forward strand.
ACCGCTGCGTGCTACAGGAGCTGCGCTCGCTGTCGGAGTGACCTTGCTCGAGGTAATTTTAAAATAAAGTACAGTGATTTATTATTGAGCTGCTTTTCTGATGTAGGTTAGCCAAAATCTTAGTTCTAAACATGTTTCATCAGATGTTCCAACTTTTTGGCCTGTTAAGGAAATGAAATACTTATATAACAATAAACTCAAATATTTACTACTCAATACCTAAAACATTAAATTCCTTTTAATATAATTTGATATTTGCAGACCAGTTTCCCGAATACTGGTGCGCGTATAATGACATTCATCGGTGGTGCTTGCTCCAATGGACCTGGTATGGTAGTCAACGAAGAATTAAAGAGCCCGATTCGCTCATGGCATGATATCAAAGAAGATAACGCAACATATATGCGAAAAGTGTGACGAATTTGTCGTATATGAAATTAAAATTTACCTTTAGGCGATCAAATTCTATGATGCACTTTCTGCTCGTGCCGTGAAAAATGGGCATGCAATTGACATATATTCCTGCGCCCTGGACCAAACCGGCCTATGTGAAATGAAAAGCTGTTTCAATGCCACAAATGGTATGCTACGAATATTTAAATACATTACTTTAAAATGTTATATAAAATCAATTTGCATTTTTGTTGACATCTGTTTAACAGATATTTCGAAATTTTCCGTCTTTGTTGCAAAGTAATCATATTTTTGTTGTTTAGGACATGCGGTGATGGCCGATAGCTTTAAATCCGTTCTATTTAAGCAAACCTTCCAAAAGGTCTTCGATAAGGATAGCAATGGTCACTTAAAAATGGGCTTTAACGCTACGACAGAGGTTAGTCTTTTTATATATGAAATATTTATTCAGCAAATTTTAGATAAAAGTTGGCAATGGGCTAAAAATCGAGGGAATATTAGGATGTTGTGCCAGTGGAAATGTCAAAAATGCCGTCGTATCTGACACTGAAATGGGCGTAGGTGGTACCTGCCAATGGAAATTCTGCTCTTTGACGCCAAGAAATACCATTGCGGTGGTGTTTGAAGTGGCAGGGCAGGTAATTTTTTATTTATGAGTTTCTAATATTGCGTATATGATGCAATAAAAAACTAATTTTTACTATATACAAAGTGTATTCACAAATGTAATATACAGAGTATGCAGATAGTATATTGTATCATAGTCGTAAATAAAATCCTATATGAAAAAATTGACTGAACAATGCTTTAAAATTATTTTTTACATTATTTACTTTAATATCGCTAAACTTCAATTTTTTATCTCAATTACTGTGTATATTTTTAACCTGTTTGAATTTGGCAGTATTATTTTTGTTGCTCTTTTGAATAATTTTCTCATAATTTTCTCCTAATTATCCCACAAAATGCAAATTTAATCTTGTTCACGAAAAATCTGGTTATTATTTATGAGACAAGTTTAGCATGGAACAGCAGTACCCCAAGGAGCTCGTGCGATGATGCAATTTGTTACGCAATATCAACATTCTGACGGACGGAAAAGAATTCGCGTTACGACCACGTGCCGAAATTGGGCGGATTTTGCTACGCAGCAGGCAAACATTTCTTATGGCTTTGATCAGGAGGCGGCTGTAGTTCTGATGGCAAGACTTGCTTCATGGAGAGCAGCAAGTGAAAATGATTCCCCTGACACATTACGATGGCTGGACAGAAGTTTAATACGTTTGGTAGGATATTTAAAGTCACTAAAAACCATGTTTAAGCAAAGGATATTTAACTATTTTCGAATGTAAATTAAGTATGTAAATTGAAGATTAAACACTACTACCTACTGATAGTATAAAATATTTCCACCAAAGCGTAATTTGTAAAATTTTCAATGATTTTCTTCGAACTTTTCCTGACTGAAATTAGTCTCATATTTCTGTCTGATAGTCAATGTAAGAAAATCTTTAAGTTAATCGGTTTAGGTTCAACGATTCGGCGACTATCACAAGGACGATGCGATGTCGTTGAAGCTATCGGAAAAATTCAGTTTGTTCCCTCAGTTCATGTTCCACTTACGAAGATCGCAATTCCTTCAAGTTTTCAATAATTCTCCAGACGAAACTGCCTATTACCGGTTTGTTTTCTCATACATTAAGGTTACATAACCGCATAAATTGGGAACAAATACATAATTGGGGCACATATTCAAAAATGGGATATTTTGCAATATTTTCGTAACATTTTGGTTTTTTGAGATATGAAAGCATGTTTTACATTTCGATACGGCCTTTTCATACACTTAAACTAGGCTTAAACTTATTTAGGCATATATTGATGAGCGAAGGTGTTTTTGAAAGTACTTCAATGATCCAGCCGCAATTATTTTCGTATTCTTTCAATGGTCCACCAGAAGCGGTATTGCTAGACACCTCGTCTATTTTACCTGATCGGATATTGCTTATGGACGACTATTTCCACGTACTGATCTATCATGGACAGGTGACTTTTTGTCTTAATAAAACTTATCTTTACATAATTTTAAGTGTACATAAAAAAGCTATATTATTATATTGATCCTAATTTGCTAGAACAAGGTTAAATTTAGCTAATTAAACGCAAAAGTGAAACAGGGATGAGAAGAGAAATGACATGTTTGTATAATATTGCAATGGTCATAAAACGAGGACACATCTAAAATTGGCGTTATGCACCTATACAAAGTAAAAAACGCTTGGCATTCAAATTTGAATCTATATGTCTCGTTTTATGACCACTGCAATAGTATTGACGATAAAAATTATTGGACAGCAGTTTAACTAGCTGTTTCGACTAAACCTATACGGCTAGTACCAGATTTTGTTAAGAGGTCCAGTCTTCCTCACTAGATACCCCTAAACTTTAGCAGTTTAAAAGAAATTTTTTAAACAATAAGTCTTTATTTCCTATATTTTGTGTTTTTAGACAATAGCTCAATGGAAGAAATTGAATTATCAAGAAGATCCTCAATATGTGACTTTCAAGCAGTTGCTTGAAGCGCCAGTTGCGGATGCAGCAGCAATCATCCAGGACCGTTTCCCGGTGCCAAGGTAGGGTTCCCACCAACATTAAGTAGGTAAATCAGAAGAAAAGCGAAACCTTTCCAAAAGTAAAAACCACAAAATAACCTTCCTCGCTGCCACAGCTTCGCTGTGGCCCGCCACTATAATCTGTAATCTGTACGGAAGATCCAGATCTCGCGATCTAGCCGTTAGCCAGAGGCGAGTGATAGCTCATTCGATAGGTCTCGAAAAGTTAGGACCGGGTCGACAAAAAAATCCGAAATTTGAATATTTGAATTCGCGCCGAAACCGAAAAACGTGTTTTTAAGGGTTTTGACCTGGGGAAGTGATGTTTTTTATGTTCCCAATCGATTTCTGAGGCGATTCTGGACAACTTTGCTTTTTGTGGGTCGTTTTGGGTCGTTTTGGGGTCCTCGCGGCGCTTCGCGCCGCTCGGACCCCAAAACGACCCACAAACCCACAAATCCACACTTATTCGTAGGGTTCCCACCAACATTAAGTAGGTAAATCAGAAGAAAAGCGAAACCTTTCCAAAAGTAAAAACCACAAAATATAGGTACATCATCACTGAATATGAAGGTTCTCAGGTAAGCTGTTTAATCAATCAATTTCTGTAGCAGAAAACCACAAAGTTTCATTTGCAGGCCCGGTTCTTACTCTCGAAGGTGAATCCGTCGTTGACCCACAACAATCCATATTCGCAGGTTTGTCATCTATACAATTTTTGAAACAGTTTAATATACTTCAATGTTACCTCTAAAATAATTTCTGTATGGTTCATATCTGAAAAGCTTAGTCCGATTTGTCCTGAAGCGATCTTGCCAGAGTGGACATAGAAAAATAGAGAACTAGAGATTGTTAGAGGCAGAGAAAAAGACAAAAAAGAGAGAGACAACGTAAAGAGATAATATATGGAAAAAAATCGGACTAAGCTTTTCAGATATGAACCATAATATTATTTCGTGAAATTTGTCATAAATAAAAACGCATAATTTATAGGAAGCAGGTGCGCCCGTTTTCACGGATGACGTCTCGATGCAAGTGTTTATGGAACATCTGAGAAAACTTTCTGTGTCTTCTTCGTGAGCCAAACTGAAGAACATTCTTTATTGTTATTCTCAGTTATTTATTGATTTTTTGTATGTCAAATTTTAACTTTAAAGATAGACATTCGTAAGAGATTCTTCCGAGTTTAAGAATAAACGCGACCTTATTCTGATATAGGTTTGTTTTCAAGTATGTCATCAAGTATTATATAGTAAATGCGTCGCACAGTGAACATTTAAATCATTCCATCTATCACTTTTTACGCAATGATATTTATTGACATGATTAAACAACAATAATTTTATAATATGATTAACACAATATCGAGATACATTAAAGCATATATTTTAATTGTATTCGCGAACCCATGAGGTATTGTTAGCAACCGTCGACCATATCTTTGCACTGAATGTTACTATTTTCCAAGGTTTATCAATCATTTGCAAAATGTCTGTGCGAATTGCTCTGTTTAGGAAAACGTAAATAAGGGACGGTACACCTGTAAAACCAATTAAGTTATACGTTACTTCAACTTTTTCCGCTTAGATTACCTGTAGTAAAGATCCAGCCATATTGAATTACTAGCCGCCACCGGCGCCCGCCGGCGCCGGTTGCGTCTAGCTCTTTTTAGTAGTAAATTTCAGTTATCATTACAAAAAATAAAATTTTAAAATTTTTTTTTCATAATTTTTAAGTTTCACATTTCGACATATCAAAGAAAAACAACACAATTTCGATTTTCAAAGCAGATAAAACTCTCTTTATTGTTTCAAACAGGAAATTGTTTTTAAATTTGTTTTTTCGTTGTGATGGCTCGAGGGGCTCGGGCCCGCTCCGCGGGCCCCGTCGCCCCTCTCGCAACGTAAAGTTGCGACAGAAAATGAGACACACAATTTATATCTTTAAAAAACCTTTTCGAAGCTTTCATCTTATTTTATTAGTAGAGTAAATGAAATAAAAGATTCTCGTTTCCAGTAAAAGTAGTAAAAACTTTACTTGTATCCAGTAAAAGTAGAAAAATATTTACTTGTTTCCAATAAAAGTAGTAAAAAGTTTATTTGTATATAGTAAAAGTAGTAAAAAGTCTACTGGTTTCCAGTAAAAGTAGTAAAAAGTTTACTTGTATATAGTAAATGCCATAAAAACTTTACTTGTATCCAGTAAAAGTAGTAAAAACTTTTGTAACACAATCGTAAATGCAATAAAAACTTTACTTGTTTCCAGTGAAAGAAACAAAACTTTACTTGTTTCCAGTAAAAGTAATAAAAAGTTTACTTGTTTCCAGTAAAAGTAATAAAAAGTTTGCTTGTTTCCAGTAAAAGTAGTAAAAACTTTACTTGTTTCCAGTAAAAGTAATAAAAAGTTTACTTGTTTCCAGTAAAAGTAATAAAAAGTTTGCTTGTTTCCAGTAAAAGTAATAAAAACTTTACTTGTTTCCAGTAAAAGTAATAAAAACTTTACTTGTTTCCAGTAAAAGTAATAAAAAGTTTACTTGTTTCCAGTAAAAGTAATAAAAAGTTTGCTTGTTTCCAGTAAAAGTAATAAAAACTTTACTTGTTTCCAGTAAAAGTAATAAAAACTTTACTTGTTTCCAGTAAAAGTAATAAAAAGTTTGCTTGTTTCCAGTAAAAGTAGTAAAAACTTTACTTGTTTCCAGTAAAAGTAATAAAAAGTTTACTTGTTTCCAGTAAAAGTAATAAAAAGTTTACTTGTTTCCAGTAAAAGTAGTAAAAACGTTACTTGTTTCCAGTAAAAGTAATAAAAAGTTTGCTTGTTTCCAGTAAAAGTAATAAAAACTTTACTTGTTTCCAGTAAAAGTAATAAAAACTTTACTTGTTTCCAGTAAAAGTAATAAAAAGTTTACTTGTTTCCAGTAAAAGTAGTAAAAACTTTACTTGTTTCCAGTAAAAGTAATAAAAAGTTTACTTGTTTCCAGTAAAAGTAATAAAAAGTTTGCTTGTTTCCAGTAAAAGTAATAAAAACTTTACTTGTTTCCAGAAAAAGTAGTAAAAACATTACTTGTTTCCAGTAAAAGAAACAAAACTTTACTTGTTTCCAGTAAAAGTAATAAAAAGTTTACTTGTTTCCAGTAAAAGTAATAAAAAGTTTGCTTGTTTCCAGTAAAAGTAATAAAAAGTTTGCTTGTTTCCAGTAAAAGTAATAAAAACTTTACTTGTTTCCAGTAAAAGTAATAAAAAGTTTGCTTGTTTCCAGTAAAAGTAGTAAAAACTTTACTTGTTTCCAGTAAAAGTAATAAAAAATTTACTTGTTTCCAGTAAAAGTAATAAAAAGTTTACTTGTTTCCAGTAAAAGTAGTAAAAACTTTACTTGTTTCCAGTAAAAGTAATAAAAACTTTACTTGTTTCCAGTAAAAGTAGTAAAAACTTTACTTGTTTCCAGTAAAAGTAATAAAAACTTTACTTGTTTCCAGTAAAAGTAATAAAAAGTTTACTTGTTTCCAGTAAAAGTAATAAAAAGTTTGCTTGTTTCCAGTAAAAGTAATAAAAAGTTTGCTTGTTTCCAGTAAAAGTAATAAAAAGTTTACTTGTTTCCAGTAAAAGTAATAACAACTTTACTTGTTTCCAGTAAAAGTAGTAAAAACTTTACTTGTATCCAGTAAAAGTAGTAAAAACGTTACTTGTTTCCAGTAAAAGAAACAAAACTTTACTTGTTTCCAGAAAAAGTAGTAAAAACATTACTTGTTTCCAGTAAAAGAAACAAAACTTTACTTGTTTCCAGTAAAAGTAATAAAAAGTTTACTTGTTTCCAGTAAAAGTAATAAAAAGTTTGCTTGTTTCCAGTAAAAGTAATAAAAAGTTTGCTTGTTTCCAGTAAAAGTAATAAAAAGTTTACTTGTTTCCAGTAAAAGTAATAAAAAGTTTGCTTGTTTCCAGTAAAAGTAATAAAAACTTTACTTGTTTCCAGTAAAAGTAATAAAAACTTTACTTGTTTCCAGTAAAAGTAATAAAAAGTTTACTTGTTTCCAGTAAAAGTAGTAAAAAGTTCACTTGTATCCAGTAATAGTAGTAAAAACATTACTTGTTTCCAGTAAAAGTAGTAAAAAGTTTACTTGTATCCAATAAAAGTAGTAAAAAGTTTACTTGTTTCCAGTAAAAGTAATAAAAAGTTTACTTGTTTCCAGTAAAAGTAGTAAAAACATTACTTGTTTCCAGTAAAAGTAGTAAAAACATTACTTGTTTCCAGTAAAAGTTTTCATTTGAAATGATTTTACAGTCTTCAGACAAAGAAAAAAGCAAAAGTTTTAAACTGGCAGAGTTGAAAGAATAAAACTTCTAATAGATTCCAGAAGATTGTCGAAAAATTTTGAGAACAAATTTCTTCACGTTTTCACAAAACTAATTTGAAATTTACATTCACAGCAAAATTTTACATATAGAAGACATATGACACATTTTATTCACAAATTTTGAACAATCTTGAAAATAGATATTCTATAACATTCCAGATTATTCTAGAAGCTTCTAAAACACAAAACAGATTTTTAATTCATGCTCAGCACAATTTTCTATCCATAAAACATGTATCGCATGAAAATTTCATGAAAATGTCAAAAATACCAAAATGTTCTAGAACATTCTAGAAGCTTCCAAAATAAAAATAAAACTAATAGAAAATTCGAATTCAGCGCAAAATTTTAGCTATATAACACGTGCCACACGTTATTCTCTTCAAAAACACACATTTTTACCAATTTAGAAGCTTTTAGAACCTTCTAGAAGCTTCGAGAAATTTTTTCATTTTTTCAAAAAGTTTCGTCTCAACAAAAGAAACATTTTATTCTTTGACACCGTCTCAAATCCATGTTTCTATCTCGAGATATAGCTATTTTTAACACAAAAATGCTTCTAGAACCTTCTAGAAGTTTCGAGAAAAAAAAATCTATTGTTTAGATTTCATCCTCTCTTCTCGTAGAACATATTTAAAAAAAGAAATACATCGCGATCTTACAAAATAAAAAAGTTTTACCGTTGCGTCCATCAAAATGGACGCAACGCTCTAGAACATTCTAGAAGCAATATTTCGAAAAAAAAATCGATAGCTCATCCTAACTTTTTGAGACAAACATTTTAAAAAAAATTTTAGCTCTCACCGCTTTCTGGATCGCGAGTTACAGAATCTCGTTTCCAAAATTGGAAGAATACTAGTAATACGATCAATACTTTTTGCTTGTTTCCAGTAAAAGTAATAAAAAGTTTGCTTGTTTCCAGTAAAAGTAATAAAAAGTTTACTTGTTTCCAGTAAAAGTAATAACAACTTTACTTGTTTCCAGTAAAAGTAGTAAAAACTTTACTTGTTTCCAGTAAAAGTAGTAAAAACATTACTTGTTTCCAGTAAAAGAAACAAAACTTTACTTGTTTCCAGAAAAAGTAGTAAAAACATTACTTGTTTCCAGTAAAAGAAACAAAACTTTACTTGTTTCCAGTAAAAGTAATAAAAAGTTTACTTGTTTCCAGTAAAAGTAATAAAAAGTTTGCTTGTTTCCAGTAAAAGTAATAAAAAGTTTGCTTGTTTCCAGTAAAAGTAATAAAAAGTTTACTTGTTTCCAGTAAAAGTAGTAAAAACATTACTTGTTTCCAGTAAAAGTAGTAAAAACATTACTTGTTTCCAGTAAAAGTAATAAAAAGTTTACTTGTTTCCAGTAAAAGTAATAAAAACTTTACTTGTTTCCAGTAAAAGTAATAAAAACTTTACTTGTTTCCAGTAAAAGTAATAAAAAGTTTACTTGTTTCCAGTAAAAGTAGTAAAAAGTTCACTTGTATCCAGTAATAGTAGTAAAAACATTACTTGTTTCCAGTAAAAGTAGTAAAAAGTTTACTTGTATCCAATAAAAGTAGTAAAAAGTTTACTTGTTTCCAGTAAAAGTAATAAAAAGTTTACTTGTTTCCAGTAAAAGTAGTAAAAACATTACTTGTTTCCAGTAAAAGTAGTAAAAACATTACTTGTTTCCAGTAAAAGTTTTCATTTGAAATGATTTTACAGTCTTCAGACAAAGAAAAAAGCAAAAGTTTTAAACTGGCAGAGTTGAAAGAATAAAACTTCTAATAGATTCCAGAAGATTGTCGAAAAATTTTGAGAACAAATTTCTTCACGTTTTCACAAAACTAATTTGAAATTTACATTCACAGCAAAATTTTACATATAGAAGACATATGACACATTTTATTCACAAATTTTGAACAATCTTGAAAATAGATATTCTATAACATTCCAGATTATTCTAGAAGCTTCTAAAACACAAAACAGATTTTTAATTCATGCTCAGCACAATTTTCTATCCATAAAACATGTATCGCATGAAAATTTCATGAAAATGTCAAAAATACCAAAATGTTCTAGAACATTCTAGAAGCTTCCAAAATAAAAATAAAACTAATAGAAAATTCGAATTCAGCGCAAAATTTTAGCTATATAACACGTGCCACACGTTATTCTCTTCAAAAACACACATTTTTACCAATTTAGAAGCTTTTAGAACCTTCTAGAAGCTTCGAGAAATTTTTTCATTTTTTCAAAAAGTTTCGTCTCAACAAAAGAAACATTTTATTCTTTGACACCGTCTCAAATCCATGTTTCTATCTCGAGATATAGCTATTTTTAACACAAAAATGCTTCTAGAACCTTCTAGAAGTTTCGAGAAAAAAAAATCTATTGTTTAGATTTCATCCTCTCTTCTCGTAGAACATATTTAAAAAAAGAAATACATCGCGATCTTACAAAATAAAAAAGTTTTACCGTTGCGTCCATCAAAATGGACGCAACGCTCTAGAAGCAATATTTCGAAAAAAAAATCGATAGCTCATCCTAACTTTTTGAGACAAACATTTTAAAAAAAATTTTAGCTCTCACCGCTTTCTGGATCGCGAGTTACAGAATCTCGTTTCCAAAATTGGAAGAATACTAGTAATACGATCAATACCAACACGAAACTGAGTTGGACATATTGCATCGATCTGAATTTTTTTTTCGTTTATTACACTCAGAAGTCGTTTTTATTACGATAACTTTATTTTGGCCAAGTCTCGTATGAATCAATTACTAGTTGAATTCCCAAACTTACACATATCCGGCTGCCGCCACAACATCCCCCTATATTCCCCTATATAGAAACGAGTTCCAAACGGATTGAAAAACCCTCCCATTTCGCTGTGTTGCCGCTCCTTTTGGGGCGCATGATACGTCAACATGCTCCCCAGGAGATGCTGAGGCAGATTCCGGAAAAATTTTTTAGCGCAGGTATCAAAAAAGTGGCTTTTTTGGCCAAAAAGTGTCATTTTTGGCACATTTTTTGCCCTACAAAGGAAAGTTTCAGGTGCAGACGGGCCGAGGCGCAGATGCAACCCAGGCGCAGATGCACCCAGGTGCAGATGCTCCCAGGTGTAGACCGGCCCAGGCGCAGATGCTCCCAGGTGTAGACCGGCCCAGGTGAAGACGGCCCAGGCGCAGATGCACCCAGGTGCAGATGGCCCAGGTGCAGACGGGCCCAGATGCAGACGTGCCCAGGCGCAGATGCACCCAGGTGCAGATGGCCCAGGTGCAGATGCAACCCAGGCGCAGATGCACCCAGGTGCAGATGCCCCAGGTGCAGATGCTCCCAGGTGTAGACTGGCCCAGGTGAAGACGGCCCAGGCGCAGATGCTCCTTGGGAAAAAGTTGGTTCAAGGTAAAAATAAGTATATTCGGGACAAGAAAACAGATTAACTCCCGTTGTTATTACTTCCGTTGGCTCATTTTCACACTCACTTTGCCCTTTATTTTTTAGTTTATATTATTTTTATTCAGCTGTATTTATAAAAAGAACGTTTTTCGAGATTTACCTCGAAAAGGACAAAGAATACAATAAAACTAATGCCAATATAAGGATGTTGACGTGCTACCAATGGAATGTCATCGATTTTGTACATGTTGCAATTGTATAGCCGTGCATAATCCGCCGAGAAATATATGTTCATACTTAAATATAACCGCTCAAAATATTAGAATCAAATAAACTTTTAATCGAAATTAGACATCAAAGCATTCAGTATATTGCACGGCATATTTATTGTGTCATTTTTAGCACATGGCTTTCAAAACGGAAATTTAAGAAATCTAAATGGTACCTAAATATATTTCAACCTTACTTCTCTGCATATGTAAATCAATATATTTATTGGGAATATGTCTAAAACAATTCAATCGATATCAAATAAATTCTAAATACGTTTGCACTAAAGTTGACGATCTGAAAAAATTAAGTCATTATTTTGGCAAAGAACAACGATACTGCCGTTTCTTCATGGAAAAAGCTGCTAAAGGTTGCTGAAAATGTTAGGCTGGATATTCTGTTTCAAAATTATGAAGCACAGTAGTAATTTGATTATTTTGAGAATTTCGGCTCCTCATCGTTTAGGACGAATTCTACTGCAATCGGCCATAATTAGTTAAACATAATGTTGCTGAAACTGAAGTGAGTCACTTTTAGGTCCCTTACTATTAATTGAATGGAAATATAATAGGATTTTGAGTAAATATATATGCCAAAATCAAATCTGTGAATAATTCTAATGTAATTATTGGCTGCAAGCTTAATATACCGTAAATCCTCCAATAAGTCCCCCCTCAAATAAGTCCCCCTAGACCCCCAACGAAAAAATAAGTCCCCCCCTCAAATAAGTCGCCCCCCCTAAAATGGGTATTTTTCCAAATTTTTCCAAATTTCAAATTTTTGGCCCAATTTCAAATTTTTTGGCGCAAATTTGAATTTTTATTGCAAATTTTGCTATTTTTTGCAAAATTTTGTCAAAAAATTGAAAAACTTGGTAAAAATTGGCGAAAAATCGATCAAAAATCCAAAAAATTCAAACTTTTGGCCAAAATTTTTCGGCGCCAATTCAAAATTGGTTTAAAATTTCAAAAATTTTCCCAAATTTTTACCAAAAAGTCCCAAAAATTTTCGCGCCTTCGGCGCGGCCACGAAAATATAAGCCCCCCTCAATTAAGTCCCCCCCTCAAATAAGTCCCCCCCTAGACCCCCTACGAAACAATAAGTCCCCCGGGGGACTTATTAGAGGATTTACGGTAACTTATATCTGCGGTAAAATTGGTGCTGGCTTTTCGCGAATTGAAATATAAAACAGTGGAATGAAAATTTTTGGAAAATGATTTTATAGTCTATTCAAAAGTCACTTTAGTAAACGCACCTGATTAAGCGAATGCAAGAACTGAAGAACACATCTGTTATATGTGGTTAATGAGCGACAGAGTTAGGATGTCTGCCTAATTTCAAATCCCTTGAGGGGCAACGTAACATCTGCCACCCGACAACTGCCACCCCGACATCTGCCACCTTCAACTTTTCCTTCAGACTCTTATCAAATGGCTGGGTCAAAAAAGATATAGGACCAAATGTCGGCAGACGGTTAGATAATACACACTATTTCGTAGTCACTGTCGCACGCAGAGGCTGTTCTCTAGTATGAGGTGGCAGCTGTCGGGGTGGCAGATGTCGGGGTGGCACTTCTCGGGTGGCAGATGTCTCGATGCCCCTTGAGGTATTAAAATAGCAAAGTAAATTCAAACAGTTTCAGTCCCGCTAATTTTTCACAAAGAATTTATGTATATTTTGCAATCGCATGTATATTTTTGGACCATTTTTAATAAAACAATAAAAGTAGCCGACCTTTTATCAAACCCATTTTTTTGCCCTATGCAAGCAAATTTCTATCGAAATAATACATTGAATTCCAGAAGGACACAATTGTGAAAAGAACGTGCGTCACTGAATTATGCCTTGAATTTGTGCTCAATTTGATTTCTTTGCTCATAATGCTAAAGGCGAGCTATAATTTTATGTACACCAGACCATTTTCCTCAACGACACAGTGTCTAAATGTGATGATATGTGCGATCATCTACAATAGGACACTTCACTGCAAAAACAACAAGGCATTCGTTGTCATTACAACCCGAACGAAAGTATATTGAGTATTTACAATGTTTAGCAAGTAAAGTAAGTAGAAATGTTTAACAATTTCTATGCAATGAAATGTTTCATTTGCTTAAATGTTCCAGTATAACGGAAATTGTTCACTGGCCGTATAAAATAAACGTTGGACAAGTATCTAATCGTTTTTGCGTCTTTTTCCGCTGGATAAATATTCTATACAGATATCTATGTATTAGATACGAAGCCATTAAATATTGTAATGGCAATTTGAAAACATGCATAATGCTTGTAACATATAAATATCGGCTCCCTGTGCCTTTCTCTTTCATAATGCTCGTAAATTCAGACCAGGAGTTTATTTTAGTTAATGTATTGATGTTAAGTTAAACAAGGAGGACAGAGAAGCACAAAAGGCGAATTTCGTTAACGCTTTTTAAAATATGGCATAAAATGGCATTCTGTTAACTCAATTTCAAAGCTTTCTAACAGCAAATTTTCTTCGCAAGTTTAATTGTAATTCCTGATATTCAGATCGCTAAAATGGCTGATGATGAAGCTGAGTGCTACAAGCTTTGGCGGGTCCGCAAAACTGTTATGCAGGTAATCATAATAATTTGCGATATTAAAGGTATCTATAATATAGAAGCAAAAAACATTATAATGTAATGGAATATTTTGTTTACTAACAAAAATCATTCAATAATACGTTTTCAACGCTAAAATAAATTATGTTTTCTGTCTTGCCTTTGGTCTGTCTTTTAAATCTGAATTTTGGTGCAAGTATGAACAAACTCTGGCAAATTACCAAAGAAAGTATGTAGACCAAAAGTCATTGTCTCAAGATTAAATATACTTCAAATACCGTAGGGCCTCTGAAACATATGTTCACGAGATATCAATAAGACATTTTAGATGTGTCACGATCGAGGATATTTGGTAACCCAAGAAGAGCTTGACCAAACTCTGGAACAATTTAAAGAGCATTTCGGCGATAAACCGAGCGAGCGTCGCCCAGCTCGAAGCGATTTGACAATTCTCGTAGCACATAACGACGATCCCACAGGTAATGAATTGCTACACTGAAAACAGACAACCCAAATATAACTGCCTGTTTAGATCAAATGTTCGTGTTCTTTCCAGAAGACCAAAAAATTGGCATCAAAACCATCAAAGCAATTTGCCAACAAATGCAAGAGCAGAACATCACGCGAGCCATTATTGTAGTGCAAGTTGGAATGACTCCGTCTGCTAAACAGGTTAGATTAAAACAACTTTAAATACGGAAAATATTTTTACGGATTTCAACTATTATTGCTACATGCTAAACCAGTAAAATTTGATTCAGAAAAACAAACAAGTAATATGGAAGCTTTTTACGTACGAGCTTGATGTAGTAAATCTCTAATAATGCACGAAGTAACTCATCCTAAATGTGTTTCAGAGTTAAGCATTACAACAATAGTTTTCATATTATAAAGCAGCTCGCAAAAATTTCGTGATTTTAGTCAATAGTTGATATGGCGCCGAAGTACACCCTGGAACATTTTCTGGAATCCGAACTTATGGTATGTCACGTTTTAACGACTAACGTGTTAATTATTTTATTATTGTTTTTATTATTAATTATTACTTATAGGTTAACATTACGGAACACGAGCTCGTGCCAGAACACGTTGTTATGACGAGTGATGAGAAGGCCGAATTGTTGGCCAGATAGTACGTAAATTTATTTTATTTAAAAGCACACAAAGCGTAAGACAAAGAACATTAAATCTACTAACTTTTTGCGTTAGATTTTTTCATTGGGTTTCACAAGGACTTTTGGCAATTTCCACATTATTTAAAAAATGAGCACTGATGAATTTTATATGAATTAGTTGCGGCATATTTTAAGTCGAAGTTATTTATGGAAATTGGGTTATAACACAGATAGAATGATCCCTCATATATTTGTGTGTCATTATATACATATTTTTATACGTTAAAATATACAAAAAATCCCACTAAATTCACAAAACAAAAAGTTGGACTTCAAACTTTGCGTCCAAAAGACCACACAAAAATTATGTTAATTTCGGAAAAATTTCAGCAAATTGAAAGAAAGTCAATTGCCTAGAATTCAACATAGCGACCCAGTGGCGCGATACTTTGGATTGCGACGTGGTCATGTTGTCAAAATCATTCGACCCTCCGAGACGGCCGGCAGATACATCACATACCGAGTGTGTATGTAAATCCAGTTAAATATTCGAATTTTATTGTTATTTGTTTGTTTCCAGGATTTGATTGCTTATGTTTGAATACAATATGAAATAAACTTTTTTCATAGAATCCAAGCTTTTTATATGGGTAGATGTCTTGAAAATTGCCAAGGGACTTCTTTTTATTTAACGCACTTGGATTACTCCCATTTAGTATAGTAGCTCTTCAAATTATCAGTAGTGCAGTGCAACTGTATGAGAAGTTGCTCAAACCCTCAACCTAACTGTCATTTACTATACTTATTAAAGTTAGAAACTATTTCCATCTTGGTACCTCTCCAAAAATCGAAACCTCTGCACATCAACTTTGTGCAGAGCATAACAACATTGCTTTTGTGGCATGCTTTTTTATATATTTATTATACTGTCATTACGTTATACAGTCATACCTCGATAATCCGCACACATCGGGACTGGCCGATTTTGTGCGGATTATCGTAATGTGCGGATTATCGAGAGAATTTTGTATGGAAAAAATCCTTCCGTTGCAAAGTTGTGCGGATAAACGAAATTTCCTATATTCTTTGTCATTTTTTGAAAATAAAAAATAAAATTTGAATTCCCGCCCAAAAAAATTTTGATTTTTTTACTAAATTTTGACCGATTTTTGCAAAATTTTTACCTAATATGGTAAAAATTTTGAAATATTTCCGAAAAATTTGATAAAAAAGAGGAAAATTTTGTATAAAAATTCAAATTTGCGCCAAAAACAGAACCATTTTTCTTTGTGCGGATAAGCGAAAAATTTTACGTGGAAATTTCACTTTGGTTCCGCAAAAATCTGTACGGATGATCGAATTAATCCGCACAAAATGCGGAGTATCGAGAGAATTTTGTATGGGAAAAATCCGTTCCAGCCAGATTTGTGAGGATAATCGAAAATGCGGATTATCGTGTGTGCGGATTATCGAGGTATGACTGTACATTTTTTTACTATACAACGACAATCCTCTGTTTAGTATCATAAACAACTTCTGTACCATTTCCGAAGTGCGAAGTGACGACTCCAACCGACATACCTGGGCACTTGCTTTCACGTGACGAATCGATATTTATTTTTGCTGTCTTGCAAAAGTCATGAAGGGCTGAAATCGCGCATTTAATATTATCCTAATAATAATATTTACCTCTTTTTTCTACACGTTTCAGAGTTTCCCCATCCATTTGGCAACTGAATTCGGTTTTGCGGTGACGTACACTATTTCCAGGATTTATGTGCATATTGTCCACGATACAGTCTAAAAGATATTAATTATATGAAAATCATAAACGAGCAACAATATTTGATCTATTTAAATTTTTATATAAACTGTATCAGGGCAGTGAGCTGGAATACAATTTAAAAAGCTCATTTAAAGCTTTTTAAAAGCCCATATATTTTATCAATCATATTTGCATAAATTTGTGCAGTAGTGCACTATAGCGTACCTTCTAGTCGCACTAAATTCGCGCATTAAAATAGATGCACTAAACGATAAAAATTTTTCGTATTTTCATTTTTCCTCTTTATAATTTACTCTACGAACATACTCACTTATGGCTTGATAAGTCAGCGAATTTTCCTCTGCAATGCATTTGTAGAGGAAGGATCCATCATCGTAGACTGAATTTCGGCTTACCAAATTCGCATTTGCTTGGTTACGAACAACACAAGCTGCAAAATCTTCATAAATTATTATTACGAAGCTAAAAGTTTTCTTCCACCAACTCTTATCCCAGCAAGCGTTTTTCATTTTAATATCATCTAATATTTTTACTTTGAAAGTAAAACTTCCAAACAGTTTAGAACTAATTTTTCCTCTAAACATAAAAATACCAACAAAATGGTTTGAAGCCTCGTTGATTGGGTGCAAATTGATGACACACGTAGAGAATGTAGTTATGAATAAATCTCTGCCCAATTCTACAGAAAGGTAAATTTGGTACAGACATCAAAATGGCTGCTGTTGTTCCAGTACGCATAATTGTTCCTCGAGGAGGCGACCGGAGTGAAAGTTGCGCTCTGACGAACACAGCCTTGTCAATTGTTGCATGTAAAAAGGCAAAAATTAAGGCAAGGTTAATCAAAATATTCGGAAGTGGTATCATACCTTTTTGAAGGTTTCCACTAGAACTTCGGCAAACTGAACTTGAGTCTTAATGGAACAGGAAAGTGTAAACATTTAAAGGAAGCGGATGCATGAAAATATTTGTTTGAATAGTACGAGACAGTAGATCCTTATAAAGAAGATAAACGAATAATTGGAGAATTCACAAGAGTCTCCTATGCATAAATATCACCATCATCATGTAAACCCCCAACTGTAACGTCCGGATCTTTTTTGATAGTAAATAAAAATACATTTTCTTTCAAGAATATTTCACATTTTGCACTATCTCATTTGATATAAAATGTCATTTTTGATTAAGCATATTCATTTGATCTTCCAGGATATCAGAATAGGAAGGGCGCAATTCAAGAAGCAATGGCGGTACGGCTGAAAGTTAATTGCTGCAGTGTAAATCAAGGCATCCTTATGCCTCGGCATAAACCTGTTCAGATTGGGGTAATTTTCTCGGGCCCTACTGAATTATTTTTCGGATGTTTATCCATGAGTTTTAAACTTTATCGGAAATACCGTATTCCCTCTAATTGCTACCCCCCTGAAATTATTTCCCCCCTCTAATTATTACCCCCCCCCAAAAAATGTGCCAAAAATAAGCTAAATTTTCTGTTTTTGTTGTGTTTTTTTTTTGCTATGATTTCGTATTTCAAACATAAATAGACAAAATATAGACAGTTTAGGCAAATTTAAGCAAAATATTTAAAAATCTCCTGAAAATTGCCAAAATTTATTTTAAAATCATTCAGGAAATGGAAAGCTTTCATAACAATCTCACGAAAATTCGTAAAATATTGATAATAAATTAGAAAAATTCAAATCTTGCCCAAATATTTTCGGCCGCCAATTCAAAATGGTTTAAATTTTGAAAATTATTCGAGAAACTTTGACAAAAATCCGAAAAAGTTTCAGAAATTTAGCTAAAAAGGTAAATTTTGACGATAAATTTTTGAAATATTCAACCCCAGAACACTGAAAATTTTTAGTTTTTCGTAAAAAATTCTCAAAATTTTCGCCGCGCCTCCGGCGCGGCGACATTGAAATATTATTTCCCCCTCTAATTATTACCCCCTGGAGCTCGTTTGAAAAATTATTACCCCGGGGTAGTAATTACAGGGAATACGGTATCTTTAAAAACGCATTTTGTTTAAATCAATTATGTTCACTGCTTAATTCAATAATTTACTATTACAAATTATAAGACACAAATCAAAAATAAGCTAAGTCTATGTATATAATTAGCAGGACCTATCGCTGCATAGGCTACTTCTTGGTGTTTTGCAGAGCCATGTTGTATTTGGGCATAAGCTGAAATATTAGTATATATGTTGTAGTCCATCTTGACACAGACTAGTCCATCTTGACACGGACTAGTCCATCTTGACGCAAATTACAAATTATATCACATTTTACAATATTATCACTATTTATTGCATTATTCATTCCATAATATCAATTATTTCGTTGAATATTATCATCAACTATTGATTCAATGAATAATATATTTTGATTATCATTAACCCATCATCCCAAGCGAGCGACCCAATAGCTCGACTGCAGCAGATGGACCAAGGGCCTTGGAAGGATGTCAATTTCGAGGAAGAGGAATATGGCGCCGTTCTCGACGAGCAGGACCAACTAAATCGACTACATTTCCAGCGAGAACAAGAAAGGGAAGGCGCCAGAAAACAACAGAAGAGACAAGCCGAGCAAATGCTTCAAGAATCAACGAAAAGGTTTGTCAATATACAAAAAAATTGGAAAAATGTTATAAACAATCATAAATGTGAAAATGTATTTAGAAACGCTCCCATTTCGGTCGGTCAAACTGTGCGAATTCCTATTCCGTCAGTCGACCGTGCCAAAACCGATCCGCGCAATTTGCTTGGTGTTGTTATCGAAGAAGAGGATGGCTTCTATCGCATCGGGACTGACCATGGAATTCTCAGTCAACAATACTCTCGCAACCAAATAGAGCCAAGTTCGTCACAATTCGTCTCCAAGGAAAACGTCCCGGACAAGGAAATATCGCTACGCGCTGCAGTGGGAGCTGATTCGCTCAGTGGCGGTCAAGGACATAAAAATTGCAATTGTTTCAGAGGCTGCGTAACAGGAAAATGCAACTGCCGGTCTCTCGGACGCCTCTGCAACAGTCGATGCCACAATAGCACCAGTTGCAAAAACAAATAATTTATTGTTCATGTAAAGAAGCTTATAGGAAATAAAATTTTACTAGGTTTTACTGCAAAATTGTAATAAACTCCATAATTTTATGATATTATGGAATATTTACTCAAAATTGTACTAATATTTGTAAAATGGGCTATAATTTATAATTTGTGTCAAGATGGACTAGTCCATGTCAAGATGGACTGAAAATTTCAGTCCATGTCAAGATGGACTAGTCTGTGTCAAGATGAACTAGTCCATCTGGACACGGACTGAAATTTCAGTCTGTGTCAATATGGACTGATTTTCAAGATGGACTACAACATATATTGTTGAATTGTGTAAAGTGAAAATCTTACTTTCCTTAGGAAGTCACATTGACTGCGCTGGCTCTGAAAATATGAAGTAGAATATTAACCAGTATTTACCAAGAAAGATATCACATTATCATCTTTTGCTATCTAATTTTTATATAAGTAATTTAATATAGCGAATAATATATCATATATGTAAGGTACGCGATGTACTTGGTGTAATTTAATTATGCGATTAATTTACTTGAACATAACATTCGTATTAGAATCCCTAAAAATAATAATAACCAAAGTCGGATTTTATTTCGAAAATTTGCATCACAGAATTCATTGAATTTTTGTATAATAGCCTATTGTATGAAACTCTAAATTTTGTCAACACTGCCCATAAGCAGTTATCAATAAGATCAAACAACTAAATATTTCAAACATATTGCAGATATATTATTAATATTGTATTGAACAACTCACTGCTGGCGTTTCTGTAGTTGTTCTCCTTAAATTCCGTTCAAAATATACAGCGGTCAATGGTTCCAGTTTTTCGTTCAATACTTTGCATCTAAAAGGTTCGCTAAAATAATACCCATGTAATCACAAAATACTTACGCTGGTCCAATTTTACATCCTTCTGTAATTTCGGTCTCGGATCCAACGATGCTTTTGATACCAAACACGTTGCTGTTGCCCACGGATTTGGCGTGACAGATCGATCCGACTTCGAAAAGGTTGTCGTCACCGATACGCATTACGTAGTCTGTGCCATTGCTAAAATTGAGATAATAAATAAATTAAAAATATAATGACTGCACTTTTGAAATTTCGATATTGTGTAAAATCTTTAATATCGCTTTCATAAAACGCTTAAGAGGAATTTCTAGATAATATTTTAGTTACTTTCTATTTATTTTATCATACTTTAACTTCATATTTGGATCGACTTAATAGTTTTCCTTATCTAAATATAAAAATACTAAAAACAAAATTTAAACCGTTGTAAAAATGAAGATGTAAAATATGTATTGAGTGGTTAGAAGCTTTTAGCGATTATGTATTCACTTCACACGTATTTGCACTACTACAATACAATAAAATTGTGAACGTAAAATTGTAAGTGTATCATACCATTAAATTAAATGTCAAATTTCAGAAAATTTATGTCTGCTAAAGTGCAGTTAGTTTGGCTCTAAGTTCAAATAGTGTGATGTGTTCTCAAGGAATAAAGAATGCGACTACGAAATCGGAAAGGCTTACTTTGCGACAACTTAACTCGCCTTAGTCCGCATTTTTAATTAAAACTGCTCATTAATACTTACAGATTTTCTATAACCGCCGTTTCCTCCACGATATTATGCGATCTAAATTTGTGTTTTTAATAGTGGGATAGTTTTCTATTTAACAAAAATATATTTTTGAGTTGTTTTCATTGTATTATTATTTAGTGAACCAAATGTATCTTTATTCATTTCGATGCTTTCATATGATTCTAAAGTAATATTCAAGGGAGTGAATATAATTATATTTTATTTTACTATTGTAGTACTAATACACGCGCAACGAAAAGCTCGGCATTTTTGGTGTATACTTTTTAGAAAGGACGCACAGAAAACATTCCTTTGTTAAAGTTTATTTCGCAAAATAGGTAGTGAAATAATATTTACCCAAGTATGATTTCCCCTTCTTTGGCGTCGATAACAGCTTTAGGATGAACAATTGTGGAAGGTCCAATGGTGATTTTGCCACGAAGAGTTGCATCCGCGACGACAATCGCGTCTGGAGCAATGTTGAGGGTTGGCGTTGACATAGCTTTTAATACATTGGAATAGCAGTAGAATTGAAAGCACTGAAATGTTCAGGTATACAATTGAAAATTTCGGATCTATAATAAAGAAAGAAAAACACAGTATTCAGCAAGAAGGGTTTAATGCCATATTTAATGAGCATACACGTTATCCTATAAATATATGTATTTTGTACTTATTCTTACGGTACTGAGCTATTTTACTAACTTCTAGCGAAGGCATTTGGAAAAAGTAAAAGATAGCAACAAAGTGGATCCATGGTGTATCTTTTCAGAAAATGAAAAAAGAAATTCGCAAAATATTTTTTGCACAAAATTTCGGAACTTGGTGCAAAATTAAACCTTTTTGATGCCAGAAAAAGTATCATGGTAGGAATCAGATCTCTGCTTTTTCCTTAGACGAAGATTTCGAATCTTCATTTGTATACAAAATTTTATCCGTTGGAATTTCATTTAAATTTGCTAAACATACTTGTTTATCGAGAAATCATCTAGTAAATTTAGTACACACAATTTTGCACTTTATAAGCTCCGATGAAATGAAATATTAAAGCAAATTGGATTTCAAATGAGAGTGAGGATTTAAATTCCTTACGAGACAAATGCTCACTTGAACGGTTTTGTTTGAGCATATCTATCACTTTTTCGTCTTTTAAAAGCATATACATTTCACTTTCATCTTATGTATTTCTGTCCGCTAGGCCGAAATTTATGAAAGAACTGTTATTCTTACAAATTTAATTTTAAAAATTTCAGGTACATAGAATTTTTGTTGGCGCACAATTAAACATGGACATTGCACCAAGTACCTCTTCAGCCACAATAAGTTCACGCAATTTTGATGATAGATCGACTGCAGACGAAAATGTGGACGAAATTCCAGAATGTGAGGAATTTTAAAATGTGAAAAATTCGAGAATAACAGCTATTTTCACTACGATATATAGTGCCTAGATTAAAACCCATTCTTGAAACTTCAAATATTGAAACTATTTTATTCCTTATGGGATTTATCTTTATTGCAATCTTGATTTTTTTAGACTAGACTTAGTTTTATATGTAAAAATAGTGCAAATAATTTAGGTGCTGATGGGTCATAAAATAGCTTTGCAGAAATCAGTAAATCTTGCTTTGGAAAACATTAACAAGTTAGTGACTAATTTTTAACTGAATTATGCCTTTACAGATGACTTGGATGAATTATCTCTGGATGACGCGGGGTTTGAAGAAGAAGAAATATTTCCAAGCACAGCTTCGTCGTCAAACGACGGCGTGGGTGCTGATAAAAAGATCTTTGATCTTCAAAGATGGCCCGTAATCGAGTATGAAGACGAAAACATTTCAATAGGTTTGGATTTTACCTTTTGTATTGAGTCTTTGAATAAGCATACGTTTTATATATCAAACTTCTTTGAACAATGTTTCATTTAGAGACACGTGAATTGCTTAGGCTATGTAATAACTACTTGGAACTTTATTATAAACGCTACAAAGAGGGTGTTGTTTCAAAATCGGTAAGCATTTATTTATGTTTTGCAGACGCAGCTTTAAATGAAAATTCATGAAATTACTTGGAGGATGCACATTTTCCTGAACGGCAAAAGAGTGGAGTATAAATTCTATCGGATACAGTTAATTAATGCAATATATTAATTAAAAAACAAAACAGATGGATAAAAATGGACGAATTTAATATAAATTATATTTATAAATCATTACAGATGCTAAGACAAGTGCGATTTCTTTTCGAGATGTATGGGCTTCGACAATTTGACAGAACTTTACGCTGGCGGAAAAATCCAAAATCTCGGCATATTTATATGGGCAAAGTGCGCTATCCTAAGTTTTGCAATTTATATCTTTTGTAAGGTCTATTTATCTACTATTGTATTAAATTTGCCCTGATTTAGCTTGATAGAAATGAACAAGTTGGAGGATATTGTTGGTCAGCATATGTGGGATCTCTATTACATCTCTTCGCCTGATTTGTAAGGAATTTAATTTTAAAATATAAGCTAATTGTTTGCCATAAATTGTAGTATTGTTCGTTTGTTTTACCGTGCCAAAATCTATTATAGTATTATGAAGGGATCGAATTTTATATAATAAAAGAAAGAAGATTATTAAAATCATCTAAAACTTAGTACACAAAAATTCCGTACCACTAAAAATATTGTATAAATATATTAAGGCAAGCAAAACCTTTGAATATTTACAGAATTTAATTTGATAATTGATATTTTTCTACAATGTTTGTATTTTGAAGCATTCTCTGAGAAGTATTTTACTAATAAAACAGTGGTAAAATGCGTGACTGAAGTTTATTTTATACGTTTGCCCAACAATTAATTTGTTTAATTACAGATTCAACCAAAATAGGGAAGTGGCGGATAAATATTTCAACATCCGTGTGCTATCGGTACTAAGACAAGTATTCAAATTCGTTATAAAGCGCGATTGGTCCAATGTCGCTGCTGAATTGGGTAAATTTTTGTATACGTTATGCACTTCATTTCATTGTGTTTACAAAATGTTTGCATGGGCGCAAATTTGACAAAAACTTTGTGTGCCCCATTTTTCTCCAACCATAGTACAAATGGCATTTATTTTTTACACGAATTTACGCAGCGGTTTTTGATAGTAACAAAAATGAAATAACAATATACCTTTTCAAATAACTCCAAAATTGTCATTTTTCTTTTCAAAATGATATTATATTTTAGGAAACTTACGTCTTGTGTACACTCCTCAACACCATGAAAAGTCTTATTTGCGAACAATGCTGGATTCCTTTTCTTTTTACTTGCCGTCGTTGTATTTGGCTGCGCTTCAAAGGCATTTGGAATACGACGCCCGTCCACTCATCCTTAGTCATAAATGCATCCAGGTGTTTTAAAGTGTCTTGTTTTAATTTGACAGGAATTATATCACGTTTTCTTTTTTAAAGCACAAGTCGCAATTTTTTGTATATAATTTAGACATTATCTTTTTATTTTAGACTGCAGCAGCTTTCATCAAAACATCACAGTTTCGAAGAGGAGAGTCTGTATATCTAAATTATTCAGGATTCTATGCCGCGCATCTTCTCATATTGCACGTAGCGAACAACATTTTCGACTCCTCCGATTATATAACAGAATTGAATAAGAAGGGAGTTAAAAACACAGATGCCGCCGTAAGTCATCTGTTTATGTATGCGCTAGAATTTAATTAAAATCTAAAGTCACGTGTTTATGTCAGAATTTTTAGGACAATGGTTTTGCTATAAATATGATCTTTCTGGCCATACATTTTTGAATTCAGTGCTACTGACAGCCAAAGCTTGCCAAATGCGTAAAAGATGAGCTGAAACTAAAATCATATCCTGAATCTAAACCTAAATCCTAATCTAAAAGTATTCATATATTCTATGAAAATTTCTTAATCCAAATTATTTTCTTTTTTGCGTTCCGAAACCCTTCTCAACTAAATATATTAAGTTATGCCCTCGAGAAGTTTATGGCAAAAAACAAATACAAATTTTTATATCTTTCATTTTTAGTTCAATTTATGTGTAGTCTTGTCTACTTGTTATAATATAATTATAAATTATTTTGGGAGGAGTACTACAGAAAATTTCTTTACAAATTATATTTGGAATTTAGTGGACCGATGCCTTCAACCTATATTCATACTGCTATAAATTTGAGCACTTTGTATCTCTCAACGAGGGAGAAGCGTCGAGTTATGTTTCAACGATCACAAGAGATTTGGATCACCGGTTCTCTATGACGCTTAACATTTTGATAGCTCGCTCCGCTTTGGGATTATTGCCAGCTTTCGTTTTCGTTGCAATCACTTTCTACAAAATCGACTTGCTAACTGAAGCGTTAGAGCAAATTTGCGATCAAAATCCAGGGTCAATCGTGTATATAAATGAAGTTTTGGCGGTGTTCGGCCTGGAACGGATATGTGGAGCATTATTTGATAGGGTATGTTTTCGATTTAGTCATTGTTTTTATGGTTGGTAAATGAAAAGTTCCCTTTAGCAAAAATGTAGTTAAAATTTTAAGATTTAGCTTGACCTAAATCCTCATTTTATTGGCAAAGCACTTAATAACAATTTTAGATAATGTTTTCTCCCTTCACGACACCTGAAATGTTGGCACAACACGATTTTGTTATCAATATTGTGGAGCAAAGGTAATAAATTTTTTATTAAGTAATTAAAATCTCATGGATCATTCATAATTACAGGTCACTCAATCCTTCCGGTTACGGTATGTCTTATTGTTTTATTGCATTAACTTATATATTGGAAAGGTTATAGGTGCCTTTGTGGACGTGGTTGCAACTAATTTAAAAATACTCTTCTCTTTTCTCGATAATGGCCGGAATAGGATGAACGGGAGCGCATGGGCATTGCTTTATTCGAATATTCAATATCTGCAACCCAATTTTGCTGAAGTTTTATTGCCATATTGGAAAGATCGACGTAATTTATTATGAAAGAATATAAGATTCTAGTATTACCGTAAACTCTCTAATTTAACCCCCACCTCTAATTTTACCCCTCCCTCTAATTATAACCCCTCTAGAGCACGGTTGAATAATTATATATACCCCCTCAAATTTTCATACATTTTGTATGGATTTTTCGACCCTCTAATTTTACCCCTCCCTCTAATTATGCCCCCTCTGGAGCTCGATTGAATAATTATACCCCGGGGGTTAAATTAGAGAGTTTACGGTAGTTCCAGTAATAATTATTTTTACACTTGACAGTACTAAGATTTTCCATACATCATCATTTAATAATAACCATAATTTGATTGAGAACTTGGGATTTTATTTTTAGATTCTTGGTGGCCGAAGTTTCATTTGTCTGCACAACTTTCCGCAAATGATGCTGTGAATGAGAAAAAAATGGAAGTTTTCAAATTGTTGAATTCTATGCACAATTTAGTTGTTTAATAATTGTTCAATTTATGGTATATCTATTCGCTTGGATTGTATTTGTGGGTGGCGAAATTGAATCGCGGGATATAGATCCTTTATTAAATAATGACATATATAGCGATGGCACAAAAAATATGTAAACATACCGTATGACTATAACTTGCTTACCAATATATTATACGATTTATAAATCTAGGAAATTATTACTGTATTCATGCATCTTGTTGTTCCAAATTAATGTCCATACAGGCCCGTTTCTGTTGAGATCAATAAATTTTGGAACGTCTATTTTGAGAATCCTCTTGTTTGGAGCATAGTTGGAGAAATCCGGTCCAATGTATACATCTTCACCATTCAATCGCACGGAGTCCCAGTCAGGGGAAAATGGATACCCGAGTATTTCGATTGTGTTCAAAGTCGGCAATTTAACCTTCTCCTAAATGTGCAAAGTTCAGCGATTCCTAATTAAATCATTTGCACGAGAAATGATATCGTACGATTGTTATTTTCTATTCATAACAGACTCACTGCTATGTCATGATAAATGTTTAGGATATAAACATTCAAAGTTGCGAGTATCTTACTTCTGAATCATAGCCGTGTGTGCATTTGACAACCAACTCCATTTTATCATTCGTTACATTAGCAAAATAGTCGAAATGAAGATAGTTGTATGTGCCGAAGTCTTTCACCATCGATTCTCCGTCATCCCAGAACATCTCACCATGAGCGTGTAAGGTTTTGGGATCTGAAAGAATATTATTACGTTTGTTACAATATTAAATAAATAATTTCTTATTTCTTTTAAGCAAAATTAAAATATCAATTCTTTTAGTTGTGTTAAGAACAGTGTTGTCACTTTTTCAAAAGTCGCCTCCGCCTCCGGGCAATTTTCCGAACGTCGCCTCCGCCTCCGGAGGCGCCTCCGGCTATTTTTGATCGCCTCCGGGTCGCCTCCGACCAAAAATCGCCTAAAATGCCCATTTTAGGCATGTTTGAAAAAAATGCGCCTCCGGGGGTGTCCGGAGGCGCCTCCGGCAGGCGAAAATTTAATGAAAACTTGACAAAAACAAGAAAAATTTTGAAATTTTTTTCAAAATTTGACAAATTTTTTTCCAAAAAATTTTCAAAAAATGTTTTCAAAAAATTTTTTGGCGCCAAAAAATTTTTTGAAAACATTTTTTGAAAATTTTTTGGAAAAAAATTTGTCAAATTTTGAAAAAAATTTCAAAATTTTTCTTGTTTTTGTCAAGTTTTCATTAAATTTTCGCCTGCCGGAGGCGCCTCCGGACACCCCCGGAGGCGCCTCCGGAGGCGCCTCCGGCTAATTTTGAGGGTCGCCTCAGCCTCCGGCTCCGCCTCCGGAGGCGCCTCCGAGCATCCGGAGGCGGAGGCGTGGCAACACTGGTTAAGAACAAGTTTATTAAAGGCGAAAAAGTTGTAGAAAGGGAGAACATACGAGCCCTGCACATCAAATGCGGCAAGGCGCGAATTTGAACATTGTTTTTGTACCAGGCGGCGTGCAAAATAAAAGAAGGGAAAACGCTCTAGTTGTCTCTGGTCTCTTCCCTTTCTCTTCGTTGAGCCAAAGCGTTGTGGGACAAAAATCAGCGTATGTTCTCCTTTTCTACAACTTTTTCGCCTATATTATATATTTAAAATTATTTTATTCATAGTAAGACTAAATTCTGACAACAAAATCGTTTAAACAAAATGAAATTCAAATCGTTACATGTTTCGACACGAAATCATATTACTCAAATACGCACACTGTGCGCACAAAAAATTAAATACGCACAAAAAGTTGAGACAAAAACCTGTGCGTCGCACAGGTTTTTGTCTCAACTTTTTGTCTCAAAATCTCTTTCGCCTGAATTTACATTTTTCAATTTAACTTCTCTTTGTCATTTCTCCCTGCCTACCCCCTTAAGAGATACTCTGATTCGATAAGTTGTAAGGACATCAACTGATGAGACTCGACCTTACAACACACGTTTCGGTTCTTGCTGTATTGATTTTAGAGTCGAAACAGCAAGACTTAACTCCTAATGATAACAAACTCTTTCGTACTTTCCTCTGTACTTTTCTTTCATATTTTGTATACAATTAACTTGTACTCTAGCATTTTATAAAAATGCATTTTATTTGCTATATATTTATCTTTTCAAATTCTACCAAACGACAATGTTCGTGGGAAAAGATAATGAAGGGTATTGTAAAGGCTGCTCTTACCTAATGCAATAAGCAGCTGGAATTCATTCTGTCGGCTATTTTCTGTCGTCATTCCAGGTCGTTGGCGCGGAATAATGCTAGCAGCTAAAGGTAATCGAAAAATTGAAAGCGTATTTGAAATTATTACCTCTAACAAAAGTTGGTAAAGGTGTGTCTCGTGGAGCACCAAAAGCGGAATACCCAGTAGGGATTGGAAGACCGTATTTATGTGCTAAACTAATAGAGTACCATTCTGAAGCCGGAGGCAGGTAGCCATGAACAGTATCCATATCCTGTAATGGACCAGTATGTATCACCAAGCTTCATTAATGAAGCTATATTTTCAATGAATAAAAAACGGAACATACGGGATAGGTTACTGGAATGACCATTATTGATGGACCCCACATGAACTGATGGCTTACAATATGACTCTGGGAATCAGATGAGAATTCGAAAAAGACTGGGCGAATTACACTGCCACCGTAAAGCGAAGCGCGAAAGTGCAATCTGAAAATCATGACACAGCTTTTAAAATATAATATAAAGAGTACATGATCTTTAATATATGCATTTTGATATGTTCAAGTCTTAAACGATTGATTAGGTAGGGCATTAAAATGAACTCATTTTTTGTTTTCAATGGCAAAAGCCGGTATAAAAATATTCACTTCATTCAAACGCTAGGGATACATAAGTTTCCGCTTTGGTAACAATTAGATTCTAAATATCCGCTACTCACGAGTATAAATATGGGAGGTGCTGATATCGGAACATATTTGCCGCTTTCGTAGCTGTTGCAACAGATGGCCATCTTGCTGGGTCTTGGTCTGCGGATCTGATGCTGTTATGGTTCCTATAACGTTAAGCAATTCGGTTTTCTTTTTCTGAGATATAAAATAATTTTTAATTTACCCAAAAACAGCTTTTGCATTATATCTTTTGCTAACTTCTTTGAGATTTAGACCTAGTTTTCATTCTGTATTCTAACCCGGTGTTCACAATAGCGAGACCGAGACCGAGTCCGAGACCGACGGACCGACGTGTTCACAATCAACGACCGAGACCGACGGCGCGCGACCGAGACCGACGTGTTCACAATCAACTTTTTCAAATTTTTGTACATTTTTTCAAATTTTTTTGTACTAATGTCTGAAAATGTATTCTAGAATGTTTTAGAATGCTCTATAGCGTATAAAAAACAAAATATGGCAATTTTTTGTAACAAAATATGGCATTTTTGGTCTTTCTCAGAAAATGCCTTACCGAGACCGATACCGATGTGCTCACAATAAACTTTTTCAGAATTTTGTGTGGTAAATTATTCTAGAATGCTCTAGAATACTTTAAAAACTATTTTTTGAGCCCAATTAAGCGGATTTGAGCTGATTTTGAGTGGATTTAAGCTATATTTTATTCATATGACGCAGATTTGATGAAATTTAGAAGCAGATTAAGATGGTTTTGAGCTGGTTTAAGATGGTTTTGAGCTGGATTGAGCTGCAATTGATTCATATTAAATGGATTTCATGAGAAGTTGAGTGAGATTAAGCGGATTTGAGCTGTTTTTAAGCGAGATTAAGATGGATTTAAGCCGGATTACGCGGTTTTGAGCTGATTTTGTGCTGGATTAATGTGTTTCGACTGGAGTGAGATCGATTTGAGCTGGTTCTCAGCGGGAATAAGCGGATTTGAGCTGTTTTTAAGCGAGATTATGATAGATTTGAGCTAGTTTCGAGGGGATTAAGGTGGATTAAGCTATATTTTATTCATATTACGTCGATTTGATGAGATTTAGAAGCAGATTACGATGGTTTGATGCTGAATTGAGCTGCACCTGATTCATATTAACTGGATTTCATGAGAAACTGAGTGAGATAAAGCGGATTTGAGCTGGTTTTCAGCGGGATTAAGTGGATTTGAGCTGATTTTGAGTGGGATTAAGCGGATTTGAGCCGTTTTTAAGCGAGATTATGACGGATTCAGCTGGTTTTCACTGGAATTAAGCGGATTTGAGCTGGTTTTGAGTGGGATTTAGCGGGTTTGGGCAGGTTTTCAATGGGATTAAGCAGATTTGAGCTGGTTTCGAGTGGGATTATGATAGATTTCAGCTGGTTTTCACAGGAATTAAGCGAATTTTACCTGGTTTTGAGTGTGATTAAGCGGATTTTAGCTGGTTTTCAGCGGGATTAAGTGGGTTTGAGCTGATTTTCACTTGAATTAAGCCGATTTTAGCTGATTTTGAGTGGAATTAAGCGGATTTCAGATGGGTTTTCAGCGGGATTAAGTCGATTTGAGCCGGATTAAGTGGTTTTGAGCAGTTTTTTTTCTGCATTTGGGCAGAATGCCAAGAAAACGCCAAAAATGTGATAATTTGTTAAAATATAATGTCATATTCGGATTCAGGACAAAAAATTACCCCTAGAAGCATATTTTGTGCGGAGACTTCTTCGATTTTGGCAAAAATCCCGAAAAATGACCATATTTGGGCATAATGCCAAAAAGCGCCAAAAATTCAAAGTTGGCGTCAAAACTGACCAAAAATCTGAATTCCCCGCGGCCGATAACCTTAATAGTAGTCTTTGCCACTTTTCCACCACTTATTTCCTCTCAATTTGGAAATAGCTGAAAATGGGCGAGACCGACACCGAGACCGACGAAATTGGCAAATTGAAAATCGAAATTCTCGACATTTTTCACAAACTCGATGACTGCGATGTTATTTCATAAAATGGAGCCCAGGACATGTGCGACCATATGCAAAAAACCGTTTGGTCGGATCGCGTCAAAAAAGTACCGGAGTACCGACGCGTGTAAAATGATTTCAAATGGATTTGAATTTTTGTGAAAAAAAAATCAGCATTTTTTTCGCATCCGCACTCTCGACATTTAATTGTCGAGATTCAGCAAAATGGTCTTTTCTATAAGAACCGTAAAGGTCTCCCCTACAAGTTTTGTATTGGTCGCACTATAGCCATATCTGAAAGAATTTATAGAAAAATGCGATTTTTTGGCGAAGGTCAATTTTCATCGGTCTCGGTCTCGGACTCGGTCTCGGTCGCGTTGATTGTGAACACGTCGGTCTCGGTCTCGGACTCGGTCTCGGTCGCTATTGTGAACACATCGGTCGGTCCGTCGGTCTCGGTCTCGCTATTGTGAACAGGCCTTAACTTTTAAAGAAAAGTTTTCGTTTTAGCAAGGGTTTATTTGAGTGTAATGCTCACCTGTAGAAGGAATGAAAGGCACCCAATTGCTGCCACCTAAGGCAAAGTTCCTCATTGCTGTCGTAATTAAATCCGCACACATTGCTTCCAACGTAGGGAATTCCGAAGAAGTTAAACTCTTGAACTCCTATAATTGAAGTCCGCAAGTCATTCCACTCGGCAAAATTATCTCCTAGCCAATGACCTGCGTAGTGGCCAGAGCCAATGAAAGTTGATCTAAAGCAGTAATTACAAGTGACGTCTTATTACTCATGAAGTATTTTCATAAATACGCAATAAAGGCACTTTTCAACTTTAAAAGAAAGCTTTAGAAAAATCTGAGTTTGCGTTTTTACCACGATTCTCTACTAGTTTTATTCTTATCCGTCAGAAGACTTACCTGGAAAGCAGAATACCTCTTTTATCTGGCATAATTTTCCGCAGAGCCTCAGTAGTTGCTACTGTTTCTGCCCAGCCATATATGGTGTGGGTGTCATACAGAGTACCACTGGCCGTTTCACCAAGCATACACAACGTTTTAGAGCTGAGACTTTCCTTCTAGAAGCGGAACTTGTTACGATACTATTTTTTACGAAAATTTTCCATCGGTAATAATGCTGTTGTGAAATTACGAAAAAATGCGATGAGCAAACAACGAAAAATTTAAAGTATACGAAAATGAAGAGAATACTCACTCCACGAATTATACTCGCCGTGGGATAAGGAGGTACATCCAAATAGGCATCTTTTCCTTCCGTCGGACATCTAAGCGGCTCGGTGTCCGGGTGGTCACCATATTTGAAGTAAAACGGCTTTTCTTCATTTGTACCGAAGACTGATGGTTCATTCATATCGATCAAAATACCATCAAATTGAACCTGAATTGGCATTGTATAAAAAAGGTAAAATGTTGTAAATAAGATTCCGAAAAATAATTATAAATACAAACTTTTTTGTAAAATTCCGCAAACTCATCCACCCACCATTTGGTGGTTCTACCTGAAGGATCGAGGAAATCCGGAAAAGCAACATGATTGTCTGGCCAAGCCACACCTAGCATAATTTTTGAACCTTTTGTCATTGGGTAATGATCTTGTAGATTACGAGGGACTAGCTCATCTTTCGGCCATTCGATGAATGCAACGCTCTATAAGTATAATATTTCAAGTTATATTGTCAGGTATAATCTCACTTTTTCAAGTGCTCTTTTAAAAACATCGTAAGTGACCTCAATTGCTGGATCAAAAACGAGAATTAAATGGATTCCCTGTTTATGGAGCTCCTGTGCAAGGTTGGGAAGTGTTGACCAATTCTGAAACAGATGTCATAATAAAATTTAACATATTTGAATAATTAATATATTTGAACGCAAGGGAAAGTGCTAAAGGCAAAAAATTTCTGTAAGTCTTAATATCATTTATCAAAAATGCAATAAACCTTGTGGTCATATGTGAAATCCCTGAAACGATCCATATAGTCAATATCTGCGTATGCCACGTCAAGAGCGATACCCAGCTCTCGTTGCCGTTTCAACGTCGCTAGTATATCCTCTGGACTTTTGAAACCATATCGACTAAGCTGAAATCCAAGAGAATAATAAGGTGGCAAGGCTGGCTTCCCGATCAATTGGTGATACTGCTGAAGAACTTGCTCAGGTGTCGGGCCAGGAAAGAAATATATATCGAGCTGACCGCCGATGGTACGGTATATGAGATGAGGACCAGGCGCAGTGGTTACTTCTTGCGCATTGCTATTGAAAATGAGCACACCATGAGCATGTCCCGATGGCTCCAGAGCTATATAGAAGGGATGTACACCTGGAAATAGTGTTGAGTTATCGTGGATCTAGATGTGCGTAGCCAAAGTAGTCTGTAATGTTGTCAAAAGCGAAATTTTTTGCTGGCCGTCTTCATAAAGTTTTAATTTTATGCTTTAGGGCGACCAAACAATCTCATTATTGTATTTTATAAATAGGCTAAACATATCGAAGTTACGACGAATTTGCATTAATATATTTCTAACCAACCTACCATAATAATTCCAGCCATTTGGCGCACTTGAATTTGGAGAATCATCCCGAGTTAGCATCGCCCATGTGGAATACTTGGTAAAATCATGCTGAAATAAAATACAGTGACAACGATATCGTATTTGTCAAAAATACCTTTAGTTCTTGATGAACATTTTCTCCGAAACCATACACACGATCTGAGGGCAAATATGTCGCAATTTGAATGTATTGATCAGCAAAGAGCAAACCACCTAAATAAACGAAGAATTTCACAAAATTCAAGAATAGTTAGATAAAAATATGTAATTCAGATTTTTACTCAAAATATATGAAATGTTGAAAATAACAACATAATTAATTAAATTGCATCACTCAATTAGTTGTATGTAACACAAAATTGTATTTACATCTATTTTTCACATAAATTTTACCTATAGACGTATCCCAAATTTTCGATGATGGGTTTTGTTCGCTAGAGCGTGTGATAGTGAAAGAGAAGATGGGACTAGACAGATACTTGAAGATTAATTCATCTTCTGACTTGATAGCAGTTGACTCGGCTAATTGGACAGATGGAACATATCTGAAAATTAAATTGATGGAATGTTAACCTTTTTAAATTTTTAGAGTAAACTGTCAAAATGTGAGCGTGTTTTAATCAAATAATGTCATTTACTTAAAACAACTGCAAACTTGGCTTAAAATAGATGAAAATATATCGAAATGAGAAAAAAAGGTAAATACATCAAATTGGTCAGTGGCCTTGCCAGGGGCTACGCCACGAAAATACGGCCGCGAAATATTCGAAAGTCCAAAAGGTCTTTTTTGATTTTCGAAAATATTGTTGGCCCAAATTTTTTGACTTCGTAAAATAAAATAAATCCCTTTTTACAAAAATGTTTTTGTAATAATAAATATTCTAACCGCTGATTGTTTCCAATAGATACTTTTAGTGCCGAACCGATTGATTTATAGTTTAGCGAAAGTTCTTGAAAGTCTTCACCGAATGGATTTTTAGGCCCATCTTCATATTTCTCTAATAATAGCTGACCATTTCCCATATCACTTTTCATGACATAGCCTGTTTTCGTGGGAAAGTAACAAAGTGGAACGGAGGAATGAAACTGAAACATATTTACAAATTATACCCGACTAAAGCGCAACAAAATATCGACGCAAGAATACTAACTAAATTAAATCAGTAACGAAAATTACCTTATCGTAGTACCTGTCCCAAATACATCCTCTTTCGAAACACATCTCCTTAGTTTCATCCGAACTAAGGGCACAGTCAACTCGAAGGTTGGGATGAACTGTTGCATTTTTGGTTGTGGGGTCGCAACATATTATAACAAATAGCAATAAGTTGGGAAGGAGTAACTGGTAAGTTAGCCTTAGCATGCTGAAATTCATTTTCAATAACGGTAAACAAGCATTGAATATTATATATGCCCTTTAAGCTACTAAATTTTGACATTAGTTGAGAACATACGCTATGTCGATCATATGGGAATAAAATGGGCTCAAGCCGAAAAAAGTAAAGGAAGGAATTATAATCA
Organism: Ditylenchus destructor; assembly: GCA_022814885.1. NCBI lineage: Eukaryota > Metazoa > Nematoda > Chromadorea > Rhabditida > Anguinidae > Ditylenchus > Ditylenchus destructor. Next base: position 2,634,075 of record JAKKPZ010000007.1, read on the forward strand.
TATTTTCTCAAATCAGAAGATGATATTTGTTAGTTACAACACTTTTCTTAGATGACACTTTTGTTTTAATACTTTGTTTCCTTGAACCAACTCAGACTTCTATTAACACACGAATTTATGTTTGCAACACTATTATGGCCAATTTGTAATATTAATAACAGTGGCTCATAATTTGATGCGTCATGCCTAAATTAATGCATGTCATTTTGAGGTTAACGTCAGAAAGTTTGTATTGTTTCGTCTATAAATTCTGTTATTTCTATTCTTAATCTTAAATTTGCTGTAAAAAACAACGCAGGCGAGGTTGTACTCGTTTTTATACAGTAGGAGTAATATTTTTTTATTTTATAGCAACTCACAAAATTTTAAAAAGTAAAAAGCGTTGCTAAATTTTTATACTTCTTATTTACTTTTTTCATTTTAATATATTTGCGTTTTTTTGCACACAAAGTTTTAAACGACGAATTTTGTCAATCATAAAATATTCATTAATTCCTTTCTCATTCTCGCTAATTAATTTGATTCCTCATTTCACATTTCGTCGTAAACGCTAAGCACTTGCGTTCGCAACACTCAATCCAAATAAAGAATATCGAAAACGCACCGGAAATATATCACTTCTGAAACGTAATATTAAAAAACTAAAAAGTTGTTAGATTTCCATTAAAATAAGTCGCACAGAAAAGCGATCAAACGTCCCAAAAATTGAAAAATGCTTCAGTAGCCATATTGTGTGAAAAATGCTAAGGTGTACAACAACAGTTACATTTTCTCAAGCTTAATTTTTTTGTCTCTTGTCCCATAATTGTATAGCATATTCACTATAAGTTGTTTAATTTGCTTTCGTAGCATTTAATCCTCTGGCACACAAAATACCACAAGCTATACGATTAGACTCATCCCTGCCACACGACACAAAATAAATAACAGCATCTCGTGGCCGCTTTTCGCAACCCAAGCCAACAAGTAAGAATATTTTTAGGAGAAGCCATTAAGTTTTTATCACACCTCCAAATGGACTCCCGCGTTCTTCAGCTCGATACTTTTGATAGACTTTGGCTCGAAAAATGACGGAGACTTCAGTGCCACAGGGTCCGCTGCCGTAGCGGTATCCCGGGAAACCCGCTCAACAAACAGCGAAGCCACCTCTCATCCTCCTGTTTTCTTCAAAAGAGAAGAGGTAATAGCTGACAGCTGCGGCCAGGTCTCAGTCTCGGTACGGAAAAGGGCTCATTACATAGAAGAGGCGGAAGTCTTGTGAAGTCGCCGAGGGCCATTGTTATTGTTGCCCATTCCGGTCAAACATTTATTATTGGTGGTCAGGAGGTATAAGTGACCTTTAGGGCAATTTAATTGCTATTTTGCTGCTTATTCGGAATTGTTGCGTGTTTTGCGGTTCGAGAACAAATACGAATCTTTCTAATTTTGTTCTAAATTATTTGTCCCACAAAGTATGAATCGAAACCTTATTCGAAATATGCGATGTGGTTTAAAATGGCACGACAAAGTATCGGGGAGCAAAAGTTCAAAATACTCGTGTTGCCAAAATGATTATGTGAACCTCCCCATACCAAACCACACCCAAACTAATTTAATTTACCAATAAACAAAATTTCACCAAAATTTCTCCAGATTCAATTTTAGTGTTGTTTTATAAAATTTTAACCAGAATCTAAACACAATTTTTAGCAAACTCCATTTATTTTATTACCCATTGACGTTTCTACGTGTAATGCAATATTGAATTCTGTACTTTTATTAGTATGTTATAATGTTATAACGACTAAAACTAACAAACTAATTTCAGCAAAATTGCAAGGACAATGGAGCCTTCTTCAATCGGATTGGGTCCTGCGGAAGCGCTTTTCAATGCGCTCGATAACGGCAATATGATGGAAGTCAACGAAGAATTGGACAAGTATCCTGTAATTTATACTTTAAATAAATGAGACCCATTTGACGAAGTCGTATTCATTTAGGAAGGCGTGAATGCTAGAGACGACGAGCAGAGGCTGCCTTTACACTACGCGGCGGATTGTGCAGATCTCGACACGTTTCGTCGGATTTTGGGTAAATTTCAAACGGTTTAAAGTGCTTAGCTATTGAAGATTTATAGATTTGAATTCCTCCGTATTGGACGCTCAAGACGCTAACGGCTTTACTTCTTTGTTGGTCTCTGTCATGGCTGGAAATGTGGAGATTCTGGAGTTATTAATCGAAAGAGGAGCACAGGTATCGCATCTCGATAGGGACAAACACTCGGCTGTGCACTGGGCTGTGGTTTGTGGGCAAGTAAGTTGCATATTTTGAATGTTTTAAATGAATATTTTAGGACGGTTTAATTAAAGGAAATTTGTTTCGTTTTGAAGCATGAGAATAATTACTGACAGTATTTTTATTATTCTTCACCGTCGGTTTTCTGGAAAATATTTCTGCTGTACAATCATACGAATATGTTTAACTAAAATTTTGTTTTAAAGTTAAATCTACGCCCACAATAGCGAAATAATTCCTGAAACATTTTTAAAATTATTTTAAGTTGGTTTCCCCAGCCGATTGGAAATCTGTAAGAACCACGTAAAACAACGGAAACTACGTAAAAAATTGGGATAGAGTAATCAATCAGATCTGAAAACTTATAATCAAAAACCATATGTTGATCTAAAATGATTTAGATCAATATTGAGGTTGATGGCATTACACTATTTCGTTTTCTCCGACCATGCATCAATATTTGGGCGATTCTTAATGTCCATTTTGGTCTTGTTTTTCTATGTGAGACGTAAATCTGATATTGATGATTATCCTAATTTTTTACGTAGTTTCACGCTTAAGCTTAGGCTTTGTTTTACGTAGTTTCACGCTTAGGATTAGTTTTAGTAAATTTGTACATATTTTCATTAGGCAGAATAAAACGCAGTGAAAATTAATTTTTAAAATGTTTCATCAATAATTTTTCTATCTCTATCGGAGCATAAATTTAAGTAAAGTAAAATTATAACAATCTTGTCGGCGTTTTGTGAATTTCTATATTGCAGCTAGATTCCCTAATGTGCCTTCTACGGCATCACGCTCCTGTCGATGTGGCTGATATTCACGTATGAAAACAAACGTATGACATGTTCGTATAAAATACTTTCAGGGGGCTCATCCTTTGCACTACGCTATGGTGATGGACGACGTTTCAGTGGAGAGAGCCGAGACAATACTCTACGTTCTCTTGAAATATGGAGCGTATGTAAATTCAACAGATTCTGATGGCAGAACGCCTATTTTATGGGCTTCCAGTAATGGTAAGAAAATTTCGCAAGCTGATAATTCAGTTCAGAAATTCTTTTGGGTTATGTATCCTTCCCATTGTGTATGTAATATTTTATTACAATAATCAACAAAATCCGCGTTATTCCGAGACCCGCGTTGTTCCGACACGCGTTATTTCGAGACTCGACTATATATGTATTACACCGTATAATTCTTAATAAAGTTGCAAAAAATATTAAAATTTTTCTAGTTAAAATTTGGTGGACATACACTCTTATTACCGATTAATATTTTAACATTGCTTTCAATATTTATTATTGCTAATCCATCGCCATTTATTATTTTAAGGAAATGTGGATGCATTTAAAAGTCTTGTTCAAGCCGGTGCAAACAAATCCGCTGTCGATCGTGACAAATTGGGAGTGTTGCATTGTGCTGCCTGCCATGGTCACATGGAAATAATTCGTGCAATGTTGGATTTAAGCGAAAAATCCGTTGTAAACTCCAAGGTTTAAAATATTTATTTTCTTCACCTTGTTTAGCGCATATTATAATAGGATCGAAACGGAGACACTGCGCTATTCTACGCTGCAACTTTCGGACATTATGAATGTGCAAAATTGTTATTGGAGCGCGGGGCAGATCCAAACCATTTGGTGAGTGTGCTTATTATTTCGTTTTGCTGAACTCCCATTTACAAGTGCACAAAGATCGAACTTTGAATTATGTAGTTCCTACAACAAACTACAATATTAATTTACAGGATAAACGCATCCGATCAGCAGCTCATTGTGCTGCGGCAAAAGGTCAATTGCGTGTTCTAGAACTTCTTCAGCAATATGGCGCCAGCTTGGAACTTCAAAACTATAGAGGTGACCTTCCATTCCATGAGGCTGTGCAAATGGGAAGTCAAGGTTTTTAAGGCACGTTTGTGGAAAGTGTGATAGTAAATTTAATTTATAGGCCTCGTGGAATGGCTTCTGATAGTCGAACCGAATTTCGTCTCAGCACCCAATTTTTATGGTCGTACACCTCTTCATTTGGCAGCCGCAAGCGGAAATATGGAATTGGTCGTTCTATTATGCAACCGACTTGGCAGAGATATCAATCCGTTGATGTTGTACAAGGTATGTGTAAATTCTTGGTCATCATTTATTGAAAGCTTAATATATATTTTCTTAAGCCTGCATATAATTTTTCATAACTTTCGCAATAAAATGTTCTTTAATATCCGTAAAGGTTTAATTTTACTATCTTGCAAATGACAGATTTAGAATTTCAATACTAAGTTTTTGCCAGTAAATTATTTTTTCGAACATCAGAATTGAATTGTTAATTTGCTTATTTATCAACAAATATTTCAGGACGAGCTATATACTCCGTTGGATTTAGCCAAAAGGCGCGGCCATGAATTAGTGGTAGAATATTTAACACAACGACATGATGCACTTACAGCCACGGAGATCTCACAAGACAAGCGAAATCATTCACGAAATAGTATCGAAGAACAGCTCAAAACAGGTAATTTAATTCTCACGAAATAACAGATCTGTTTCCTTACATGGTTAAATTACTCCAAATAAAGTGTGCTCAACATAACTAAATGTTAAATTTCCCTAAAATAACACCCCCATTAATTTTGTTAGTACTGAACTGTTGCAGTGTACTCACGGCCCTGACATAAATAGTACAATAAAAAATTTACAATAGCTCAATATGTATATTTCAGCAAAATTGAGACGGATCCGAGCTCAAGCAGCAAGTTCTGGAGACAGCGACTCGGATACCTATGAGAAGCGATATGTGCGCACGAGCAAGGGCGTACTGAAGATAATTCGTCGCGGAAAGTCAGTTCAGAGTGGATTGATGAAAGGACGCCAACTCGTAGACGCAGAAACGAATATGACTTCGGTGAGTAACAGAAATTGTGTTGACATAGTCCATGCATTGCACATGGGCAAATGTGGTACATGCGAATAATAATTGATATATTTTCGGTACACGTTTTGTAGGAAACACAATTATTTAATTTTGCTATTATTTTGCTTAGTTTATGGAAATATTAGTAAGACACGGTGACATCGACAGTGTTAAAATTATCTTAGTACACCGTATTGAAAATTATATTTTTAAACGAGATGTATAAGTTTTTGCTCTAAGGTATTTTAGAACAGAATTACCATTAATGCACTAGTTAAAAATATTTCGATTTATAGCGTCGCTCAAGCAGTGCTTCCGGAGCTGAAAAACGAAGACCAGGAAGAGCGAAGCCGCAACCATCTAAATCAACTAGCACAACGGATTTGACCCGCCAAAACGCTGTATTTGCAGCTGTTGCAAATCTTCAAGCAGAGATGACTCGAACGGATGCAACAAATCCTGAAGAGGTTGCAGAGGTTGTCAGAAAGGTCTCAGATAGATTGGCACACTTCGACTTGCCGGCTGGGATTGAGCGCGACTTGGTTGAGGAAACTATCCAAAAAATTGTGAAAGAGGAATTGCGTAAAATGCCAAATGGTAGGTCATAAAAATGTGGTATGACATTGAGTTTTACAACACAGTACAAAGAAGAAAAACAAGAAGTAGCAAATATCAAACATTCGCTATTGACATTCTGTATCTAGCAGAATACTAAGGATATGTTAGGAGTACACTGAAAATATCCATGCCGAAGTATCACGCCTATTCGAAGTTCTCATTACAATATTATGTGTTCTGAGTACAAATGTGCATTTTCAATAATTAAAATCTTTCAGATTCAACTGCTGCTCACCAACAAAAAGAAAATGTATTTCCCGATATGCAAAAGAACGACATTGATGCAAAATCAGGGAATAGGCATGAATTGACAACTGAGCATTCAAGGATAACATGGAAAAAAGAGCAACAATCTCAACATCATGACGAGGGATCGGATGAAAGCACTAGAGTGCCAAATGGTCAAATAGCGAACGGTGGAACTGCGATATCTTCGAAACAAAAAGGTGAGAACTAAGTTTCCAAGGATAATTTTATAGGAATGCGATCTACAGGTGTCAATGTGTTTAAGACAGGAAAATATAGAGGTCGAATACTAGCCAAGATTATAGCATTACGTTTTCCGTGTTGTAAAATATATGTAACATACTGTGTGTTTTACACACTGCACTATTCATTTATTTAGTAATAGATCCTTGGTAGAATTTGGGATATCATAGTTATGTCATTACGTAAAACACGGCAAAATATATCTTATGAAATATTTATCTTAATTAAGGTGTACCGGGTCCTGGACGAAAGAAAAAAGTGCAGCTCGTTGCGGAGGAAATTATTGAGCCAAGCGCGTCTAATTTATCCAGCTATTTCATGGACAACAACCGTGATCAACTGCCATTAACCGAATTACACATAATTGAGGACGGATGGGAGCAACTATATGGACGTTTAGCCATGGCAGGTTTGGTATTTCAAACTAGGCTAGTTTAAAAAATACGGTAAAATACTGACGAGAGAATTTTATTCGAATAAATATCCTTATTTTAGGCGAAAACAAAATTAAAGATGTATTTAAAAATATTTTTAATCATCGTAAAATAAAGCTACTGTTTTCGATACTGGTAATCGACTTCTTAGAACGTGGAAATGTGATATACCTATTGTAAATTTTAGAAACACTAATTTATACTGGCAAGACTAAAATAAAGATATCGATGTTTAACAGAGTAAAAAGGTGAAGACGAATAGTAATACCTAAAGTAGTAATAGCTCAAATATGAAATAAATATTAAATGCAAGTTTTCAGATTCGGTTGCAGAACGTCGTTATGTTCACGAAAAGGCCATTTTCGAAGAGCTAACTCATCTGAAACGAATGCAGATTCAATACGGGAAAGTGCAAGAGCGTGTTCTTGTTCGATCACTAATCAACAACTTTTGTCGAATGCACGGATTAAGTCCAGCACATTTTCGCTATACTACATTCTACGAATGGGAAAAGTTCCTTTACGGTTAGTCCTCAACTCCAAAATAGATGTATCAAAATTAAGGCAAATAAAAAGCAATGATAAAACTATCTTGGCGTAGGTTTTGGCCATTTGTTTCGTTGTTGAGAATTTAGAAGATCGAATAACATTTCACATGCTAAAAACACAAAATTTGTTATTTTTGTAACTATACTAGCCAAAATGTTGCCTGCTGTAGAAAATGTTGCTTACAAGTGTTGAATTTTATCTGTCAGACATAGTTTCCAACAAGTGTGCTGTGTAAAGATCTTCTTTCAGACCAGCTCAAGTTGATCTACTTGGAAGAGCGCGACCGGATTCAGCTGACTACCGCAAATCAAGCGCATTTATCACAGGCTATTCATTCCTCGTCAACATTGGGACATGCCACAGTAAAGTCATTAGGAACCAATACTCATGCCCGATTCGAGAATAGACTGCACAAGGCTGCACCTTTGGACGATAGACTTCGGGAATTAACGAGAATCTATAGCAGGTTTGATTTTTGTTTAATGAAAAGGGATATTTTGTTGAGAATCACATATACAAATTCCTAAAACATTCTGGAATATTCGAATAACATAACAGTACTGCAAATTTAGTTCTACAACAACGTCTGCTGCACGACAAGCAACTGCGAAGCAAATTAGAGGCTCAGCCAATTCTAGGAATTCATACGCAAATGGCGAGGGCAGTTCCGTGAATGGACGGGCAAGCAAAAATGGAGACGCCGTGAAGACTAACGGTGGCGGAGGAAAGCGATGTGAATGTTTAGGAAAACATTTGTTGATCTCATAAATGGTATCTTATTATGGTAAAATTTCATGCGTATGAATCGTAAAGAATATTTTGTTTGCAATAATTTGATAGTTTTAACTAATAAAGTATTTATATCTTCACATAGTGTTATATATTTACAATGCAAGCATTTTGGATTTTTAGTATGCGTTTTTTAGAAAATAGTGCAAATTGCTTACTTTGCTATTGTTCAAGTTTATTTTAAAATTAGACAGTTATAACGTGTAATAATTTTTGACGCGCATTGGTGAATAGAAATAGCCCACAAACATTTTCGCTCATTTATTTGCTTCCTTATTTGGTTAGTGCTGAAAAATCCAACAAATTATCGATATGAGAAATAAATGTCGAAAAGAAACAATTTTCCTTTGAATCATAATTGATAAATGATACTTGGTTCGCAGGCAAAATCAGGAAGTAAAAAGAACCCCGAGTGCAAATATTGCAAGAGAAAGACCCGAGGTGCAGAACAGTATTTTTGAAAGAGAATATAAAGTCACCTCATTTTAAAATCTAATAATTTCTACACGAATAGAAAGCACTTCCCTATTCATTGAATCATATGAAGTATTGATACTTCTTCGAACTGTCAAAACATCAAAATGGCCATTTTCATGATTGGAATGATCGCATTTTCTGTAGTAATATTGGTTTACAATTTTATATGGAAAAGAATGAAGCTTCCTCCAGGTAGAATTTGTAGAACGTTCACCCGAATATGTTTTTTCGCTAACCATACTTAAAGGGCGTAAGCCGTTAGAAATCGGGCATGGATTTCAATTATTTGGTAATAGATGATGGACAAGCTTCTCTAAAGATAGACATCTACGATGGACAATTTTATTTTAAACAATATAGCAATAATAGTAAGTGTGTGATGTCCGTGCGTCCGTTTCACGTTTTGATCTTTGATGTCTTATTTTCTCTGTGAGGTTTTTGTCCAAAATTTTTGACTACAAACTACAAATTTTGTAATTTATGTTTTTTGCCATTTCAGGTCGAAATTTTTGGTACTCGGGGGTTTTCAGGTACGGGGAATCCGAATCTGAGGTCGGATTTGACCCCGGGGTCGAACAATGTTCGACATGGTCGAATGTGGTCGAACTGGGGTCAAACTGAGCCGATTTTTGGCACTTGGGGGTTTTCGACTACGGGAATCCGTATCTGAGGTCGGATTTGGTCGAACAATGTTCGACATGGTCGAATGTGGTAGAACTGGGTCAAACTGAGCCGATTTTGGCACTTGGGGGTTTTCGACTACGGGGAATCCGAATCTGAGGTCGGATTTGACCCCGGGGTCGAACAATGTTCGACATGGTCGAATGTGGTCGAACTGGGGTCAAACTGAGCCGATTTTTGGCACTTGGGGGTTTTCGACTACGGGGAATCCGAATCTGAGGTCGGATTTGACCCCGGGGTCGAACAATGTTCGACATGGTCGAATGTGGTCGAACTGGGGTCAAACTGAGCCGATTTTTGGCACTGGGTTCGACTACGGGGAATCCGAATCTGAGGTCGGATTTGACCCCGGGGTCGAACAATGTTCGACATGGTCGAATGTGGTCGAACTCAGACTGAGCCAAAACTCAGACTGAGCCAAAACTCAGACTGAGCCACACTCAGACTGAGCCAAAACTCAGACTGAGCCACACTCAGACTGAGCAAAAACTCAGACTGAGCCAATCTTAGACTGAGCCAAAACTCAGACTGAGCCAATCTTAGACTGAGCCAAACTCAGACTGAGCTAAACTTAGACTGAGCCAACTTAGACTGAGTCTGAGTTGCGAGCCACCGCAGGTGGCGAGCCAATCCTGTGGTCGGGCGCGGAGCGCCCGACCTTCCCCCTGAAATGTGAGTGAAGTTAGAACAGAAAAGGCATACTGATATAGAAAAGGCATACTGATATAGAAAAGGCATACTGATATAGAAAAGGCATACTGATATAGACTCCCCGCGCGCTAGCGCGCGATAGCGCGCTAGTATAGCAATAACCACATTAAAACATCCAAATATAAAAATGTTTACAAATATGAAACATAACTGAAATACATAACTGAAATCCATGCCCGCAATAAAAAAACTCCTAAAATAAACGTAATACCAAATCGTTAAAAACGTGAGCGCGGAATAATTTTGAATTTGTGGAATTATTAATCAAACATGGTTTACTTTAGGTCCAGCGCCATTACCCATAATCGGCAACAAACTGAGTCTAAGAGGAGCCGATCAAACTTACCAATCCTTAATTCGTTGGTCCAAAGAATATGGACCTGTGTACACATATTGGATTGGAGAGATTCCCATCGTGAATGTGGCCAGCTATCAACTTATCAAGGATACTTTTATTAAAGAAGGAGATGCTTTCGCCGGAAGAGACTTCTTTAAAGATGCTTATACCATTTGTAAACGTTGGTTTTATTTATGAATAAATTCGACTTGGCTCATATAAAATGAATTAAATGAATGTAAACTTTAGCTACGAATGGATTGCATGGTGTCGTCGGAACGGAGGGGGAGCAGGTACGTGCTATACATACAAAAATATGAATCCCAAATCGCAGCATTTATCCGCTGTTAATCAATTTATTTCTTATATAGGAATAATTTAATTCACTAGCTCTTGCTCTGGATTGAGCCAAAAATTTTAATTGACACAGTTCATATAATTAAAATGATAGAAAAGTCCAATTATACTAAAAGAATACCACAATATGGAGTCCTAGATTGAATCCAATGTACTAAAATAATTCAGTTAACACAAATGAAATCAATTACGGTGCATTCTATTTTCAGTGGCGACAACTACGGCGGTTCTCTCTGCAGGTGTTGCGGAATTTGGGTATGGGCCGAAACAGAATGGAGGAAATGGTAAGTTTTTATTGCACAGAGTATAGAATATCACGTTAAGAAATTATATGGGCAACAAAATAAAGAACTCTGCCTTTCCCATTTTGGGCCAAACTATTTTGAAAATAAGCCTAGCAGAGGATAAGAAAGTTGTATATTCTCCTAGGAAAGGCTTAGACGGTAGTCTAAAACCATGTACTTTAGGATTAGATGCAGAGAAATAATTATATCTGTTACACATTTATTGTTAAATTTTAGATACTTCTAGAAGTTGAAACATTGTTGGACACTATTGACGAAAACCTCTGCAAAAATGTGCAAGAACATGACATAATATCTTTGGTGGATTTAGCAGTTGGGTCCGTTCTCAACCAAATTATCTTCGGTCATAGGTTCCTTGGAGTAAGCATATAATTGTGTTTAATTCATAATTCAGAAAATATTTTGCATTACATTTATTCGCCTAAATTACAGGATTCTCAACAGGAATTCTATATGCTAAAAGCAATTCTCGATGAGCACATCAAAGCTTTCGACAATATAATTACCAACACCGTTCTCATGGTGCCATGGATGAGGCATTTTCCCATATTTTCGCAAGCATTTGATCGTTTTGAGAAACGTATTGCACGGATATATGTATTCTTGGACAGACAAATCCAGGATACTATTACGAAAAGACGACTAGGTTTTTGTTGAATTCAAAACCAATGATTTTTTATTGTCTTTATAGAAAAAGAAAATGGTACAGTCGATAGAGAGCCAGACTATTTTGTCGACGCATTTCTGGATGAGATCGAAAAAAGCTGTGAGGATCGCGTCAAAGAACACTATTTTAAGTACAGTTATTGTCTTTATAATAACCTTAGCAGTTGTGCTACATTTTGTACAAAGTACAAATTGCAAGACAATTCGTATATGTACGACGGGTGCAACTTTGCATGGAAGGTGCGTGAAGTATCACTTTTGTTCTCAATTGTGAACCTGGGTTGTTTTGTGCTACTGAACTACCTAAGTTGTGAAAATAGCCGGTTCCTCACAATCGGAGATAAATTAATTCTTTTTGGCTTAGATGCAAGAAAAACTTGAATAGAAATTAGCTTTTTGTTACTTTTTGCCATTTTGTTTCATAAAATGCCATAAATAATGTCAGATTAATTGTAGGGCAGCGATTTTTTTAAATTTTGGATATGTAAAACTTTTTGCTCGTTTTGTTCCTCATGTTCATAAGTTGGTGTCACTGTTAAATAAGACAAAAACGCACGTTCCCTCATTGAAATTAAAAATTAAATAACGAAATATGATACAAATTTGGTGAAAATTTTTCGTAAAGAAAAATTTCTGGTTTGTGGCAAAATTTACTTTTAGGAAACAACAAGCAATACGTTGCGCTTCTTAATTCTTTATATGATGCTCTATCCAGAGATACAAAGGAAAATGCAACAAGAGCTGGCGCAATCAGCTGACAATAATAACTGGATAAAATACGAGGACCGACTCAAATTCCCCTATACCAATGCGGTGATATCTGTAAGTTTTAACAGATTGTAAAACTTTGTTAGAGTGCATGACCGGAGCTATCGATCACGTTTGAATTGATGGGCAGTAGAAGAGAGAATGGAGGGAGGGAGGCGAGACTGTTCCATTATTCACCATTAAAGCTTCCACTGCAGGAGAGCTTCGGTCAGGCACTCTAAGAATACCAATAAAGATCATTTTCAAAACTTGCTTGAATCGATAAAAATACAGCTTTAAAAATGTGTCTTTAAGGAGACACAGCGTTGTTGCAATTTGTTGGCACAAAATTTAAACCACAGAACAACGCGCGATGTGGAAATTCGGGGACATAAAATCCGCAAACACACATTGATTGTGCCACAAATCAGCTGCGTTCTATATGATGAAGAGGTAAACGATTTTCAGCATACATACCAGGGTTGTGCCGAGTGACTCGAAACTCGACTTTTTCGCCGACTCGAAACTCGACTCGAAGAATTTCGGCCGACTCGACTCGAAACTCGAAATTTTGGGCCGCGCCCGGTAGGGCGCGGCCCAAAATTTCGATTTTTGTCAAAAATAGCGCCGCAGGCGAATTTTTTTCAAAAATTACAATCTTTATTGAAAATTTCACGAATTTTGCCAGCGGAAGACTGTAAAATTCAATGCATCTCCACTTGGTTCTGAAGAATCTGATATAAGAATTTTCAACCGCTCGAGCAATAATCACGGATCTCCGAAGCCGATTATCTCCTCGAAATTTTGAAAAATTGCTCTTTATCAATCACAATTTTTCTCGGCTAAATTTATTGCAACATTATGCTATTTATGCAGAATCTCTTGTTTCTCCTCTCCAGTACATATATTCGTATTCCATAATGTCAGGTGCAATACCTGAGATTTGGAAAAAGGCGGTAATCATCCCAATTCCAAAGAAATAAAATTCTAACAACCCAAATGATTACCGGCCAATCTCCATTCTTTGTCCAACCCTCAAAATTATGGAAAGAATAATTTACGACTCCCTCCTTATCCACTTCGAGAAACATCAGATTCTGCCTAGTTGTCAGCATGGCTTTCGCAAAAACCGTTCAGTTACTACTCAGCTTTTGCAAACTTTCGAAGACTTCTCAACGGCCATTGAACAAAATCAATGGGTCGATGTAATTTACTTCGACTTCTCAAAAGCCTTTGATACTGTACCTCACAATAGACTCTTAGAAAAACTTATATCTTTAGGTGTTACTGGTCAAATGTTAAACTGGATAAAATCTTACCTTTCAGATCGTTCCTTTAACGTAGTTGTTAATGGGGAATTTTCAGAAACTCTTTTGCACTTTTGTACGACCTATACTTGAATTTTCATCTAGTGTTTTCAATCCTTACTACGCTAAAGACATAAACGCCATTGAAAAAGTTCAAAAGCAATTCCTTAAACTCGTTTTTAAACGTTGCACATTTGGAAAGGAACCACCTTCTTATGAAAAACTACTAGAACTTTATAAGATTGAGTCACTTGAGCTTCGTAGGCTAAAAGCAGACTTTGTTCTTTTCCACAAATACATGTTAGGTATCATTCCATTAGAAAACCAAACTGCTTTTAAATTCATCCAGTCCAAAACTCGTGGTGAAAAGTACAAATTCCAAACAACTGCCGCCAAAACTACTTTACGTTTTCAATCGTTTTTCGTCCGAGTCTCTCGTCTTTACGCTAAACTACCTCTAGACATTAGACAACTGAGTTTAAAGGAATTTGTGAGTAAGATCGATCCATACATTACCAAATACTAACTTTATCTCTCTTCAAGTTTAATCTCTGTATGTAAAATGACGATTTCGCTCACGAGTTCCATTGGAGATAATTGACCATCACTTCGGTGAACAGTGAGAGCAATCTCACTAAAAGAGTCCAAAAAGAATTAAGGGAGAAAAAATATGAGGTGTAGGCCGGGGACTCTGCATTAAGTTGTGGGGATGATCCGGTGACGCCCACTCCTAGGCATTACTCTCCTGTCTTGAACTCCAGAAATCTGATTACTTGCAGTTCTCCAAAAAACACTAAATCATGCTTCACAACGTAAATTGTTACATCTGCTTTGAGTTTGAAACCGAAAGAAATACCCCTCTTCCTCAATAAAGGCTTTATTGAAAATCCATCTTCATTGTTGTTGTAATTGTGTATCATTTTCACGTCAGATTGACATCAATTGTAGTCGCATTTTAATGCATAAACGTTATTATTATTTATTATTTTTGCGTTTTAGGACAAAATTAGGCTATGAAGTTAATAACTATTTCCAAAAATTAGTAACAATTTCAGAGATAAAATATTCAAAATTTGGGACATTTTTTGTTCAAAATAACAAAAATTAGCTCAAAAATAGCTGAAAAATAGCCAAGAATAGCTCAGAAATAGCCAAAAACCACCCCTTTTTAGACATAAATTGAATAGTAGTACTAATAAATAACAATTAACAGCAAATTTTAGCAAAAAATTGCTTTAAAAACCGAAAATTTTGACTTTTTGAATCATCAGGAAATTTGACTCGAAAATGACTCGAAACTCGACTTTTTCGTCGACTCGAAACTCGACTCGAAGAATTTTCGGCCGACTCGACTCGAAACTCGACTCAAACTTTTCGTCGACTCGGCACAACCCTGATACATACAGGAAGTGTATCAGAGTTACAAGTCAGATTTCGGCCATATTTTGCCTGGTTTTATACAAATTTTAAAATTAGTACGCACAATTATCATACTATCGAAAGAAATTTTGCTATATCGTTAGGATTAAAAGCAAGCTTAGTAACGAAGAAAGAAGTTGCATTTCCAGCTAATAACGTCCGATTTTAGATATTTCCAAACGCTAAACAATTTGTTCCTGAGCGTTTTCTTGACCAAAGCGGTCAATTGAAGAAAGTCGAAGAGTTCATTCCTTTCTCTGTCGGTAAAAGAATATGTCTAGGGGAATCAATGGCGAGAATGGAACTGTTCTTGTTCACGGCTAATCTGTTTCACAGATACAAGGTTGAATTTATTGTCTTTTTTCAATCAAAAACAGTGTTTTGTAAAATACATGCCAATAATCAACTTTGTTTAATAAAACTCAAAAATTATTTTATACAAACGAATGCTATTGTGAATATGGTTAAATGTATTTTAGATCAGTGTAACGGACGAAAACAATCCACCAAGTGCCGAGCAACAAGCCGGGCTCACTATGAGCACCGTTGCATACAAATGTCGCATAGAACGACAAATATTGTTATAACAGTGAAAACAATCACGCACATCTTTTCTTTCTTGCGTAATAAAATTTGTACATGGTAATTCATTTATGTATTTCATTTTATAATGAAGGCATTTTTGGTACAAGGGAGCAATCGATAACTCAAAACCTCACCAAAGAATATTGCCTTTATACATAGTTTTGTCAAAACTCTGTGTTTTTTAAAGTTTATTTTTATTAAATTGGGCATGTTTTTCTTTGGCGTTATCAATCATTTGGTAGCCATTCAGTAACTTTTCAAAGCGTATATAGCATGCTTACACATTACATGTAACATTACTTTATGATCGCTTTAAGGAAGCACATCTAACAATGTTTTTTGGTTATTTTTAGCAACTTCAATGGATAAATTTTTTAATTTGGCACTATCCAAAAAGTGGCATTGCGCATTGTAGGCACGCTAGCTCTTAAACATACTTTTTACAAATAAAATATGTTTGAAATTCTGCGAGATATGATCGCTCAAATGGAGACATTACCGAAAAATTCGCAAAAATCAAATTTTCCATTTTCGAATGATTTATTTCTTAAAATTGTCATATCTCAGCAACCACAAATGAAAAAAATGTTCTGTAAAAGGTAACTATTTAGAGCGAAATTGCTCACAGTATTGCACAATTGGAAATAGAATGCCTAAGTTTTTTGATACAAAAGGTATAAAAATAGCTCGAAATGGTGATTTTGAAATGTTTTCATGCAATACAAATAACTAATAGTTTTCTGCAAAAGTAAAAATATAATTTAAGTATGGTTGCATAAAATTATGGGTATTTATATTTATAACATATAGGCATCTTGGTACATGTGAGAATCAGATTTAAAAACACCGACAGGAATTTCCGGCCAAACATAGTTTTGTCAAAACTTATATAAATTTTGCACAAAGTTTGTACTTTTTCCAGATTTTCTTCTAATAAAAATTTGGGGCTGTTTTTCTGTTTGCGCGATAATCAATCAATAGCGCTTAAGCCTTGTATTTTGGAATAACTTGAGAAATGGCGTGTCCATTTTCCAGATGTTCACAGCATACAATAATTGATCGTTATCGTCTTTTGCATTCGCGCTTTATGTTGATCGTTCTTACATCTCTTTCGTCCCATTGCTTTTTAACCAATGGTTTGCATTTCGAAATATTACTTATGGGCTTAGTAGACTGTCCCAAATTTCGGCGAATAATATTTCTCTCTGTGAAAAGTGCATCACCATAGCAGAGCGTGAGAGGCCTCTCCATTAAGTTGAACCACGCTGAGCACTTTCTTTAAAACATTGGTGTATCTTTTTAGTCAAAATTAAGTTGAAGTTCGGATTCTGAAACTGCGTATATATTCCAGAAATAACGAAAACAACCATGAACACATTTTCCTTCCACAGAATATTTGCGAAAATTCGCACTAAAAACATATATGTTTCTAATAATTTTAAGTGCTTCAGAAAAAATGGTGTACAAGGCCATGGCCAAGATCATATTTTTGAACGAAAAGCGTGAGGAAGAAAAGTGGATAATCAAGTGTGATACGGACACAACCGTGTTTGATTTCGTGACGAAAGTGTTCAACGAAGCGGATCTTCCTGCGACAGAGTATTTGGTGAAAAAAGTTCGATGCTATGACAAAGAATTCAAAACAAATGTCAACGTCAAATTTGCATATGGAGTCCAGAACAACGGTATATACACTTTGGAATTGCAGCGCGAATCCGGGGTTTGTTTTCTAATAAATTTTGAAGACAGTGATGTGTTTCCAATTAATTAAAGCAAAAAAGTACACCAGTTCTGTGAATTTTTCAATTTCTAGTCGACGTTTTCTATAAAATTGTTAAACTGCCCCACTTTTTGACATTTTTATTTGCCTTCTAGGATTGTAACAATTAAATTCCCAATGTATACTGTGATCAGATTCATAGAAACATATCAGATCTTATACATTTCAGAACTCAGATCCATTGCAGACAATTGCGAACAGTGCCGCAGAAAGTGCTTTGAAAAGTCTCTCTTCTCCGACGGTGTACAAAGAAGTTGAATCTTTGTCTCGAAAACCTTCCCGATGGAATGATTCCATCGCAAGTCAAACTACGTCTAACGCGGGATCTGCTCCTTCGGGGCATTCTACTTTAAAAAGGCCTAAGCGGGAGCCGGATG
Source organism: Ditylenchus destructor (assembly GCA_022814885.1). Taxonomy (NCBI): domain Eukaryota; kingdom Metazoa; phylum Nematoda; class Chromadorea; order Rhabditida; family Anguinidae; genus Ditylenchus; species Ditylenchus destructor. Next base: position 2,651,883 of record JAKKPZ010000007.1, read on the forward strand.
ATGGAGATTCAGATTCCAGGTAAATTAAAATACAGAATGATAAACTAAGAAGGCTCCTTTATCAAGATTAGCTTAAAACCATTTCCCAGTATGATTGATTCAATCGACAAAAGTAAAACTAAAAATTAAGCGAGGTTATATTCACACGAGCTGCCGCTGAACTTGAACGTCAGAAAAGCCGTAATTCAGAAACCTCTGGTACTGAGTCAATGGAAAATATGCAGCAGTCCTTTAAAGAACGTACACAACATGAATCGCCTAGGTCGCATAGAAAGTACACAACATCGCCCAAGAAGATACGCTCTCTACTCGAGAAAGACAGCTCTGGATCCTGGCGCAATAACTCAAACAAGCCACCGGAGCACAGTTCCACTTCTAATCCGAGGCCGCGAAGAAGGCAGAGCAGTGTAAGGAAATTAGTTTGCGTAATAAAACTGTTTAGTTAAGTCTCTTTCGACGGGTCTCTTTTCAAATGGGCTGAAGGAAAGTTAAATACCAAATCTGAGCTTAGATTCCCTGCTTTGCTATGGGCGAGGTTGAATTTAGAAACCACGGTTGTCATAGCGTTACAAGGCGCCAAAATGACGTTTGAATATTGAATTAGTGTTTGAGGGATTCTGAGGGGTTCCAAGTGGGATTCGAGTCAATATGATGAAACCCCTCCATAGTAAATCGACCCCGCTGAATCCAAATCCGGGATCAGATCTGAACTTTGATTTTTGAACTTTTTCCTTTAAAATATAGAAAAATCCTAATTTTAAAGGAAAAAGTTCAAAGATCAAAGTTCAAATCTGATCCCGGATTTGGTCTCAGCGGGGTCGATTTAATATCCAAGGGTTTCATCATATTGACTCGAATCCCCCATGGAACCACTCGGAATCCCTCAAACAATAATTCAATATTCAAGCGTCATTTTGGCGCCTAGTAACGCTATGACAACCGTGGTTTCTAAATTCAACCTCGCCCATATACTTAGTATAATTTTCCTTCAGCCAATTTGAATTTGGTATTAAAAAGTAAAAATAAACAGCGTCATTACGAAATCATGTGGCAGTTGTTGTACGCCAACCTATATATGAACTTAAAATTATGTTGTTGCAAATATCATATCTATAGAATGATTTTTTAGCACTACTTTCTAAATTACATGCCATTTTATACCAGCTGGAAATCAAATCGTGACAAGATGTTTACTCATAATTGCCCGCCTATTTTGGTTGCAGACGTAGAGAAAATTTGTATGGGCTATTTAATAACATGGAATGACTAAAAATACACAGTTTTTTTGATACAAGTCTTTGAAATAGGACGTGCATTTTTTCCCTAACAAATACCGTAAACTCTAATTTAACCCCCCACCTCTAATTTTACCCCTTCCTCTAATTATGCCCCCTCTAGAGGTCGATTGAATAATTATACCCCTTTAATTTCTATACACTTTATATGGATTTTTCGACCCTCTAATTTTACCCCTCCCTCTAATTATCCCCTCTGGAGGTCTATTGAATAATTATGCCCCCGGGGTTAAAGTAGAAGGTTTACGGTATCTGTTTATACTAAAGGTTTTACGAATGACGAAATTAAAGCTTCAAATGAACGGTTGGTCGTCCTTCGCAAAACCTTCAGTACAAACAGATAGGTCTCTTTTTCAGCTTCCACCAGAAAATCGTTATTCTCCATGGATTCAGACTCGCGACCTGTACGTTTCTTGTGGTGGTATCAGTGAATCAAAACGAAATGATGTATGAATTTTATTCCTTTCGAAGTTGTCAAAGAATGCATTTGTTTCAGTTGAAACGCTATTTCGAACAATATGGAGAAGTTGAAAGGATTGTTATTCCGCCGCAATTGATTGGCACTGCATTTGTGAGATTCAAGACACGTGAAAATGCGCAGAGAGCGTTAAATCTGACAAGTGAAAGGTATATTTGGTTTATGTGGTGGAATATTTATACGCATTTCATGGTTTCAGTTTCTTTGATAGAAGTCGACTTACCGTGAATTGGGCAAAGAGCTGGGCGTTTTGAATACTTGAGGAATTTAACAGGAGTTGCAATATTTACATATTGAAATGTTATCCTCATATAAATTTGTTTGTTTTATGTTTTAAAAGAATCTGTATTGTATTGAATTGAATATTTATTCTCAGAGGCATAGTACATACACTGACGTGAGAAATATGAAGAGACAAAACAAGTTATAATGAAGTGGTCGAAGTATGTTGATGTTTATAGCAACTGTAGTAGATTGAGCGCCAGACATAGTATGCGGAGATATCAACTCACAACGTCCTCACCTTTAAGAAGCCAAGTACCGGTAGAATTTCTAATTTAATAGATCGTGTTGGAGGGTGCCTCTTAAGAGTTACAAAGACATAAAATTGTTGTAGGAAAGTATTGTCAGGATTATGCTGTTCAGAGATAACATAAAGTGTTCATAAGCCCAAGAGGCCTGAAAAGCTATGGCGGGAACATGGGTCGCTACTCCATGTTTTTAAACTCCCCTCCAGTTTTGGGGAGTGCCCGCTGCTGGATGTAAATATCCACACGACACGAAATAGCATTAACTCCCCTCTGTAAGACCATGAACACTATCTGTTAAGTTAGAACAGTAAATCAAAAAATAAATCGATAGATGTACGACGATGTAAACTAATAAGAGGCAAGATAGGGGTAGAGATTTAGAGGCTACCGGATACAATGACAACTATAAGGATCTTACGTGGAGCGATATGATGCGTTTCGAGCTAGCATTTGTGGAATTGAAGACATAATGCATTGTATTGCATTAACATTGTGTTAATGGCTCGTCTGTAAACGGATGTTTAGCTCTAACGTCGATTCTCTTGGCCCATAAGACGTGATTCAATTGGAATTGATACTTTTAAAAACATTTATTTTTCTTTGATATATCAATTGAATTAGAAATGGCTAAACAAATTGAATCTTTGATCAAGAATGTCTCTTTTTTTCTTCGACACAATCAGCTCTCGTTCCTCTTCCGCAAATACAGTTTCGAGGTTGATGTCGCCCAACTCAAAAGTTTTCTTGGCTACAGTACCTTCAGTCACGTATGTGTTGGGAATCTTGAATTTAACTTTGCGCGAACCGGGCTAAAATACTAATATTTTACGTAATAAACGGCATGTGTTTCCATGATCTAATGTCTGGAAGTTTATATATTGGGGAAAATAAAAATTATTCCACTAACGTTAAAATGAGTTTAAATGTTTTGTAATATAAAATGGCGTAGAAAAGAGTTCGGTCAGGGCAAATGGCGATTTGAAATTGCGCCAAATAATAATTGCATGCCAAAGGGGTTAAAAGGGGCCGCTGAAAATTTTTAATGAGGGGGATTACTCGGGAGGGGTCTCCTCTAGAGATTGGTAAAAAAATTTGAGTGGGGCCTTATTAGAGTAAAAGTTTTCACAGTCAACACTTTTCCCTATTAGAAGAGACTCTTTTCCTGATGCTGAACAGAGCCTCTTCTAATAGGGAAAAGTGTTGACTGTGAAAATTTTTACTCTAATAAGGCCCCACTCAAATTTTTTTACCAATCTCTAGAGGAGACTCCTGCCGAGTAATCCCCTTCATTAAAAATTTTCAGCGGCCCATTTTAACCCCTTTGGCATGCAATTATGATTTGGCGCAAATTCAAATCGCCATTTGCCCTGACCGAACTATTTTCCACGCCATTTTATAACACAGTCAACCTTGGGTTAAGTTCCGCCCCACGGGGAGGCCATCAGGGTGGAACTTAAGTGAACTGAAGAAGCTCCTCCTTTATGTCAGTGCTGCCGGAACTTAAAAAGTGGAACTTAACCCAGGGAATTCTATAAGGGTTTCCATACATTTTTGGCCGTTCCAAAATAAAGTGGAACTTAAATCAGGGTGGAACCTAAGGTTATACATTCAACCCAAGGTTGAATGTATAACTTTAGTCATGGTATATGTATTGATATAAGTATATGTACATCGGGTAACCAATGCCAAAAATTGACTTTAGATTCTTTTGAGAAATTAAAATCCTACAGGGGTTCAAAATTGAATCACATGAATACCTTAGGGCTTTTTAATTTTTGTAGGTAGTTTTAAATATTTCGCTGCCACACGAAATTTCATCCATTTTGTGAGTTTCGTAAGAAAACGTCGACTTACTTTCAGACCATCGTCACAGTCGTGATAGACCTGAAATGTAGCATTTATATTATGGTAGTGTAAATCTCATAGACAATGTCAGTTGACATTTGTTATAAAGAGGATTATCAAAATTAGATTTTAATCAATTGAAAACTGAAAGTTTTTGTGATTAAGAGTGATGTTGTTGGGTTAACGAAACGCATTGTAAAGAATGTAAAGCAAAACTCTTTCGTACCTCTTTAACATTCTAGAGTAAGAAATTGCATTATTCTCTTGCTTTTATTTACAAAAGTTATACTATGTTAAACAAATGCTTTAAATTTTTTACCTAGTTGATTGAGCAAAACAACTTTAGTAGTAACCAAAATATTTTTCTCGATCTTGAAAGCGAGCAACTTTAAAACAACCTTGAACACAACATCTATTCCGGTCAACTCCGTAGTAGTTCCTTTCAATTTGAACTCTCCGTTAGAATCAGTGTATCCTTGGTCTAACACATCATCCGGGTCAGGTCCTGCATATGGCATTTATTATGTTTCAATAATGTAAATTTTTAATACCTGAATCTTCGTCGAACAATTTTATTCTGACATTGTTAGCAGGTGCGTCTCCACAACGGAGTTTTCCATGAACCGCAATAGCTTGGTGCCGAATTGCTTCAACGGAAGCCAACGCAAGAAGTCCAAACAGTAAACATAGTGAGAATTTTCTCATTTTAAAATGTCCTGTAAATTGCAAATAAATATATGTAGATATTATATAAAACATAGATATAAAATGTATATAAATAAATATACGTATACAAGATCATATAATGCAACATTAAATATTCGTTGAATAATATTCAACATTTGCTTAGCAGATGATACCGTAAAAGGAGTTTATCCGCAATAGATATAGAATTGACGCCAATTATTTTAACTATGAATGAGATTTAATTTGCGAAATAAGAAAACTGGCAACTTTTGGGACCCAGTTCTGTGGTTTTTCGTCCTTGGAAAGTACAAAGTTGCCGGGTTGAATAACCACATTTGTTAGGGAGCTTATCATTTCGGGAAGCTGAAGGAGTTAGCTGATCGAATGATAACGAATTAGTGCTTATTTATTCTGATTTGTTATGATAAGAGATGTTTGTTGACTGTTATTACAGTTAGTGGCTCAAAAGTACGAATGATTTTTGCTCAATAGTACAGGTATGTTGGAAGTTATTAAAGCACAAATTACGTAAAATATTCGGGATATTAGAAGCATAATATTTTTATACATATAAAGATCAACCGTTTTTGAAAAAAATTTGTTGTCAAGGTAAATAAATATTTTTACAAATACATTTTTGATCCAAGTCTACTAAATCACAATTATGATCCTTAGATTTTTCAAACATATAACTTGACGTTTTAAACCCATAAACTTTATTCTTCGCCCAACAAAGTTTGGCAAATGGCATGGCCGAGTTGTGTGGTCGATCAAATAAATCGTTTTTCGCTGTTTTTCGCTTATTCCGCTATAATTTGCCAGATTTGTCAGGCGACGCTGACAGTTCCATAATTTGTGGGATAATAAATTTTTACAATTTCTTATTATGTAGCAAAATTTATAGTACGTTTTGAATAGCAAAAGTATTACTAGGTTAAAAAGTAATAATTATATCCCTTTTTTCCGAGATATACAGTCAACCCCCGATATAACGCGTCCCCCGATATAGTGCGCTTCTGGTTCCGCACTATATTGGGGTTTGGCTGTATTGCTTACTTTTGCTTGTCATATCTTTAGCCAAAAATATCTCTTGTCAGTTTGATCAAACTTTCGCATTTTCCGGAAAAGGATTTTGACTTAGACCTCACTCTCTAGCGATATTTTTGGGTTTCAAGGAAATATTTTAGAAAACCGGAAATATTCGTGATAAATTAATGAATGTTTTGTACAACAAAACTTGTATTCCACGAACGCTAATCATACTTATGTGATATCATCCGTGTTACACGGATGCAAATCTGTAAGCATGTCACCAAATTCCCAGATAGAACTATCGGATCTTTTATTGGCCGCTTAAAACATTTTGCATTGATGAGGAAAACCGTTATGGAGAAACCATTGCATAATAGGAACAAAATTAGAATAATTAGACGGCACGTAATGCTTTATCTTTTAAAAGACAATCGTATATTACAAAATTATTGACATAATTATTTGATTTCAATGCATCCATTCTGATTAATGCAAAATGTGTAAATAATTTCAAATGACAAACACAATATAATTTCAAAGAATATCTCGTTCTTCCTTCGGGAAAATCTGAAATTGACTCAGTTAGCCCACTGCCATAGCAGATCTTAACTAACCGTTTCTAGGTTCAGTTTGCCAATGTCGAACACTTTCTTCGCGTTTCCGCCAGCAGAAACATAGGATGAGGGAATGCGGAATTTCACTTTGCGCTGGCCTGGCTACAAAATTAATTTATTTGTTTCTTTTCTACAAACAAATATAACAGAATGGACTGACCATGATTCCGTCGTCGCAGTCGTGATCTGTAATTTAAAGCAACAAATGCAAATAAGTGATAGAACGCAAATTTGTATGTAGATATAATTTTTTGGCATTTTAAATTACCCCAAGCACTGTGATTAATATAAATCCCGGTCATTCTACCAACCATCACCCTTATTCTATTTTTAGAGGCGACTGAGTTCTATAAAATGTAACATTTTGTGGCCGAGAAATTCTAAAAGCTTGCAAACATAAATTTTTCTTATTGAAGTGCCGGTGAAGTTTCTCTGAAGGGATAATTATAGGAAATTTACAGCGCATTGACTAAAAAATTATGCATTATCAAACATTTCTATGCATTTAAACGATAGAAATTTACTCACAGACTTTGAGCACTGGGTCTATGCTCGTCAATTCCCGGGTGGATCCCTTGAGATGGAAGAAGCCGCTCGAATCAGTATAGCCTTCGTCCAGGACGTCGTCCGGATCGGGACCTAAATAGCCAGAAATAAAAAGTTTCTATAGATAGCCTTCCGAAAACTTTCAAACTAGTGAAATAATTTTTGCTCTGTTCTTCTTCGTGACATCAAATGGTTGGTGAAAAATTTGACTATTATTTGACACTTCACATAGATCGAACAAAATTACGATTATAGAACAATATTCAAACGATGGAAAATCGGACCAGTGCTTTCGTTGGAATGTGGCATTTATCGGCACGTTTTTATCTACACACCTTTTTTATTATGACGACTACATATTACGTTTTTTAGCTGCATCTCTTGGTATAATATTTTTCATCAATTTTCAACATATTTCTTTTACAACTTGGAGATTTCGCTAAGCGTCTGATTGAACAAATGCCAATCCGACGGATTGCATTACAATAAACGCATTAAGATAATGCTATGTATAAACGAATACCGTCGTCCTCGTCCCACAACTAAAACTATCAGAATTTGATAAGGTTAAAACTTTGGAAAATACAGAAACTGAACCTTGACATGTACTCCGGAAGCGGCATCAGCACCACACATGAGAATACCTTTGACAGCAACTGCTTGCTGCCTCATAGCTAATGCTCCATAGCTGCCGAATATGGTTACAAAGAGGAATACACAAATTAGCTTCTTTGGAGTCATAGTCCTAAACGTAACATTTTGTAGTAATATTCAGAAATCATGTATTGCCACAGAGATACCAGACATACCATACCAAGTGATATCACACATTTATCATTATTGGGTCGCTTAAGTGGAGGGACTCATTTGGACTGTGTCCAACTCAACCATTTTGGATACCACATGGATAACGGACACTAACTGTTCGTTAAAATTCTTGACTAAATATCAATTTAGCGATATTTGAAATTTTTTTCTTCATGGTTCTGAAGAACCAAACACGACCACAAGTAATGGCTCAGAAAATACTGGATTTTTTAAAATCATTAAAGAACGATTTTTGGGATTCTAAATAATATAACGTTTCTAGAAACGCAGAAAAAAGGAAAATTTTGATATAATAATATTAGTTAAAGATAGCTAAAGATAACAATACTCCCTTTTTATTATCTATAATTATGATCTACACCATTTTTCTATAATTGTGATTTTGCGTTTTTGGGTATTGGCCCGGTTGCGATAAATTCTTGAAAGAGCTGAGTCTCCAAAAATATTTCCTGACAGATGGTAGCAATATGTTCTACACATTCTAAACTCTCGAAGCAAAGCATATTTCACATAAAGTGCATATAAGGGCTACGTTAAAATACAAAAATTTGAATTGTAACTGAAACCGTTCATAAAGTTACATATTTTCTAGAAATATAATATTACAAATAATATATTTCCTTTACGTTAATCCCAACATTAATAAATTTATGTTTCCGGGGCTGAATAAGTTCATTTTCCGCCAAAGTAAGATTTTACTGACAGAAATCAAAGACTAAATATGATTAAGATGATATTCCAAAGATGAATGCTTTTATCATTCGGTGTATAACGGAATGTCACATTGAAGGGCACATTAAAAATATATAATCGAAAGGCGTCATTGGTTAGAGTCGAGCAAAAAGCTTTTCGTCCTTGTCATTATTGCTAATGATAACGGCGGACTATCACTATTATCAATAAAATAGCCACCATTTCCTGAGTTGTCAATCGGAACCATTTCGGTTGAGTAGAATCGATGTAAACAATTTCAGGATTCAGAAAAAGTGCTATGCACTATGGTCACTGTCATTAGATTTTTGTGACAAAGTATAGAAGTATAGATATGCATAGTTTATGCGAAAATGTTTATTATATCTGTGTCAAGGTAGCAAAATTCCAGAAAATATTAATCATGCAGGAACACAGTTATATCTAAAGCAATGCGTCATCAAAGGTGTATATAAATAAGACGAGCTACCGTTCGAAATGGTCTAGTGCTCCTGCTATTGTTCCATAATTTTTTATATCCAATTAATGAATGTTTTTCAGAAATAGCATAGCGTTTAGCAAAATTGTACCAAAAGCCCTTTTAGTGCAGAAAACATATTGTCTGGATAAGAAAAAGTCGTTAGTGCGAAGAATAGCATTTTACCTGTCAGAACAGGTAAAATACATCATCAAATGTGTTGTTATTATTAAGTTGTATCTGAATAAAGGTTAATAGTAGTAAAATGTCACATGATTTTCAGAAACAGCTCGAGGCTCACAATTATTACCGAAGTGAAACGTAGTATCGATGTTAGACGTGAGAATTTATGCTGGAAATAATTGACAACAATATATATCTTTATAAAAGTTTTTTTTATATTTATTGCGTTATGTCAATCGAAGTGTAATTGTTAAATTATTTTATTTTCCACTGCAACACTGTCATATGCATATTCTTTTCCACAATCGACAGCATTTGAATTCTACCCAGATAATTATCCTAGAAGGCACTTTTTGCAAAATAAATCATCTTTTACAAAAAGTAACTTTCTAGAATAATTATGTCTTTTACCGTTTGCCTAAATAACATTGATTCCCAAATGGTATTCCAACATTGAAAGTGCGATTTAAATTCCCGCCAAAATAATTGACTCTCTCGTATCGCGTTTGTTTTTAGCCAACAAAGCGAGATGAGCGTACTTTAATCCCAGACACTAACTTGTTTTCTTATTTCTTTCATTTTTTCTTTTAAAATATTTTAAGTTTTATGAAATATTTCTAATCATAAGTTTTAGAAAAGTATTCAAAGCCTTTATTCAGTGCCCAATGACTATCACTCGCAAATTTCTGCAAATTGGACCTCGTAAATTGCAAGTGTGCGGCCGATTGTGCATTCATACAACTTCAAGTGTTGCTCAAGCACCTTCACCGGTTAAGCAACAGACTTCTCAACAAGGTATATATGTGAGAGCCACTCGCGCAATTCCGAACGTGGTCCTCGTCGATGCCGTCAGAACGCCTTTTACTGTTTCAAATACGCATTACAAGGAGCTGATGGCTGTTGATTTGCAGAGACACTCGCTGAAAGGTTAGACATTTTGTTGGATTTCGGATTCAAGTACGGTGATTTTGTCTTCACTCGAAAGGAACTTATTAGGTCCGTAAAAAGAATTTTCACCGAAAGAATTGGACTGTATAAATTTTATAAACCTATTTATTTTTCAGCGTTAGTGGATCGCACTGCAATACCTTTCTCGGACATCGGACATATCGTCTGTGGATGTGTGATACAGGAGTGTAAAACCAGCAACGTTGCCAGAGAAGCAGCTCTTACAGCCGGATTCCCTGACTCGGTAACTATTTAATAAATACTCCTAATTCACTGTAATTGGTTAATTTTTTCAAACATGCTTCTCTTAACTATTTTACTAATGAGTATGTTTGTTTAAAAGACCGAGTAATGTTATTAAATAATGAGTCACATTCGGAATTCGCCCTTAATGAATTTCTGAAAATACGGATTCAAAAAACACACACTTAGTAACTTTAAAATTCCAGCTGATGCAATTTTCAGTGATGCTAAAGGACGTGTAGTAAAAATGATATTTAGATCCCAGCGCACACTGTGACATTGGCGTGTATCTCTTCAAGTCTCTCGGCGCATAATATCGTCAACATGATCGAAACAGGCTATTGCAACGCGGGTATCGCTGGAGGAGTAGAGCTGCTCTCTGATGTACCAATTAGATACAACAGGAAGGTATGAATGAAAATGCGTATTACTATACGATGTCTAAAAAATGTTTACTTTATAATTTGGCTTATAGGCTCGGTCGGCAATGCTTGATTTGCAAAAGGCAAAGACTTTTGGCAAAAAATGGGATTACGGTACCACCATTTTGAGCAATTTATTAAAGCCAGAGCTGCCAGCCGTAGCTGAATTTGTTTCGGGAGAAACGATGGGCCACAGCGGCGACAGGCTTGCTGCAGCCTTTGGGGTGTCAAGAAAGTTAGTTTCATTTTATTGTTTGATCTGTAAATTTCAAAAACAAAAAAATTTGATTCAGAGTATAATTTTCCATTAGGATGCCCAGAAATTCTAAAGTTTCAAAGTCCAACGAATGTTGGAATTTTCAGATGATTCCAGCAATATTGCCGGTAATAAAGCTGGAGCAATAGGAAACTAGTTACTTCTTATTTCTAATAAGTTGTTGGAGGAAAATTTATTTTATATGAAATTCACCACAATTTTTTAATAAACCTAAGGCTATTTTTATTGCGTCTATGATTCATTTTATATACTTTGCTATAATTTGTAGAGAGCAAGATGAATTCGCAATTCGCAGCCATACTCTCGCCGACAAAGCATTTAAAGAAGGAAAGCTTACGGACATAATGCCCGTATTCGTGGATAAAGGCAAAAATAAGACTACCATCTCGAAGGATACTGGCGTCCGTATTTCTACCATGGAGCAATTGACTAAGCTTAAACCAGCTTTTGTGAAGCCGCATGGAACGATTACAGCTGGTTAGAGATTGCATAATTTTCAGTTAAGAAATATGTCCGAATAGTTCTGGTCATGAACAAGTCAAATGAAAACAACAACGAGAACCTTTATCTTTTGTATTTTTTATAGGCTACATTTTCAGGCAATGCCTCATACCTAACCGATGGTGCTTCGGCTGCCCTAATAACTTCGGAGCAATACGCTATAGAACATGGTTACAAACCGAAGGCCTATATCAGAGACACTCTCTTCGTTGCTCAAGATCCAAAGGATCAGCTATTGCTATCTCCTGCCTATGTTATACCGAAAATTCTGGCAAAGGTGATTTTTGACAATTATTTTTATCCTGAAACAAAAATGACATCGAATTTCGTTCTTTTCCTGTTTCCTCTCATTTTCTGTGTAGGATCACTCAATAGACGAACTTGCTTTTTGCACAAATGCATTAGGAAATTGAACCTGTAAATGCCAAAAAACCTAAATGCCTTCAAGGAAACAGTGGAATTATATTTTAGAACGGATTATCTCTAAAAGACGTGGACGTGTTCGAAATTCATGAGGCGTTTGCGGGACAAGTTTTGGCAAACCTGAATGCAATGGACTCCGACTGGTTCTGCCAGGTTGTTTATTTATACTTATTAATGAATCCGGTTGTCAAGCTGAGCTCTCTTTTTCAAGTTTTAGCTCGTAATTTTTCGAGGGATTGACAATTCTATGATTGAAATTATTTTGAATTTATAAAATGTTTGGCAATCTATATGTTTTCTTAAATTGAGCAAACTAAAATTTGGACTTATAAGGTATGATTTCAGAAATATATGAAACGTCCAAGCAAATTCGGGCGCGTTCCATTGGAGAAAACCAATTTGTGGGGAGGCAGTTTATCGTTGGGTCATCCTTTCGGAGCCACTGGAGTGCGTCTCTTGGCTCATGCTGCAAATCGACTTATTGCTGAAGGTGGACGGTATGCGGTCATTGCGGCTTGCGCTTCTGGCGGACATGGCGTTGGTATGCTCGTAGAAGCGTATCCTCAGAACTAGCAAGAAGGAACCCGAAGCCAAAATCTCAAAGCCATATAATATTGTTAGATATATACTTTTTGCTTGTTTTTGTTATTTATATGCAACTAATGGGTTTTTTGAAAATGGATAGAAATATGTGTATATTTATTTATCTCGTGTAATACTTAGGCATTCTTTGGGGTTAAGATGAAGGTGAGAATTCTTAAATAAATAACTCAAATGTGTACACTATTGACTAATAAATTATTTTGGCAATACTAGAAATTTTATTTTGACTTATAAGAGTTTCACTGACTCAAATGTGCATACGTTAGTAAAGAGTATAATATTTCTTTTATGTTCTATTGTTCAGCTCAAATCTTCAATTCTAAGATCAGAGTAAAAGATGAACAAGGCGTTGTCTAGCGGAGTGATCTCCCGCTTGGGTGCTATTAAAACGGCTCTGCAGCGAGGTAAATTTAACAACTTTGCTACTTGGAAAATAAAAGTAGTTTACATGCTTATGTCGGATATTACTAAGATTCACGTGATGCAGACTAATGTCATTTTAAATTTTGCTCAAACCCCTTATTTACTCAGCACAATTTAATGGATTGTTAACTCGTTACTGTTCCTATTAATTTATACCGGCGAGGAAAAGATATCTGCCGTTAATTCTTCCGTTTCACAAATTTGCCTCAGAAAGTAGAAAAAAACGAAGGAATTAGTGGTCAAAAAGGCTCTCTACATATTCGTAGAACGGTAAATTCGTAGAACGGCATATTCGTAGAACGGTAAATTCGTAGAAAATTTCTATTTCGCAAAAATCGTTGGGTTACGGCTCAGATTTTTGACCCTATATAGGTTTTCGACCATGCTGAGTCCGAATCTTAAGTCGGTTTTGGCGTGGAGTATACTGTAGTACCACTTTCTGGCATTGTGCCCATTTTTGTTTACACATCGGAGGGGTTAAAATGCGTGAAATCGTCTTCCCCGGATTTTCTGGTCGCATATCCCCCTAAATCGACTCCGGGGAGTTCAAATCCGGGCTCAGATTTAGCCTGGTCCCGCCACGAAAGTTGGGAAAATCGCATTTTTGATACATAATGGCCAAAAAATGGCCGTTTTTGACGCGCATTTTAACACCCATTTTAACGTAGCGGGTAAGGTAGCTTTGGGGGTTTTACTTGAATTTTTACGAACGCCAACGAATGCCAAAGTGGTAAAGACACCCCTTTGGATAATTTTAATTTTACCATAGGCTTTCTAGGGGGTCCCTCTAGTGGATCCGCAAAAAATTTTTGAGGAGGGGGCCAATTAGGGGGTACTTCGACGTTCAAAACATGTTTTTCGAGAAACTTTTGGCGGGAAAACCAAAAAGTGCATTTTTAGAGCCAAAAATAGCCACTTATGAAAAAATGCAAAATGTAAACCCCCCATATTCCGTAAGAGTTAGGTAAGAAAAGTGCGCTTAGAAAAATGATATCGTCCATTTTTAGCGAGTTATGGCGATTTTCAGTGAAACCCCCCAAGTGTAACTCCCCCAAGTGTACCTTACCCGTTAAAATTGATTGCATATTCATGATCAGCGTATCTTAAAACCCCTAAAAACACATTTGGCGGACTTTCCGAAAAAATTTCATTTTTGGTTATTTTTGACCATAGGAGGTACCACATGGATTTTGAAAAAATCGATTTTTTGAAAATGTGGAAAATTCTTCTGCAATGACTGTTTTTAGGGGTAATTCGATGCGCTGATTCCGAATCTGCAGTTAGTTTTAACGTAACGCGTCAAAAATTGAATTTTTTTGCAGTTTTTCATCTCAAGTTCGAATCCCAGGTCGGGGTTTGGACACTTGGGGGGAGTTACACTTGGGGGGGGACAGTTGGGGGGAGTTACACTTGGGGGGTTACAGTTGGGGGGAGTTACACTTGGGGGGAGTTAGTGTTGGGGGGCTTTACCCAAAACCCCCAGGTGTAACCCCCCCAAGTGTAACTCCCCCCAACTGTAATTCCCCCAAGTGTAACTCCCCCCAAGTGTAACTCCCCCCAACTGGTATTGCCATAGTAATTTTGAAAAACCTATAAAAAGTACCCAAAATTACCATAAAAGTACCTTATATGGTAATTTTTCGTGCAGAATTCAACTCTCATACTCCCAAATGCTACTGCCATTGTGTTTTTAATATTTCATTCCAATTTCCACTTTCAATACTTTGTTCAAAGTAGCGCTGTAGTTATATAATTGGCGAACTGTATACATTATTCAATGGAATTATCTAGAGTCGCAGTTGATTTTATGCTAATAGCCGTATTTGTGCCGTTGATTTTGATTGTATTTATGCATTGATCTCATGTCAAATCTATTTTATGTCATACAAACTCTCATTTATCATGTTTAGGCTCAATGGCGTCACAGAAGAAGCGTCGAAAGGATTACCTGGAATCGAACGGTGTTCCGGTTATTTTCGTATCGTCAGTGAAAGGGCAAGCAAAAGCTGTAACGGTGCTGGACGACTCAACTCAATGCTACACCTGGTCCAAATCGGGGCGAATCGATCGTCGGAAGGACAAAACAGAGGTATCGTATTAATTTTGATAATTAAAATTTGTAAATAATCTGTCTTTCTTTAAACATTTCTCTGGAAGTTCGTAAAAAATTATTGCATGCTATGTTTTTTAAAAATATATAATATGTTTTAGATTCAAACCTTTGTTTGCACGACTTGCCGCGCGCTCAATGCTAAAGCAAATCAGGGGCTAGTAAAGAAGACGAATATCGATTTGCCAACGAAGAAGCTGATCAAGTTCGAGGACGGCCATGCCGAGTGGGTCTCCAAAGAATATCACGACGAACACGTGCGGGGCTGTGTGGCTCAAGACAGCGACAAGGTAGTTAAAGTTTTATATATTTCAAAGTTCTATTATCGGATTTATAGGTATTGGCAGAAGGATTGGTACAGGATCAAATAAACACAATCTCGACGGGACTCCTCAAATGCACAGCGAGTGCGGCTGTCAAAGGAGTAGAGAACAAGCTCACGCAATTATACGCTAATAAAGGACAAGGTATTTTGATTGTTTTATGTGACATATTGTATAAATGTAATTTCAGATAGATTTAATGCGATCCGAGATCACGTCAAAACATCGCAGGAGACATTGCAGAAGCGATTTCAGCGCGCCAACAATAGGCGCTATAAAAGAATGTCAGATTATCACACAATCATGAAGGATCAGTTCGAGAAATACCGTTTCACCCTCAGAAGCGAGAAAATCGTGGATCCAAGAAACGAATTTTATCAAGAAAAGCTGCTAATCTGTCAAAGTAAGATTTAAATTAATTACAATTGATGAATTACTGAATGTCAAAAATTGAATATTTTTATTGAATTGAATTGATGTTTTGAAAGAATTTTTGAAAGACATTTTCATTTACTAATTTGTAGATAGAAACATGATGTTGTTCGGATCGAAAGCTCAACTCGATATGCTGGCGAAGTCGGAATATCTAGTGTGCGATGGTACATTCGCTACGGCACCAAAGAAGACGATGCAAACATATCGCGTCTTTGCGCAAATTGAAAATAAAGAAATGGGTTCGTACTGCTTCGCGCCAGCAATCACCTGCTTGCTAAAGAACAAGACTCAGGCCACTTACAAAGCGATGTGGATCAAGAGTAATTTTTAGTTATTAGTATTTTTTTAGTTATCAAGAGTAATTTTTAGTTATTCTTATTTTTTTAGTTATCAAGAGTAATTTTTAGTTATTATTATTTCTGTTTGTATATTTAGTCCGAGAAGAATTACAAAGCCATGGATGGGCGCTCAATGCCAAATTCACTTTTTTCGACCAAGAACCTGCTTCGTGGAAGACTTTCCGCAGCGTATTCCAAAAACCAGTGAAATTATGCTCGTTTCACTTTAAGCAGGCTGTACACAGAAAAGTAAGGTTAAATTTCAATAAATTCTTCAAATTAATTCAAAATAACTGCACAAATACTTTAACTTAAACTTCAAACTGCCAAATACTTTAACTTAAATTCAAAATGCTTTAATTTCAGCTCGGAACACTTGGCCTGCGTAATGCTTATCAGCATAATGACCATGTCTTTACACTGGTTCGAATGGTGGGAGCCATTATTCATGTGCCAGCAGACAGATGTGAAGAAGCCGTTGATTGTGTTCAAAATTGGATCGACAAGCTGTTTGGACAGGAGGAAGCAGAACTCAGCTTGAAATTGAATCAGTGGTTGCAATACATAAGGTAAGCAATTAATTAATTACAAAAAAAAGAGTAGGTATTTATTTGCAGAGATTATTGGCTCAAGTTGGATCGATCGTTTTTCTCTCTATTTGATCTTCCGGCAGAAGCCCCCAAAACAACAAACGTAGCTGAGTCTTATCACGCCAATTTGGTTCATCATTTCCGTTCGAAGAAGGTCACGCTTGGCACCTGGATTACCGATTTCAGGGATCTACACAATATGGAAGTACTTATTTGCGAGGATGTAATTCGGGGTTAGTGAACTTTAGAATCTTCCTTACTGTGTCATTCAATAATTAATGTTATAGGCAAAGAAATTCCCGTGCATCTCAAAGAGGAGTATCGACGGAACGCAGCTGAGATCGAAGAGGCCAAGCGACAACTGCAGGATGACGATCTAGAAGGCATATTCGATGCCTCACACAACAGTTCTATGGAAAGCGTAAATACGGCGAAACTCGGACAGTATCTGGTTGTCGTTGGAGCACATATGGGCAATTCAGGTAAAGTTTTAACATTTAAATCTAACATAATTCTATATTGAAATAAGTATTCGAAAATTCAACTAGAAAATGTATTTTACCGGTTTCAGAAAATAACAAGAGACGTATTGCTGAGACTGGGACGGAGGATCCCGAGATCGTTGAAGAAGAGAACGATGAAGAAGAATACGATGAGAACGATGAACCATTGGATGAGAATTACCGCGGAATGGAGTCAAGCATCGAGCTAGAAGAGAGTGAATCGGATGACGATGATAGTCAATAGTGCAGTTACAATATAGTTAAAAATTTTTGATTTCTTTTACATCTGTTATAGTTATGATCTGGTCAAAAATAAAACTTAGTTTGTTTAATACAATACATAGAAATTGGAATGAAATATTAAAAACACAATGGCAGTAGCATTTGGGAGTATGAGAGTTGAATTCTGCACGAAAAATTACCATATAAGGTACTTTTATGGTAATTTTGGGTACTTTTTATAGGTTTTTCAAAATTACTATGGCAATACCAGTTGGGGGGAGTTACAGTTGGGGGGAGTTACACACTTGGGGGGAGTTACACTTGGGGGGAGTTACACTTGGGGGGTTTTGGGTAAAACCCCCCAACGTTAACTCCCCAAGTGTACCCCCCCCCAACCCTAACTCCCCCCAAGTGATCCCCCCCAACTGTCCCCCCCAAGTGTAACTCCCCCCAAAGCTACCATCCTCCCCAGGTCGGGTAATATATTTTTTTATCGCGAAAATACTGTGTTTCGTTAAAAAAACCCCAAATTCTTGTTCCCCGAATCGAAACTGATTAAAAATGTGGACTCGCCATACTCGTAAACGAGTTAAGCTTCAAAATGGTGTAATTTACGGCCATTTCCAGCCAAACAACGTCAAAAAACGTAATTTTCCTAATTTTCGTTGCGCGTCTATCCCTGATATGAGCTCAAATTTGGAGTCCCCGCATCCGACAATGGTATACCACCGAAAATCCCGACGTTTTATCGACAATAAACTTGCATTTTCTGAAAAACACAAAAATTACCATTTTTCGGCAAAAAAATCTTAAAAATTTCATAATTCAAAAAATCTCTGAGAAGTTATTGAGTTTTGATTAAAAAGTAAAAATTATGGACCTGGCCTACAATATAGTATAAGTGAAATTTAGATGCTATCGTAATTTTTCAAAATATGGAACCACAAAGTTGACATATTTTCTATAGAAAAACGTAAAGTATGTCAACTTTGTGGTTCCATATTTAAAAAAAATTACGATAGAATTTAAATTTCATTCGTCTAATTTGGATTCTCCGCATCTGAAAATGGTATAATCCCAAAATTCTCGACATTTCATCAACAATAACACGCATTTTCTCAAAAATACCATCAAAATGGACATTTTTTGCAAAAAAATCTAAAAAAAATTTTTGTAAAAAAAAACTTTCGGTGAGTATGTCAGTTTTTTTGAAACGTAAAAATCTAGCACCTGCCCAACATTTGGTTATCAATGAAATTTTAAGGAAACCTTTTTTATTCAAAATCCGGAGTCCCAAATTAGACATATTTTGTATGGAAAAACGCAAAGTATGCCTACTTCGGAACCCGAAATTTCGAATAAAAAAGGGTTCCTTAAAATTTCATTGATAACCAAATGTTGGGCAGGTGCTAGATTTTTACGTTTTCAAAAAAACTGACACACAAAGTTGCTATTTGGCAAAAAAGATAAAAATCCTAGAGCTTACGAAATTCTCACACAACAATATGTTAAAATATGAAAAAACTTCGGAAAACTGATATACCGTACCCGTATCATGGTATAGCCTACTGCCCGGTTATAAAATTTCTTCGGATTTGTGATCAGCGGCCCCAAAAAACCTCAGAATACCAAATTTTAGACAATGATCACGTGAGAAACTACGAAAAACAGCATACCATACCCCGTATCATGCCATAGCTTGGTGTCGGGGTTCAAAATTTCTTCGGATTCGTGATCAGCTCCTCAAAAAACCCCAGAATACCAAAAATCAGGGCAAGGTCGTGTAAAAAACCTTGAAAAATAGCATACCGTACCCATATCATGCATTTTTTGTATCTCGGAATCAAAACTAACTCCAGATTCGCGCTCAGCGTGGTCGAAAACCTATATAGGGTTGAAAACCTGGTCCAGGAACCTTCAATTCTAGCGAAATTCCAATAAGCCATCAATTTTCCTAAGCAAAAATGGGCACAATGCCAGAAAGTGGTACTACAGTATACTCCACGCCAAAACCGACTTCAGATTCGGACTCAGCATGGTCGAAAACCTATATGGGGTCAAAAATCTGAGCCGTAATCCATCGATTTACGCGAAATAGAAATTTTCTACGAATTTACCGTTCTACGAATTTGCATTCTACGAATATGCGTTCTACGAATATGTAGAGAGCCGTCAAAAATACACGCAACATAGACAATATTGGCTAACTCGAAGTCACTCATCAATTTTCGGCCGTTATAACTCTTACATTAGAAAGGAATTAAAATAAATTGTTTCCCCAAAGCTGTTTAAATACCTTCCGAATCGCTACAAAATAGTTTATAACAAATGTGTGAGAAAGTAGCTGTCCTCCAATGCTAACAATTAAGGTATTTGATTTTTCCAGTTTCTAAACCCGGGTGAAAAAGTTATTGTTTGCTTCATACTTGAAACAATATTTATTTTATAATCACATTTATTTTATAGTGAGACAACCGAAGCGCTCTGCGTCAGATGTTGCCCATCACGGTCATGATTTCAATGCGGGCCCTCCTATCACGTATGACTATTGGCCTATTCCGTGCCAGCCATACCAAAAAATCTACGGAGAGCTGCAAAAGAAATTCAATATGTATTTGATCATGTGTAAGTGAATTCTATATGCGTTGCAGTCTATCTCGAAAATCACCCCACATTGAAAAGCCGGACTTAGTTCCGGCCCGAGTCCGCTTTGTGGAATTGGACCGAAAAATAAAGCTGACCGTTTCCGATGGGTTTGGCCCGAGTTTCATGTTGGAACTAAGGAATTTTTCCGTTGTAAATTGAATAATTTGGAATAAATTTTTGCTAATCATGTCAATTTGAAAAATTTACGCATGTGGCGCTATTTTCGGTTTGTTGTATTTATATTTATTTTCATAGTATTTCTACTAATAAATTGTGCATTGGTGACAACTTTTCTAAAAGTTATTCCATTCGTTGTAATTTGAAGTAGAGTAGGCAATTTTATTTCAACCTATGGCAAAACTTTAATACCGAAAGAATAATTGAAATGTTGCGTTTGTGAAGGAATTCACAGGGAAATGAATTCCTTTCATGAAACCAATATTATTGAGATATACACTGTAATCCGAACGCTTATTATTATATTACTAATGTGAAGTCCATTTTTTATTTAAAGTTCTACCGAGAAAATAATTTTTGCATTTTAGCGAGCGTGGTGTTTGCGGGATCTGTGTATCTCTGTATCTACATGAACGCGTTCAATAAGGACTGCTTCCTCCACCCTGACACTTACCGATATCGTAATCACCCCGAAAAATTGATCAAGAATGTTGCGAAGCCGAGCGACTGAGAAGAGAGGGATCGAAATCCAATCTAATTTTCGGCGTCCAGTGAAAAACATCGATTTTGATCCGTAGAATATTGCCTGAACTGTGTTTAAATAAAGTTTTCTAGGAACATCAATCGTTTATGACAATAATTGTATAACTTATTTACTGTAAGAATATTCTATGCAAATTATTTAGTTGCTGTCCATATCACAAAAAGAACGGTCAATTAAAAAATCATTTGTTACGCCTGCTAAAATTGTATGTGCTATACAGTAGTACAGATGACCTTATTTAATATCTACGTCAGACAATAATGCTTTTCATAATAATACAAATAAAAATGTAATTCTGCAATTATTTTTGAGGGAAAACCTCTTATTACACTAATCAGATGAATCAAAACATATGTTGGAATATTTTTAGATAATTTACTAAGGAAATTACCTTAATCATCCCATCAACATTTTTTCCTTTCTGCAAAATTGTATCTCTTTTTGAAGGAAAAGCGAACTTTTTGCGGTATTAAATTTCGTTACACTGCTATAAAGGATTTACAGCATACAATTGTACACTCAAACTTTTTAGCTTCCTCTCAAAATAACTTCTTGTATCCTAATTTTCATTTCTTCGTTACAGCAATTTTTTTCATTAGGAGACAATGCAAACATTTTTGCGTTCTGCCTAACGCAAAAGTGCTCATATTCGATTCGAGATTTTTCAATTAGTTCCTATTCCATAGGATTGCCCCCGCGGCTTCGCCGCTAGGCGGCGCCCTTGGTCATCCAGGATTTTCCGGATTTCCGGAAGCCATATCTCCGGATAGGATCACCAGTGCAGGCTGAAACCGGTACCAATCGTCTTGTCTCGCCGAGACGAAGCGATTGACGTATCACACGCCCGGATCCGAGCGCGGCATGCCCCTTATTCTGCTCGTGGGGGGAACTTCACCTATCAACTTAGAGGGATCCGATTGCGAATTTCATATTTTTCCAACACCATTTGTAATTTTAGCAAAATTTAACTTCGTCTTCTTGTCCCATAGCACGCACAATTTTTAAGGAGTTGTCAACGTTGTTAGCCATGAAATATCTCATTTATAATGATATAATGATTTTTGGAACTAATAATCAAAATTTTGTTTTAGAAAAAAGTAATGGGTCTAGCCAAGGAAGTGGGCACATGCGCGGGCTATGTTACAAGTTATAAACCTACAAGGGAATCGAAAGCAAGAAAGAAGAGACGTGCTAGTCAAGATTTAATTAAAAGCAACATCAATATTAGGAAATTGGGCAAAGTTGGCAATATTGACAAAGTATGATTCTTATTTTACATTACAATTTAATTATAAAATGAACGAAAACATTGAGGAGTTATTTAATAAATGTCAGAGGCGTATGGCACTAACGTGACAATTTAACAAAATTGGCAATAAATCAGCGAAAATGTCTGTGGCCAATGTCAACTCTTCTCCAAAGCATAATGCGTTATTTGTGTCTTCTCAAAAATGGTCTTGCCAAAAGATGTTTTTCGTAAGCAAAACGTTTAAGTTTAAGCAAATGCATGTTTTATGAAACATCCGTTGGACAAGATCTGCTTACCTTTTGTCGAGATCCATTAACTTTTGGGCTAGCAATATATAAAATTTGTTCATCTATATCCAACTGAAAATCATTAACCCATAATTCTTTTGTCAAAACTGTTTTTGCACTCAAACTTCTATATTTTTATGTAAACTACGAAACTGGATTTCGTTTGCAATTCGAATTCTGCAAAGTTCCAAACTTTCTATTCACGAATTACTGTGCTAGTTTAAATTAAATTTAGTACACTTAAATTTGCTCGTAAAAAATATGTTTTGAAGATTCAAACGAAAATCGACCAAATGGAAATCGAAAACCTGAACGAAAGATCCTGGGATTTAGTTGGCGAGATAACTGCAGTAGCACGCTCTAAAAACGGATTACTGAACGCATTTTTGGACGCAGATTTTCGCGTTAACGCAGGTGAACTTTAAATACTTTACAGACGAAAAGCAGATAAATGTCAAAGTGGTTTGAAGGAAAGTTAATTTTCTGCAGCTAACTTTAATCCAGATGTAAATTAAATTTGATAATCTTGATATCGCTTTTCGGCAAAATGTTTCACTATATGAGGTTGGGCATAGTATAATAAAGAATCAGATTTTTGAAAAATATTTTTCGAAACCAAATCCTGCTACTCAAACCAAACCGAATTCCACCCAGGTCCAAAAATAACCTGATCGGTATTCTGGTGGATTTTTTTCGAAGAATTATGGTAAATATCCTTTAAACTCTCCAAATAAAAATTGAATCCTGCTATTCGAGCCGAATCAACTCGGATCAAGCCGGATCAAACGTTTAGCATTTCACATGTTTTGTTATAATTATAACTCATTCATATATCACTCATTCCATTCGCAAATAGTGATTTATTTCTTCCTTATTTTTCTTTGACAAGCATTTTAGACTTTGTTCCATACTTAAGGAGTCCCTTTTTAATATTTATTTTTCAGCTCCTGCTATTACGCAAGAAATTACTGATGTTCTGGAATCAATTGTCGCAGAACGAATAAAAAACAAAGTATGCTTTGAAGTTGTATTTATGGTTTGGCCGGAAATTCCTGTCGGTGTTTTTTATGTCGGCCATTCTTATCAGTGATCATAATTTCTTGGGAAGTGTTTATACTATTTAATGCACAAGAGAGTCCTTATTGAAGTGAAAGCAAGCCTTATATTTTCTTCCTTAAATTATTAATTCTCAAAACAATCTCTCATAACCACCTCCGGCATGTAATTTTTTATGAATATTCAAGGGACCAGTGCGGCCAACAGCTAAATTAACGCAGTGTACGCGAAGACTCTATTTCACCCGAACCTGCGAGAGATGTTCCTCGTTAACAAGGAAGTATTGACTTAGAAGATGAACACATCTGGAAGACCTCGAGCTAAATGACCAGCACTTTGGCATTATTAGCAAAAACAACCGGGAATCAACACGCGATTTTGCAGAGCAGCTTGAGACAGTCATTCTACAGTAGAAGACCATTTGAAAGCTCTTGGCTATAAGAAAAAGTATAGTGCTGGATACGCACCCCTGAACATGCGACAAATGCAGCGAATGTCCTTTCCGCCAATTTATTGTCCGTTAATCGTAAGTCCTTTTACCGCCCAGAAGGACGAGAAGTGTTTTCACGCCAACTTTCGCCGTCGTAAGCAGGTAGGACCCGGAGAGAAGCCAAACTGATCCGAAGCCTGATCGCTAGAAAAAGTTATGCTCTCGTCGGTGGATATGGAAGGCGTGATCCATTTGACTGTTGGGCAGAAGGAGAGACTCCAGCTGCTAGTACGTGCTCAGCTTCGCCCCTTGCACAGCCATCAGGAAGCGGCCCGAAAGCAAAGGTCATCTTCGCACGACAACGCTAGACCCATGTTGCGACACAGCAACACTTCATTACTTGAGCTGAGT
This sequence comes from Ditylenchus destructor, assembly GCA_022814885.1. Taxonomy (NCBI): domain Eukaryota; kingdom Metazoa; phylum Nematoda; class Chromadorea; order Rhabditida; family Anguinidae; genus Ditylenchus; species Ditylenchus destructor. The sequence continues at coordinate 2,676,250 of JAKKPZ010000007.1, forward strand.
GTTGCCACATCCTGCAAAACAGCCGACTGCCCGTCAGACTACTGTTGTTCCCGGGATTTGGCAACGAATGCAGAAAACCACTTTGAAATGATACGATGCAAAAATCACTGATTTGTATTTTGTCGTAAAGAAAATTTCTGGAAGAGGCATCCGCCTTTTACCTAGATCGACACACATTGTAGATCATATGGTGTTATTTGAACATGATGAATAAATGTTTGATATATAAACGTTAAACACCGACAAGAATTCGGCCAAACCCTATATCTATCACCTTCAGTTTACAGGTGGATGGTCAAAAGGAGATTGGTTCAAATGCTGTAAATAGCGATATTGAAACGATACGGCGAACGGTTTTTTGTATATTGCTCAGGAGACTTGTATGGACCTAATAAAAAAAAGATCTCCCCGAAATCATGTCGGAAACCTAAAAATCCGAGGGGTCAAAAATCGCAAAAATGGCCATTTTTGCTGGGTTTTCTGCCGTAAAACTGAAAAGTTGCGAACCCGCAGGCAAATCGTCTCAGACGACCATACCGCTGAAGAATAAGTTGTTCAGTGGGTCGAATACTACCCGAAAAACACAATTTAAGCGAGAAAAAATTTTTTCATTTTTTCGTGTTTCATGTGGTCCGCCACATGGGTCAAAAAATCGATTTTCTAAAAAGTTCCGAGATTTTTGATATCACTTAAAAAAGTGACATTTTTCGGCGAATAACGCCCAATTTTGTCCAAAAATACGAATTTTTGGTCATTATTCGCCGAAAAATGTCATTGTGTTTTTCGGGTAGTATTCGACCCACTGAACAACTTATTCTTCAGCGGTATGGTCGTCTGAGACGATTTGCCTGCGGGTTCGCAACTTTTCAGTTTTACGGCAGAAAACCCAGCAAAAATGGCCATTTTTGCGATTTTTGACCCCTCGGATTTTTAGGTTTCCGACATGATTTCGGGGAGATCTTTTTTTTATTAGGTCCATACAAGTCTCCTGAGCAATATACAAAAAACCGTTCGCCGTATCGTTTCAATATCGCTATTTTACAGGCATTTGAACCAATCTCCTTTTTTTTGGCCACCCTGTAGTGTTTTTTTTTGAATTTATATTTTGCAAATTCTTAGATTTTAAATTTTTAACCATGTCGCCCTTTCTCACTTTCAAAATATTTTAATTTTTAGACCTTTGACGATGTCGGCCGTAAATTTCGCAGTAATGAGACGCTTGTGTCGCATAAAATCTATCCAAGCAATATGGAGGACATCCTGCGAAAATCATTGGTTGACGTGTACGAAGATGAATTTAGGGTCAAGCAAAGCAATCGGAACGATGAGGTTTGCTTTTTTCTATGTAATATGGTTGATACGAATAAAAAGAAATGATAGCAGACTTAATTCAGTAGTTATAAAAAGATTGATGCCAAAATTTCATATGCAAATAAATGTATTTCCTATACTTTCAATGCAACCAAAAAATGTTTCTAATACTTGTGCTCAATGATCCTTGCTTTTATTTGTTGTTTTAAGATAGTGAAGCCTCAGCTTGACTCTGAAGTAGAAGCCATATCGAAAGATCTGAACAACTTATTCAAGAAATTGGACGCTCTAAGTCATTATCAGTATAAGCCGACTGTGGTGAGTTTTGTTATACATTTAATTCATAGTTTGAGCATATTTGTTGTGGATAATATATAACCTTTTGATCCTAAATAATGATGAATTAGTAACTTTGAAGCTGTCCTTTAGGTGCAAATTATCGGAAAGGGCCCAACCATATAATGACAGTGAATTAATAAAAATTTACTTTAGAGTAAACCCGAAGTGATAAGTATCACTAACATAGCCAGTCTCTGCGCTGAAGAAGTTGGCCCACTCGCTAGCACCGAGTCTGAATCCGCACTGTTGGCACCTGAGGAAGTGTTAAGACATTCCAAAGCCGAACCGAAAGCGAAAAATGAGAGGACTGATACTGATCGCAAAAGAGAGCGCCGGAAGAAAAAGATGATGCAAAAATTTGTGACGCGTAACATTGGCTGCATAAAAAAGTCATCAAAGTAACTACAAATCTTGTTATGATTGTTGCATTTTGTTTTTCCGTAATTAATAAACCATGTCTCATGGACTAAAAAGTTGCTGCTTCAATTTTAAAATTCTCGCCCACATTCTAGCATTTTCTGTCAAAACATTGGAACATTTCTCATCAACACGATCACTATAAAATTATTATCCGGACGGGTCCATGTTATGCTTTAATCAACATTACCAACCAAAATATTACACTTTAATTTATGAGCAGAGTACGCACAAAGATTGTAAAGAGTTTTTATGGCGTCTTCGGATAATAATATAAATGTGATTTGCAACATCACATTTGACGACTTTCCGGTTACTTTTTCGTTTTTGCAACAGTTCATAAATCAAAACTCATATTTTTCATTTTGCAGATTGAAAAGCTCTAATCATCCAAGCGCCTCAATCTGGCCAGCTTATCCCAACATATGTCTCAGCAAATTATATCCCATGGGATCTCTAATAATGATCTCCGGCGCCGTTCCCACACAAATTTCATGGTCGGGATCGCCTTTCCCTGCCGCTCCCTATTTTATTTGAGAGTTCAAATTTTAGGGGAAATTTACTAATGATGCGACAATTGGCCGTTGGTTGGGACGCCAAGAGTTTTTGAGGGCAAGGACGTGACTCCCGGCATTCCATACGCATTTATCTTTTCCTCCAGGAGGGAAAGTGATCTCACAAATGTAACTGGGAAGGGATGGAACGGATGGGTCTCGCTTACTTTTTATTGATCTCCGAGTGCTATTGATACGTTGTTTGTATTGAAGTAATGTTATATGCGTTATTATTAATTGTGTATTTTTATCTTCTTACTAGGCATTTACTGCTAACCGTTCGTCAGACGGGTTTTTATTTACATTGACATTTGCGAAGCGTCGCAATGCATTTCGTGAAATGTTAACTTAAATTTAAGTTTAAAATACCGTAAACTCTCTAATTTAACCACCGGGGTATAATTATTCAATCGATCTCCAGAGGGGGCAACATTAGAGGGAGGGTAAAATTAGGGGAGGGGGTGAAATTAGAGTTTACGGTATTTGCCATTCTAATGAATATCGAAACTTGGAAAGCATTGTTATAGTTTTAATGTTTCTTCAGCGCATTTTTAGCAGAGTTAACATTCTCGCTGAACTGTTTTCATTTAAATTATCCTGGAATCCGAAAAATCCTACAGAATAAGAGAGGTGTAAGGCAAATTTCTCAAAACCTTAATCCAGAGGGACAATCTTCGCACACTGACCAATATTTAACTAATATTTTTCCTGACAGTTCAAAAATATGCAATCCACCCGTAGCTTTTGCGACATTAGTAGGCGAAGAATCTTCTTAGAAAAGCATTATTGAAAATTATGAATAAACTGATATGTAAATCAAGAAGTATCAAATAATTAAGAGCACTATCTCCGTTCTGGCCAAAGTGGCGCTCTTATTAAGGTGGTGCTTTTATAGAGGTTTGACTGTAAATAGGCAAGATAAGGCAATTAAGCCATTCATGTAAAACCTCTTATCCATAAAAATAACTGAAAAGCTAATTTTAGAGCGACCCCAGAAGGAAGTCACCCGCCGTCCATCCATGCTTTTTCTCAACAACCGCCCTGTGGACATCGGCTGTGACACCAAATATTCCAATTATGTTGATAACAGTCCACCGCGATACTTGCAGAAATTCACTATTATTCTAACAGCTATTTATCTTTTCCTGAGTGCCGCAATGGCCCTTTTCCATTACCCAATTTCCGCTACCTGCCTCATTATACCGTTTCTCATGGCGTTGGTTGTCACCTATGCATCAATGACCAATGACGATAACAATCTGTGGTTCGCTGCTATCGCAGGGGTACGTTAATTGCACTGTTAACTGTAAGGATTCAAGAATATATTCACGATTTGAGGACTCAACGATTCTTTATTGTGAGTTAAGAAACAAATACTTTGGTAAAGCATATTTTATAAAGCGGTTCTGTATAACAGTAATGTATAACCCATCTTCCTTGGCAGACTTTCCATGGAGCTTTTACCAATAATTGGGTGCAATTCAAACTACTAACAAGCTTACATAGAGAGGATTTATTTTCGGTATCGCTCGTTTTAAATTCATCCCGAGGATTAAAGTGCATTACCTTATAAACAGTGTTGTTCCACGATAAAGTACTCCATAAAACATGAACAAGTAAAAGTTTCAGACTTTGGGCGCCTTGGGCAAAATCCTCGCCATAGTGACCTACTCTATGGTTTTCGGCATTGGCTCCGAGTCTGCAGAAAGACTTGGTACGAGTGCGCATGTTCCCGGAAGGCCGTATCGGGACAATGGTTGGTATTTTATTCTTTCAAAATTTACTTCGCACTTTTCTAATTTTGTGTTTGATCAAGGTTTTCGAGAATTATTTGACTTCCAAAATATTTTTGACTCTGAATAATATATTTCGACATCTAATAAAAAATAATGAAAACACATATTTTATTTAAAAAAATCAAAATGTTAATGAAAACACATATTTTATTTAAAAAAAATCAAAATGTTATCAAATTCTATCTCCAAGTCATTTTGTTCAGAGAATTTATTTTTCAAACTGTAAACAGCATTTAAAGTGACAAAGAATGTTTCCTATAAAATATTTGTGTTGCAACTTTGTTTTGACCTCGAGAACAATATTTTCAGACGGCTTCTTCAAAGAGAGTGCGTACATACAATTCTTTATTGTGTTATTAACCGCAGAAGCATTTTTATTAATGATTATAGCCTGTATAAGATGTAATTTGGCTGCACTAAGGAGATGTTTTAGATATAGCAGCTAATAAAAATGTCATGTAAACTTTTATGCACGCAAATTAAAATATCACGTTGAAACTGACAAGGAACACACACTGAGGTAAACGTGAGTATGAAAAACCAATTACACAGGGTTATAGCCCAAGTTGTGTGGATTTAAGCCACGCCAATATCTTTTGCGCACGCGATTGAAAATAAAAAGTTTTCTTTGCACGGAATGCCATTTTTGGCCAAAAATGGTCATTTTTAGCCAAAAAATAGAATTTTTTTCACACAGCATATTTTTTCTGAAATTAATAACTAGTACCGTATTTTCTCCAAAAGCCGAGGGGCTCATCTTATATAGATATATGTTTCAATATCCCTCTAGAGGGGGCTTATTTTAGAGTAGCCGGATATATCATAGCTTTTTATTGACCTCCACCTTGTTACGTGAGATAAATTCCCTGAATTAATATCCTCTTTATTTCCATAAGCTAAACTTACGGAAAGCTGAAGCTTACGTCGAAACACGATATCCCAACAAGTGGATTTTGCTATAAACTAACGTTTTTCGGGTTTCTTTTATTCAGGATGTGCCCCTCGGCGAGTAGAATCGAGGGGTACAAAAATTTTTCCATCTTCGTTTGCGAGGACCCGACATACACTATGGGCAAGTCTGATTTTTCATAGCTCAATCGTTTTGCCATTTTGTTCAAAATTGGCGCAAGTTTGAAAACATAACTCACGCACGTGATAAAACTCGCAAACTCAAAATACGATTCTAGGGGGTTGCGATTTGCGATTGGTGTTTTCAGTGAAACATGATTATGATAACTAATTTTCAAACTTGCCATTTAAAAATGAAACGATTGAGCTATGAAAAATCAGACTTGCCCTACAATGAAATGGATGCGTGATAGAAAATACTCATTTTAATGTGAGTTCATCGTAGCATAATTTTTACAGGAAATAATAAAACCATCCAAAATGATATGATGTGGAAATGTCTGCTCTGAGATTATGAATTATTTACTAGTTTATTGTTCGCAAATATAACAATAAAAAAAATAACAATCGAATTTTATTTGAGATCCGTAAAGTGTTAATATTTTGGCATTTCTTGTAAACGTTCAAAGTCAATTTGCTCGAAAACAATTGAACCTTCGGCTTTTTCCGTCGGAGCTCCCGACGGCGTTGCATCTGTCGTTTCCCCCTCGTTTCTCTGCTCCTCTGTATTGCCTACTGGTTCCTCGACAGCTTTCACATCCTAAAGCGATATGTAAAATTTAGGCAATTTTTTGATAACGACTAGATACTACTATGCGTATGGGCGAGGGTTCATGCTTGAATTCGCGGGTTGTTAAAACATGCGCAGTAGTGGAGACGAGAGTTATGCGCAGCGGCTTCGCCGCTAACAAAAAATTTCCTTTGTAGCCTCAAAAACATGCATTTTTGCCACTTTTTGGCAAAAAAGGCCACTTTTTTAGATCGCCGGTCCCAAATTTTTGCGGATTCGTATACCAACTTTCTGAGACCTACAAAATGAGCTATCACAGACCCCTGTATCGAGGGAACTAAAAAAGTTTCCTTTGTAACGTCAAAAAACATGCATTTTTGCAGTTTTTGGCCAAAAAATGGCACTTTTTAAGATCGGCGGGGAAAATTTTTTGAAAACCTGGGCCCTACAGCTCGAGACCTACAAAATGAGCTATCACACACCCCTGTATCTAGGGAACTAAAAAAGTTACGCCGTGGGACACCACACAAACGGAGAGTTGCGACTTAGAGTGGATGGAAGAGTGCCTTGGCATGGAGGCCAAAAGGCTTTTTAAGGCATTTCGAGACAATATGATGGAACCTCTTCAGAGTAAATCGACCCCGCTGAACCCAAATCCGGGATCAGATTTGAACTTTGATCGTTGATTTTTTAACTTTTTCCTTTAATATATGGAAAAATCCCAATTTTAAAGGAAAAAGATCAAAAATCAAAGATCAAAGTTCAAATCTGATCCCGAATTTGGATTCAGCGTGGTCGGTTCACTCTGAAGAAGTTCCATCATATTGTCTCGAAATGCCTTAAAAAGCCTCCTGGCCTCCATGCCAAGGCACTCTTCTCCACTACTGCGCATGCTCTAACAACCCGCGAATTCAAATGTGAACCCTCGCCCATACGCATAATAGTCCCTCCCAGGCCATTGATATCATGCTAAGGGGCTTCCAACCGGTGAGAAAACATGCCCGGAAAAAAAATTTTTGAAATTCGCATGTTGGACCCCCTGTTTTTACCCCCTCAAAGTTCAGGCCACGCCCCCTTTTTTTCGTGTCTGGCGAAATTGTTTAGGATATTTCCGGCATGCGCCCAGAGGCGTGTGATAGCTCAATCGCTTCCTCTCGATGAGCCTGGGTGGGGAAAATTGAAATTTTCGAGATCTAACGACGGAAATCGAAGTTATGAGCCCTGAGGGCATTTGTCGAGATCTGGCGTTCTTGACCACCTCCAGAGGCGAGTGATGTGTCAAACATTAGCTCTCGGTGAGACAAAACGAATGGCACAAGAATTTTTGAGATCGGACCACACACGATGGAGATATTTGCCCTGGGGGCATATCTCGGGATTTTGGGTTCCTGACCACCTCCAGAGGCGAGTGATGTGTCAAACGTTAGCTCTCGGTGAGACAAAGCGAATGGCACAGAAATTTCAGACATCGGACCACACACGTCGAAGTTATTTGGCCTGAGGGCATTTAGCTTAAAATGGCTTATATAAGCCAAAACCTCTTTATTGTAGGTATAACACAACGATTACCCGTATTATACCCTGTAAAATCTATACCGTTTTCTAGACGGCCGAAGGCCGAGTTCTTTTCGCGTAGCGAATACCAAAACTGTTATTCTTATTCACCCAATTAAAATTTATTGACCAACGAATTCAATCTAAACCACGAATATAGACTCCCGACAGCTAGCCGAGCTCTGCTCGGCTAGTAATAAACTGAGAATTCCACCAGTTAAAGGAAATTTTGTTTTGCAGTAAAAATCTTTTGTTTTTTCAATCAAAAATATGATCCTTAAAACAGTTCATAGCAGGATTCAGACTAGCCTACCACATAAAATTAATCATAAACTAAATTTTGATTCCTGTTCTCACAGCGAAATAATATTTCACCTGTTTTGACTCCTCCACCTCCATAGACGCTTCAACGATGACTCCATTCTCTTCAGCATAGCGTTTTTGCAGCAAGGCCAGATTCGATTTGTAGAATTCTGCGACGAAATGATTCATATGAGGTGTGTCGATTATTTCCATGGGATTCATAGAGGGCTTCCCGCCAGTCTGAAAATTGATATAAAACTTAAAAACACATGTCACTGTTAAAATAATACCTTTCTCTGGTGATCTTCTCCATAGGCTTCATTGGGTAACAGAGACAAGCGTGTGGGGCGTTGCAGTAACTGAAAAATCATATACCACTCAGAATTATTGATTGGGAAACGTCCTAAATATATCTGACGGTTTAAAAACTATCCAATGATTTTACTCAGTTTTATTAAGTATGACTCATTCTTCATGTTTTAAAATTGCATCCGCTGTGTTTCGCACTTTTAGACGTAATTCCACGTTTTCCAGCATGCAATCATTAGAAAATTTGACACAAAAAATATTCGATGTTTTCAAATGTTTCCAATAGTTTTCCAATTATCGGTTATTTTTGAATTACCGAATAGTTTTCAACTAAAGAGAACATATTTTAAACTATCCCATTGTTTTGAACATTTACACATCACTGAAAAACTCACTTGATTGAATGCCGGCTGAAGTTCGTAACAACCTTTGAATAAAGAAACACGTCCAACGATATAGAGACCGAGTCGAGCACGAGACAGCGCCACAATTAGACGACGAATATCTCTGAATGAGTTTGAGTAAGCAATGCGGCATTTGATGTGTATGTAAAAATAAAGCAAAAACTTACCTAAGATGACCAACAAATCGTGTGCGAACCAATGAAAGTATAATGTAATCATTTTGCTGTCCTTGGTATTTATCCACGGTGGAAATCTAAAATCGAACAAAAATCAGTATAAAAACGAAAAAGAAGTTTATTGATTACATAGAGAAACATTAAAATTCAGAGCATAAAATTCGAATAATGTTTATGTGGAACTTTAACACTAAAACCATGATAGCTTTGGGCGCAAACTCAAAAGACAGCTTTTATTGTCGATAAAACGTTTTAGAGATAAAGAGACTAATTGCGTATGGATGAAAAATTATGGAATCATACAAAACGCCTTAAAAAGTACCAATAAAACGGCATTACGGTTAATACCTTTGAGGGGACTCCAATAAGTGGATTATCTGCACATCGTTTGTTGATGATGTCTCGCAGCAAAGATGCCTGACCATTGTAAGTTGTGATGATCGAGATCTTTTCTGCCGGATAACCCAAAATTCGCATATAGGCGAACAGAGCAACTGCATACTCAGCTTCTCCAAGATTCTAAAATGTTACTATTATATTTATAATTAGTTGTTAAGAATTTAAACCTGATAGAAGTAAGGGCTTGGAGTAGTCTCGCCAACACCGTTGAAATCGGGCACGTCAATAAGTTGGTAGTTGAATAGGAATCCGGGGTTACAGGTGATGAATTGAGGCTGCCGTTGAACATGTGGTAAATCGCCCAAATTTTTGTAACGCCAAGTGTATAATGCGGCAATTCTTAAAAAAAGTAATTTTCGTTAATTAACATACATGAGAGTCATGTAAATGTATTATACTTGGTTAAGTAGCTTATTAAAGCTTTCAAATTTTATTTATTCTTAGCCGTAGTCTTCTCAAAATATTTAAGTTTTCCAGTAGTAATTATGATCAGAAACAGTTCGCATGCAAATAACATTCGTTGAGCAGATTTAGGCATGCATTGTAATGGTTCTGTTATATTATTAATTCAGCCAAATTTTGGGGCAATTTGCAAAATATTTGATTCAAAAATCGACATCTCTTCTATCTTTGCATTGCTGGGGATTTGACTTTGTGTTAACGATGGGTGGGAAACGAGGAAAACCAGCCCACATTAAGATCCACGTATTACAGGATCAATTATAATTTTCTGATATTTCATTTTTAAAAATTGCTATGTAATAAATTCGTCGTATTAAGAACTTACTCTGAGCGTGCACGACCTTGTGCATCTAATTCGACGTGAGGAACTCCCAGTCGAATAAACCGAGCAAAAAGACTTTGTTCCATATTAGAGTATTTTTGATAAGCCACATTTTGCACAATTGGAGGAAGCTGGTGGTGATCTCCGATCATAATCCACCGTTTGAGTCGATAGCGCCCGTCGTGTGGATCCTAGAAAATATCATGTTTCTATCTCGTTTTGGATTTTTATAAAGAACAACATTTTATGAATTGTACATATTACAATTAAGCTACAGAAAATTTTCAAACCTGCAAAAGCAAGGGTATGAAGGTTTCCACTTCGAGAATTTGCGCTGCTTCTTCCATTAGAATATTGTCATAACGAAAGCCCAACTCAACCAATTCCTTGCGGCGCAATGCTGCGTGAGTGCAAGTCATTGCAATGATTTTTGCTTCTTTTACCTAAAATTAAATATGGTGAACAATCAAACGGAGAGAATGTGACAGTTTCATAAGAATACATTTATAAAGAATAATACTAACCAAAAGGTAATCAGCGCGATCTCGGGCATTGCGTAGCAATTCGAATGCTAAAAATTCCTCAAGCTTGAAGAAGATTTTCTGGATGTGTTTCCAATAAGATTCAGCGGCTTCCAAATCTTCTTCAAAATTTGCTCTCTGAAAGCTAACCGTTATTATCAGAATATCACATTTAAACATATTACAGTAATCTTTTAGGCTGAAAATAACCGATTATTTTTACAAAAACAATAACGACAACAAGTTGAAGAATATCTTTCAAAACTTTATTTAAAATATTATTTACCTTAAATAATTGTTGCGAGCCATCGTCCACAAAGAATTTAGTGAATGGGAAAGTCTCGGCTATGAGACTGTTAGAGGGCTGGCCCGATTGCCGCGCCTTTTCGCAATTGTCCATGAAATGGTCCCATGTGCGTGCAACCTTAAATAATTCTTCTTGATAAATTAAAAAAAAAGTAAAAATACATACGGTGTATCGATAGAAGTAACCGGCTGTTTCACATGAGTAAGAGACATCCCCAATTTCGCCCACAATATCTCTGAGTTTTTCCACTCTTTTGAGCAGATTCAGCCTCTCCTTTAGGACGTAATTGACTCGACCGTATCGGCTGAAGTCTTTTTCTGTTTCTAGTGCTTCTTCGCCATGTCCTAAAACAATAATAAGTTGATTAGTTAATATTAGTTTACTAGTTACAGATTTTGAACCCAAGTTAGTTTTTCGTATCACCCATTCTCCTACCTGTTTCGCAATTTCCACTTTTGCTATGACGCCTTTCACCCTATGTATTTTATGAACACTCCCTAGAAAGCTGATATCTCAAAAACAGTTTAAGAATCCAGTTTCTATCGGTCTCTTCGTAGAAAGCAAAGAGTTTACGAATTTCGTTCCATCTAAGCGTTGCACAAATTTTATTTGTATATTTCATCCGCAAAATAAAATAAGATTTTAAATCTAATTTCATTCATAATGTAAAACATTTTCCAACAGTTGAAGCATAAGTTTTTGAAAATAGATCCTATGGATTTTAAGGTTTAAACAAGTGCGTAAAAATCTACTGGTTGTGAAGTAATAATGCATGAAATAGCACACCCATTCTAAGCAAATGTCTCTCGTCGATATCCAACGCCATAATCTTCTCGAACAGCTGATTCAGCGCTTGATTTGAGTGGGTCACAATTAAAGTGCGCTGTTGGGGCCAATTGTGATAAATATTCGAAATTATCTGAACAGCCACATCGGTTTTTCCTGTTCCCGGAGGTCCGACAACCATCGTCAAGCCGGGCTGCATCCCTGATTTTATAGCTTCCACCTAAAATTTGAAGTTGTAAGTAACAGTAAGTCTCATCCTAAGCCGAGATTATAAACTGTTCTTTTGCAAACGATACATATCCAATAAATTTCTATATAATCGATATGGAAATATATCATAGATATATTTCTTGGCAGATATTCCTCGAGTCGGCTAGACGGACGGGCCAATAAGTAATGCACTATAACTTTTACCTTTGGCGCAATAAAGATTTTGCTCTATAATTTGTGTTTGAACGCCTTAATATAATGGACTATTCAGTACAATGACCGGATCTTCACATTTAGAAATGTGGATGCCTCATTTTACAATACGCAGGTATGTATTTGGCATATCTGTTTATCCCCCAAATAAGAATTTAGATAAATAAACTTTATCGATAAGCAAGATAAGGTAAATTAGGCTATTGAGTGTCACAATGAAACATACCTGAGCAGGAGTAAATTCGATTGCATTTTGACGAATTTGCTCTTGTTTAGCAAGAATCGGCAAATCTTGCTTCTTTTCACATTCAACAATAATAGAACGGTCACGATCTTTTTCGTCTACATCATATTGAGCCACAAATTCCTTGAAAGTCAATCTAAAGATTTTGAAGCTTTAGAAAATGTGCATGCCTCATTTTAAAAAACACATGTATGTATTTGATCCGTTTATTATAATTTAGATTAATAACTTTATCAATAAGCAATGTAAGATAAATTACGCTATTTTTTGAGTGTCATAATGAAAGGAAACTAACGAATCCAGCGATAAAGAACCGATTACAATGTCAGCTAGGAGTATAAAAGGGAAAGGATATCCATATTCGATATTCCTTGCTTAGAGAAAAATTAATGGAAATAATGTTTTTAAAAATTATAGAAGAGCTATTTTTTGCAATATTTTTCATAGAGTCCTCCAAAAACATAACATACTTGAATGGTGGAGCGGGATTTTCTGCATTGCAAATTATTTTCTCACTGGGAAACGAGCTGAGTAAATGTTCATAAGAGAGAAATGTATCGTTGAAATTCACACTTGCAACTGTGTTGTTAATCCTGAAAGATATAATTTTAAGTGATATAAAAACATGCAATTTACTTTGAATAGTGAGCGGCATTCGGCTCGCCATAGCCGAGTACGATATCTTGTAGCCAATCGGGGACAACGAAGTCAGTGTTTAGAAGCTGCCGAATCGTTGCTAGCACAGCTTTGAAATTGTTTGATTTTGGATCCCGACGTACGAGCAAATTGAAAGTGAAATACACGTCCAGCTAAAAGAAGTATATATATTTATATCGCTATTTAATTGGGTTTATCTCAATGAGATGCAAAAAAAAGCAATAATGTATTCATCACACGTTGCGGGCCAAAGTTTAAAAATATTTAAAATTAATTCAACACTATATTTGTTACGCAAAATTTTTCAAAGAGGGGAGAATTTTTCTGAAATATTATTTATTAAAGGGATGTGTAAAATTTCAGATATTTCCAAATGTTGTGTTTAAAAATAAAGACAAGCTAACCTTAAATTGGACCTGTTTTGGTATTTATTTATAAAATGAATCGGTAGAAACGGTATTGAAAATACCGCAAACCTTCTAGTTAAACCACCCCTCTAATTTTACCCCCTCTAATTTTGCCCCCTCCAGAGGTCGATTGAATAATTATACGAGTTTACGGTATGATATATAAAACGAACTTGTGCTATTAGTAGTTTAGTAAATATTTTTAAATTAAAAAATAGGTTAGGATCCGCCTTTTGATTTATGCACTAAATAATTTAATAACAAAGGCATACATCTTTACTTCCGCTCTCCGCATCCATTTGGTATTGGTTTGGATCGAAGCGAACTCGGAAAGTCCTCACGTCGCCTTGCATCTTTTTAATTGTGTCGCGGCTTTCTAAAAAAATATGTAGTAATAATGCTAATAAAAAGACTTTGTCTAAGCTCATAAACCGACTTTCCGGTAACTAACTTAGCCATACATTTTCGAATTTTACTCTTAGTGGAAGTTTAGATACAATATATTTTACAACTGTTTTCGAAATCACGTTGTTTTGTCCCTTTACTCTCTATATAAACGTGACAAGTATTTTGTACTTGCAGCACTGAAACTCATCAGTAGATACAGTACTAATAGTGAATTATTTTTCATTCATTTTAAATGAAAAATAAATTTAAAAATTAATGAAAATTAAAAAATTAAAACAACATGTAATGATATAATAAACAGTGTATGATGAAACAAACCCCATTCATCAAGCACTTTTCCTTCAGGTCCAATCATTCCTTCAACTTCGCATCCTCGAACGACAGTGATTGGAAACTGACTCTTGAAAGGTTGTCTGACGTCGAACTTTGTGCCAACTGGAGCGGATGGAGTGACTTTCAACAAAAATAGCACGTCATTTTTACGTAGTCCTAAATTAAATACATAATAATAAATAAAAATTTCATTGAGTTTCATTGAGTTTCATTTAAAAAAAAAAGTAAAATTTGTATATGAGTGAGGGGAGTGAAAAGAAATCAACATAGAGAAGAAAGACAAGAAATTAACACATGCATTTTGCCTACTTTATATTGACGTATGTAACTCTCAGTGAAGACGTCATTGAGCGAAACTGAGTTAATGATTCACATATTTTGACGGTGACAAAATTGTTGTTTAGTACTACTAACTAATTAGATGCTAAATTAAAAACAATAGGAACTGGCTTTGTAACAACTATAGAACCAACTGGAGGAGCATATTATTTACAAAATCTTCGTTATCATCTTAGAATTTTACCAACGAACAAATTGTACCTTCCCAGTCCTGACGAATCTCCTGTCTTTTAGGCAATGTGATTTGAATATCGGCTTTTACTTCAGAGGGACAACTTTCACCAACTAGAGGCTTGCCTACGTGAACGATTCTGCAACCAGATATGGATAGAGCCATTCGAGCCCACCTTAAATATGAATAATGCAAAATTAATACAAATTCAGCAAAACTCATACCCTCCCCACACCACTTCATCGGGATTAAATTCGTGTTTCCAAGGCTTCATTCGGAACATCATATCCTCGAGATCTTGTCGGATTTCATCTATAATAAAATCATAAGAAAACAACATATAAAGTTGAGAAAACTTACATGTTGATTCCATTTGAAAAAGATTGAAATTTCTTAAGAGGTAATCGTGAAGTGTTAGGAATTGTAGATTGAGTTTGTTGAGCGGGAGGACATCTAAACGCCATGAATTATTGTTTATATTGCATGAGAAATGTTTAATCAAACAAATTGCAAATTTATAAATTGTATTGGTCTTTAAATATGATCCGTATTCTACACGAGTTTTTTTTTAATAATCTTCCTAAACTACAATTAGGAAGTAGTTCATTTATTTAGATTCCAAATAAAATTATGTAATTCTTCACTAACTTACTCTGTCCGTCATATTCTTCGTATGGAACAAGATTCTCATCCCAAATTACTTTCTCTGACGGATACAGAGGCTGATTATTAATGCGTTGTAATTGAGATGGTCTTCTTTCGCAGTAAAAAATCTAAATTCATGATTAATTTAACTATGGTCATATTTGAAACTTACAATCATTTCGCTCAAATAATTAACATCATCGTAGTGCCCATGGTTTTGTTCCAGAATTTGTTTCTCTTCAACAGGCGGTACAAGATGTAAATATTCAGCAATTTTATACAAATCAGCAGCACTAAAACATAAGAAGATTAAAAAGCGAGTAATTCTCTTGAAAGTCCAAAAATATTAATTTCAAGAAAGTGAATAGAATTCAAAGACAAATATAAAAATGCATCTTTAAATTACACAAGTTACATTATATAAATGTTAGAATATTGGTTATATTTCTATGTATTTTCATTTTGTTTTGATCGAAACCTATTACATTTTAATTATTTCAATTGCAAACGACTTATTGAACGTTCTACGAAAGTTTAGATTTTAAACCATCCCTATTTATTTTGCTTTAGCATAGTAAATAAATATACCTCAAATCTCCGAGCTGTTTCTTCAAAAATTTTCTTGTATCCACCGATCCAATGTTGAGGAGAACAAATTCAGACATTGAATTTTCGAAAAATTTAAACGATGCTCGCTGGAGATTCATAACATAGTCGTAATGCCTCCTAGTCACCTAAGATGAAAATATGTTTAAACTGGATTTGTTATCAGATTTTTGTATTACTCACCTCAGCTGCTGTTAGTGGTTGACCTGAAACATCATCCACTTCAAAGCGGGCGTAAAACTTTAACATAGAGAGCAGGTCACAGAATAAAGAGCCATGTTCAGCTGTTATGAACTGGGATAGTGAGCAATGCGCAATAATATGACTTGACAGGAGGAGAGCATTGAAGAACCTTCTGAAAAAAAAAACATAATGAGCCGTGAGTTCTTATTACAATGGATGAATCGGAAGTAGGGAAATAAATCATTGAGTATCTTCCAACTGTCTGACAGTTTTTTAAGGCAAATAATTGTTGAACCGGAGTTGTAAATGCAGTGTGACCAGTTTTAGTTTCTTCTCACAGGTCAAAATTGCAGTCAAAACAGAACGTAAAACATTGCGCATTTCAATTTATTTTCCAACCGTTATATTGTTTGAACAAACCTTGTAGTAAGTTGTGCTTCAAGATCAATCATAAATAATAGAAATCGCTCTGCATATGTAACAGCATGAACATCAAGTTCTAAAAACATAAAGCAAAACGTTATAAATAATTACAGGGTTCAATCAACCTTGTGATTCGTCGTCAATGCGATCAACAACCCTCTTGAACCGTTGCAATAACTTCCAAAGAAATCGTCTGTTAAAGTCCAAAGACTCAAATTCCGCCTTTTCCATTTTTTCGAACTTCTTCTCAACTTTTGACCAGAACTTTTTAAGCTTTGTGTTTTGATTAAGAAGATCGTCACGTTGGCTCTGAAAAGTGTTTAAGCATGGTCACCAAATGTATAAATGAAAAATATTTACCAAAAAATAATAATAAATTATGATAAATTAAATAAGGTTTACATCATTTGCACGTATTTTAGCTTCAGCGATAAAAAATTTGTAGATAAAATATTCCAGACGCTTCAAACAAACACATTCTTGAAAGCGTTAATGACAATAAATCATCTTTGAAAAACTTGTGAAGGCTAAGGAAAAATTATATGTGTTAGAGCTAATATTTTAATGCTATATTTTAACGCAAGTTTTCTATAATAATTACTTACTGGGAGCAAATTTATCCATATTGGTAATGAACATAATTTCATAACTTCTTGGCGGACGACATCGACTTCCTAAATATAGTAATCGTGATAAAGAAAAAATAAATGAAAATCGTACTAGCGAATTAAGACAGTTGTTTAGAAAAGCAACTATCACGCTTTGTTCTAAATACGATAGTTCATCATTCAACGCCAGTTTGAGTACCTCCGCGAAAAAGAACGAGAAATGCTCCGGCTTTGATTCAAAACACTAAAAATTTACAATTAAAAGCCCATTTTGAGCGGTTATACAATTGACCATAGGCTGTTGTACAGTTTGTAGAGAGCCCAAAATAATAAATGAAATAAGACAAACCTTCCACGCAACAATTCTTTCGCGTACTTTTTCATTAACCATTATCACGATTGAGAGCACATAAGCATCAGAAGTATTCTCCAAATTGAAGTTTTTCCATAGATACGCCTCCAGGTACTGACTAAAATTTTAAGATCATTGTGAAAAGATCAATTGGGCTATAAATAAAAATTAAGTAAAACGCACACAAATAAAAGACACTAAAATGTCAGGAAAATAAGCTGCTGACCTGAATTCCAAAAAAATAACTTTGCGTTGTTGAAAGGAAGAAGCGAACAAGTCTTCGTAAATGTCGGTAACAGTCTTTACATTGAATGGACTATGCTTGTCTGCAGTACTGGGTGACCAATATTCAAGCGAAAGCTGAAGAATAACATAAAAATTTCGGTATAATGAGACAAAACAAACTTCTCTCAACGAGTCCTCCTTGGGAAGAGTGCCACGAGCGTTCCTTCTAGTTTTAGGGCCTTTTACCATTTTGTATTGCAGAACCTGAAACAAAAGTTGCTTTAATTAAATGCAGGAATCGCAGGAATGTTGTATAAATCAACAGTGGTTTAAACTGTTTGTAGCGTTTTGATGGGTACAATGAATATTCCCAATATGCTAATTTTTACTACAATATTGTCGCACTTGCGGTATTTTCGACCACCATGAATACGATCTCGATTAAAAGTTATAAAAAAATTTGGCTTGAAGTCGAAATTGTATAAAACTGCTTTAATTCCACACCAAATATTTAACTTTTTCAAAATCGTTAGAAAAATGGCAGCGGAAAAATTTTGAAATATTGATTCAAATAGGGATATGTTTGGCGAAATGTACACTGTTTTCGACAATTATTGTGACAACCAATTTTATATCGTCAACCAACATAAAATGACATAATTAAACATGCATTTGCTTTCTTCTGCATGACCAGATACATTGTGTACAACGGTAACAAATAACGGTAACAAATACCTAATTGCTTTCTCCGAATACAATGAAATAGTTGACGTTAAATATAATCTTGATATGTCTAAAGTCGAATTGCAAACTCGTATTTAAATTATATTTATTCCAAAACAAAAGTATATAAGCAGAAAAATGGAAATCAAAAGTGAGGATTTTTGTCTAGCACAGGTTGCATCCTTGTGGGCAGAATTCTCTCTTCATTTTCAATGGGTAAAAATCCGACGTGCAGAATCCGTTCGGAATAATTTGTTGGCAGCTGAAAATAAAACCAGGAATATATGTTTGAAAACATCAATATAATAATGGTAGGAAGTTTATTTGTATTAGAAATAAAGGTGGTAAAAATTTCTAGTATATGTCCAAAATCACTACTACATTGACTGTCTGGAATTGTGGATTGTATAACAATGACCCTTTAAAAAGGTAAATTGGTGCAATAGCACGTTCATTTGTTACTAGCAAGTAACAAATATTTATATTTTTAAATGAGAGAAAATGATCCCTGCTTTGAGAAGACCTACTAGGAACGTCGGAATTATATTCATTTGAATGAAATATTTCTGCCTACTAGGGGTAATAATCCTTGCATAATTCTGGCGCGATGGGACCAAATCCGGTGCCCACATCAACATGTGTGAATCCTCCGGTGGTCAAAAGTACGTTGTTTCCCGCGGTGCCTGATGTAACTCGAGGTGCTTGAACAACCACTCCAGGTCGAAATAGGGTAGTTGCTTGAGGAGAACTGTTGTACCTTGTCGGTGTTCTAGGGCCATAGGCAAATGGACCTCCACCCACCTGAGGTAGTACCTGAAAATTGAATTTTTAGCAAACTAACAATTGACGATTTAAAGAATACTAGTTTTCGGTGGGCCGCGGGCAAAGCCCGCGGCATACCTTTCGATACATTTTTCTAACTCACACTTACAGAAAACCTACAACTATTGCTTAGCTTTACAGTAAAGATCTTAAAAATCTGTAGTACTTTTCAAGAAACTTGTATGGATATTATAAACTTTAGAACTTTTCAGAAACTTGTCTGGATCTTAAAATACTTATATTACTTACCCACTTACTCACTTACCCACTTACTCACTTATTCACTTACTCACTTACTTACTCACTTATTCACTTACTTACTTACTCACTTACTCACTTACTCACTTACTCACTTACTCACTTACTCACTTACTCACTTACTCAATTACTCACTTACTCACTTACCCACTTACTCACTTACGCACTTACTCTCTTACTCACTTATTCACTTACTTACTCACTTACTCACTTACCCACTTACTCACTTACTCACTTACCCACTTACCCACTTACTTGTCAGAAACTTGTCTGGATCTGCAAATCTTTAGAAATTTTCAAGAAACTTGTTTCTTAAAACTTGCTTCTTAAAATACTTATATTACATACTCACTTATTCACTTACTTACTTACTCACTTACTCACTTACTCACTTACTCACTTACTCACTTACCCACTTACTCACTTACGCACTTACTCTCTTACTCACTTATTCACTTACTTACTTACTTACTCACTTACTCACTTACCCACTTACTCACTTACTCACTTACCCACTTACCCACTTACCCACTTACTCACTTACTCACTTACCCACTTACACACTTACTTGTCAGAAACTTGTCTGGATCTTCAAATCTTTAGAACTTTTCCAGATACTTGTCTGGATCTGCAAATCTTTAGAAATTTTCAAGAAACTTGTTTCTTAAAACTTGCTTCTTAAAATACTTATATTACATACTCACTTATTCACTTACTTACTCACTTACCCACTTACTCACTTACCCACTTACTCACTTATTCACTTACTCACTTACCCAATTATTCACTTACCCACTTACTCACTTATTCACTTACTCACTTACTTACTCACTTACCCACTTATTCACTTACCCACTTACTCACTTACTTACTCACTTACTCACTTACCCACTTACCCACTTACCCACTTACCCACTTACCCACTTACTCACTTACCCACTTACTCACTTACCCACTTACTCACTTACCCACTTACTCACTTATTCACTTACGCACTTACCCACTTATTCACTTACTCACTTATTCACTTACTCACTTACTTACTCACTTACCCACTTATTCACTTACCCACTTACTCACTTATTCACTTACTTACTTACTCACTTTCTCACTTACCCACTTACTCACTTACCCACTTACTCACTTACCCACTTACTCACTTACCCACTTACTCACTTATTCACTTACGCACTTACCCACTTATTCACTTACCCACTTACTCACTTATTTACTTACTTACTCACTTACCCACTTATTCACTTACCCACTTACTCACTTATTCACTTACTTACTTACTCACTTACTCACTTACTCACTTACTCACTTACTCACTTACTCACTTACTCACTTACCCACTTACTCACTTAATCTTAAAATCCTGAATACTTCTCCAGAAACTTTCCTGGATCTTAAAATCTTGGATACTTCTTCAGAAACTTGCCTGGATCTCAAAATCTTGAACACTTTTGCAGAAACTTGCCTTTATCTTAAAATCTTGAATACTTCTCACGAACCTTGACTTGATCTCAAATTCTTGAACACTTTTCAAGAAACTTGCCTTTATTTTAAAATCTTGAATACTTCTCCAGAAACTTCCCTGGATCTTAAAATCTTGGACTCTCTTCAATAACCCCAAATTCTCAGCTCTTTAGCCTGAAACCTATCAAAAAAACCATTTTTTCAAAAAACCGAAATCCAAAAATTCCAAAAGCAGTAATACTCTAAATCACCTATATTTACGATCTAAAACAAAAAAGAACAAACATTCACTTATAAAACCCCTTAAAAAACGTTTTTTCCGTTTTGGCGCGAAATCAAATTTTCAAATTTCTAATCTGATTCCATATTCGGATTCAGCATATCCGAAAACCCATGTATGCAAATTTTCAGCAACATTTACCGTCAGAACGAAAAAACCCATTTTTTACCAAAAAACGACCAAAAAATTCATAAAAATTTGTACAAAAACCGAAATCCAAAAATTCCAAAAGCAGAAATACTCTAAATAACCTAAATTTACGATCTAAAACAAAAAATAACAAACATTCAGTCAAAAAACCCTTAAAAACACGTTTTTCTATTTTGGCGCGAATTCAAATTTTCAAATTTCAAATCTGATTTCAAATTCGGATTCTGCATATCCAAAAACCCCTGTATGCAAATTTTCACCAACTTTTACCGTCAGAACCAAAAAACCCAATTTTTCACCAAAAAATGACCAAAAAATTCATAAAAATTTGTACAAAAACCGAAATCCAAAAATTCCAAAAGCAGAAATACTCTAAATAACCTATATTTGCGATACAAAACAAAAAACAATACACTTTCCCTAGCCAAAACCCTTAAAAACACGTTTTTCCATTTTGGCGCGAATTCAAATTTTCAAATTTCCGATCTGACAATTTTGCCACAACTACCAACTCATTACCTACAAAATGAGCTATTACTCATCAAAATCTAACGACAGGATCGCGAGATCCTAGCGTTCCAAGCAAGCAAGCAAGCAAGCAAGCAGAATTCTGCAAAATAATATAGTAAAATATGCTTTTGGTTTCCTTACCTGACCATTCGCACTACGCACCACACCATATCGATCGCTGTTGCTTGTAACACCAGAAGTGCCGATGACATCTACAACAGCAGGACCGGCATCATATATGTAGCCACCGGTTAGTGGGTCATAGCGACCCCTCCTTGTATTGTCAATAAGTAGTACCCTTTTCGAACGACGCGGGTTACTCTTCCGTCTGGAATTTTCTTCTGAAGATATAACGGAACTATCCGCAATATCATAGAGATCCGAGGATTCTGCCTGAATAGATTCACATTTGGTATACCTATTATTATTGAATACCAAAAATATTGAACAACCAATTTCTTCGAGAAAAGTCCACTAAGCGGTTATAAAATCAGAATGATTTCAATGTGTGATGAAATTTCGAGCTGGTTTCCAATTAGGTTCAATTGTTTTATTATTTAGCAAAAATTACAAACTTCTCTCAAAAGCAGCGCCTTACGTATCCTCTCTTGACGTTCCTTTTCTCTCTTTTTCCTTGCTTCAAGAAAGCGTCGCAAGTCTCGATTGGCTCTATCATCGGTGTCCCTATAGCCGGATTGTTTCAATCCGATCAAATCGTGAAGAATCTCTTTAAGTTGACTTGTGATTTGTTTCTCTTTGGCTAACAAAGATGATGTCTTCCGGTTTTCATCTTCGCTGCTACCTGACGAATAGTTTTTTCTTCGTTTATTGCCAAATCGTTTCGCAATATCTGTAAATTTTCAGTGTAATTACAAAGTTCAAATTATATATAACTTTTACTATATAATTTTGTAATGTTCGAACAGCATTTTAGAGTAAACGGTTAATTGGAATTTTGTTGAGCTGGGCTGTTCAAAATTAACAAAATATAGACCTTTTTCCAGATTCTTACGACTTCTTGCACCTTCATTTGAATGTGAATCACTTAAAAATTGATCTGAGTCATCCTGTTCTTGAATTGATGTTGCTGATGATGAAGATGACACGTCATATTTTCTTCGTATTTTTTCGATTGCACCGCGAATGTCCAATTCTCCTTTCGTGAAAGGTCTTCCTTCACTGTCTCTCAGGATACCATCAAATCGATGAGGGGCGACATTTTTGAGAGGCTGATTCTGTGTTTTCCTCTTGTTTTTCGAAGCGGCTGGTTTTCCATTTTTCTTACGTTTGGTTTCGATATCCTCTAAATTTTGGCGCCTCAACTTAGGCACTTTGGCAGCAGCAGCCTTTTCACCTAAATAAAATGTGTCAGGGTATGCGACTTTTATAAATGAGCTTCACCTAGAAAATCAGCCAAGGCTGCTCTCAAATCTGCGGCAGTAATAGGCCGTCTCTCCACATTCTCGTGCTCTTCCTCGCCTTCTTCGGTACTACTGTCATCATCTTCATCATCATTGTTAGAAATTAAGGGTGGAGGCCTCAATCCTGCCTAGAAATTGTGAAAGGGATTATAGAAAACTTTATTTAATCGTATGTCATAGTTTGAAAACAATGTGTTCCCGTTCTATTTTATTATTCATGGTGGATTCACCTCTTGCATTTCGGTCAGTAACTTTGATAATTCATCTCTAAATTGTGAACTCTAAATATATTGAGAGCTAGTTGATGTTAGTTTTGGAAACGTGAAAATCTATCTACGTGCAATTCTATCTTTCCCAGAATTTTGGTCTCACTATTATCGCTTCATGCACTAACAATTAGGAGCACACATTCCGATGTTTTTTTTTTCGCATCACCGAGGATGAAACATGAGTTGTAGGTTTCTAATAAATTATTTTTAATTAAATTTTTCATATTTCGGACATATATACTTTATTCAAAATATGCAAAATCTTGCCTGTATGAATATATTTTCCTCTTTAGCAGTCTTTTTATTGGCGTCATCATTCACAGTTTCCAAATTTGAAGGTGGCGGTGGAGGAAACTGTCGGAAATATTCTTCGAGGGCGTCTTCTTCATGAGATCCTGGTTTTGGCAGATATCCTACACTTGAATTAGAAGTCGCCGGAGAGTCATGTTCAACATTGGTCGTCGCCGTTCCAAAATCATATTCCGCAGATTTTGAAACATCTCTGCTTTTGTTAACATTTCTTATAGATTGAGTTGGTAACTGAGTGTTTTCTTCCCCTGCCGCAAAAGGTTTAAGTGTTTCCTTGTCTTCATTTTCGGCAATATTGTCAGAAATGTCTCCTATAATACTTAAATTATTTGTGCAATAGATTTACAATTGCTTAAAAATTTTATATTACACTTTGGATCGATCATAAAATGTCAAAAATATTTTTCATCAAAATCCACGGCGTTTCTCAAAACTCGACTCCCTTTTAGCTCGTGTAATCCTTCTACTTTGCCTTATCAAAAATTGTTTGAATAGCTTGATTTCTGATCAGAACTCATTTGAGGTAAATTGATCAAAATGTTTAGCGAACAGCTTTCGAATTTTATTTTAAGTAAATATTTTAACTAAATTATGTTTTGTAAAATCTCATAAATATGTACTTATACGGTATGGATGAAATTTGTGAAAGCAAATAAAAGTGTTTAAAATTTCAATGTCATCAATTTAGACTCGTTTCAGTAACGTTCATAAATTCAACGATTATTCATTCGACAAAAATTCAACCTTCGTCAGCATTCGACAATTTATTCACACCATCAATTTAAGATAATTATTAGTTTACAAAAATTATCACAATACTTTTAGCTAATTTCTAATGCAGAAATAAAAGTTTCTTGTTATCGTTATTAAAACTATCTATAGAGCTGAGCACATCAATTGGTTTTACAAAATTTATTTATATATTTTACAGAACAAAATATTAATATACATTGAGGGTTGTGTTATAGTATGAGTCTAGCATATTTATTCTACTTCTTATTAGGATTCCTTTTCATTTTTACCTTTGCTCAAGTTCGTCCCGAAGTCGGATGATATCAAATTAAACAATTCCAAGCCATCTTTGCTTAACTTATCTCTTCTCGGCGTTTCTAGCTCTGATTCGTTGACTTCGGAAGTAGCCCTGGCCTCTTTCGCCAAATTCAGATCCTGTTCATCATTACTCTCGCTGAAGTCGCTTTTTCCCTGTCGTTTCTCATCGTTATGCTTTTTCCGGATAGAAGTATAGGAAAATAGTCCATTTTTGTCGTCGTAAATACCATTTTTACCGCTATTTTCACTTGTTATCCAGCGACTTGTTCGCGGTTTACCGCCCTGGAAACTCGATTATCATTTTTTGGTTATATTAGTTTATTGATTAGACGACAAGTAGGAGAAAATGTTTTATCTCATCGTTACCTGTTGATTTCCAGCGTTTCCACCTTGATTCGCACCAGCATTACCGTTCCAAGGCATATAAAGAGTATCCACATAGTCGGTTGGCCATCCGCCTTGTTGATGCAGCACTTGGGGCAAGCCTTGTTGGCCCAGCACTAAATTGGTCAGATGTGTGGCTGATGCTGTATTTGCCTAAACACATATCTTAAATTAACTCATTTTATACAGTAAAATAATTTCACTGGTATATTTTGTAAGTGAGGCAAAAAGCGAGCGAGGAACTCACACAAGCCATACAGATAAACTGCTCTGATATGTCGTATGTATATTTCGCGGGCATTTTTATGTCGATATACATATCTCCTTGATACTATTACATGAACGAGTTTGGAAACCGCGTTTGAATTGGCGTTACATCATGCAGACGGGCCCATCTTTCCACAGTTGGCGTTGCTGCACCATAACCCCAATTCAAACATGGTTTCCAAACTCGTTCACGTAATAGTATCGTGTTTTTAGTCTAGGCTAAACTATGTCTAAATCCTCACCCGGTGTCCGCCATGTGCTCCTTGTAAAAGTGACCGATTTAAGTGTTGCAAATTTTGTAGTTGTCCCAAACCAGACAATGGAGTCACAGTGCGTGAATTCACACCAGAAGTCCCTTGTACTTTGATCTTTTGATTCACTCCTTGATTTTGGCCTTGGAGATTCGAAAATTGTGAGCCTGTTATTTGTTTTTGGTTTCCTTCCTGAGTCTTAGAAAATATTCCTCTATGGTAATTTGACAACGAACGTAACAAATGAATATCTGCCACAGTGTTAGGTTTCTCTGAAGTCAATTCGAAGCGGTTGCGAGTTAATCCATTTTCAGAACTTTTACCTTCACTGTATAGCCCCGAAAATTCTCCATCAGCCTTATTTCGCGAAGAATATTGAGGAAAATCGGATATATCAGGCTCCGAAGTTTGATTGTCCACTTCCAAAACTGATTCCGGGCTTGTCCTCAATGCACTTGATTCTGGCGATTGAATCCCTGGTGATGAGTTAGAATGATCAAAGTTGTCCAAATCTTTGGATCTTTCAAACCCATTTGTGGCAAACTCATTAATGTTTGCTCGGATTATCGGTTCAGGACGTGAAAGAATTCGAGCATTCCTTTGAGTTTGGTCTGGTTCAATATTTTGGTTCAAATTTGAATTTTCCGCGGAATCATATGTGATAGCATTGACATCTCCCTCTCCAACAACATTCAAAAATTGGCTCTGAACCAACAAATCTTGCAGTCCATTTTTTTCTGTGGCTTCTAGGTCTCCAAACTTTTGTTGTAGTTGCAAGCCCTGTTGTTCAAACGGGTCTTTCTCGTCCTCTTGATGTTCTTCAGCCACATTTTGTTCAGCCGGATATTCCAAAGTTGGGCCATTATGTCCACCAAAATTCGATTCGTCCAAATTTAGACCACTTCTATCCGCCAATACTGGACTTCCCTGGTTCGATTGACTTTGCCCAAAATTGCTCGGCTCATCAATACTTCTCGCTCTCCGAACTAGCGCATACTCCAATTCATCTCTATCAAACTCTAGTTGCCGTCTTTCTGGTGTAATATCAAAATCTTCATTAATTTCTCCCGTCCTTGGCTCTACTACTATAGCATATTTTGAAGATCCCTCTTTTGGCCTTATTCTAGAAACATCAACTTTAGAATTTCGTCGGTCTTCGTGCTGTTCTATCAAAAATTTCAAATTTGTCTGAATCTGTTGTAATGTTGCCTCCCTGATTTCCTGGTCTTGTTGAGCTTCAAAAATATGTCTATCCTTTTTGCTATGCCTTCTTCGAGTGCCTTTCGGATGCTTATAACGACCCTTCCGCAGCTTACTTCTGGAAGTGGAGTCTGAGATGTCTTCAGAAAAATTTGTTTGGTTGTCTTCATCAGAAAATAACTCAACCGTCAACTCTTCGATTTGAAATTCTTGAGAAGAATCTAAGGTCTCCGGTCCATTACTTTCATTAGAACTCATTTTTGTAGAATTAACTTGATCGTCTCGGAGATCAGAAGAGTTAGAAGTATCCATTTTGTTCGATTCAGAGTTTTCAATTTCCCCGTCAGCATTATCCACTGTATTCTTTTCGTTTGCATTTGATTTCTCCTTAATTCCAACCAGGGTGCCTGTTGATTTATTTCTATTTGCTCTTGCTCTAGCCTTAGACATTACATCATCAGGCTTATGTCCGTCAATTGGTTTAGAGTTATTGTCGTCCTGGTCATCTTTTTCGATTGGATTGCCTTCATCAGAGTTATTTTCAGATTTATTTATGCCGCCCATTGATTCATTTTTCGCTAATTTAAAGTCGTTTTCCTTGGGTATTTCGTCAATATTGCTGTCCTCCGAAACCGTGTCAGCCTCCATTTTGGAGCTGCCGGATTCTTCATCGGAATGCTGAAAACCCGAATTCTTCTCGCCGTCGACGTTGTTTGATGTGTCATCTTCATTATCTCCTACTTGAGAACGATTTTCTGCTAGGGGTTGAATGATGCTTGCTTTTTGTTCCTCTTCATTCCGTTTTCTATCAATTTCTTCTATTAGCGCCTCTAAATCGTCCTCAACAGCGTTTTTTGTGTCATCTTGAGTATCGCCAACCGTACGGCCACTTTTTGGCTTACGTTTCCTTTTGGCCGTCTTTTCACTTCTTTTGGCCAAATCCTTGTCACTTTTCTTAGGGGGCAAATTTATCGTAAACTGACCTCCTTCTGTTCTTAGCATTCTTCCATTGTGCTTTGAATACGGTCCACCGTTTTCTCTCCCTGCTGAACTAAAATTTCCACGTTTTTGACGTTTTTGTAGAACCTCGTTTGCGTTTTCTTCGGGCGCGTTTAGACCACTGCTTTTCTCGAGGTTAGCTTCAGATTCGTCTTCTTCTTGAACTTCGCCTCCTCCGAGTTTATTTCTATCAATTGTTTCACTTTTCTCTTCCTTTTCTAATGGTTCGTCAGCTGCGTACGAGGCAGAGTAGGATTGAGAATATGATACCGACGCAGATTGGGACCAAAAGTTTTCCCGCGACACTGATCTCGAATAAGATCCATACCCGCCAAAGCCTCCATACCTCCCGCCAAATCCTCCATACCTCCCGCCAAATCCTCCATACCTCCCGCCAAATCCACCGTATCTACCACCGCGATGAGGATCTCTTTGAATAATATTGATCTTTTCCGGCTGAATTTCGTCTTTTTCCTTCTCGTTGGTTTTCGTCTTATCTGTGGTTCCTTCAGGCTTTTCAGTTCCATCTTCAGAATTCCCGGAAAGTGACCCCACAGTAGGTTGATTTTTTGAATCGATCTCACTTTTGTCAGTTGCAACAGTTTGTTCTTGTGTTTCTAAGTCTAGTTGACCGTCTTCAGCATGTCCCGCCAAAATGAAGCTTTTGGTTTCCCGTTCGTTATTTTCTGGCTTTTGATTTTTTAAATGTAGGACTTCGGAACTTTTTCTTTCGCTTTCGTTTTGCAAATCGTTTCCGAGGCTTTTTTCGTCATCTCGAATTTGTCCAATTTCACCATCATTTTTTCCGAAATTACCTGCATCACTGTTGTTTTCGCTCCTCTTCTCTCGTGTATTCAGATCTTCTTTAGCATTTTCGTTAATTACTCCATCAGGTTTATCATCATTTTTCTCGAATTGATCCTCTTCTGATGAACTAATCCAGCCAGAGTCTGATGATTCAGAGTCATCACTATCTCCCGCATCATCAACTGTGTCATTTTTATTAGATTTCTCGCTTTTCTGTGCAAGTTGAGTACCGTCGAGTCCAAAAGTGAGTCCATTTGGGTTCAACAAATTTCCTTTCTTTTCAGGCTCTTTTGAGATTTCCAAAGTTCGACTGCTAGCTTTACCACCATCTAAGTTTACATCTCTCCCAAAAATTGCATGAGGTTTACTTTCCCTCTCTTCTTCTGCGCTAGATCTGAGTTCCGGATGATGCTTTCGCGGCTTTTTGGTTTCAATCGGCGGGAGACCAAGGTAGCGTGGTTCAACCTTGACTTTCCGAATACTTTGAGGAATGAGTTCTCCAGAAAGGGTGAATACAGGCTCATCAGAATTTCTCTGATTTCTAAACTTTGCTGGCCCTATCACGTTCAAAGGGCGAATCCTTTGAAATCTTCGCTTTTTCGGCGAAACTTCCGAGCTTTCCACCAAAGACTCATCGATAGTGTTTGCACTAAACAAAGGTTTTCGAGCTTTACTGTTCTTCTTTTTCTCCTTAACCTCAACAAAGGGTATAGAAGCTTGGTTTTCGTCGCAAAATTTGCACGTTTTGGCACAGCGATCCATAAGTAAGTCAGCGTACCTCTTAAATATATGTATATTAAAATTGTATAATGTATTACATGCTGGTTGTTTTCTACTCGAAAGCGGATAATTCGGTAAATCTATTTAAAATTAAATGGCTGCAACGAATTCTACCCATTCTGGGCACCCAAATCTATGGATATCAACCAAACAGGTACTCAAACGGGAAAAGTAGTTTCTATTTTCGGCAAACTTATAAAATTAATTATAATAAATTGTCATCAATTCTCGTCGTAAAGTATTTTTCTGAATACATTTAAAGATTACTTACATAATCGTGGCACATTTTCCTGTGCATTATACAATGTGGGGATTTATCCTCACATGTCTCGTTCCCCGGGCGAACCACCACTAGAATTTCTTTGTGCTGTTGACTACTCGTTCCATCGTTCTTCTGAGTTGCATTCTAAAAGAATATATATCACGATACAAATTTACATAAATATATTTTATCAGTCAAAATTTTCGAAACTTATAAAATAAGGCATGTTTGATTATTATCTGAACTAATGAAAACTTACTTCAACGCCTTTCCCGCCTTGAGTTGTTGGCAACAATGGCTCTACGACTAGCTTCCCAGTGGTTTGTTTGCATTGACGACAAGTCAGGGCGCATTGTTGGCGCATGGTCTACATAAAGTGTTAATTTATCATATTAGAAAATGTCGGCATAGCTGGACTATTGTTGAAAAAATATTTCGATTTCTTGACTCTTACAAGAAAATAGTTGTTAAAAACAATTGTTAAAAAATAACTTTTCGTTCCGTATAGAAACTATGTTAATGAGGTGCCCGCTTTCGAATAGATGCAATATTAAACTATGGTAATATTCAATCAAATGCTAACGCTTTGTTTATAGATATTTGGTTGTTTTAAGTTACAAATTGGAAACGCCCCTCAGATGAAATATCGAATTGTTTTTTAGTATCAGCTATTGTGTATTGGTCACCATAAAGCGCAGCTCACGGAAATATAATATTACATAGCACAAAGCTAAGTAATATTCCATTTCGCTCTCAAGTTTTGCGTTGTCATTTCCGTGTGTCACACACTTGCATATAAATTCGATACTTGGCGTTAGATGTCTTTTGGAGAAATTTGGTACATAATAAATAAAAGTACAATGATTTACCTCTCCAAAAATTTGATGATCACACAAGTGGCGAAGGTCATGGCAGCCGTGAGCTGCATCAAAGCATTTGTCCACGTCACATAAACCACAGGTGTGTTCGCATGCAACGCGCATGATTTTGTGCCAGGATGGATCCTTGCATTTGTCTTTATGGCGTGAACAGTCGATTATTGCTGCTAAATTCAGCATATTGAATTTTCTAAGCCTTTTTCAGAGAACAAAACCACGAGAAACGACACCTTTTTCGTTATGATTAGTCAAAAAACTTATTGATCGTTGCAAATTGAGGAAATTTTGAATTATTTTTCAATAAAAGAAGGTTTTGACAATGTATTTCCTTAGTCAGTAAATTCGTGAATATTTAGAATGAATGCTAACAATTTTGCAAAATGGTTCATAGCTAAATTTTCAGTAACCTTAATTAGTAATGCTTTTGGACAAAGTTACCTGCACTATCAACACAGCTGAATTTTTCCACCTCGCAACATACTTTGCACGTTCTGGCGCACCGCCTAACCAGGTCGTTCATGGCTGAAAATTCAACAAAAATTTACATAGAATTATAAAGTTGCCAATTGACAAGCTTGTGCTTGTGCACAAGCACTACTAAAGTAGTATGCCACATAATATTTTATGATTTTGTGATATATTATGCACTAATGACTTTGGGCATATATAGATCCTACCTGGATTATGACAC
Organism: Ditylenchus destructor; assembly: GCA_022814885.1. Classification (NCBI taxonomy): domain Eukaryota; kingdom Metazoa; phylum Nematoda; class Chromadorea; order Rhabditida; family Anguinidae; genus Ditylenchus; species Ditylenchus destructor. The sequence goes on from JAKKPZ010000007.1 coordinate 2,707,664, forward strand.
AGCATCGATCTCGCTTCGTCACCTTTCTTTGCCTCTTTGTCTGCTGGATGTTGAAAAATGCTCTCGCAAGCCTCTTGACCTAGTTCGTCTTCACACATTGTAGCCGATGGCCAAAGACGTCCGTCGTCGAATTGGCATCTTTTTCTGGTGAAAATTGGAGCGGCAAAACTGTTCATGCCTGCGGGCAATTTGAATGGCTTCCTCATTATATCGATAGCTTTTGGTTGCCTTTTACCGAACTGATGGGCAGTTTTGGTATTTTGTGAGAGCGATTCAGTGTCTGAAATTGTCAAATTTTATATTAGTTGATATATTTTAGACTGATTAACCATAGCAAGAATTTCCAGACGGGGGCTACCCGGCTAAAGGGGTCTGTATAAAAACGCATAATTGCAACTGTTTAGTAAAATAAGAGTACAAGGTAAATTGTGTATGTGTACTCCGTAATAATGTTGAATAGGACCGAATTTTTTGTTTCAACCCGAACAAATGTATAAAATCATACCTGTACTAAATGATACGTCTTCCTCACTTTCCTCACTGAAGCCACTGGCACTAAAATCTTCGTCTTCGCTCGACGATACAAAATCATTCTTCCTAGCAGAGTTATCAGTATTTACATCGTTTACTTTCTTTCCAGATTCTATTCGGCTCTCGCACTTTTGAAGATAGCATAATAATATTAACAAAGGAGCTAGGAAATAAAGCGCTGTTTTTCTCATACTTCAGTATTAATAATAATTTTCTAATTGGAGAAGCACCTGGATGGCATTGACTAGCAGTTAGGTAAGTACAAAAATACTTTGCTGAAATTGTCACAATTTTTAGAAGATTGATTCTTCCTGTAAATGTGTACCATAGCGCAAAGACCTGGTTCCACATATGTTCATTTTTAATGCTCAATTGAGAAGGCACTTAGGTATAGGGAATAAAACTGGAATAAAAAGGCAGTGTTTTCAATTCTATTTATCTACTTCGAAGCTAACTTTGTCTTTTTCAAGTTATGAAATGTAACCTTATGTAGTTCTGATATTTAAAAAGCTAAGGTTTTTATAGTTATCGAAGGCCCAAACAACTGCGAAAAAGTAAAATAATTAAATGAACATGGGACAGCAAGTAATTTGTTCCCATTTGGCGGCTTTATTTATTTCCAATGATCGGGACCGATATATGGTGTACTGCGTGATACCTCAGCCAACAATGCTTGTTTTTCGTCACCGAGCTAACAAAGGCTCCTTGCCCATGTATTATATTGTCAACATTACAAAATCAACGACACAAAGCCAAACGAGCCATTTTCTATGCTGCGAGTGCCTAAGCAGACCATAATTCTACAAAGAGAACGACTGATCGTAAAATCCAAACATGCCACCATTTTCTATTTCACTGATTGTTTAGCGAAATTTCGATGGGAATTGGCTTTGGATTGGGTTTAGTTCTCGAGAAGATCGCGAGCGGAAAAGCGAGTGACAAAAATATACCGGCTCTTTTGTTTAAAATTGCGACAAACAATGCTTGGATTATATTTGGTGTTGCTTTGTAGGCACAGCTGTTTGATGCGTGTTTTAGTTGGATCACAAATAGATACGTGAAAAGTTACACCAAACGAGAGGAACATTGGCGTTCGATGTTAAAAAACATTAAGTATATTTTAGGTTTAAATTTAATGTATGGAAAAATACATAAAAATAAAAATATTAAAGTGAACTCGTCTTTTTGATTAATCACCTCGTGATTAATGGTACTAATTTTTAATTTATTGAACGAATATCAGCTGACGAATAGTTTATTGAATACATTAAATTAGCACAATAAAGTTACAAAAGACCGAAAATACATTACATTACACCGGATATACGACAAAATATTGTACTGGGAAATTCAATAGAGCCCACATCCCTTGAGTTTGGAGGATAAGATGGAGTCGTAAACGGATTCCAACACGAATTCAACCTAAACGTCCTTATTCACATGCTCTCTTTTCAAGTAACTTAGAAACTCATTGTTTTATTATAATCGTTACTTTCTTTTATTTTATGCGAAATACAAATATTCTGTAAAACAATTCCGTTATAGAAAAACACATCCCGTTTAAAAACAATCTAAAATTTTTATGTTTTACTTTTTTGCCAAAATTTGCTGTTGGTAAGATTTCTTTAATTCCTGCTGCAATTCAACGATTGCGTAATCAACAATTGAATAAATAATGTAAACGTACCTGCTTTGTGTCTGTCGCACACTATAAAAGTACTTAAGAATGTTGGCTTTTATTCTACAAAAATGACTTACGGTGTGGTGACAGTAAATGGATTTGTTGGGCACTTCGTTAGCCATAAAAAACTTTTTCTCGATATATTTGGAACTGGCCTCGTAAGTGTCAGGACCTATAAGTCAATTAATAGAGAAATAATTTGATTGTCATTCAAAGAATGTTTTATATGAATTAACAAAGTAATATCGTAAGGCAAAGAATTAAACTTCCAAAAATAACACTTTTTCATTTATTGATGGGTTGAAATTGGTTAAATACCATTGAACTCCTTGAAAGCGATCCGGAGTGACCGTCCTTGGTTCATCTTTTCTTCAAATAAGTCCTTCTTATTGAGAAAAAGAATGATGCTGGTGTCAATAAAGTATTTATTGTTGCAGACTTGTTTGAAAAGTTGCAGCGATTCTTGGAGACGATTCTATTACATTTGCATAGATTACAGATACATAAAAAGAGCACGAAAGCTAACCGTGGTACCGTCTTCCATGAGCACTTGATCAAATTCGCTCATCGCAGTAACGAAAATGAGTGCACGAACGTCATCGAAACAATGAATCCATTTTTTCCTTTGCGAACGCTGGCCACCTACGTCGAATACTCTGAAAGAGTGAAATTATATATGCAGGTTAATCTTGTCTCAATTTCGGGTTCTGTATAAAATTATGTTTTACTGTCAATCATCGTTAAATTTTTACTGCTTTTGAGATTAGACTTATAATTTGAAACGTCCGCTCAAGCCTAAGTCATAAACACGTCTCTCTTCTACTACTTTCGTTTAATGTCAAAATTTTGTTTTGAGAGTTATTTTAAGCTACTTATTTTCATATTTTTGAAATAATTTTGCGAAATTCAAAGATGTTTTACGTAATCTTTCACATCTCTTCCTACGTCACGTTGAAAGATTGTGAAATTGTTAAAAATCAGGACTATATAACGAAAACATCCAAGCCGCCAATTAATTTCTTGCTGCTATATCGAGTTAGGCGCATGAGCAATGCTGTTTAAGCAAATGGCCAAGTGTCACGTCACCCTGTTTAAACCACTGTGAAAATTTTATTGTGAAAAAAATTAGTGGTTTGTAAAATTCGTATATTCGGGTTTACTCCATAATTTTACCGCAAACTACTTCTTGGTAAAAAATAAAGGTAAACTAAAATAAAACTAAAGCTATGAACGAGCCTAGCTGAGGTGAATTCTAGTTGTGTATAGCCAAACTAGCTGCACAGGTGGTGCCTACGGCACCACGGAGCCTTTGGCTGATTACCTGTGGCTTTGTCAGTGAGACTCGCGGCCTTCGGCCGCTAATCTCGAAGGGGAATTTGTGGTGCCTAATTATGGGGGTGCCTGGCGACCTCAGATTCGGATTCCCCGCATCCGAAAACCCACAAGTGCCAAAAATTTCGGTCGGAATTCGGAAAATATGAATTTTGTAGTTTGTACTCTCCCAGACTACAAACTAAAAAAGCGCGTTAGTGAATCACGCATACATACAATCACATAAGCTGCATATTATAAAAGATACTTTGGAAAAAATTATATAAAAATTAGAAAGCTACGAGAATATTTAGTTTAAAGTTGTCAGATCCAACCCAAATTTTTACAATTTTCTCACCTCCAAGTTTTCTCTTTGATTTTGAAGCTGACCTCGATCACACCCATTGTGGCCACGCGAAGGAAGAGAATGTCCTGAGTAGTTGGGATGTAGTCCGCTGCATAGATTCGATCCATCGAATCCAGAAAACTGAATTGGAGGACTTTCACTTAATAGAGAATGAAAAATGAAAATAGAAACATTTTATAACTTTACTTCAAATGCTGATTTAATGCATGTCGAGATGTGTGAGGCAATTATGTTTTGAAACTTGTTCATGCAGTTTATTGACTTAAAATGACTAATGTTGGCCAAAATGGTTTTTGGTACCAAATTACGAATTTTTCAATATTTTGAAAAAGTTGTGAAATTTGGAATTTGTAAAATTTTGCAAAAATATCAGAAGAAAATTTAATTTTGAAATTTATACTGTGACATTATTTTGTGGCTGTTTCTGCCTTTCTCTCTGCAAAAGAATAACTTACTGTTCGGCACAATCAGGCACGTAAAACTCCGCTCTGTGACTACCCAAAGACGCCTGCACGCCTTTATCGGCCCAGAGTTCTTTGAGAGCCGTATAGACGTTCTCTCGCATTGGATCTTCCGTTTCGGCATTTTTGGCCATGACGGCGTGGATTAGACGACCGTGCTCCTGGAACTAGAATTTTATGACACAAATTTTGATATTAGGTCCATTGAGACAGAAGCGATAATTTCTCTTCTATTATCAATTAATTTACAATTTAAAGGACTTTTAGCAAAAATCTCGACAATAAAGTAACATATTTTATATCATTTTCATTTCTCTGATTTCCGTATTTCAGTTAAATTTGTCAAACAATGGGTTAAAACCTGGCACGCCTGGCTTGTGAACGGTAGCCTAAGCTTATGCATTCCACTGAGTATGAAAAACATTGCTTGGATCGCGTTTCCGTATACCATATTCCGTTTGGCTCTCGCTTCTTCATCACTGAACCCGTTTTCGTGGATGATTCTGAAAAGAAAAATAGTTATGTGAAAGATCATTATCATTTACTATTGTTGCCTCCGATAAGAAAATGTTCTTTTATGTTTGCTTACTATATAGGACGTTTGAAAATTATATGTCATTGTGGGGATCAATGAAGTCAATATTGACCTTTTCAACAATTAAATTAAACGAAGATATGATAATTTTGAGCTACAGCAAAGAATAATAGGACTTTGTTAGGATTAAATGTTTCGAAAAAAGACCATACTGCAAGTGGTGTGCTAAAATACTCAACTCGAATTTTTTCCTTTATTTGAACCCAACTTGAATCTTTGTTTTTATTCAGACGTAAGTTTAAGTTAAGTATTATTTGCGTATTTAACATGAGCTTACTTCATTTGCTTCAAGACTGTACTCTTGCCGCTTTCTCCAGCACCTGCAATACAATATTATATATTCAACTTTTTTGCTTTCCGGTTCTTTCTTCTATACCATAGTCTCGAAAAATGTCAAAATTTATTTCTTGGCGAAAACGTGTTTTTTGGAAAGGGTTTGACTCACTGATCAACTTTTTTCTTCAGTGGCATGGTAATGTGAGGCGTTTTATGACTTGTTCGATGGATACGAATGTCAAACATTGTTTTCCGGAGAGAAATGACGTTTCAAGCGAAAGTACCTTGATCCTACCCCGTATTAACAATATGGTTTCACAAGAAAGTGGACTTAGAAAAACAATAACTTTCAAAAAACAAGGCATAAGGGACGGAGCATTTACCCAATAAATTTATAGTTACAGTTTATTAGTACTCTACTTATAGGCCCAGCTCATCAACATGTAAGGACCCTTCGAGCGAACGATTGTTCATCTTTGATATGACTTCCTCTCCTTTTCTACATTTCATTTATAAATTTTTATTTTACAAAAGGTTATAAAAACTGACAAGTCATCATTTTTCTATCAAAACATCGGTATTATCTCGAGCTTTCTACTTTCATTTATGAATCCTAATTTTATCATCTTGTTAAACATTATTGCTGAATTTTATTTGGAAATTCAAGTTTTGTTCGCAATAATTATATGTTGCCAAGCTTAGAAAAGGCGTGGGAACATGTCATTCGCCAATCTCAAATTATAGCTTTCATAGCATCTTGTGAAAGTGCACGAGTATGCGCCTTTTAGGATATTGTAAGACGTGTTTCAGCGTTTTAACGTTAGCTCGTCTCTTTTCCGAGCGTGTGAACGTTTCGCCTATTTACTAAGGCAACACATAACGAAAATTGCAAATAAAAATGGTTTTTTATATATATTCCCATTTTTGGCGTATATCGATTGCTTAACTTTCGCTCTAAGCTGGGCGAAAATAAAATCAGTAGAAACATTGAAAGCAACATATGTAAGCCTTCTCGGAAACTGCGTGACATAAACTACGTGCTCATTTAACCAAGGGATAGGGATTAAATACAAATTTAAAGCGCAAACAAGCGTTGGTGGTCTCGAAAACCTTTGTAATAAATTGTGACATTGTCACGGAGGTTGGGCGAAAAAATTAAAATATTTCAGTTCATTGGGCAAACACTATTGCTCAAATGGCGGTACTGTCATTCAAGGAAAAAATTGTATTCATTAAAACATGAGTAGAGTCAGAATCCGTTGTAGCATTTTGTACTTTTTAAATAATTATATGGATTGCGGACGGAAATAATGGGTTATGAAACGGGGTTCAAGATTCAGGGTTTGTATTGGAATAAAGAAAACAGGTATAAAGAATGTCTGCTTTTATAAACTTAAAGCACCCAATTTTTTGCGTAGAAGTAGTAACTTACCAAGCAACAGTAACTTGATAGTGGCTTCACTTTGCCGCTTGTCCTGCTCTATGGTTCTGTCAATGTGCCTGTTTCGGCGTTGTGCTTCAGCTGAACTTTTATTGTTGCTCTCGCAGGCACCCATCTTTTCAGTCCATTTGGATTTGAGCGTGCTCAGCAAAGATGTTCCGCTAGGGGAAGACGTGGTGTTTGAGGAAGAGTTTGGAGGATGGGTCCGTGAAGGCTCGATGGTGATGGAGGTGATTCACAAAGTGCCACGAAAAAATCTGCAATAAATGGACACCAATAAAATTTAGCGAAAATTTTATAATATTAACATTTTTTGCGATAAAATACGTCTGTAACACCCGAAAACATGTGTTATAGTCACTTGAAACAAACTCATCCTGTTTATAAATGGATACATTGATTGCTTTGGATTTCGTTCTTTTATTATGGCAAATGTTAGGATTTCACCTTTAGAAATTTTACGACAAAATGTTCTATGCGGCATTTATTTATAAGTACTATAAAGTACAAACCATAAACAATTCAGGTTTTACTAAAATTTAAATCACGGGTATATCCATTTCGAAAATAAATACAATGGATATAAATTTGTGTATGTTATTTTCGGTTTACCGATTTTCTCAGGAAGTGTCGTGATGCAATCAGATTACACTGCAGCAGACGTATTATTGAAGCCGGATATGGGATTAATGCAAACCGAATAGGTAAAAAATAGGAAGTGATGATTTATATTTAATATAGGGTTTTAGGAAAATAATAGTTTAGAATGTGCGTGACAGCGGCTGAAAATCTGAAATAGATATTTTAACATGCAACGGTAATTATTGTTTTCGCAGTTATGTGCGACATGTGCTTATTTGTGATAATCTTTACTAAAAATAAAACTGTAAATTCCCTCACATGCACTTTCTTTTGATTATTGTAGTATATTATTCTTAGAGTTCATTTCGTACAAAAAACAACAACAATAGACAACAGCGTGAATCGCGAATAATTACTGCACATCGAGAATTACTCCTTTTATGTTAAAGATATCACTAGGGATGTGTTCTCCTTGCAGTTTAAATACGCTTTAATTCATACTTAAATCATATTTTTAAATAGTTTAAAAAATGCGCCTTACTCCGTTTATCAATAATAATCTATGCTCGAATCTAAATAATTTTATATTTTCAAAAATCTTCATATGAATACTTAAAGCTTAGAAATTCGAGAATAATAAATGACAAGAACATAAAAATTCAACACTCGTTCAAATCCGCCGTGTTGCAATCAATTTCCTTCCGAATGTTTTCATTTTCAATACTACCTTCAAAATGTTTGCAAGTTGTTGATTCGGAACTCTGCTAACAGTTATACGAGTATTTCTAGAAATTCACTTGGGCAATTTTATAGCAAATAGGCCTAATTAAATTACACAAACTTGATTGCAAAATGGAAAGCTTTCTAAGGGAATATGTAGGAACTACATGGATCCGATTAGTATCGGCCCATATCTTATATTCTATACCAGTCTATGCACAGCAGAATTTCGACTTTCATATTAATCACGCGTTAAACCGATAATTATATGTACACAGCTCACTAAAACACAACGAACATTCTAATACATTTTATAAAATAAACTTCAGGGAAGCATTTATTATAAAAATATATATTTTGACTGTAAAACGGTACCAATAATATCCACAATTAATTGAGAAAAATTTGAGCTGATTCATAATCGAAACAACGGTGTCAACATTATTTTTACATTGTCCGAACCAATTATCCTTCACCAAAATCCATATCGTCACATTTTATACATAACCGGCGACAATTATTAGCAATATCAATAATCGCACCGACTAGCGGCGGGACAACCGTCAAAGAAGTGAAGTGGCAAACAAATGCTAGAGATGATGGAAACTAATTACCGAGCCTAAGCCGGCTGATAAAAGGCGCTCACCCAAAAGAGATTTGCGCACATTACCGCTGCCCTTTATGCAGAGCCAGGTTGCTTTACGGAAATGTGTATGATCTTGGTTTAAACGAGAACGGGCTAAGCCATGGGAGAAATAGATGGTTTGGGCTCAGCCTTAGTCTGTTCACGAGTGTGGCGGACGCCGAAAGGCGTAAGGCGCCAATATGGCGTAAGCTCTACGTACAGAGCATGGCTCCGTTATTTGTATGAAAACGGTGTATCCCTGGCAACTTGGCACCTCGGGATCTCACCTAGGTACACACTTCTTATGCTGGGGGTGGTTTTTGCAACTGGTGGAAATTAGTAGAACGTCCTTTAACGCGGACAACAATAAACAAAAAGACGCAGAAGACCATCGATTTTTTCTGGCTAAAAACAGCCAAAGAATCGCAATTTTTGGCCAAGGTTGATCATTTTTTGGCAAAATAGTCAAGAGTCGAAATTTGCCTATTTTTTATTGCAGTCTTTTTAAACAGTCTTTTTGAATTTCTGTAAAGGTTACATTTAACAAACTGTTGCATAATAAAGGGTATATACGATTTCGCTAATGTACAAAATAGAATACCGAAACAGTGAAAACAATGAAAAAATTTCAATGCTAAAGGCCATTTTCCCAATGGCTGCCGGGCTACCTTTAATGTCTCGTAGGCTGTTTACACTTTACAGTTTAAACCGTTTTTATTCTAGATCGTATTTTCGTTGCACCAAACTATTTCACCAAAACATGTGACCCAAAACTGGGCAAAATATCAAAGAAGGTCATACTTTCATGCTTTAGAGGTACTTCGTGGACCGGTCGAAGGGATAAGGACATTGAACGTTGTGGTACAAATAGTTCCGGGAAATTCCGACTCTGGAATCATGGCAGACACAAGCTACAATATTGCCTGCCAAATGATGCATCTAAATTAGGCTCATGACGGTTATAGCCTCACAGATTACCTTTTCTTTAGTAAAAAACATGCGTAATGGGTTCAGAATTAAATTCGCAATGAAAGAGCAAAAAGGACTGGGATGCCTTCATTTGGAAGCTATTCCATGGATTCCTCATTATGAAAGCAATGGTTGGAAGTCTTAAATAGGAGGAAAATTTTCTGCAGAACACAATGTTTGTGGGTTCGGGAGACAAAAACATGAAGAAGGCATTGATTTAGCTACGACGATGTACGCGTGAGGTGTGTTTACATCAATACTGGACCTTTCCATGTAAAAGTACTCAGCGGACAAATGAATTTTTGGAAACATCCTGAAGGTTTTAAATATCGAAAACTGCACTCGTTAACTGTCAACATGTCACTAGATATTTGTGGAAGTAGAAAGTTGCAACAATACGGTATTTTTAGTCAAAGATGACTTTAAATTACGGCTTTTTAGTTTGATACTGCTTTGCCAAACACCAGTTCATGTTTCCAAAAAATTCTATTAAACAGTTTCCGCTTTCCAATACTGTAATTATTAAACGTCATAATTTTTACGTTTAATTGTTGCGTTTTCATACTGTTGGCACACTTTGTCACAGCTATTCTCTACATATTTCCTGATCCATGTTTCAGGACTAGAAAATCATTAGAGCTCCATGAAGTAACAGATCCCATCGAGGACATGACCCAACTCAGTGGACTCCAATGGTGATTAGGTTTAGGTCTCCAATTTATTGATTGATGATTTCCTCCTACAATCAGGTCCTCGAATGTTTTTTCATATTTACAAACGTAAGTCACAATTATACGCTATAAATCCGATTGGAATAGAATCAGTTATCACACACGTCGAAAAATCACTCGATATCTGGAGCAGGTGAAAATAAATAAAAACTAAAGCTCTAGGAACATTTCAGATGACATTCATATATAATTCATCACAACGATGAATTTTATTAGATGTTTCCATCTTACGTCAGAATTTTACAGCTGACAATAATGAACAGGTAGCGAAGGATTGTGAAGGAGCAAAAATGTTGCCCGAAAAAATATTTTGCTCATTTTTAGCCAAAGTTTAGCTAAAATGGCCAAATTTGTACAGAAATAGCTAAATTATTGTATAAAATAGTTTAAAATAGCTATAAAATATAAACATGGAGAATTTTGGGTCACTTTATATCAAAAATTGGAAAATCCGGATAACGCCGCCCTCCGAATTTTCCGCCCTACGAAATTTCATCCGGCCCCTTGAGGGACGTTATTCGGAGGTTCGACTGTAAAATTGTTGTCAAACCCTTATTTCAGTTACTCATGAATTACACAGGGAACTTTTTTGAAGTTTTTTTATATACTACCCGGATGCAAATACTCTGAAGGCAATTTGGATGGATAAAGATGGAAGGTAATTATCGAGACAGGTAGCTAGTCAGTGACACGTTATAGTGAATTAAATCCGTCACAATGCTTAGATTTACGTAGACACCGCGTCTTTTAAAATTGTAATCAACAATTAAATACAAGCTATTTTAAAACACAAAAACAAGAAAATATATGACAATTACCTTGAAATAGCATTCAAATAAAAATAGCAAGATTTATCAAGAGGCATAAAACATAACTTCTCTGAGAAAATATATTGCTATAATATATTAGAAAATACATTAAAGAGCGTCCTCTAAAGAACTTTAGACTGGACTGGTCATTAAATTATTGATGACGTATTCCTCGTGATCTTAAAAACGAATAGTTAAATAAAAGTGGCATTTTGTGAGACTCAATTAAATCTAACGGTCTATAATAAATTGGTTTAGACGAACAATATAAAAATGAAATAGCGAGGCCTTAGCAACAATATGCTGATATTTTACCCTTCTTGGGATTGGTGAGAAAGCTTTATAAGCTATTTGCGCGATATGTATCACAATGTACGATAGAATTTTATTTTAAACCTAGTCTAACATGTTACCTAGTAATAAGATTTGTTTCGTAGTTATGAAAGAATTACTACAAAATAATTGATAATTGTAACCATTTCGATTCTAATTATATGCGATTAGAACGAGGATAATACGGGAAGCGGTCAAAATACCCCCAATATTTTGACCGGGGGTATTTTGGCCTAGTCTCGGATAATGCTACATTAGTACCATCAGTATATTCGAACGTAGTCTCAAATTACGATCGAGGTTATGATTGAGAAAACTGAGAACAGAATCCAGGTGGTTACTCCGCGCGCTCGAATCTGAAAATAATTTTATATTCTTTAAATAATAATAGGTATCATATTAAAAGGACAAAATGCATGTTTTTACTGGAATTTTTCACTCATGTTAAAATGCCGTGCTTGCCATTTCCCAGAATACCAATCTTTCAATATATACGAGTGTTATTTGTTTGTATAAATTTACAGCTACAGGTACTGCTCTATGAGGAAAAATTTAAATTGGCCAATCGGGGAAACGGTTACCCATATCGCTACGTTTTAAATTCGAAGACATTAAACATTTCGAGACCGCTCATTCATGTATGTTTCACTTAGCGCATCCTCTCAACGAGGATTCCTGTTTAAATTACATCAAATTTCCAGCATACAATTCCAAAATTCGTGCAAAATGTGCGATAACTGTTTCTTCTCATTTTGACTTAAAAACGAGCAAATTTAGATGCTTTAGTGAACACTTTAACATCGTTGTTAAAATGATTGATTATTAAGCGTCTGAGTTTGATTTATATAAAGCTTTCCTTTTAATAAAAAGTCATCTTTCTTCATACAATGATGTTGGTGAGACGCCAAATATATTGGGTTGGCATTTAAGTTTCCGGACTCACATGTCAATCAACAAATTTTGTGTCAATCAATCAAAAATTTTTATACGGTTATATTCGTTATTATGTGGACTATCATTTTTGTATAAACATTCATTCACTTCCCGCAATATGGAAAAAAATAGAGCCGTTATTCGCGAACTACTGAAATTCGAGTTTGAGCTGGTCACACCGTAAAAGAGCCATAGAAAACATCAATCGAGCCATGGAAGCCGGAACTGTGGTACAACGTACAGAGTATGATGTACTCAAAGTTCAATAGCGAAATTTTGACAATTGAAGACAATCCGAGATCTGGGTGCCCTGGAAGTCGATCGAGCCGCTGTCGTCTACCCTGTCGAAGATACTTTTACAATTTTTATCAGCGAAAAAGTCATATATCCCATATTCTATAGTGCATATTGTAGAGCAATTTCAGCTCTAATACTTGCCTTTTACAGAACATTTTTTCATTTGCTGGGTGCTAAGATATGACAATTTTAAGAAGACACCACCAGAAAATTGCGATTTTTTCAAATTTTCTCCAAAATGACCTAACTTTAAGCAATCAGATCTCGCAGAATATGAAAGCATGTCCTGTTCTGTAAAAGGTATGTTGTTGAGCTAGACCTTGCCTACAAAAGCCGCAATGCGACTTTCAAAATTGTTTGTGTAATACTTAGGTTCTTACATGAGTCCGGAAACTTAAATGCCAACCTAATATATCTCGATCAGCTTTCACCATTTATTGCAAGGTTCTCCCGATGGGTCCCATCGCGAATTCTTCCGCGTGCCCAACTCATAATTTGAATTTGTGGATTTGTTTGGGCTTGAGGTTCAAAGTCTAGTTTGGGATAAGGTAAATCTCTATGCTCTTCTTAAAATAACTTGTGCTAAAATGTCGTTTTAACTTTCCAAAATTTACTTACATTGAGATACATTGCAATTCTCGGTTAGCATTAGTAAAACGTATTGCGCTATGTTGCCATCCAATTTTGGCATCACAATGATATGAAGATTTTGTATAAATGTTGCCATCTTCTGTTCTATGCTGTCTGTTATTTCAGATACAACCTGGTTGCTCATTTCTCATAATTTTTGCAGAAAAATGCCGGACACCTACAAAAAGTTGGTCACGTTGAATAAAATTCATTTCCATATTCCATGAATTTAGGCACAAGAAACGCAAGCGAGACGAGAGCACTCTTGAAGTGGTGTGCCGGATTAAAGCAAGTCGTGATCCCAACCCGTGTGTAGTAGCTCAGGACGACGAGCTTGTGCGACTGATTCCTCCAACTTCCGTCACTAGGAATGGTGAACCAACGGTACTTTTGCATAAAAGTTTAAAAAAATAGAAATAAAAAATATATGTGTATATTTAAAATTAAGAACTACGTCCAATTAATATTGTAAAAACTAAGGATAAAATGACTAAATTTGATTTTTTATTAGGAATATTTATTTTGAAGTTTATGTATACGGAACAAAATCATACAAAACGGAGCATTTCTACGAATCTCTATTGACCCTCTAGTTTATATGACTTCTCGATATGTTACGGTTAAAGCTCGAAATCGAGCTTTAACCAATACGGCATGGTAAAGCTAGAATTACCGGGTAATCCTAGGATTACCAACCTCAGTAGAGTAATGACCTGGAATGTTATTCTAGGATTACCCGATTTCGAGATTTAACCGTAACATATGTACACAATTTAGAATTCCTTCAGGAAATTTTATTTCATCCCAAAGTTATTTCTAAGTCCAAAAAATAATTAAAATAATATTTTATTTTAATCAATTTCAGACTGAAAAATTCTTCCGATTCGGCCAAGTATTCGATGGTATAGATAGCCAAGAGAAGGTATTTAAACACTGCTGCCTTGATCTCATCGAAGATCTAGTGCGCGGAAAAAGCTCTCTGCTTTTTGCGTACGGAGTGACTGGCGGTGGGAAAACATACACAATGACAGGCAATAAAGGTAAGCAATAGCTTTAAAAACAAATATAGTCCATTTGCGGCTATCAATTTGGTATTAATCTCGACCTGCATTGCAGAGGAACCCGGCCTACTCCCACGAGCGGCTGACGTGCTTTTCAATAGCCTCGATGGACTTGCAAACAGATGTGCGTTTTTTCCAAATGGCCGGAACGGATATTTTATAAGGTTCTAATTCGAATTATCTGGATAACAGTGCTTATATGGAGTTTTAGAAATGCATTTGACGCACGAGAGGAACAACAGAAAATGCAATCCCAATTAAACCCGATCAAACGGATGATCACAGAAAGTGCACAGGTTTGTTTAATAAACAATTAGAAGTGATTGTTACCGTTTGTGTTAATCGGACCATTAAATTTTCGCGTCGTTATTAATTTTAAACGCCAAATAGAATACCGCTAAAAATGACTGAAATCGCTACAAGAATTAACGTCTGAAGTTCCTAAAATTAAAACTCATCTCAACACAAGCTCTTTAGGATATATGCACCAAAATTAAAACTATAAGGCAACCTAATTGACAACCTGAAGCGTTAGAGTTTATTGAAAACTATTTCATTGTTTCAGATTATAGGGCGAAGCTATGTCAAAAACTATTTATAGAATCAACTTCTATTAATAAATATCAAAACCAATTTATATTACGCAAGTAACAATTTATCACTTTAGGTCGATGGCTTCAACCAAAATATGGCCGCAACGGTCTTTGTGTCGTACATCGAAATATATAATGACAATTGTTACGACTTACTGGACGAAAGTCTCACTTCAGAATCCAGGTGAAACATTTGATGCCAACGATTAAAACAGTTAAACAATTGTATTTTCTATTAAGGCTGAACATGACGAAAACTCTCAGAATGGACGATAAAGGTCAAATGTTCGTAGAAAACCTCACCGAAATTGAAGTGCAGTCAAGTGATGAAATTCTCGCGCAATATATGAAAGGTATGTTTTTAAAAGCTTCATGTTTATTTAACAATATATTTAAAAACTTTCGTTGAAAATTCACGAAGGCATTTTAAGGTGTGTTAGAAATTAACTGTTCCCTTTAAGCTGATTTTTGAAGATTGAAAAATTGTTGGAAGGTTTGGATTAAATTGAATAGTTACATTCTTGTTCTGAAAAAATTTAAAGTGTGAAACAAATAATGAAATTAACATTGCTATATTTCATCAAACTGGCAAAATTACATTCTAATTTCAGCACAAGAACGTCGCAAGCAAGCGGCAACTGATTTAAACGCTTCAAGCAGCCGTTCACATTCCATATTTAACATTCGTTTGGTTATGGCACCCGCAGCGTATCGCAGCAGTAGACTATTTGAGCAGGTGCATCCGGATCCTGATGAATCTAAGGTATATTTTCGTTTGAAGAAAATTGCCATCAATTCCATAGTTCTCCATATTTAGATTATTATTAGTCAATTGTCGATGGTGGATTTGGCTGGATCGGAACGCGCGAAAAGAACCAACAACGGACAAGAACGTCATATTGAAGCTGGCAAAATTAACGAAGGCCTATTGACTTTGCGGCGGTGCTTAGAACAGCTAAGGTAACTAACGTTTTTCAGATATTAAGCTTGTAAAATAATACTATAGGCAAAACCAACGACGTGGCATTGCTAGCGGACAAGTGTCTTACCGTGACTCTAAGTTGACTTTTGTCTTTAAGACCTTTTTTGAAGGTGCCGGCCGTATTCGAATGATTCTTTGTGTCAACCCTTTGTCTGCGGATTACGATGAAAATGTGGTAAGTAACATTATAGATTAACGGTACGCTTGCATTTCAAGTAATAAATATGAATCCTTCAGCATGTTTTGAAATTCGCTGAGGAGGCGCAATCAGTGAAAATTCCAAAAGCTGAAGTCCCTATCTTGCCTTTCGCAGATATGGAAAATCTGCTCCATAGTCGACGAGACGTTGATCGTTGGTGTCGTGAAGCGGAGCCATTTATCACATCTGATCTACCGCAAATGGATATTTTCGCAATGAACCCCCAGCCTATTTTCAAGCTAAATGGACCAAGCGATTCTGAGTCCATTCACAAATTGAGGGACTACTTTAGTGCAAGACTCGCGAAACATAAGGCTATTTTGGAGACCACTAACAGCAATGGTAAGTTACATAATAACATAAATTTAGGAATGTCTGATGTTTTTGATTTTTGTTCTAAAGCACAGTTTCCTTTGAGAAGAACGATAAATCGCACAGCACAGTAAAATTCAGTTGTTGGAATCTTAAATGAAAACTTATATTTCTGACACTTATTAAAAAAATTCCAAAACCAGCGCGAAAGATATTTTTGCAAATTTTTCCGTAAGATGGAATTTAAAATTAGTTGTACATACCTTATGCATTTATACACTGTATATCCAACATAAACAATTAAACAATACATACATAAACGGCTACAACATAGACAGTTATGCGTTTTGAAAATGTGCAGTAGATTGCATAGTGGATAAATATATTTAAAAAGTTACTTTTCAGCGAGCAGTTTGTATAATAAAGTGGTCGAACGCTTGTGCGTGGCTGATCTCGATCGCGGTCGAGTAAGCGAATTAGAATCAGACTTGAAGGATCTTAACCACTACAATAGAAACGTTAGCAATAAGAACGCACAATTATTGGTATGTTTTTAAAATAAATTCATGTCACAATTCGTTTTTGTATTTGAGAAATTTCTTTTTATAGTTCATTAAAAATTATTTAGCGCGAAAATAATGCTCTGAAACAACGACTGTATCGATATGAGAGCACTGAAGAAGCAGGAAGAAGGCGGGATGAAGAAGCCAGGTTTGAGAAATACCGTAAATCCTCTAATTAATCCCCCCCCTCAATTAAATCCCCCTCAAATAATCCCCCCTCCAACAGAATGCCAAACGTACTTTCGGACCCGCCCGACCAAAACTAAGTGCATATTCATGTAGATCTCGTCGAGTTACGTAAGAAAAACCCCAATGCCAAAACATTGTCATTGAAAATATCGGAGAAAATTGAGTTTGAAATTTGAAAATTTTTTTGAAAACCCTTACGAAATATTAATTCCCCCGGGGGATTAATTAGAGGATTTACGATATGCATATTTGGACTAAAAATACCAGGAATTGACAATTTAGAGCTCGTGAAAGAGAGTGTGCTGCAGCCGCGGAGCAACAAAGAGTGACCTTGCAAAAAGTGGCTGAAATATTCGAAACGCCTGTGCCCGCAATGTCCAAAGTCGCAACTTTGAGGAAACAATTTTTGAGCACGGAAGAGCTAGACAATGTTGAATATTCGACGCCAAAACTCAAAAGAGTAGGATTTAGAATATTTTAGAAACGATATGCGGACCAAAACATGTTTAAGTTTGTCGGTTTTAATTTTCTATAAATTCCTATATTTTCCTTTATAGCAAAATGAGAAAATGTTGTTTAGTATACTTTTTGTTCTTTATATAGCAAAACATGGCTTACTAACAAATAGTAATCAATTGAGAGATTAGCTTAATGTTGATAATATTTTGTTCCTCAATTTTGTTGAAAAAATTGTTTCCTCAATGGAAATAGTATACCAGTTGAGGAAATTGATCAACAAATTTTAAGGATATTTACAATATACTTTTTTGTTTCATAAGTGGCGAATTTCATATAGTCGTGTTTTTTATAATTTCAAATAAAAGCGATTGAGGGCGCAGCTATGATAAAAGAATACCTCGAAATTTTAGGGTCACGCCTAAAAGCAAATATCTTTTCTATAATTCCGCCGAATGAACAAATAAAATTATTATATTGAATTGAGAACATGAGAGCTCTGTCTCTGTGATTAGGCTATTGCACACAATGCAATATCGGGAACCCTCTCGAAATATTGCTGTGTTTTCTTGTATTTACTTTAAGGCCTCAATTAACTTTACAGTGTATTCTAGAAGTATTATGTTTCGTGAAGTCATTTTCCATTGTAGGAATGTTGTCTTTATATTTTTATAGACATGTGTTTAAAATTCTAAAAAGTCCGTATAAAGCTACAAATTTGTAAAACTATAATTAAACAATGGTTTCTATCCCGTAAGTCCAGTGCATATTATTAATATTATTTTTATTTTCAGCAACGCCATTTGGTTGCTCCCAGTTCCGCGCAGCCCCTCTCAAATAACAACAACGCAAACACTATGGGACGACAGACTGGTGCCATTGCAGCTCTCGGCCTTGCTGGCATGGGCGGTTCGGCCGTGAAAGCTGTCGCTACAGGCTATGCGAATCCGCGTTTTCAGGTAACATTAATGGTTATTTAATTGTCAGTTATGTCTGTGAGCGTTAGAGAATTGTAATATGCGAAATTTTGTCGTGTCGACACTCAGTTGGAAAAATCTTGACGGATTACTTTTAATAAAATATATTGTTACAGCATCGTCGGTCTCGCAGTCAAGGCAATATGCGCACACTGAACCATCAGCCGATGAACAAAATTCCGACTGGCACTCTACTTCAACCACAATTTCCAAAGGGCACCAAGCATACCACGAAATTAGAGATGAATGATTTGCAAAAGTGCCATGAATATATAACAAGCAAACAGAAGGTGGACCAGCAAGGAAATCTAACCACGGATTATGTAAAGGTGGGCAAAACGCTGGGGCCAATATATTTTAGCGTGTCCAGGTGCATGAACTCCGAAAATTCAAATTTTCAGTAACATTTGCAACAATTTTCACCAACAATGCAACAAATTGCTTAAATCGATATTTTAATATTAGAACCGAACAAAAAGCTAATGCCAAACTCTGCGCTGTCGAAACTTCTAGAATTATATAACATACGTGTGAACGAAAAATAAATGTTGTAAAATAAACAAACCTAGTGAGAAAACCCCGATAATAGAATCCCAAATGTGACTATTGTCAAAAATATTAAAATGCATAACCAAACACACATACATGTTCGGACATAATTTTAATTGTCTTTCAAAACTTACATTAAAATGCGCATGCCAATAAAATATCCGGATTATATCTGTTATCCTTTTTTGCTTTCAGGGCGAAATTGTTCCTACAGCTGGAGGCGGAACCGCTGTGATGTTCAGGGATGTGGAGAAGTTGCAACAGGAATCGCCGACACATTATGTCCAACTTCCTAATAATTTTCACTAATTTTGCCTTTCCAAGCCTCTGTAACTAAATATATCATTAGAGATTTTGACTTATTTGAAATGTCTGTATTATGCTTTGATCTACTAAGGACATTAGGTTCTTTCATTAGCCTCGAAATAGGTGTGATCTGAAACAATTTCAATTCACTAAAACCTCACAATTATTTCTATTTATTCCAAAATTGCATAAAACCATAGCAATCTCGTTTGTTTGTATTAATTCCATCTATATCTTCTTATCATAATACGAGAAAACGCTTTAAATATTTGCAACTTAGCTGGTTAATTTCCAAGTTTACTGTTCCGTTCTATCTTTTCCATTTTCTTCATTCCCACTTAGTAGCACGAGCTGGATCACAGTTTCACAATACTAAGTTCTATTCAGCTTGAACTGTGACAAAACGTAAAGCATACGAGAGTGCAGTTAGCCAAATCCGAAAATACTAAGCGGCAGCGTGCGGATGTGACGCCCAATGATCCTCTCACTTCGGCACCTTTCCGTGGATAGATCGGGGCGAGTGATAGCTCATTTGAAAGCCCTCAGGCTGTAGGTCCCCCGAAAAATATCAGACCCAAAATTTGAATATTTGAATTCGCGCCAAAACCGAAAACGTGTTTTTAAGGGTTTTGAGCTGGGAAGCGGTGTTTTTTATGTTCCCAATCGATTTCTGAGGCGATTCTGGACAACTTTGCTTTTTACACTTTTTGGTTTGGCGCATTTTTGAAAAAAGCCACTTTTTGGCCAAAAAATCGGGTTTTTTGATGCAATGTGTCTACGGGTCTGATTTTTGGCACCCGGGGGTTTTCGGGTGCGCTGATCACGAATCTGACGTCAGATTCGAGATTTGAATATTTGAATTCGCGCCAAAACCGAAAAACGTGTTTTTAAGGGTTTTGACCTGGGGGACGTTACTAAACGGATGTTACTAACCGGGATGTTACTAACGGGCGGGATGTTGCTTGGTACAACTTCTACTCCCGAACAACCAAATCTGACCGCTGATGGCGGTGCGCGAAGCGATGAAGAACCCAATATCCCGCTGTGCACACTCCCGCTTCCTAGCTGAGAGGGGCCGCGAAGCGGCCAATCTCAGCTAGTTTAAATTAAGCGTTGCAAAATACACCTCTGTAATGTTAGGAATGACATTGTATTTGAAGGCGTGATATTTTTTTCCGTGCAAAAAATATTTATTTTCGTGCAAAAAATGAAAAAGCAAAAAAGTATTTTTTTCGTGCTAAAATATTTTCGTGCAAGACTAAGTCCCTATTAAGCCTAAGCCCAAAGCCTAAGCCTAAAGTATGCCCTTATAAGGTGTTGTTCAGCCTAAAACCTAGGTGCGAAGATTTTGCACAGAAAAAAATACTTTTTTGCACGAAAAAAATACTATTTTGCACGAAAATATTTTAGCACGAAAAAAATACTTTATTGCTTTTTCATTTTTTGCACGAAAATAAATACTAATTTGCCCGAAAATTATTTGCACGAAAAAATACTTTTTTGCTTTTTGCACGAAAATAAATTATTTTTTGCACGGAAAAAATATCACGCTATTTGAAGTATATTTTATTGCATTTGAATTATATTAAATTATTTTAATGCTTTCTTATTATCATGTATGGAATTGCGTCCAATAAATGTATTCTAATGTCAATAATGTGCTTGAGCAACTGTGGTGACTCAACTCTTTCTTCACAAGCAAATGCGGGCATTGACCAAAAATATAAAATTTCCATTTCCCACTATTCAGTGCCCCGTTAATTTCACGTCCTTTTATCCTATTTTTAATTCGCTTAAATGTATCAAGAATAGACTCCACTTTTCATGAACCTAAATAGGTATGCGTGAATGAATCATTTTGCACTCAGGTGTGTTCTCTGTGTTAGAGGTTACAGGAGCACCGCATGTACATCGAAAAGTCCCTTGATCTGAATTTGCGATAAGGTGCGTTTCATTTTGTTGGACATTTGGTTTATGATTGGCGCCTTTTTCGCCGAGTTTGCGAATATTTTTTTGTCAACAACGCCATTTTGTTTCCAAATTTAGATTTCTCAGACAAATCCGTAGTTGTCACCGACATTTCTCTTATGAAATACCGGACCTACATAAATGAGTAAATATTTTCACGTTCTTCAATATATTTTTCGAGGAACTCGAGCTTACTTTTTAATCCACTTTCGTCAGCTGAAATTGAAAGAGGACATTTGACGTCGGCGGTGAAGTTGTCCCGAAACGAAATCCCTTTGCTCCTATTCGTGGAATCGTCTCATTTCCTAAAGCAGCGGACCGGATCCTGTAAATCCCTCCTGATACTTCGGTATCTTTATTTATTGTGATACACTTCGCTATATTTTATGGCCTAATATTCTGGTTTTTTGTTATTTAACTAGTAAGTTTCTTTATTCTTGATCAATTTTTTGTCTTTGTCATCAAGCCTTTCGCCTTTGAGCATATGAACGAGTTTAGGCGTAAAAAGCATACAGTGGTTTTAAATAGAAATCACCAAACTGGTACATTTATTAATTTTATGCCGCCAGTCCTTTAAAGGGAACATTGTATTGCCGTTATTGAAATTTTTATGGTCATAATGTGGTAGTGAGCAATTTTGATTGAAATTTACTCCTTGAATCCTCTTGAGAGTGCTAAAATCTGATCTCTTAAGTTCCCATATTTTTTATATAATTATTAAGGGATATGTGTACTAGATAACCAGCTCGAGATAATACGAGTACTAAAAATTAACAATGTCTGTTGCGTGACCGTTATTATTTATGGCAATGCTCCAAAAACGGGAACTTGAATAAATTGCTACAAACTACATACTATAGCGCGAAATCAATAAATGTTAATGAGAATATACCTTTTTCGTCCTTTCTATTTCATATTAATTTCACTTCGATAAAATTTCACACAGAATCATAAAGCAAGATTAGATTTAATGATTTCATTTTGTTTTCAATGGAATTGTATATTTTCTTTTTCAGATTCACGGGTCGAGTTTTGGTTGTGATAAATATTCCATATTTATATGTGAATTCTTCAATTTGTTTCATAAAACAATGCTCCATACAAATCGGGTGCAGCTATTGCCAAAATTTCGTGCCTCGCAGCCGGCATTCGTGCTTTTCACCTTCCTAGCGCTACTTAGTTTGGCTCTTACTCAAACAACGAAGAAAGTGAAACTGCAGCCGGATATTACGAAAGAAATCCAGTCATGTCTTTCTGAGGAGCTTGAACTTGAGGTTAGAGTTCAAGCTAACGTAATTCTTGCGAGGATTAGTTACAGACTAGTATTAGCAAAAGAACTTTCAGAAATTTTATTCTACTAATAATATAAATTTAATAATATTCTAAAAATGCTATTTAATTAATTTGTTTCAGGAACGGTCAACTTGCCGTTTTTTCGCAGCAGTAATTGACGCTGGTTCCACAGGAACCCGACTTCATCTTTTCGAATTCAGCCATGACATCGCTAGCGAACACAGCAATTTCAAGCTTGAATCGGAAGTTTTCAAAGAGGTAAATTCAGTTTAATTGTTAAAACTTAAAAAATTTGCATGATCATGTTTCAGGTGAAACCAGGTCTCTCATCGTTCGCCGCAACTCCGGAATTAGCTGCAGAAAGTGTTCGAGAATTACTCCTTACAGCCAAAAAAGTCATACCAGAAAGCTTATGGGTGCATACCCCAATCGTATTGAAAGCAACAGCAGGACTGAGGCTTTTGCCCGAAGAAAAAGCGGATGCCATCCTCTCGGAGGTAATTTGGATATTGCAATGTTTCGTAAAATAATTATACTATTTTATACTGAAAATCTCAGATTAGGCACTATTCCTATATCATGTGAATTCAAGATTAGGTGTTAGATAATAGATTGTTGATAATTCAAAAACTTATGATATATCAAAGTCAAGATGGAATGAAATAACCCATTGTGTACTGTCAAAATAGGACTCGACTTTTCGTATCATAGCATTATGGGGCCCTTGCGGTAGCCTATGAGCATTACGTGAGATTCGTATGAGTCCCCATAATGCTTCCAAAAAGGAGTCCTCATTTCAGAAGTTCTCAAATGTCTATTCACCCAACATGGAAATTTTTTCGAATTCATTTACCGTTTCGCTACAAAATTCAGCGTGAACACATGTAAATATTTAGAAGCTAAGGTTGATTAAGATGTTTTATTGGTATTAAATGCACTATTATTTTTATTCGTTTACTTGTTATACATTCTTTTGTATTATGACATTTTCAGGTTGAAACGGAAGTGTCAAATAGTGGTCTAATGATGGATGATACAGGAGAATCTGTAGGCATGCTCTCGGGAACTGATGAAGGTAATTGAGAAAAATTGCGTATGTGCTACTTAGTGTACACATATTATATTGCACATATGTTCAATGTATGAAATTGTTATATATGTCCATTTTAGGAGTGTTTGGCTGGTTTACGTTAAATTATTTACTAGACAGGCTAGGATATGGCGAAGCATTTTCTTCAGGTAAAGTAAATCTTTAATGCCGAAAAGGAGTAATTAATATTAAGTTAATTATCTTTTACTATTTTGATTATTGTCAATCATTTCTAACGTTTGCAAGAACAGTTCTATGTAAAAATTACGTATCAAGAATAATCAAAAATTAATATCTTCATAAATATGCTATGAAGTAACAAAAACATAATAAATTTGGAATTCGTTCAAATATTTTTTACAACAATTTGTCTGCTCTCATCAATTAGAGAATTTTCAGATTTTGTAACGGCCGCAGCATTGGATTTGGGCGGCGGGTCGACTCAAATCACGTTTGTGCCATCTGACTTTGATACCGCACTTCATGCATTGCCTAAAGATACTTATTCGCACCAACTGAATTTGTTTGGACGCCAAGTAAAATTATACACTCACAGGTTAGTGAAAAATAATATTTTAACATTCGAGAAATAATTTATAAAATCGTACAAACAATTAAAATTTTAGTTGGTGTAATATTTATCTGATTCCAAATATCTAAAATGTAAACGCTATTGGACTTTTTAATAACATCTATTGTGGCTTATAAATTTAGCCGCAATTTTTGACATTATTCTCAAAACGGACAGCCTTGTGCTAATATTCATAAATATGTCTTTATGTTTCACAATTTTTTGCATTATTCCCGATGCAATAATTTTCTATTTATTTTAGCTACTTGGGTAATGGTCTGGTCGCTGCTCGTATTGGTATTGCGCGCCTTTCACCAGAATCCGAGCCATCTACACATTCATTATACACTAGTTGTTTCCCACAAGGATTCACTTTAAAGGATTGGGATTATGCTGGCAACGCCTGGACAGTGAGGTTTGTGCTTACGTTTATGGAGAAAAGGATGAAATTTCAGATTAAAATTAAAAATTTGAAATTATTGCGCAATTAGAGGAAAAATAACTCAAGGAAAACTTACTGAATATATACTGAAAATTTTAATAAAGCAATCTCAAGTAGTTTGGGTAAAAATAAAACTGCAAATTATTACCTAACATCTATGCACATTTTGCTTCTCCAAATCAATAACTGGTTTTTATATTGATTATGGAGTATTTATTGTTTTAGGCCAGCAAAAACATCTGATTTCTCTAGCTGCCTTGCCTCTACTCGCCAGTATGTGGAACAAGTTACAAGCGTTGTAGAAGTGCCACAACTAATGGACCGGGATGTTTATATGTTTGGATATTTTTATGACAGAGGCTACCAGGCTGGCTTTGTGGGAGATGATCCAGAACATCTTGGCGGGCCGGCAACTGTTGGTGACTACAAATTGGCAGCAGAGCGAGGTATGCGAAAACTGCGTTTTTAATCTTACACTGTAAATTTAGCTTGCGCAATCCCGGCAGAAGATATTGGCCCCGAGCATTGGAGGCCTTGGCAATGCATGGATTTGACATATATTTATACATTGTTGCACTATGGTTATGACCTCCCAGATAGAAAACGCGTTTATGTAAGTTTGTTTATTTTGGTCGGTGTCTTTACAGGAATAAATCTAACATTTCGGTTCGATATAGAAATTTAATAGTCTTAAATATTCCAAGAAAAAATTAATCCTAATTTGAAAAATATATATGATTTTTTGGTTTAGTTCAAAACTTTGTGTCATCAATAACTTCTGTTGCAATGTAAATTGAATAAATGTAAAGAAAAACCAAAGAAGATATTTATGAAAATAATTTAAGCTCGCGAAAAAGCTCAAGGAAAAAGAAGTGTCATGGGCCCTTGGTGCGGGCTTCCATCTGCTCAACACTTATCACAGTGAAAGCGTTATGAAAGCTAAAACCGTCCGCTCCGTATCCAAATCGCTAGAAGAAACTGTGAACAAAAATGTCCAATTTGAGACTCATCAGGGATCAGCAGGACTGAATTCCACGGCCAATCAACCGACAACATTTTTCGGTCAGCTGATTGACTACATCAGTGATGCGGCGACCCACATTATGGTTTACTTAAATTTGGCATCATAATGATTAGCGTTAACAATTGTGATATACTGGAATTCTAGCTTATTCCTCGTTTTGCACCAAATGTTGCCGTCAGTTTCTGATGTATTGTATCTATTTAATATATATTTTCTTCGGCCCAAATTGTCTCAACCGTACAAAGGTAGTTAAAATGTCATATGTAATATTTGCAGAATACCTTTACTTCCTTCGTTTTACTTTCTATCTCGGTTGTGATATTACGAAACATATTGTTATCAAAAACGGTAATTTCTCATTAATCATTTCCATAATCTTTTTATGAGTATTCCATAATTTTAATCTGCTTCATTCATTGAGCCTTCATACCAAACTGCTTTCCCGATGATATTGATTGTGTAAAAATTGTGAAATCCATAAATTTTACAAAATGTTACAAAAAATTAAAATAAATGAGCCAATCCTATATTTCGTTGCATTTTTTGCAATCTTTATTGAAGAATTTGACAAGGTGAAAAATATCCCTGAGAGAACCATATTTTATATACTTTTCTGTTACTTCCCTCTCAATTCGCATGTCTAAACTGTAGGTTGACGGGTGACGCTTCGTTATTTTGTTCATACTGCTCCATTTATAAAGTGTTTGTACTATATTTTGTGTACAGCTGAACATGATCTGTCTGATAGTATTATTTTATACCATTCCCAAATACTTGTAATTAAATGTGCCAATGAATAGTACAACGAATGTATCACCTTCAAAGAACGCATCGAGAATAAATCTATGTTTCATTTAATCTTGTGTTTATCCGTCAAATTTTGACTATTTACCATGTTTTGAATAGAATTTTTTAAAATTACAATTTTAAGTTCTATTGAACATGCTACACTAAATTATTTGCAAGAATCATAAGTTATGAATTTTATTAGAATTATTCAACTTTTGTGTCATAAACAATTGGAATTATTATATATATATAGTAGATAGTGTACTTGGGGATTTTTATATTAAGTCGACTTCAGACGAGGAAACTTGTTGTTCGAATATCCTCTTTGTTCTGGGTGCATTTGGCCATTTCTCAGGATCTGAACAATATAGGAGACGCATGAGGTCGTTGTAATGGGTCAATTTCTCTTGGCGCCACGCGGGACATTTTCTGTAATTATGTTACACAATAATTATATCTAATGGTTAAAGTGCATTTTTATCTCTAATATTTTTACGTTATATCTAAAATCTAAGAAAGAAGTATATTGGCACCTGTATGGGATATGCTCCTGATCGTCGGCTTCCGGCCTACAAAACATGCTCTGTTGTTTATTAACCCTTTTGATTAACTGCGAAATTCGTCGTCTCTGTCTTAGCAGTCTTTGGACGGTGTCTGCGGAAAGTGATGCCTGATTCAGCAGACATTCTTCCGCTAACTGATTTGTGGCTTCTGTGGTGACGTTTCTCCTTTGTCGGCTAAAGGCCACGCTATTTCCTCTGTTGTCAGCATTCTCAGAATTTTGTTCACCAATTATAGTCTCGCTGTGAAAACGTGCATCAGTGGGACCTTTGGCTAAATTAAACTATACTAGCGAAGTGGGGCCGCTTCGCGGCCCTCACTTCGCTAGGAAGCGGTTAGCGTGCACAGCGGGAGATTGGGTTCGTCATCGCTTCGCGCACCGCCATCAGTATGCCCTCGTCTGTATTAGTATGCCCACCGCCATCAGCGGTCAGATTGGGTTGTTCGGGAGTAAGGGTTGTTCGGGAGTAGATGTTCTAAGTTCCCTCACATTCCAAGGGAGAGGGTCGGGCGCTCCGCGCCCGACCACAGGACTGGCTCGCCACCTGCGGTGGCTCGTGGCCTATGGGGTAAGATTGGGTTATACCCTTTTGTGATCTAAGTTCCCTCACATTCCAAGGGGGAGGGTCGGGCGCCCCGCGCCCGACCACAGGACTCCAGGGTGTATCAGTATGCCCCTCCTGAAAAAAGGGGGACAGACACGAAAATTAAGCACTGGAAAGAATGCCCCTCCTGAAAAAAGGGGGACAGACACGAAAATTAAGCACTGGAAAGAATGCCCCTCCTGAAAAAAGGGGGACAGACACGAAAATTAAGCACTGGAAAGAATGCCCCTCCTGAAAAAAGGGGGACAGACACGAAAATTAAGCACTGGAAAGAATGCCCCTCCTGAAAAAAGGGGGACAGACACGAAAATTAAGCACTGGAAAGAATGCCCCTCCTGAAAAAAGGGGGACAGACACGAAAATTAAGCACTGGAAAGAATGCCCCTCCTGAAAAAAGGGGGACAGACACCAAAAAATACAGAATGCCAAAGGCGGGAATTCAAACCCAGGTCACGCACGGACGGAGAGACCGGGCTAGCTTACTGGGGGGATAATACTTTGTAAAAAGACCAAACAATATTTTATCCTTAAAGTATAAAAGTCAATACAAATAACGGATCTGAAGAAATTTTCAAGGAATATTCCCCATAATTAGGAAATATTAAATTTCAAAACCACAAAAATTTGAACCCTTGCTACTTAAAACCAACGTATTAATATAACCTTTTTACAATATAACTATTCTCGAATTTAGCTGACATTACCGCTTGGAAGTAAGTATATAACGTTTTTGTATAGTATTTAAATTGCTATAATATTGGTTTGGCGGAAAAGTCGTTTCGGTTTTGTTGAAATAACTTTTCACATAACGCGATATTGCTTATGGGTGTTATATACCATTTGATAGCCAAGGCTTTTCTCTGTGCAGTCACGCTCAGGTTTTATTTTTCTCGCAGAAAATTATTAGATATTTGTGATTCTATGAAAAATTCTAACGTCAAAGATTTTCGAGACATTTGTATAAATTTTATTTGTGAAAAGCTGAGATAGTCCAATATTGTAGAGAAATTTCAGCTCTAATACGTACCTACTGCAGAACAGTTTTTTCTTTGATGGCTGCAGAGATAAACCATTTTAATGACATCGCTCGAAAATTGAAAAATGTTTCTTTTTCGGATTTTTTGCTATACTATGTCATGGTGTACTATCTATGTCTCAATTTCAAGCGACCATATGTTGTGAAGAACATAAAAGCATATTTTGTTCTGTAAAACGAATGTGGTAGAGCTGGACCTTGCTTACAAAAGCCCCAATGCCACATTTTGTATGGTGTGGTGCCAAAATTTAATTTATTTTGTCGATTTAAATTGAAAAAAAAATCAAAAATAAATTTTTGGGGCATGCATCGTTTGTACCTCAACAAAGTAATAGTTTCTTATACTGCTAAAGATTGCTATATTCGATTTGAAAGAGGAATGAAATACCGAACGGTATATAACTGTCAAGTCAGTTTTTAAAACCGCAAGAACTTTCTCGCCAAACCAATATATATTACAGTATATAAATATGAGCTATGAATAATTGTGATCGTACAGTCCAGTTAAACGATAACTTCTCATTAAGCAATCCCGATGTGGTGCAAAAACTAACTTTAGTCCTTGATTTGATTTTTTATCACTTCATTAATATCAAACACTACCTACATAAATCGGCATTACTCGTATTCATGACGCCATTATCACTATGAACGTCTTGGGTAAAGTGAGTTATAACTCCAATAAGAATCAACACGTAACGGAACATGGGCACTTTTGTTTTGAAATCTAGGACTGCTAGACGAGATTGGACCATCCTACAATAAGTTTAAAATTACCTGACAACATATTTGTTCAAAAATCAGCGAAAGCTATAAAAATGAGTCAGCGGAGGGAAGTGGTGTGAATTACATCATCGATCCTTGGGAAGTAATTTTTCTTCGTGATTAGTGATAAAATAAAACAAAAAATCGGCCCGTGTGAGGGATCAAAGGAGGCTTGGCAGCAGGTGACGACCTTAGATCGATGTGCACTCGTTGACTCAAGAATTCAGCGGGAAGTTGGGGAAAAGAAAACGAACACCAAACATAAAACAACATAACAAACACACATGGTTCAGAGCCAATAAGGTTAGAAATTACAAGAATAATACTAATTGTAACATGATTAAGTTCTATACAAAAGAATAATTTTATTTATTTCATTAACCGAAAATCAGAACATAAAGCAAATCAGATGGAATACCGTATATGATCGAATAGCCATTAACTTTTTTCAAACAGCACAATGTTATTCTGGCTCCGTAGATATTTCCTTCCAATTCTATAGGAGTTAGTAAAAAAGACAGTGAAATTAGATCTTGCAAAAATTGTCTTAAAATCGCACTTGCAACGCTAAAAATTGTCCTGCGTTAACGTAGTTTATAGATAAAATTAGCAGTCTATATTTGGCTGAAATGAATGTAACAGGACCAATAAAAACAAAACCTATCTATGTCGGTCATTAAAACTGTTAAAATGATGAAGATTTTCAGAGTAATCGTATACTTTACTCTATGCCCTCATTTGTGCAACAGATAAGTTGCAATTCTCTTATTCTCCTGTGCCGATGATAAATGACGGAAAATATACTTGTTCTTTCCCAAAATTGCCTACACCTTCAGTTGGCAAATACCAAAATGAAATAAAAAAAGAACAATTTTTATTGATTCAGTAATTAGGAGTAATGTTTTGAGTGCAAGAAAAGATACTTACCGTATCCTGTAACATGAAGTTTCGTACTACTTTGGAAATAGTAAAAAAACTTACTAGACCTATGGCAAGAATGTAGCTCCTCTTCTCCTCTTATAGGCGAACTCTTAGCGTCGATAAGCGGGTACGCGACAGTTCATCACCTGGACAATTCATCACCCGCGACAATTCATCACCTGCGACAATTCATCACCTGCGACAATTCATCACCTGCGACAGTTCATCACCTGGACAATTCATCACCTGCGACAATTCATCACCTGCGACAATTCATCACCCATAGAGAAAAAGGGCCAATTTTCAGAAAAATTTGACATTTTGGGTCAATTTTTTCCAAAATTATGGATTCAAAGGCATTCTTGGTTATTTTTCATCTTTTTCCTTACTGCATGACGACTATACAATATGTTTGTCTTTGATGATTCATGTTATGCCTAGCATTCATTTTAGTGACTATTCTAGATTATTTTATACATCTGAAGCAGTTGGATAAAAACTGCCTGTTTGTTAGAATTGTGTGTTGATCAAATGTGCTGATTTATGTTATAGTTAACATTATGTTATATCCATTATGTTATAGTTCCGCTGGATGAGTCGAGATCGATTTGTTGATTTTTCTGCTCTTATGGAAGAACGAAGTTCAAGCGTCTCAGAGGATTCCTCTTCTCAAGCGGAGGAAGAAAATTCGCGGGATACAGTTGCGTCAGATGTTGCAAATGTTCCCGATATGTTCAGGGCGCCGACCAAAAGACAAGCGCAAGAAGTACAAAGATGCCGACAAGCGAATTTTGAAAATTCTGCAGGAATATCAAAGAAATGAGAGAACTGTTATTGAGCTTTTGAGAGGAATTGCTCAGAATATTGTTATTGATGATGTTGTTGAAATTGAGGATGAGATTGAAAATGAGGAATAAAATTTGCTTATTACACATTGTTATCTTTAAAAAAATTTAAAAATTCGAAATTTTGAAATTTTTCTGAAAATTGGCCCTTTTTCTTTATGGGTGATGAATTGTCGCAGGTGATGAATTGTCGCAGGTGATGAATTGTCCAGGTGATGAACTGTCGCAGGTGATGAATTGTCGCAGGTGATGAATTGTCGCAGGTGATGAATTGTCGCGGGTGATGAATTGTCCAGGTGATGAACTGTCCGTGTCCCTCGATAAGCTGAAGGCGCTATGTATTATCCGCTAGGAGGTAATACGTATGGGAGGAGAGCGGAAATGGAAGTGGCAACATAGTGGCGTTGTGTTTCGGACGTTATACCCCTGGAAAGTGAAACAAAATTATCGGGTTCGCAATCTTGATTGTTTATCGAATAAAACTAAAAAACTGTCAAGCTATATTTGTGGGAGTCTCCTATGTTCCTTTCAACCCTGAACGTTCGAAGATCTTCGCTCAGGCAATCCCCCTCGTGGTTGTGAGCTGGTAAATCTTTCAGACTGTTTGATTGACAGTGGGCGGATCCTCATGCCCATAAAGGCGTGGGTCCTAAAATTAAGTGGTATCTGTGCCTGTCAATATCCCCGCATGTTAGGTCATTAGGATTCATTCATTCAGGATCGTTATTTTCCGCACTTTGCTTCTTTGACACGTTTTCTTTTACCGATGAAGATTGTTCACTTTTTGACAAAAATTGATAACAGATTTATGTTATCAATGATTTATGTTTATTCCAGTTTGCTATGCGTAAAAGTTACAATTCATAAACGATACAACTCACGATTGCATTTCAATTGCTTAAGTCTCTATAAGTTACAGTTATAGTGTCAATAATGTAGTATTCGGAATAGCTTTGGAATTAATTAATATCTAACTTCGGCTCGCAAACTGACCACCGCGATTTCCACGAATTCCCTTAGTTTCGCATGGAAAACATACAGGCATGTCCACTTCGAGTGTATTTTCATGTTTGCTCTCCTTCCTGCTCTGTGCTCTTTCCCAGTGTGCCCAAAATCAGTCCACCACAGCGCACGGCAAGGCAGGGTATTCCCCACTTTCTTATCTCCAAACTTGGACCTTCCCCCACGTGGAGCACTATCTGAGCCGCAAATTCGGTACTCCATAGCCCGCTAATATGGTCTTGCTTTGGTCCTTTTATTTTCTCTAAGTGACCACTGTAAAAACATTAATTATTGTAGTGTAGCAGACCAGCTGAACCTCGCTACTTACATTGGAAAATTATTTGAACTTGCCCATATATTCTTATTGTACAATTCGTAAGGGTGCCTCGAGCTTATAATTATTCTGCTGTATTAAACTTAAGTGAAGAAAATGTAAGTTGTATTTTGTAAGTTCAAAAAGAAAAGACCGCATTTCCTTTTTATGAAAAATATAATAACTTTTTGAAAGCTCAGTTTTTTGTGATGGCAAAGTTTTTCTTAAAATTGAAAATATTTTTTAAAGGATCCCCCTGTATGTTGTAGTTTCTATGATTTACCATTAATTTATAATCTGATTTTTGGCCGCTTCTTCGCTTGATCGTAAAGTGCAATCAATAAAAAGTGATTGGTCAGCTTTTGAGCCGTAATTTAAGAACATTTGATGTTTTAAACAAGTGCATAATAACTCACGTTTTCCTGCTTTATCAGTGACCGTGGACACAGTTGGGGATTTGTTCTGTTTTGTCTTCACTCAAATAAGAAGGACCAATCTTATCTTTCTAATATAGCCTTACCTCCCTCCTGTATATCGTGGTATTGGTCAAATCAAATTTCTGAATAAATACGCACGTTTTCTCGTATTCGGTAGTTTCCGCACATTGGTTTTAATAACTCTTGATGTAAATGTTTCTGATTTGGTCAATGGACTAAGCTTATATAGAATAGATTGATTGTACTATTTTAATGATAGCTGCAATCCATTGGCGACTAAGATTCTGACGATATTCAAACAAAAGATAGCTAAACTGATCAACATTTAACCTAACAATGGACCACAGAGTGTCACGTTCGATCTTGAAAATATATCGTGATTTATTTTGAACGGTTTTGTTTTAAGAGGAACGCATAATTTGGAGAGAATGCTTAGTCGAACAAGTGGTCAGCGAAAGACGACATCCTTTCCCAATAGAGAAGTGCTAACTGACCAAGGGAACGTTTTCCACTTAATGTTTTCGCAGTCGTTGACTAAAACTATCTCTTAAACTCTCTTAAACTCATAATTCCTTGACTATATACAATCATAACAAACATTCCGTTTTGTGACTATTTCTTCCGAACTTTTGTTCCCAAAATCAGTCGGATATATTAATGTCGCGCTTTCAGTATTCACTGTCCAACATTCCGCCGTTTACACCTCCAGAAAAGGTTTCACACCTTTGTGACGACTTCGTCAGTCGGACTGAAAATTTTTCGCCCAAAGGATTCAGTTCAGTGGACGTCACTCAGCCATGCGATAGTTTTAAGAAAAGAAAAAGTTCATACGTGAGCCAAATTGGGTCACATATCCCTCGACTACCACATCGAAAACATTCGCAACAGGCACCAGCTGCGCTTGATAACAGAACAGGTAAACATTGCTAGTGATTTTCAGAACACTGTTGGTATTTAAAAAATGTTTAGGTCACAGGGAATCCATGACTTCCGCAGTTCATTACAGTACAAACAATGGCACTGCTCATGTGGTACTCTCAAATAATTCCCCGCCTCGTGCTGACACACTACTGCTATGCGGTAACTGCGCCACACAAATGAGCCGGGCTGCCGCAGTTGTCTCTCCAGATCTGACCTCAGCACGTATCGCTGTCCGAAAATCCCGACGGCGACGAACGAAGCCCATCCAGCACGACATTACTGATTCTTCCTCAACTGGCTGTTCTTTTTCTGCGGGATCTGTGACTTTGTCAGATAGCAGCGATTCAGAAGGGCGGTTGGTTTTCCGTATGTCAAGTATGGCAGATAGATCGTCAAATGGATCGAGTCGGTCAAATTTCACTCAAGTTGACGAGAATAGAAGCACCGTTGAAACAGTTGAAGGTAATTTTTGATTTTACATTTTTGTGGCTTTTCGCAGTTTTTCTAAACGCTTTTGTTATAAATCAGTAATTTATTTATTGTTAATAACTAGTTTATATGGCTTCAAATAATCTTAGACTAATGTTGAAAAGGAAATACAATAAATCCTCAGATAGAGTTAATGAATTCTCGATAAAACGCGAAATAAATTCAAATCACACTCTTCATATGATTCCACTCTCAATGCATTTGCGTAAAATATTTTCTTTCGTGAAAATTTAATTATTCATTTTCGTTAATAGCACATGTCAAAACGTAGCATTCAGAATCCATAACTGTAAACAGAACTGGTGAAACTTGTTTTATTGAATGGTAGCTAAACATGAATGAAAAACAATTATGCTTATATTTCACTCTAAGTCTAAAAGTTTCAGTGACACCGCTAAAGTCATCCCCACCTTCATCCGTAACCATTACGAGCCCGTCGGAGTTAACAACTCCCAAATCCGGGGCGTTTAGTAATCTACCAGAACATTGCTCAAAATTACCTCCAAGATCGAAAGTTATCGTATTAGGTAACTCAGGTACGTTATTTGCAAATTTTGACTTCGATATAATTTTGAATTTATAATTATCCTTGAATTTAGGTGTCGGCAAGACCTCAATTATTTATAACCACAAGTATCGATCAGGCCTGATGACCTGTAATGCGACCATCGGTGCATCGTATATGAATTTCGATCTGTGAGTCCAGGTTTTTAATTTTAAACCGTAATTTAAGAGCGTTAATTTAGCAAAGTGAAAGGCGAACCAATTCAACTTCAAGTATGGGGTAATATTTTTCCAATAGGCTATTTGCAGGTTTTACCCCAATTGTTCAGATACTGCTGGTCAAGAACGATTTCGGTGCATGGTAAGATTAAATTTTTGTATTTTCCTATTTTTCTTACTACCGTAAATCCTCCAATAAGTCCCCTCCCTCAATTAAGTCCCCCCCCTCAAATAAGTCCCCCCTAGACCCCCAACGAAACAATAAGTCCCCCCCTCAAATAAGTCCCCCCCTAAAATGGGTATTTTTCCAAATTTTTCCAAATTTTAAATTTTTGGCGCAATTTCAAATTTTTTGGCGCAAATTTGAATTTTTATTGCAAATTTTGCTATTTTTTACAAAATTTTGTCAAAAAATTGAAAAATTTGCAAAAAATTGCCGAAAAATCGATCAAAAATCCAAAAAATTCAAATTTTTGGCCAAAATTTTTCGGCGCCAATTCAAAATTGGTTTAAATTTTCAAAAATTTTCCCAAATTTTGCCAAAAAGTCCCAAAAATTTTCGCGCCCTGCCTTCGGCGGGACGCGAAAATTTTTCGCCGCGCCTTCGGCGCGGCCACGAAAATATAAGTCCCCTCCCTCAATTAAGTCTCCTCCCTCAAATAAGTCCCCCCTAGACCCCCTACGAAACAATAAGTCCCCCCGGGGACTTATTGGAGGATTTACGGTATGTTAAAAATACAACCTGCGAGTGCTAAAATTACAGGTTCGAGCGTATAGCTTATAAAGTCGTCAAAGGTTAATGTAACATAATATCCCCCAATTCGATGAACACAAACAAATTTTAATATACTGACGGATTAGTTTGTATATTTGTTATTAAAATTTTGCCATTTTACAACGGATATAAAATAAACGAACATAAAATAAAACCATTATGTATTTATTACTATTTTAATTTTTCAGGTGCCTATGTACATGCGAAATGCAGACGCAGCAATTCTTGTCTACGATATTACCGACAGGAAATCTTTTGATGAAATTGAAAAATGGCTCCATGGTTAGTTTTAGAAATAACTCTGATGTGATTGATACGTAAAATAATATTTTACTGAATTTTTACAATGATCATTCAGAAATTGATTGAACAAAGAAAATTTAAAATCAATTAATGCTTAGATTCGGCAACCGAAAATCTATTTTCAGAAATCAGTCGATGCTCTAACTATGAAGACCCATCTATTATTTTGGTGGGCAATAAAGCTGATCTAAAGGCTGATAGAGAAGTCGCTGAGGGCGAAGGAATTTCTAAGGCAGCGAAAATCAATGCAAAATTTTATGAAATTTCTGCCCTTGATACTGAAGGTGAGTTGACTTGAATTAAATATTTTATACAAAATGCATAATTTGTGAAAATCTGTCTCAAAATGTTGTGAAAATTCACGTAATTAATTGGACGTCGCAGGCAGCATTTTGCGCTCAAAAGATTTTAATTTAGCTTTCTTGATCGAGGTTTAACAATAAAGTATTACAAGCATTTGGTT
This sequence comes from Ditylenchus destructor, assembly GCA_022814885.1. Classification (NCBI taxonomy): domain Eukaryota; kingdom Metazoa; phylum Nematoda; class Chromadorea; order Rhabditida; family Anguinidae; genus Ditylenchus; species Ditylenchus destructor. The sequence continues at coordinate 2,744,479 of JAKKPZ010000007.1, forward strand.
GTCTAAATGTATCAAAACTTTCATTGTAGTTATCGATTGCATTTTCACGATGATAGCGGAGAGTATTTATGAGAGAAACCACAACTCAAGCAGCAGCAGTGAATCGACTTTACCTCAATCCTCCGAAGTGATTAAACTTTCTCCAACTCGATACCAATCAGATGACGATGATTGGATTGTTGGCAACGGATGTTTTAGAAAATTCCCTAAGAAAGTAACCAGAAAATGCTGTACCGTTAGTTAGGATAAATATATTTATTATAATTTATCGTTTTATTTATTAATAGAAACCTCATTTTAGTTTCCGTTGTTAGAAATTTTGATATTACAACTACTGATTTATGGAATATTACATATGGATTTTCCTGCAAAAAATATTGAGTTTTATTCTAATTTTATACATTTATTGCGTTGTTTCTGTAAAAAATTCGAATGTGTAGACAATTACAGAAACTCGAAAAAATATGTTCTAATAAAGTATGACTTTTATAGGAGAATCGTCGTGTTTGGTTATTGTTATGCTTGATGCATGAGTATATTTGCTGATTTTATAGTTGTAGGCAAACAAACTAGAAATTAATTTGGCTTTCTACCGAGTTAAGCTATAATTTTTTATTTATCATGCTTTATGTAGTTTTTGTTAAAGAATAAAGTCATATTCGAAATATAAAGGTAAATTATTACAATATGATTCACTTGATCACCATTTTTGTTAAATTGACTCATGAATTTTACGTATGTTAGCAGCAGGCATATGATTATGCTAGATACACATTTGGCCGGTTTTGAGAGCCAAATTTCCGGCCCTGTGGATAAATGTGGGCTATAATTGTGGGCAATTTAATTAGTACAAAAGAAATCCAAGAAATCTTCCCCTATATTGACTTGGCTTGTCATATACTATCATTGTAGAGATATGTTGTTTTGTCTTCGCTTAATGTATTGTTTTGTACTGTTATCACTTGTTGCATTATGACATCGTAATTGTTGACTTTATTGTATATATACTCAACGCTCCAAGAAGAGCAAATAAATTATTATTAGTATTATAAAAAGCTATGCGCTGATTATGGAAAATTGTAAAATATTAAGCTACATAACTCGAATTTTCTATTATAAAACAGAATCTACAAATTCGCATTCTGAACCATTCCATCCGATCATCCGTAAGTTCTTTCCCAACGCCAATTGAGACATATTTTCTTTTCCACTTCGCTTCAGAATGAATGGGTGATTCATCCTGCCCTCCCAGTCCCGATGCTACAACTGACTGTTTGGTATTTTATAGGAGATCCGAAAGACCGCCCGTCTATGTGTCAATGCGTACGGCAGTGCATAAAACAGAGAGTCAGACACAAAAATTGACAAAGAACTGTTCAAACCACTGCATTCCTATTATTTTGGCTTTCGGAGGTTTTCTGTAGGTTATTTATCCCCATCCTTAAATTGTAATTTGGTATCGTTGCATGTAAATATAAAAATTAACCTTAGCATTTAAAGCTATCGAAAAGTTAATTCCCAAAACTCACTATTGAATTTTGCTCATGAAACCATTTTATGTGCCGGAATTGTGGGTCTAAATTCGTTGGTCAAAATCCCCATTTTGATTTTTTGTATTCCTACAAACATTGTTGTAAACTGATCCTTAGACTTTCAAGCTGATTCGGCTTTGGTTAAAACCTTGTTTTCCAACAGCTTTTAGAATTTGACTCAGGACCTTTTGACCGGTTACCATGTAAAAGCAAAAAATCAGGCATTCCGAAAGCCTGAAAAACATTGATGTTTTGTATACAATTCAAGGTACTGTCTTCAAAAGTTAACGAAAAACAGAATACCTTATAATTTAGTTTATTCGTTGTTTATTAACTTCAAAATCACTTACAGTTCTGTACCTGAGTCTCTCGTACAAAATTCATATGCTCTGTTTTTTCCTCCAAAAACCCTCCTGACACAAAAAACTGAACAATGCTTTATTTGTTTCCAATTTTTCTTTATATTATCTCTGTGTTTGTATGACTGTCCTCTTGTCACTGCGTCACTCTCCCTCCCCCGCCCATTTCTGTATCGATCTGTGGTTCCCAATATTATCGCCTATATGCGCCACTGCCACTCAAAACATTGACCTTCCTCAGACCGCCGCTCTTTCGCTAGCGAGCGAGCATTTCAACAACCAACGGGCGCCCGTCACAGAAAGACACAAGAGGAGGACCGCTGGGTGCGGTTGCGTCCTTTCAAACATTCACAGACTTGCTCTTCCCAGGCCCAAAATCTAATGATGCCGGCAGTATCCATTAAATGGGGAATACCAAACTGGCCATTGAAGCTGTCATCTGCCTACTGGCCACAGCTTTGGTCAGCTTGCGATATATTATTTACGAATTTTGTTTCGAAATGTTTCAAATTCCTGTTCTGCGCTTGGCCAGGATAACTTCTTCACTGCGTCATGACATTGAAACAACTTGGGCTTCTATCGAAAATGAGGTTGATTACCCGCGATTAAAAGTTTTGCTACGATATCATATTTCCCATTTGTATCACTCTCCTCTGTTTATGACCAAAAGATTCATTCACGCTCAATAATTAGATCCAAACGAGAAAAAAGAATAATTCTGAGATTGTGTATCAAATTTTTAATACTATCCAAATTTACCTACCCATTGAATATGTCGGTCATATATTTTATGATTCGATGATTGGTTAAAATGTTACGACCTTTTTCATATTTGTTTCATTGAATGAGCCAGTCATCACGGAGAAATCGATTTCCTAAACAATGTCGTTAGTCATAGTGTAGGCGGACTAAGATTCGACTAATAAGGCAAATGCATTACTTTTTTGCTTGTATTTTCCGGAAATATGACACTCCCGAAGAACTGATTGTAGCGTATTGATTATGAGCCAATGATTCCATATCCGCTATAAGCTCGTGGACATAAACATTTTATAAATATCCCGTCGAAGAAAATAACAGTGAATCATCTATTTTTAACACATTGTGTCCGTAAATGGTTAACTATTTTAACATTCTCATATTTTAGAATTCTCAGCCTATAATTATCTTGAACTATTTCATTTATTCTACTTACAAATAGCGAATCATTGTTTTCCTTTTCGTGGACTATCTATTGATTTTGTCTCAATCGCCACATAGCGAATGTTTACTTTCCCGTATTTGGTTCTTCCAAAGAATTATTCGAAAAAATATTTAACGCCAGTTCTGTGAATAGAAAAGATGTAATGAAAAATTTTAACAGCTTTGGAAGCTCACTTCTCATTGCATCTCATTTTTTGTCTCAAAAGTTAGTCATATTTTTACACAGGGATGTTATAGACTCGGCTCCAAAAATAAGGACATTTGCCCCAAAAACTAAGATTTCGGGGTCAAAAATAAGGACATTTTTATAATTTTTCAAACCATAGGGTCCCCCCTATGGTTTTTTGGCAAAAAATTATTCCAAGTGTATTCTTAGGGGTGCATTTTTTCAAATTTTTAAAATTGGCGCCGAAACTATAATGCCAATATTTTATTCTGCATTAATGAAAAAATAGCGCCGCAGGCGAAAATTTTTCAATTTTAGGCGATATTCATAAAAATTTGCACTATTTTTAAATACTTGGAGAAAAAATGGCATCCAAATAGCGCCGCAGGCGAAAATTTTTAGGAAAAGTTGCTTTTATTGCAAAAATTCCCATTTGAAATTGGATATTGCGTGAAATAAGGACAAAATAAGAACATTGGCCAAAAATAAGGACAAATCTTAGAAATAAGGACATTTTATTTTTCTAAGATTTGGACCCTCAAAATAAGGACAAATCTTAGAAATAAGGACATATAACATCCCTGTTTTTACATCATTTCCATCGATTTTCATAATAAAAATTTCCTAACACAAAACATATTTAGTTCATCGTTTTCAGATGCATTTGTAAATTTGCACGTAGGATAAATTCAAATTTAAACACCCTTCAGTCTCACCGCGAATTCTTATTGAGTTAAATGATTTTGGGGTGTATGCTTTGTAAAATTCATCAGCAATGCTTTTCTCCTAGTCTATCTTTTTTACTTCTTCGATATAAAACATGTGCGTTTAACCATTCAGTTTATTGAGCAAGTAATAGTTTGAATATGATTTTAATAGCGTTTCAATTTCAGCGTTGAATTAAGCAAATATGTCTTCTGGAGTTTTGGTGAACGCTGACTGTCAGACGGCCTTTCAGCAGTTGTCGGAGGGAAAGCGCTCGCTCCGATACATCATCTACAAAATTGAAGATCGAGAAGTGGTTGTGGAAGCGTCTGTTACTCCTGAAGATGTAAGTTGGAGAATTGCAATATAGTACCGTTGAAAATTCGTTAAGTTTATTATTAGAAGATATATAGCCGGAAATTTGTGTTTACGGACCCAATAAAATTTTCATATGCTATAAAATTTGTCTCTTTCCTGCAATGATAGACTATCCCGCAGATAAGAACAATGACACAATTCTGATACCATTATAATTTATATGGATAAGTTTTGGCGTATTTGGTTGGTATCATTAGTGTTCACTGAAATTAATTAAGAGCAATTTTTTAAACTTATAGTATTAGTAATAAAATGGCATGAACGGGAATTTTCATGCGCAGCTCTTTCCGTCTAAAATGTATCATAATTTCCAGTGTAATAATGGCATTTGTTACTTTTTTTCAGCTTCAGTTTGGCGAGAATTTTTTGTTAAGTATTTATTTTTTTATTTTCCTAACATATTTTTGAGTAAAATATATTTTACCGCTTGTAAATAAACCTTGCTAAATTGTTCACACGCAACAATAGGATTACGATTAAAGAAATATTGTAAATTACGTATCTTTAGATCGGCGCTAACGGTGACGACTATGAGGACAACTCCAAGGCTGCCTACGAAGTATTCCTCAAGGATTTGAAGGAACGTACTGATGGATTCCAAGACTGTCGTTATGCCGTTTTCGATTTCAAGTTTACTTGTCATCGCCCTGGCGCAGGAGCCTCCAAAATGGACAAGATTGTCTTCATTCAGGTAAAATAACATTTCAATTGAAATAAAATTGACTTAAGCTGTGTCACAAAACTTATGATTAATAAATTTGTGGACTCATTTTTGTGGACACTGTTTTCATTGCTTTTCAATAGAAAGTATACTTCTGAGTTCTTACTAAAATTACTGACGAACTATGAATTTTTTCGGCAAAATCGAATCCTTCAAAAGCTATTATGTTAATCGAAATTTGGATGTTGTTTGCCCAATAAAAACCGTTTATTAAATATATGAATTAATAACTAGATTTAGCTATGTCCGGATGGTGCTTCCATAAAGAAAAAGATGGTCTATGCTTCTTCCGCGTCGGCTATCAAGGCTTCTCTCGGCACGGCCAAAATCATTCAAGTTCAGGTAAATATATTGCGAGACTATACCGATCAGAAATGTCTGCCACTGTTAATTAAGAATATTTTTCTAGCTAAACTCGCTCTAATATTCACCCATTATTGTTTTTTAAGCTGCTCATCATACGTGAATTCTAGTTACAAATAAGGTGTTTCACAAGACTCCTAAATTTCAAGGAGCAATGTTTTCCTTCCTATACTCTTGAATTAATAGTTTTATATATTTGTTGAAAGATAAGGAATAGAAATTATAAGCAAATACTAATCAAAATCTCATTTAATACATTTTATTATTTGAACAAAATTCTGATTTTGTCCATGGGGACATTAAATATTTTTCGGGTATCAAAAATCTGAATATTTTACGAACTGTTTATTTCAGGTCTCCGATGAATCGGAAATCGCGCACAAAGAGCTGATGAACAAACTCAACGACAAGTTCCGAGACAATTAAATCACTTGGCTTCATAAGCTCTCGTGAACCACTTAACATTTTTGTGTTTATTTTTCATCTATGTTATTCATTCCGCATCTTTGTCATTAATTCCCAAATTTGGTTGTTATTTTTGATTGTGTCGCATGAATGGATGGCTCGATGATCACTTGACTTATTAATAATGTTCTGTTTATCCCAACTGTTTTCAATATTTTGAATACATAAAATCATTGCATTTGTTGTGTCTTATGATGATAATACTGGCTTTACCCTTATTGCTACATAAAATTTGGTTCTATTTATCATTATCGCAGTGTCATGACTCAAGAGTATACATAATATTAACACATTGTAAATTAGCCATTTAAAATTATTAGGGGTGATGAAATTCAGAATAATTTCGGTTATCATTTCGTATTATAAATATTCAGGCACAAATGTTCGATAAACTACCAGGTACTACGAGACACGATACAAAAGCGGTTCTATTCGTAAAATTAGGCTGCGCTAGGTGATTTTGAATAACAGTTTTTGGTATGGCTGTGATATGAGCTTGAGGAAAATTAGGAAACAGTCGATGCAGAAGCGTTTAATCATGCAAATGTGATTTTAAACAATAATTCTGAACTAAACTAAAAATATTCAACTTCCTCTCTCTTGACTCTTAAAATTCGTAATACATACCAAGCTAGAGGGCTATCTATCTGAAGAGTCCAGCTCTCAAGTTACAAAAATCTAGCCACATCGTAATAGATGGTGGTCGTTTTAGTAATAATAGTCATAAAATACAATTTCACTCATTCTTTCCTTCTTTATTATTACCATATAAAAGCTTTTGTTAATTTTTGAGTATCATTTGATACATTTTTAAGACTTGATTTTTTTCGATACATTTTTGTGGCTAACTCCGCTTTTAAAAACAATCTTGTAATTTATGAAGATTCCAGGTGTCCATTGAATCACGGGTTTGAAACACCCTATTATGATAGATGAAAGCGCCGAATATCCTGCCGGGACAGCGGCTGAGAACACAACAAACTGGCCACCTTGCTTACCTCGCAATGCTGGACATGTTCGAGACATTTCTGATGAAGCTGTGTGGGCCCTTTCTTCTTGTAAAACAGGTGCATACATTTTATCACAATGTTTTTGCAAAATTAAGTGTTAAAGGGTTCGGCAACATAGCAAATTATCCATATTTAAATGGAAACCAACCTTAAATTGTTTTTTAGAAAATGAAAAATGGTTCTATGAAATCTAACTCTGTTAACTGTCTAACTATGTAAATGTTTTAACTATGTTATCACATTGGAGGAGGAACAAATTTTCATTGTTTCAGACGGCTTCGGCATTCAACAATTGTTAGACGAACGCACGGATCAATATTGGCAAAGCGATGGGCCGCAACCGCATTCTGTAACAATTGAATTTCAGCGAAAGACCGATATTTCCTTCCTTATGATGTACTTGGATTACAAAGCCGACGAATCATATACTCCGTGCAAGTAAGTTTTTGCATTAGTTTTGCTCCGATTATTTAGAGTAGTCCAAGTTTTTCTTATTAAGTTCAGAATTTCCACTGGAATTAAAAAATTTGCTGAAGGTTAGAAGCCAGTTTTAGTTTTCATCCAAACTAACGTGGAATTGAGTTTTATTTTTAATTTTACCACCGGCTCTAAAAACCGACTCGCGTAATTGTAGTAATTGTATCAAACACGCATAGCGCTGATTAATACAAAAACCTTTACTTACCATATCACCTGTAATTAACTGCCGCTGTGTATGCTTTGTAATTCCTCCTCTATGCTTAACCATTACACAAATGCTCCTCTTTGCTATTTCGTAAGGCTAGAAAATGATAAATACAACAAAGAGAGAGTAGTCGATATTTCGAATAGACTCTTCCTGAATCAACAAAGCAGTGGCTGTGCTGTTTAAATCGAAGGCATTTTTTTCTGTGTTTTGTTGTTCCAGCAAATGGAGTCTATTAGAATTATCGAGTAATCTGCATTAGCTGTGTTTACGTTCTATTCGCGTTTCCATCTTTTACGAAATAGTACACAACATTATATTGCTGTGGTTAAGTATAGAGAAAACAAATCATACATATGGGCGGTTAATTACAGTAAGACGATACATGCTAATCACTTGTTCAATTTATTATATAGAAACGTTCTAGGATTCAAGTACAAATCGGCTCATCGATATTAGACCTTGAAGACCCTGTTACGCTTTCTTTTAACGAACCCGTTGGATGGCAGGTATTCGTTAATTTACTGATGACACACTCATTGATTTGTTTTAGTTGATCGACCTGAGAGACGGAACTAAACCTATGCGTGCTTTTGTAATCGTACTTCAAATATTACAAAACCATCAGAATGGGCGTGACACTCATGTCAGGTAAAATGGCATTGTCTTTTTGCGCACTCTGTGACCTTATAATCTCAATACAGCGCTTTATTGAGACGTTTGCTAATAGTAAACCAAGCATGACAACCGGACCGGGGGTGGCCGGTCTGGCGGACCAAACCGGACCGACCAAAACTTAACAAGCACCCCTAAGAATGCCTTCGGCGGCAAAAAATTTTGAAATTTTTTAAATATTAAAAATTTTCAATGTAAGTTTTTGGCAAACAATTCAATTTTTATAAAAAATTTTGCCTTCGGCGCTATTTTTCCTTCCATTTTCTATTGTACGTTGCAATTTTTCCGAAATATTCGCCTGCGGCGCTTTTTTGCTCTTTGTATGTTTTTTCTCTTATAAAACTCGATCTCGCTTTCGGCCTTTTTTAAGTCGCAAATATTTTCCGCGTCTAAGTGTTTTGGGGTTCTTCGATGCACTAATCACAAATCTGCAATTAGTGAAATGGTAAAAAATGCAAATTTTGGTCAAAATTTCACAAAATAAAGACCAATTTTCGCGAAATTTTGGCCAAAATTTTAGACCAAAAAGTTAAAATTCTTGATGCGATACGGAAAAAATAACTGCAGATTCGTAATCAGCGCATCGAAATACCCTAAAAACACCTTTACAAAAAAAATTGTGGAAAAATCTCGGCGCTACCGAAGGTAGCGCCGCGAAAAATTTTTGACCTTTTAGAGACCGGACCGAACCGGACCAAACCGGACCGGGGGTCGACCGGACCGGACCGGGCAAAAGGTCGGTCCGTTGTCATGCTTGTAGTAAACATAGGGATAAAATTACAGCCCTACACGTCTGTATCTCGAGATGAATGCTAAAACATTTATTAGAAAACATTTATATGAGCTGGTTTGGGACGCTTCCGATTAGTCTATTCCATTTTCTACCTATCACTTATAATCTCAAATGATATCTTCCAGAGGACTCAAAGTACTTGGACCTAGCAAACCGCATTTGGATATTAATCAAAGAGCACTTGCCGCAAATGAGGTACTTGGAAGGCATTTGAAAGATCCAGTTTTCGCTAACAACACATTCAATCATTTTCAACTTCGATAACTGTGCTCATGTATATTTTAGTTTGGAAAACATGATATTGTTATGTAGATAAATCAGTGTAATGAAAAGGGGAATACAAATGATTTATGGCAAATCCTGTGGAACAATTATTATCACCCTATATTTCCACTCTAACCTATTTCGCAGGATGGATGTAGGGGGGGAGGGGGTACTATGGCCAACTTTTCACGCTCCGTTCGGATTTGGGCGTGTGATACGTCAATCGCTTCGTCTCGGCGAGAGAAGACGAATGGTACCATTTTCAGCCCCCACACGGCCCCCTGTGGCCCCTATAACCCCTTTAACCCCCCAGGGGGCCGAAAAAGGGAACTTTTCCGCGGCGCGAAGCGCCGCGGCTGCACGCTAACCGCGAAAAAAACAAGATAAAACCCGCCGATTCGAGGCGGTAATCCGCCGAGAATCGGCGGGTTTTATCTTGTTTATTAACCTAATTGGCAAAATATGTCAAAGATATTACCATGTTTGGAATTTATAGAATTCTTTCCCTAGTTTTTTGACAAAGTATACACTATAGATTTACGTGGTATTGGCAAAATAAGGAACCATTATATGAGTAGGGGAACCGATACACTGTGGCTAAACTATTTGAGTTTCTGAATGGATTATTCCGTGTTAGTACGATATAATTGGAAGCAAATGTGTAAATCATTTATAAAATACATCAAACTTGGAACAACAAATAACCTAAATTAGTTTTCTATAAGTAACAAAACTGTTAAGCGAGCCACAAATATTTCCATGATTTCTCTTGTTTTGCTTCTTCTTTGTGTTCTTCGAGTCCTTGGATGTCTCGCAGATAATTGGAAATTCGTGTCCACTTCTCACTCATTAACCACAGGCGCTCCCGTAAGGCTTTATCCTCGGCATTTGGACCCCATGATCGATCGTGCTTTCGACTACTGAAAAGCGATATGTGTTATATTTTTCATCGTTACTTACAAGTACAAGTGAATTTTGGGAACAATACCATTGTGTTTAAGTGGTTATATCTGTAGATATGGTTATTTCAAACTCCCTTTACAAATGTCCATTTCGCATAAAGCTTAAACCTAAAATAAGCCCCAATTGAGCCTAAGCATAAAATAACGGCTGTTCAGCCTAAAATAACGAAGAAAATAAGGAGTTGGCAAAAAATCAGTTTTAAAGGGAAGGGGCGAGAAAACCGGTTGGTGAAATAATTCTCTCCGTGTTTAAAGTTATTTGTTTAATTAATATTAATTTGAGAAAAATTAGTTCTTCCAAATATAATTCTAACATCGACAGTGTAATACGAGCTAATATCATAAGGACCAATAAAACGTTGCTCCTCATTTTTTGTATAAATATCACCATCTTTATCATAATACTAGGGAAAGAGACGCAGCCTACGCCGCGCTAGGGTTAACCGTAAGTAACATCCCGCCCGAGAAAGTTCCGACCTCGTGAGAATAATATGACCTCGAGAGAACAAACCTCGAATCTGATGATATATTCGGACTGAGCACATCCGAAAACCCCGGGAGCAAAAAATCAGACCCGTAGGCACCTTGTATCAAAAAATGTCATTTTTGGCCAAAAAATGGGTTTTTTCAAAATTTTTTTTCAAAAATGCGCCAAATAAAAAAGTGTAAAACGCAAAGCTGTCCAGAATTACCTCACAAATCGATTGGGAACACAAAAAGCGTCACTTCCCATGGCGAAAACCGCTAAAAACATGTTTTTCGTTTTGGCGCGAATTCAAATATTGGTTATGACAATTTTCCCGGATCTAACTTTTCGAAACCTATCGATTGAGCACGCCCTGATCTGTAGTCTGGATCTTCCTGGATGATTGACGACATTGAGCGTTACATACAGAACGCTGCCGCTTAGTATTTAGGGAATTTGTATGACAGAGGTATGTTGTCTTGGTCCACCAAAATCATATAACGTACTTAATGAATGCGCCATTTTTCATCACTTCTGAATCCTCTGCTAGGGCACATAACGGTATCCTACAAGCTCCAGTAGCTTGAGACTCCTTAAATATAATTCCAACCAAGCCAACAAGCCACCGGCTAAGAAAATATTGTCGATGAGGCATTCTTTCATATAAATCAGACTTAAACCGACATGGCGCGGTTGCTAGTACAGAAACTTGACTACCTGAAAGACCAAATATAATTTTAAGATTCATAAACATATGAAACCTATTTACGCGCCAGTACTTATAATACTTCGTTTAATGAAGAGTTAATTGAAAGTAACCTTCAAGTCGTTCAGAAAGCTCCTTAGCAAACATCAATTGAGCAATTTTTGTTTTCACATAGACATCGTCTCCGTTAAATTTATCGTTCTCATCGATATTGTTGAGTTTGAACAAATCGAGTGGTTTCCTAAAATCATATCAGTAAAGGAATAGAATTCTATGGTAATGGCAGCTGTGATTATTCATTCTACTCGCCACTGTATGGGTGCCATATTGCACTACAAGCATACACGCTAGGCGAAATTGTATAATTAGACTTTTGCTAAGCATTGTTAAATTAACAATGTTAATACACTTGCTGATTTTTCTTTAAAGGTATACAACTCACTTATAGATCGCCGCTCTATCGGTATTGACAAATACGATCCTTGACGGAGTGTCTTGCTTCAGCATTCTATCCAACAGCAGTGCCGTCAACAAGAAATTACCCATATGATTGGTCGCCAACGTCATCTCAATTCCATCTTTGTTCACTTGTCTTTTCGGTGTAACCATTGCTGCATTATTAACCAAGCCATCCACACGATCAATTTGGAGCTTGCCTGTAAACAAACATTATATGGCATGATCTCATTTATCTTTCTAATAAAACATTTTATAGAGACCAATAATCCTGGCATATTTTCAATTTACATAAAAAAATCTTTAACCCTTCATTGCCGAGTGTATCCGATCGGATACGATGTTAATTTGATAAAGACTTCACAAAAAGAAAGAAACGAATGAGTGTTCATTATTCATACAAAGAGTGTGTCTGTAAATAGATCACACAGAAAAGAGAAATAAACAATGGCGGCCATCATGATTTTGATAAAGACAGCTCACCAAAAGGAAAGCTAATGGTAATGCAGACATTCTGCCTTTTGTCTATGGCTCCGGCAATGAAGGGTTAAAGTTGAATTCCAGAAACAAAAATAAACTTTCCAAATTGAATGTTAGTATCGTTATACAACGCATTGTATAACCTATGTAATAACTCGTAAATAAAACCGTATTCCCTGTAATTTAGCCCCATAGGCTTAAATTATTCAACCTCTGAAAAATTTTGGAATTTGAATTTTCAAACTCATTTTTCTCCGATATTTTCAATGACAAAGTTTTGGCATTGGGGTTATTCTTACGTAACTCGACGAGATCTACACGAATATGCACTTAGTTTTTCTCAAGATGGCTAGGGGGCCAATTGGCATTTTGTTGGGGTGGGGCTAAATTAGAGGGTGGGGTTATATTAGAGGGTGGGGCTAAAAAACAGGGAATACGGTATATAAAAACTGTATATTATCATTGTGATATTAATTATTAACATTGCGTAATATTTCGCAATGTTTCACTTGAAACATGATAAAAACTTGTGACTGCATATCAATCATATGAAATTAAAACAGTGCTTACCTTTGTATAATTTTTCTACAAATGTCTTAACACTATCAAAATCAGAGAGATCGCATTGACGGCAAAAAACTTCCTTATTACGCGATTGAATCACTATCTCACGGCGAGCTGCAATGCATTTTTCGCGGTCTCTGAAACATCCTATATAGTATTTGAGTGCTGTCAGTCGCGGTTCTAGATCTCCCCCGGGCATTCCCCCATTTCAAATATAATATAGTGAATAAAATAATATAACAATTTTTATTATTTTCTGGATTTTTCGCCATTTTTTCTCGGTTATCGTTCTCTGTCAAGGTATATCAGTGTTATGGTGCATGTGCGTCGCTTCACGCACCACCATCAGCGGACAGGGTTGGGTTGTTCCTAAGCGTGGGACCTAGTCGGATTTTGAATATCGCACGGGAATCTCTTCGGCCGCCTCTTCGAGCCCCGTAGGGGCTCCTCCCGTAGCTCGTAAATAATAACAAAGTAGGTTGGAAATTTACGGAAAACACATTTTTTTGACTTTTTACAACCTAGTTCTGCAAACTACGTCTGACCTGCATGCCAAGATGACTCTAGCGTTCTTGTTCGCTAGTTTTGCCGCGAGTTGTTTTCCGAGTCCGCTGAAATGTATGAATTGGGAAAAGGTGAAAACATATCAAACATACCTTGTCGCTCCAGTGACAATATACGTTTTTCCCGTCAAATCCTTCTCCACATCGTAAGGTTTGAAACCTCGTTTACTCAGACTAAATAAGTCCAACTAATTGGGTGTATTACAGTTGAAATCGGACAATGTTTAAGAAAACCTTTTATTTGAAAAATGGATTGCAAAAAGATTTAAGAAATTTTCCTTAAAACATTCTTCGAGCTGCTAATGGATTTACAAAAGCGAAACTTTGATTTACAAAATGAATGTTTTCTGTTATATAGCTATTAAGAATATTAGTAATACTACCAAAAATTATACAAATCGAAAATGAAATCAAATACTAAGATTTCGTTTTCAATGAATGAAATTTTATATTTTGGCCATCGATTTATAATTGCAGCATTTTGTTTTTTACAAATTTTAAGCGACTATTTTTTAATATAGAAAACAACTACTCGTATCCACTATAAGCAAGCATGACCGTTCCACAGACAGCTATACCAGCAATGTATAGTGACTTTTTTGGATGCTTCGTAAAGTATTTGATATACCCAGGCTGCGTGTGCTTAATGCCCGACATCTTTGTTTAAACTTAATTAATCCAACTTTATCTTCGATTCATTATAAAAATAATAATAGGAAATATAATTATTATGTGGATACAATACCGTATGCCGTACATTCTTCTTGATGTAATCACATTTTATTTTATATGAAATATAAATCAACAAAGATTGGCTACCAAAATCGATAAATTAAAAATACTTTAATAGCTAAAATTTTACAATCGGATGAAATATTCAACAGTTCTACAAAACTATTTAGCTTAATAAAAATATCGATTTCGAGAAACAATAAATAAAGTCATACATTCAAAAACCAACCAAACAATTTTCCCTAAATAAACCACAATCTCATATTCTCCCATAATGTATAGCAGATATAAACAAAACAAGGTCACATTTTAAACAAATCACAATTGCCATATATGCATGTTTTTGGTGGCATCTTACACGAGCTTCTTGGCTTCGAAGAATCCTTTCAGATGACGCATTTGCCAAGCGCCTGTAGCGAGTAACACAATTGTCTGAAAAATAATATTTCATGGGATTAATTTTATACAAAAAGTTACTGAAAGTTCTGAAACAATCCTTTGTCTAAAATTTCTCATTACTTTTACACCTTTAAAATATTTCGATAAGAATCTGTTAAAAATCTTTTGTTGCCAATTCATCTATAATTTTTATTAGTTTATTTTGGTTGTCACTAAATTGATATTAGAAGTTTATTCGGTTGTAAAACTCAATACTATCTAAAGACAGAAAATCATATAATGATCAGATAATATTTGATCTAATAATAACTTATAATTTTATATAACCTTTGTTATGCTATCTCTTGAATGAATGATGAATTTGTAACAAAAATCGTTACTATAATTTCTCACCTGACCGATAGACCACCACAACACGCGCGAATTGGTACTTTCGCTGGTCTGGCGGAAGCGCTCTTCACGATAACGCTGGTAGTTCTGTTCTTTCGTAATCTGTTCCACTTGATCCAACAATTGTCGAATTCGTAACTGGAGTTCATTGAGTTTGTCCTTAGCCGCCACCTAAATGCCACAGAATTAAAATATTCCGTTTAGTCGCAATTAAGACTATGAGAAAATTGAAGCTTAACGGCTTGACTTTTATTGACCCGAATAATGTATTATTCCGTTTAAAAGCAAACCTGTTGATAATCTTGAGCATGTTCTCCTACTTGAATGTCCAAATGAACACGCAATTGAGCTCCGTTAAACCATGCTGTAGAATTTGAGTAGAGACAAATCAAATGTTCACCGGGTGTATGAGATGTAAAGCTAAAAAACAAATAAATTCAACTGAAACAATAATTCAAAGCTTACGTAAACATTCCTTCGCTCGTGTACAATTTACTGAGAATCACCTGAAATTTTTAATATAGTATAAATATTCTGTAAAATTAAATTTCTTATATCATTTAAACTTACAGAATAAAATGGTTTAGCAATAACCATGCCAATTTGCTAAGTTTCAATATATATGGAAATTCTTTAATTATCGCTTTAAAAAGGAAAATATGTTTCGGTTTTGAAAGTTAAATGAGCGTTCAAATGATCAATTTTCAATTAATTAACTTTACATGAACAGTTTTGTATTGGAAGGAAGCTATTAAAATAATTACATGTACAAGGCCCAATGTATAAGTCACACAAATTGGCTTACCTTTTCTTCGGGATCCTTGGCTTCCACATGCATTCCGATGTTCGGATAATCGCCATAGCCTTTGGTGTTTGGATCGTAGAGCTGTACTTTGTACCTGCCAATAACCATAGTCTCATCAGGGATTTCTTCTATGAAGCATTTTTTCTCTGTTTCAGCAATGTGAAAATAGAGCGCGCGGCAAGCAGATAGGAGACTGAATAGTGATAATAGGCTAAGTATTCGGCGGTTCATCATTTGTCTGAAATAAACATTTGATGTCAAAATCTCTATGTAAAATGTAGACAATATGAAACGACACGGGAAATAGTTGAAATACATTATAAATCCGGTGCATGCCACGTACTCTTTCAATCCCTCTCTAGGAGCACCAACGTTCGATGGTGTGGCGATAACACTTTTCCTACCTACCTCGACGGGAGCATGGGAAGGGGGAGGAGTTTGCTGTTTACATTTTTTCGTAAGTGCCAATTTTTGCCCCTATAATTACATTTTTTGGTTTTCCCGCCAAAATTTACCGAAAAAAGGTTTTGAACGTCTAAGTACCCTCTAATTGGGCGCCTCCGTCCCTTAGAGCGGCCCCCTGAAGAACCCCTCGTAAAATTACCCAAGGGATCTCTCTACCTCTTTGGCATGCGTTGCGGTTCGTAAAAATTCAAGTAAAAACAAACAATGCACCAACAACTGCGCCAGCAAAACTTGTCAGTTTTTGGACGAAACGTTAGCCTTTTTATTAAAACGTTTTACCGTACTCTATTAAACCAAATGGATTTAAACTTCACTCTTCCTGTTTTCCTTTCTTACGTTTTCTCTTTTTATTTTGTCAAAAACTGATTGTAAAAATTTACTAATGATATTAGTTTTATTTAACGGTCAATCTAGCAGTCTCACAGATAAGGGATGTGACCAACATGGACACGCATGTTATTTGCGAACTTTGTAAAGATAATAATCCTACTGTTACACTCAAATATTATATACCAACTATTTTTCATCACGGGCCAATCAGTCAGATTAGAAAAGCTAACAGAGAAATGTGAAATCCAGGAGTCCGACAAACGCACATTCTCGTTCCTTTCAAGAATAAACAGCACAACGTCATCGTTTGCGCCAATGGCGCCATTTTGAACTGCATTTAGGCCAATGTTCCTCAAGAGCACTAGACATTTTGTGGTCAACTGGAAAACGTTTGGTTATTGAGCCATCCTTGAATCGCGTGTACAAAAATCTCGATTATTCCTGCCTCTATTTGAAGAATATATCAAGCAAAGTACCTTAGCGTACAATGGGCATATTAGTGCATGTTTTTGCCGCATGTTTAAAGAAAAATTTTTGCAAGCAACTCCAAATTTTGCTTAACAATTTTGCAACACTACACAAAAATGGGGTAAATCTTGAAATATTTTTCACTGAATAAGGAAACAAATGCGCAATTGCGATACTAAAAAGTAATAAAGATATTTTCTTGAAAATGTGTTAGAATAAAATGCATTGATGTATGGATTAAACAGTGGTTTTTGTTAGAAAAAATATACAATCAGAAATATAAAAATGGCCAAAACCCACTTGGAGACCTGGCAATGATGAAGCTGCTACAGCAGAGAAAAATGGTCAGACACATGATGGCACGTGAATCTATTTCACGTGCCATCATGCCTTAAATCGACCATAAGGCTTAAACCAAACTTAGGCTTGGGGACCCCGCTGTGCACGCTCCAATCGGACTTAGTCTTAGGCTTGGGGCTTAGGCTGCTGTTTAGGCTTTTCGGCCTGCTAATGTCCCCGGTTTCGGCTTGCTAATGGGGCCTTTTTTGGCGCAATTTTTGCGCGAGAGAGTGTGGGCAGAGATAGGCAGAAATTGTCTTTTGGTTTCCAAGTGGGGTGTGGTCATAAAAATCATTCAATTTGTAAAAAATTCGAGATTAGACATACCTACTTTATCTTATGTGTATTTTGATTATAAAATTCTGATGTCATTTGAGTATTTATGATTATATTCATTCTTAGTTTTTTGGATACTTCATTCTTCGCATTATAATCCATCTACATATTGACTTAACAATTCATGTCACTCCATGAATCCTGATTCAAACAATTCAGTTGCTCCTAGGCAAATTTCAGTCCTCTATGTTCTGGCTTCATATCCTCTCTCCTTGCTCCAGTTTAGTAATTGCTTACTGCAAGAGGAAAATCATATAAATATGAATGTGACATACCTAAGAACTATGTGACTCTAAAATTAGCGAGCACAAAATGTTTGATCGATTAAAATGACAGTGGATCAACACCACAAGCAATTTAGATCGTTTGACGAATTTCGAAATTTGAGTACAATTTCTCGTTTTCTGTGCATTCAACCAACATATGAACGTCCATTTGAATAATAAAAAAGACAATTCATAAAAAATCTATCAATATTGTTGCAGTTTTTGAAGTCCAAAGCGTCAAATCCGTTAAATGTATGAGGAGCAGTTGTTCGTTTATTTACTATGTGAATGTATGTGAATCCAAAACTTATAACAAATATATATCTTGAATATATCAGAATATTTACTACTAACAGTAAAATGAAAAACCATGTTAACTTTTCAACCTCCTACAAACACTATTTGACCTCAGATTAGAGAGTGTTGTTCTAAATGCAAGTCAGAGAAGGGTCCATTGAACACTATTAAAGGAGGTCTTCCTGTCAACAAATTTCAAAATAAGCGTCGGGCTGAGATCCCCGTTTGTTTTGGACCGCCTCTTTGACTAAAGGTCCAAACACCAGCCAGCATGTGTGTTATTATTTCATTGCTGTTCGGTGCATAATGGATTTGAACTAATTCGTATAAAAGGTAAAAAGTTTACTATTTCAATGCTGATAAAGTTTTGAGTCAACTGTTCACATTTTTTACTTAAAAATAAACTAATGCATATTTGTTGAATTTGTTATTGATATGTGTCCATTTTTGCACGAGAGGTATTGTTAGTAGTAATATAACATGTAACATGTTTTTGATATATCGCTGAAAAATTCTGAATTTAAGTTATTTACATAGACACATGCTTTCTAAAGCAAAATAAAGTTAATATGTAATGTCATTTTTCCACATATTTCACGCCATATATATATCCCATAAACTTGTTTTCCCTCTCAATTACGCTAAATTATAATGTCCAAAAGTTAATCCATATATCGAATCAATGTTCCTGTAAAACCCAATCTTTTGAATTGAAATATAGTATACAAGTTTTGTGGAAAGTACCCTCACACCGTTAACAATTTTGTTAAATGTTCTTTATTATTATTATTTGCCAAGCCATATCCATATAGAGTTTTCAGTCCTGTTTAACACAATTCGACTCAGCCGTATTTATTGTATTTTCATTCCATTGCGTAATATTCACTTATCTCGAAGAAAATTCCAATACATGAACCCAGGTCAATTGAATCAGAAAGGCGTCGGCGAGACATTCTTGGCTCGATGGTGGAAGTGGATCGCAGAGATGTTCCAAAGACCGTATTATTATCCAGGTAAGATATTTACAACATTAGTTTTCAAAGTACAAACCTTATGTTATGGTGGAAGTTATATATTTTATAGAGCATGACTTCCGCGGATACACTATTATCAAGAAGATCAATGAAGGCAATCAAGGTCGGGTCTTGTAAGTTTTTCGCTAGAATAAATAAACATTTTGAGAAATTGTGTTGAGTTTTTTGTAAAAACATGAAAATTATATAAATCCATTATCGTTGGCTATTTTCTGACATATTCGAAAATCCTGACCCAAATCTAAAATGAAGAGTACCACAAAATTATTTTAGCAAATATTTCGCCTCTTCATTCTCCCGTCTTTCGCACAAAATTTTAAAATGTGAAATATACTTTTCAAGGTAATTTGATTGAGCTTAATAATAAGGGTCTAAATTATTTTTATGGCAAATTATTGATTTGAATCAATGCTAAAAAGGGCATAGCAGCTGATTTTTGTGTATTTTTCCAGTTAGAAGGTTTTATAACAATAATTTTTATTCCATTTTAGTGGGACTGTGGCAAAACATCAGGTTTAGGTCAAGTAAAAGATATTTAGATCATGCGCTAAAATATTAGCTCCCATTTTTACACTCAGGGTTGACATAATGTTTTTTCTCCATATGGTTATTGGTGAAGAACCTGCCCTCTGGACATCAGTTTCTGTTGCTTTGAATTAAGACAAAATTTGGGAGTGCCTAATTGAATTTACTAATTGTTTAACATATATATTTAGACACGAATTTATCATTTTCCTTTTTATACGATATCCAAAAGAAGTTTATTTAGCAAAAATATATCCCATTAATCGATAAAGTTAATATATTTATTTAGGTTGGCTCAAATACTTCGAGCAATAAAGGAAGTGAATGTTAGAGACGAGCAGAGCTCCAAATACGCTTACCGCGAACTGCTTTTGCTGAAAGGAAATGTACACCCAAATGTGTTATTTTATTTTGTTTGGATTTTCTCAATAACTCTTTTCGTTTAGCTGGTGCAACTTTTTGCGGCTTATCCCGTATATGATGAAGAAAGGAGATTCGTAGCCATGTGCCTGGTAATGGAATATATTCCGACTCAATTGGCCGAATTCATTGGCAACAATTCGAAGCACAAATTAACTAAAGAAGGGGCCAGGCAACTCATGCATCAGCTCTTGTGCGGTCTTAAGCATCTTCACCAAAGGGGAATTATACACAGAGTAAGTGCTATCAATTTAAGACTTATACCAAAATGTTTTGTTCAGGACATTAAGCCAGCGAATATGGGTATCACTAGTCACTTCCAGCTCAAAATCATGGACTTCGGTATTGCTCGGCCGGTTTGGCAGCCTATGACAAGTCTTGTGGGAACAGAATCATATAGAGCCCCCGAAGTGCAAACACAAGAGGATTACACTGAAAAATGTAAGTGTTGTTTATACAATGTTCTGTTAATGATCAAGCTGTAACTATGAATATTGCTTTCTCAAAATCGGACATTTTGCTGGGAATATAATTTGATGTTTTAGCCGAAGTCTATGCATCTGGTCTAATTGGCGCAGAGTTGTTGTACAAGGGTGCTGGGAAGACGTTTGATGTAGAGAATTTCAATAAGATTATGCGTTGGAATCCGAAAGAGAGTGAGAGAGATGATTTTTGGACAGAACATTTTCCCGATGACTACTTCATTGACACGTCAGGTAGGTGCGACCTTCTATTATTTTCAAGTTTAGTATATAATACAAGCAGATTGCGGCGAAGCCGCAATCTGCTTGTAAAAATGGTGGAGCGTGAGTTGTTCGGGAGATTGGGTTCTTCATCGCTTCGCGCACCGCCATCAGCGGTCAGCGTTGAGTTCGTCCATTTTGGCCAAAATCCAGGATCTGCGATCCTGAAAAACTCAAAAATTTCGAGACAGGTTACGGCTGATTTATAGCGCATATTGCTTGGCACATTGAGAGCTGTCGTTTGGTATATCACACGCCGCATATGGTGCGGAGCGTAAAAAGTTTTCAATGTAGATCCTCCATTTTGGCCAAAATCCAGGATCTGCGATCCTGAAAAACTCAAAAATTTCGAGACAGGTTACGGCTGATTTATAGCGCATATTGCTTGGCACATTGAGAGCTGTCGTTTGGTGTATCACACACCGCATATGGTGCGGAGCGTAAAAAGTTAGGTTTTCGGCCTCAAAGGGTACGTGACTCGAACACTGCGGTTTAGGTAAGAGTGGATAAAAAAGTTTCATACGAATTAAAACTTCAGGTGCAATCTAATGTCAAATATATTAAATTCATTTGTAAAAACTTAGCCATTATTTTAAAACGTTGAAAATTGTTCGTTATAAATCGTATGAACATAATCAAATATTATATAGTAATGTAATGTTCAGCTGCCAAATGGGGACGTCAACTATTTCGCGATATGCTCTCTCCTTATCCTGACAATCGACCTCATGCATCCGTTGCGTTAAATCAGCCATTTTTCGATGGATTGAGTGAGCCATACACAAGGAAACCAAGTACATTGCAATATGAAGTGGTTGAAGAATGCGATGACTGGAATGGTAACATTCAATAACAATTTTTCAGGCATGACACGCGGGAAAACCAAATTTGAATTCAATCATTTTTTTCTCAATTTTTTACCGTGTTCGACTATTTTCTGAGTGTTCCTACCCCTCCGGACCGGTGACGATTATCGATTGGCGCTATCAAAATAGGGTGTATCGCCACCAAATGAGTGGTTATCCCAGTTTTTCATATTTCAAAAATAGGTCATTGCAAATAACGGAAAAATATAAGTAAATTCACCATTTTTATGGCGGAAATACCCTATTTTGATAGCGGCAATCGCTAGATCGTACCCCCGTCCGGTGGGGTAGGAAAAATCAAAAAATAGCCGGACACTGTAAAAAATCGAGAAAAAAATTATGAAGTTCAAATTTGGGTTTCCCGCGTGTCATGCCTGCAATTTTTATCGTGATAAAACAGTTATGAGAAAAATGTCAACATTAACAATGCCGAATATTGTAACACTAAGTATCAAAAATGTATAAAATAGCGATAAAAATTTTTCGACATTTCGGCAACAACCTTTGCACAGTAAAAGTTTTATATTTAATATTAGAAGTAGACTCCGTTTTAAAATCTCAACTTAAATTTTACATCAAAAAATTTACCATGTTTTGCAGGACTTCTCCACAGCGAAGTCATGAAATACGAAGCCGAGCGAAAGCATATCGACATTGAAAGTGACTGTGGTTAAATATTTTTATGAATATATTTTTGTAGTATACGAGTTTTCATGGCAATCTCAGTGCTTTAACAATCTCAAATTATTTATGGTAAGAATATTGACTGTCATAATATGTTTACGAATCAGAAATAATAGTTACTGCTTTAACATCAATAATACATTATCTCCTATACTGATTATTGTTTGATATGGGTTATGAATAAATTTTATTATTTGGTTTTATGAAGTACAAAATTTCAAATAAAATAGATGACATAAATTTATTAAAGATATATGCTTATCAAATTCATATTTTCAAATAGCTGATAAATGTATTGACAAATTTGTGGCGTATACTTCTTGGCATTAATCCTCGTCACTACCTTGCTGCTTTTCGAGTTTCATGTAGTTCACAATATGAAGCGATTTTCGACAAGCGGGACCCAGTTCTTGCGCTTCCTTCCATTGTCCGTCATTCTCCATGTCAACAAGCAATTGTCCCACTTTTCGATTCATTTCGTCCATATCGACTCCAGGGGTATTGAGGACGGCTCGCACTTCCACAGCGCGGTATTGACGCACAATTGAGTAGAGAAGCTCTTGACAACCAGCTCTAAAATACAATTAACTTTAAAAATTCGATTTGCAAATATAACGCAAAATTCAGAGCAAAGGGGTGTATAAGTATGAATGGGTTATCTACTTTGTACAATCAAGTTGGTTTTGATCAGAATCCAACAAATTGTGCTTTGGGTAAGACTAGAAAAACTCACTTGAAATGCTCCAGAGCTAAGCGTCGTCTGTCACCACGCGTCTTCTCGAAAAAGTCAGCAACTTTGAGCTGAAGCTCTCGCCGAGATGCACCTTCTTCTTTCATGGTTCTCAATGTCTCTTTCTCTTCATAGCTTAACCACATCAAATGAGTCTTCAGCTGATCCTCCAGACTAAAAACATAATGTATAACGGTCAATATATCTCATTTTGATGTATTGGTATTTTAAACATCCGCCGTTTATAATTTTTATGAAAATATGGGTCGAGACACATTATAGTATGATAATCGTACCTGTGATGATATAAAACAGGATTCCTGTTCCGCATCAATTTCACCAAGGGAGGGGTCCTGCGCTTTCTCACCAGTAGAGTAAATATCTTACGACAGGTCGATCCATATTTGAGAGCCTCAGCCTTTTTGTCCTCGTCTTCAATATTTTCGGCCATGTTGCGCACCTTATCCTCGATTTCTGATTGAGATGCGCCTTGTTCACGCATCTGTTTGATTTCAGCAGCTTGTTCTTCGCCAAACAAGCTTCCCAGAAGCTTTTCACAACCACTTGTTAGCAGATTTCGAGCAATCTAAAAGCTTCGTACTACTTTTATGCAATGAAAATACATACATCTTTCACGTCGTCACCGGACAAGTGGAAGAACTCCAGAATACGCTCGTGAAGAGCAGGCCCATCACGTCCTTGTTCCTTCAACTGGTCAAGTTCTTCTTTTTGTTGCTCATTGAGCCAACTATGGTGCTTGCGAATGTGGTCCTCGTCATTATTTTCATCGTTTTTATTTCGAGAATTCCTTCGATCGTCGTCTTGCTGTTGGTCGACATCATTGCCGCTCGTTCGCTGTAAATTATTTTTTTCCATAGGTTCATAATTACACTGTTTGAAATATTCCAAATTTGGCCAGGCCATACGTTAATATATTAATTAAGAAATACCTGATTGTTATCCTCTTCGTTTTGGAACACTAGCCTATCTCTGCGCATGCGTCTGCGTGTTGATGGCTTTACTCCGAAGAGTCGTTTGCAAGAGGGTCCATACTCTTTCGCAGTAGCTTTCTTTCCCTCGTCTTCGACCTGAGCCAAAAATTCTTCAACTTTGTTGTCCAGCTCAGTCACCGAAGCTCCGCTCTCCTTCAACGCCTGCAAGCAAATTAAACATAATATAAGACGATAATTCTTATAAGGTTTCAATTGATTACGCACAAAATTTAAAACTTGCATTCTTTGGCATTCCGGGTTAGTAAACCTTTGTTATTACTACACAATAATACTAATGGCTATATTTGGTTTTCTAATTCGTGATCCTTTCTAACTTTTGGTCAAAAAATAATTTCTGGTGCATCTTTAGCAAAAATGTTTCAAAACCGTAAAGAAAATTTGATGCCCACCTTCAGCTCGTTAGCCTTGTCTTCACCAACAACACTCCTCAACAGTTGACGGCATCCAGCCTGCAGCAATTGGGTGGCTTGCTCCTTAGTATCTCCGCTGGCGGCTTCATAGAACTCCAAAACTTTTGCCTGAATATCTGAACGGCCTTTTCCGTCGGATTTCATGGTTCGCAATTGCTCTTTTTGGGCATCAGTTAGCCACGTCAAGTGACTTTGGAGATAGTCTTCGAGTGTATGCTGGTGATGGTCCCGACGACGACGGGCAGAAGGAGTGGACTCATCCACACCGAACAGTTTTCTGAAAATAGGGGTCAGATTAACAATCTCAAACCTCACCATGATAAAATTACTCGCATATTACGGAAAACATCCACACGCTATAAAGCCAACATAATTAAACTCACTTGCAATATGGTCCATATTCAGTCGCAACAGCCTTTTTGTGGTCATCGGCAACCCCTGCCAAGAATTCTTCTACCTTTTTGCTTAATTCGCCCGGCGTTGCTCCGCTTTCCTTCAAAGTTTTCAACTCGTTTGCTTTGTCCTCACCAACCACATTCCTGAAATATTTCTAGCTTCCGAAATTATCCACAAATAATAAATTTTTTTCTATTTTGCTAGATCGTAACGTACGTTTTTTCGGAATTAACATAATCTCGTGGCTTACTTTAACAGCTCACGGCATCCTCCTTTCAATTGTTCTCTTGCGCTTTCTTTCGTATCACCGCTGGCCTCATCAAAGAATTCATAGACTTTCTTTTGAAGATCAGCTCGGTTGCTACCGCCTGCTTTCAGTGTGCGCAATTGTTCCTTCTGAGCATCTGTGAGCCAGCTTAAATGTGACTTGAAGTAATCTTCAAGAGTGTGGCCGCCATGGCTGTGTCCTTCGTGATGGTCCCGTCGACGACGCCCGGCTGGGGTTTGACCATCAACACCAAATAATTTCCTGGAAAATGAAGATGAAAAATTATTAAGGGAAATCATTTTCTAATGCATTAATATCCCACTTGCAGTATGGCCCATATTCTGTTGCCACCGCCTTTTTGTGCTCATCAGTTACCGCGGCCAATAATTCCTCTACTTTTTTGCTTAGCTCCTCAGGACCTGCCCCGCTTTCCTTGAGAGACTTCAATTCATTCGCTTTATCTTCACCAACCACACTTCTTAATTACTTTTTTTATATTGCGATAGTCGATATTGAGTCTTATTTACCTCAACAACTCACGGCAACCACCTTTGAGCTGCTCTGTGGCAGTTTCTTTCGTATCACCGCTTGCCTCATCATAGAATTCATAGACTTTCTTTTGGAGCTCAGCCCGGTTGCTACCGCCTGCTTTCAGTGTGCGCAATTGTTCCTTCTGAGCGTCTGTGAGCCAGCTTAAATGGGACTTGAAGTAATCTTCAAGAGTGTGGCCGCCATGGCTGTGGTGGTCGCGGCGTCGTCGACTTGCTGGAGTTTGGCCATCAACACCGAACAACTTCCTAAAAATAAAATAACGTTTCATATTTTTAATTATATAGCGCTTACTTGCAATATGGTCCATATTCAGTCGCAACAGCTTTTTTGTGTTCATCAGTAACCTCGGCCAGGAGTTCTTCCACCTTTTTGTTCAATTCGCCTGGAGTAGCTCCGCTTTCCTTCAATGTTTTCAACTCGTTCGCTTTGCTTTCGCCGACCACACTTCTGAATTAATCATAAAGTATTAGAGTTAAAGAAATGTAAGAGTTAAAAAATTTTCAATCCCATCACGCAAGTGTTGCCATTGTTTGCTTCAATGCCAAATTAGGTAGTTCAAAAATGGTTTAATCTAACGGCTCACCGCAGTAGCTCACGACAACCACCTTTGAGCTGCTCTGTGGCAGTTTCTTTCGTATCACCGCTGGCCTCATCATAGAATTCATAGACTTTCTTTTGAAGATCAGCTCGGTTGCTACCGCCTGCTTTCAGTGTGCGCAATTGTTCCTTCTGAGCATCTGTGAGCCAGCTTAAATGTGACTTGAAGTAATCTTCAAGAGTGTGGCCGCCATGATCGTGGTGGTCGCGGCGACGTGGGAACTTGCAGTTGGCCATCAATAGTCGATTAATTCCCGAAAAAAAATAAAAAACGCCTTCTTTAAATAACGTTACTAAATTGGCCACACTCGCCCCACTCTCCTTCATTCGTTTGATTTCGTCAGCCTTTTCGTCACCAATAACGGAACGCAGCAACTCTCGACATCCGCCACGAAGAAGCTCTCTGGCCTGCTCTTTAGCATCTCCAGTAGTCTGGTCAAAAAATTCGAAAACCTTCTCTCGAAGAGCAGTGCGAGATTTTCCATTGTCTTTCATGGTTCGCATTTCTTCTTTTTGGGCATCCGAGAGCCAGCTAAATTTGAGAGTTAAATTATTAACACTTTTAGTTGTTCCCCTAAATCGTTTAAGAAATATTATTTACGAATTACTATTTAAAAATTTTGGTACGAATTACAAACGTGACAAATCTCAAAAATTTAAAAAAGTTTCTGAATTGATATTTGTACCAGTAATAATAAGGTCATCTTACTTACCTCAAATGTGACTTGAAATACTCCTCAATTTTTCCATGGTCATGCCCATCATGGTCCCTTCTTCGCCTCCGATGCTAAAGTTTTGAAATTTTCTTTTATAAATATTGATAGCGAATATCTACAATAAACTCACTTTTGTTCAGACTTATGCAAAGAAATATCCAGAGAAACTCAATATTAATATAACTGAGGCTGTGATGAATGCCCCTTTAAATATTAACACATTTTAGCTTTTTAATAGGCTATTGATCTATTTATATATATGTTGGCTCTTTTGTGCTAAACTGTCAACATTTTGTGCAATTTTTGGATTTTAAAAGGTGGCACTAAATTTCGTGGCATACTTTTAGGAAATCGCACTTAATTTTACTTACGTCATGACTATGTTGATGTCCTTCTGTGACCTCTGCCTCGTCCTCACTTTTCCTCTGATGATGGTGGTGTGAATGGTGAACTGTGCTGTACCATACGTGTTCACAGAATGACCAATACTTGCGAAGTTGGGACTGCTTCTCCTCCGGCAGGCGCTGGATGAATTCCCCAATGCGTTCTTTGCATTCATTGTGCTGATCAGAATGGTGGAGTTCTTTGAGCTGGTTGCGCTCTGCTTCGGTGGTAACTTGTGGAAGCCAATCATAGCATTGAGCCACAATCTTATTCGCTGCCGATTGGCGTTCTTCCTGTTAAATTATAAATACATTTTAGACAGTTGTTTCTTAAATTGCTTACACATTTATAAGACATAAATATATTTAATATACCTTTGTGGAGAGCAGGTCGTAGAAGGAACGGATTTTCTCCACCTGACTCACACTGTCCAAAGTCCCTAACTCACTGAGCTGTTCATCTGTGAGCCATTCAACGTTGACAGGAATCTCGTTGTGATTGATCACATGACGGCGCTGATGTTTTCGCGCATAGCTGTGGTATAAAGTATTGTCACTATAAGACATCATTTAAATAAACCAACGCTTTGCGATTAGTAAGCTCAAATAAACCAACCTTTCTTCATATCCAGTGAAAAGCGAACAATTCACAAGACCAACAGCAACGAGAAGTGAAAGAAGAGTGAAATTTCTCATAAATATTCACTGAAAAATATATTATAAATGAAAAATGATGTTTATAAATTAAAATTTATAGCATTACTCTAAATTAACTCTAACATTGTTACTGATTCAAATATCTAATGCTGGATTCCAATATTTTAACACAAAAAGATTTCATACACAGTTACAATTACAAAGCTATAGAGATGAGCACTATGATATTATTTTTAACAATATAATTTTCTATAGCTTCTACATTACAGAGACATTTATTGGTTAGGTCAGGCTAGACGACTTATAGTCTTTAGATTATTCTAAACTGCTATATTAAGGTCATCAGACTGCTGAATTAATTTCAAAAACGATCAATTATAACAAACGCAGGTAATATTTCCGCTTAACAGTAAAACTAAGTAAAATGCAAATAGCTTCCAATATCGTTAAGCGTCACGAACCATTCGATAAAAATCAAGGAAAGCTACTTCCGACAGTGACTATCCTTTAAAGTTAACTGAGAAGTTTGATCTGTACAATTTTAAACACGTGGTGCACCCACTTCTATATTAATTTATCTACAACGGTATTGTGAATCAGTCAAATTATGGGAAAGAAGTGAAATGCAGTACGATTTTACCGGCCAGCAAACAGAAATGACCAAATGATTGAAATTAGCCGAATGAAATCGTCAACGCATTCCCGACTGTCCCGTGAAACGAAGCACGTACACTATTGCTAATTTATGAAATGTGTTTTTATTTGTCTTCATTTCCTCGTCTGTCAACGAAACTCGCAGTTATATAATAATTTGACCACTTATAATCACAATTTGCCTATATTGCCCTTTCTCGAATCTTCGCAGTCGACCAGGGTCCGTATCAGTAACCAGCGGCCCACAAGTCGCTTTCGGAAGGAGTCACAAAGAGCAAACGGTGCCACGAGTAAACAAAAACAGCTCTAATCAGTTTTGGACTTCGCTTTACGATTGCGCCGAGGATGGTGTGTACTGATAAGAAATGGCACAAATAGTGTCGATTTTATAGCCGATCTCGGACTTTGAAGATGAAAGAAAAAAACTTGAAGAAGATAGCAATATGCAAACATGCCACACATACGTTATAACAGAAGGTCATCTTTAAAGATCTTGCTGATACAAATCGATATTCACTTTTTGTTGTATATATTTATTTTACAAAGTCATTCAATGGGCAATGATGTATGAAAGCATACAATTGAAGTTTAAATTTCGAGAACTAAGTGTTGATTTCATTATTCACTACATGGCACTATTTTATGTCTTTCATGGGCGATAAAAAGTGCTTGTGCACAAGCAAAAAGAGGGTTTTCAAGTTGAAGTATCGAATACCGTTTACAGATATTTTCCTAATTTCCTCTTTTGATCGACAATCATGTGCCAATCAAACAATACGAAAATGTATCTCGAATTTATTGTTAATGCATTAAACAAATGCCAAATTATCGCTTGCTGCATTGACAATACTTTCATATTTCTTTCACTCTTTAACTATCAAAATGTCAATGTATTATAAAATGTACAGTTTCAAGTTTTTCTTTTTTTTTGTCGGCCAGTTCTTTTTGTTTCTGAGCAATGACAATGTATTTTTCACAATTCATTCAAATATGGCAACTTTCTTGATTCTCGTTAATGCTGACATTAAGCTTAGCTAGTATAAATAAAAGAATGCCACCGTTTGTTACCTAAAAAATAAAAATGTACAAAATGCAACAAACTTATATCTAATTTTTTCGTGTTATATGTTTCCCATTTGTTCCCCCAAATTACTTGATCGATTATTTATTTCTTGTTGTTTGCGTTACGCCTTATAGCGTTGTTTGTTTTTAAAATGTCCCATTCTCGTTTTTCTCTGAGAACTATTTTAAATCTAAAGTTATGTAACGCTTTGACATTATGTTAATCTTTTTTATGTTTTCATGTCCCTTACAGAAACCACTTGCTTAAAGATTTTGGCTCTTTCACAAATTCAGGCGAATTTTTGCACCCTGGAAATTTTTGGGGTGATTGAAACTAAGATTGTTTTCGCTCGCCTTAATGTTAATCCATTTAATATTGTGGTTCACAATATAAGGTTAAAATTGAGAATAATCAATTTTGAAAGTTTAAGTAAAGCCGTCATATCAAATATTTTAAGGCCCATATGCTTCTAGTATTGGCTGTGCTTGCCGTTCTGGCAGTCGTAGGCACAAACCCTTCTGGAGCTGAACGAAGTTTTCGCGTCGACTATAACAAGAATGTATTTCTGAAAGACGGACAGCCATATCGATACATATCCGGAGAGATACACTATTTCCGCATTCACCCTACACTATGGGAGGACAGACTTCAAAGAGTGCGACACGCGGGTTTAAACGCTGTTCAGGTGTATATTCCTTGGAATTTTCATGAAAATATACCTGGAATGTAAGTATTCTTTTCATGTTTTTGAAGCAAATTATCTTCATATCATTTTAGGTTTGACTTTGAGTCACCTGGCAAGAATCTTACTCAGTTTATTCTGCTCGCTCAACAAAATGAATTGGACGTCCTGCTTCGCATCGGTCCTTATGCTTGTGCCGAATGGGAATTTGGCGGTCTTCCATGGTGGCTTCTTCGCTATCGTAACATAGAACTTAGGACATCGGACAAAACGTATGTTTCATTATGAAGAAAGAAACCCTAGTCTGATTATTGCAAATCAGACTAGGACTTGCAAATGGATACATACCTGGTACTTGCACTTTTTATCTGATTGCAAGTTGCAATGTTTTAAAGTACAACAAATATTCACAGTTTATATTTTAAGCTGATATGAATACATTAACAGGTATCTCAGTCATGTGAAACAGTACTTTAACGTTTTGTTGCCGATTCTCAAGCCATTGCTGCACAAAAATGGCGGTCCTGTGATTATGATGCAAATTGAAAATGAATATGGCAGTGTTCTTTGTGACAAAACTTATTTACGCTGGCTAAGAGATGAAGTTCACGGACAGCTGGGAAATGACACACAATTGTACACAAGTTAGAGAATCTATATTTTCTTACCACATTTAGAATTTTATATAGTAAAACAGCAGTTATAAATTTTATTATATAACGAAGCTAGTGAATAGAGAAAATCTGCGATATATAAATCAAAATATTTATTAATATCCGTTTTTATAGCGGACGGCTATTCCGATTCTATGCTCAAATGTGGTTCTGTCGAAGGGGTTTTCACAACAGTTGACTTTGGCCGTCAAGGCAAAATGGAAGATGTTCAGAGCAACTTCGCAATGCAACAAAAATATTCACAAGGAGGTATGTTTGTTGTACCGCAGATTATATGAGTAGTACTTATAAGGACTTGGAAACATATAGTAATACGAAATTTTCAAATCATGGGGTAATTCAAAGCACAATCATGACATTTTTTGACACCGCTAGTTTTATTTCATATTTCCTCTCACCAAATTCATGTATAACATGTTAATTTCTTACGACTTAGGGCCTCATGTGAATTCCGAATTCTATACAGTGTGGTTCACCGGTTGGGGCGATAAAAGTCCAGCAATGTCTGATCCTAAAAGTGTAATAGCGCAGACCTTACAAACTATGGACTGGATGTGGAACATGAACGCATCATTCAGCTTTTACATGGTTCATGGTGGTACCAACTTTGGATTTTGGAATGGCGCTGAAACCACCGGTCCTGTAAGTCGTTTTCATAACGCAACTTGTACTTTTGAATTTATAATTTCTTAATCAGGAAGGTCCCGGATTATTACTCTTCGCCCAAATATATTTTAAAAAATTGTAAGACAAACTAGTCAACCATTCCTACAAAAATGCATTCTCAGACTCAATTTTCCTTAAGATCTAGCTCCGAAATCCACAACCATGGAACGGTACTAACAATCATGTTACTTTACTAAGAAACCGTTGTCCGTCCGAAATGCGTCCGTCCCTGCGTCCACTGGCGTTTAGACCACTTTCACCGCTCATTTCCGGGCAAGCTTAAAATGTTCGTACGGATGTGCTGATACAGATTTTCAAAAAATTTAGACAAAATATAGACAAAAATTTTTAGACAATTTTTTAGACAAAATTTGTTTTTGAAAAATGGGGCATACTGACGGCGGGGGGGGGACGCCGCGAGAGCGGCGGCGTAGGACAGCTAGTATTAAACTACTTTCAGGTAATCACCTCATATGACTATTCTGCACCGATTAGCGAAGAAGGACAAATCACTCCAATGTATATAGCCATCCGAGATTGGATTAAAATGCGACCGAATTGGTCTAATAAACCATTGGATATTCCAAAAAATCACACGTGCGCTTTTTTATTTTTGAATCTTTCAACTTTCTAAAAAAAATTAATCTTAAGATCGCGCTCTCTTGACGCGGATGCCACCCGAATAGGCGACCTTATCGATGTAATAAAAAATACTATCGACGAAGACCACTGCCGTTCCACTGATCAGCCAATTGCTTTTGAAGAGCTGGATAAAGTTTGTTTTCTAAACCTAATATTCAAATTCATCAGTTTGATTTCCAGCCATATACATGGGTTTTATACAGTACTATTTTATCACATAACAATCTTGCTTCTCGGACATTTGGCTTCCTTGCCGAAGAGAATGTTTTGAAAATCAACGGATTGAACGATTACGCGTCAGTGTTTATTGATGGGAAAATTCAGGTAAAGATAAGCTTAATTTGATTACATTTAGGGAATTAAATATTAAATCATTTCGTTGCCGTCTGATAATATTATGGACCAGATTTCGCTATTTCAAATGTCACAGAATAGCCACATTTTATCTAGTAAAACAGTAATATTTCAATGTGTTTGCCAAATTAGAAATCACAAGGTTTCGTAAAAAATACAATAATATGAGATCATAAGTTTATATCTCTCTCGTTATGTTGACCTCAATTATGGCCTGGCATAAACACTATCCAGAGTAGATAATAATAATATAAAAGTATTTCAAGCGGTGACTCTGTGCTCATAGGCCGAGATACTACAACATGATATCTCTCCGACTTTACTTATCTATTCGATTTACAAAATTCATTTCCAGGGCTATATGTGGGGACATAGTGAGCGCAATCCGAGCAAAGAAAACGTGACACTAAACAATGCCAGAGCAGGATCAAAATTGGATATTTTGCTGGAAAGCCATGGCCGTCTAACATATCCCACAAGACCTGATCCCAAGGTGAGTTGCGTTTACTGAAAAAGTTGGTGTTACAATAAGATGTGCATTGCTCGTCGTAACGTTTAGGTTTCATGATTCATTCGCCAATACATTCCAAATACACTTGAAAACGCCTGCACTCATGACATCTATTTCTAGGGTATTCTGCAAAATGTCACGTTGAACGGAAAATTGGTCACTCACTGGTTACAATGTGGAGTTGATCCCGATCGACTATACTCTTCTGCGAAAAGATTGTATCATCACGTAAGTTCTTTACACTTTGAGTTCAATGCGTATTTATTTTACACAAGGGTTTTACTAAAATTTCCCGGGTAACATTTCGTATTATTATTATTTAAAATCGTTTGACAGTTTGTTTCTTTGCCCACTAATTCAAATTAATCCTTTCAGAAAATGAAGTCAATAACTGCGTCTAAGCATATTCCTCTTAGCAGGGCCGATAACGACCACACATCTGGTATTCCCTCTGTATATGTGTCCTCCTTTGATTCCTCCGACGATTGGAATGATTATCACACATTTTTCGACTCTCGAGGCTGGAGTAAAGGCAACATAATCATCAATGGTTTCAATGTGGGAAGATACTGGCCAGCATTAGGACCACAGGTGAAAAGATTCAACAATAACATACGGATCACATGTTGGGATGAGAAAAAATCGTAGAAACTGAAAAAATATTCTCAGTTTCCCAACTTTCCTCAATTAGGGACTTTTGCACATTCAAAGCTCATTCATGAGAATATTTAATGAAAGATGCAAAATTGAGCGAAGTTACTGGATTTTTATTAACTGTGAAATTTGCTAAGCACTGTAAAATAGATTTTGTAAAAGATTCGCATAGTGATACTTGCAAAACAAAAACTAATTATTTTCAGATGACTCTGTTTGTACCAGGGGCCATTTTCCGCAAGAAAAACGTAGCTGTGGTTATAGAATTGCAAGGGCGACAACCAAAATCCGATACAAACGTAGACCCTGAAGCGGAGCAAGTACCGCTCAAATTTGTCGATCAACCAGTGTACTATTACCGCGAAGCAGAAGATAACCCTCCCGCACCTGTCTATGAACCAGAACCAAGTCATCACAGACGCCATCACAAGACATATAGACACCATCATCCAGTTGTGTTAAGCACATGAAGAGTCATTACTTATACATCAGAGAGACACTATCAAACAGTACAGAAATGTAATATTCATCGTAATGTTGATTCTTGTGTCCTGAGTAAATAATAAACATTATTTATGTCAGTTAAAACGATAATTTTTTGTCTACAACAGAAAGTCGATTTTCAGAACTTAGTCGCGAAAAACTATGTACTGCTTGTATCTTATGTATATCTAAAATTTTCTTGTTGTTGGATTGCATTTTTAAGCGAATTTCAATGTAGAATTTATACTAAAAAGATGAAATTTTGTACATGCGAAAAGCAAATTTGCTGAAAGGAAAACTACTCCGTTATTCAGAATTCGTATTTAAAGCCTTTCAAACTACACAAATGCAAACTGAATACATTTATTGTTCAAAATTCGTAGCAGCAATTTAATAATTTTTGGTCAATTCAGCAATATTAATTGTACTTAATATGTTTGTTTTCCATAAAGCTTTTAATTGTATGAAAAAAAGAAGCAGATTTTGTTACAGGACAAATTTTTCTTAGGTGCAGGTTTCGCTGTCTCGATTTCCGCGCAGGTTCAGATTGACGAAATTCATGTCATAAACGGTGCCAATTTTGTCCTCGGGCAGATCGAAATCGGTTATGCGAGAGCATGTCTAGAAAAGAAACCGGTGAATAGTATAAACTTTTTAACGAAAACGGCGAAGTTTTATTTACCGTATTCTTCCTAATAAAACTCCCCTTCGTTTTCTCAAGAAAATCTCCTATTATTTGCTGCAAAACTTACGGCCTTGTTAGTGACATCGCAGGTGTGAGTGAGCCGAATGTATGGCTGAAAGTAAGGACTATTTAAGTAAAAATTGACTCATAGAACATTCTAGTGTAAATGCAACATATATCCAACTCACTCTGATGGTCTGGATCTCGTCTTCTGTGCCAAAAACGTTGAAGTAGCCTGAAATTTTAAAATATAGTGAAAATGCAATTGCCTATAGATAAAATCATTCTATTGAGAACACGATCATTTAATAATTTCGAATTGTCAGAGAATTATCAGAGAATCATTATTTTGCTAAAGAATTTGCAGCATTTTGAATTTCAGCCATAAAATTTATTAACATTATAAATGTACTTAATTTTATTTTTAAATGCTAAACTCTAGTCCGTTGTTCTGATTCATTCTCAACATATTTTTCCCATACAGACAAATAAAAAAACTCACCATCCTTGTCCGAATGTGTTTCGTTTAACGCATCATCGGGATCAACTGAAATTCGTAATTTCATAGCCAGGTAATATTGTCTTTGAGACGAAAAAATCTTACAGGTGTCGTGTTCGCGGAGCTCTACGCGGACATTTCGCATGGAACGCTTGTCGCAGATCACTTGGCCCTTGACGGTGATGTTTTGGACTTTGGCCAAGCTCTCAGATGCACTCAGCAAAATAATAAAAACAATAGGAAGCAGGCAGAGAATTACTTTCATTTTGAAGTGAGATTTTGTACGATTGCTGAAATTTAAAAATTATAGGAAAGAGTGCATAACTGTTCGCTCAAAATTAAGATATTCGCTCAAATTAAGATATACAAGTAATGTCATTAATTTATACAATATGTGAACCGTTTAGAATAAATAAAATAATAAGAATAAATAATACGAATAATTAATAAATAAAGGTGAAAATGAAATAAAATGAATATAAAAACAAAATAATACGACTTTCAGAATAAGTAAAATAAAATAAAAATAAATAAAATTGCTATACGAAATTTGAACACTCTCAAACTATGCTTCTAAAACACGTTTTGAGATCTCAAAAGTGCTTAACTGTGGGAGGGCACTCGCCTAAAAATCCTGGGGCGATAGATCATTACTTCCCACTCATGTGATAATACACTTTCTTCGTTTTTAAACTCGCGTCACCGGAAATATAAAAGCATAAAACAGAAGAAGGAAAGCATATCCAATCTTTGTTCCAACGAAGGATATAAAATTCCCAAGAGTGTCATTTTCTAGCCAAGAAAAAGTAGGAAACACTCTGAAACGAATGTGATTTCTGTTATATTTATGGGTGTAAAATTCTGGGCCATGGTGTATCAAAGTTGACACATAACGAGAGAATGTTCTCTGAAAATATGGCTTAGCAAAGCCACTTTACATTGCAGAAATTAAAATATACATTCCAAATTCCAAAAAAAATTGTATGTAAAACATCCATGGTAAAAACGTTTCGCTATTTGATGGGATTACTTGGAAGCTTGACGGGGTGGGTGTTTTGCCGCTTCGTTAGTACCGTACCCCGAACTGAATATTTGACTAAAAATGCCTGCGAATATTTTTAGTCACAAATATTCATTCCATTCCTGTAATGTTTTCATAAATAACGGAGGCAGAAAGAATTTGAAAAACGCTAGTAATAAAATTGACTTATATAATCTCGAAATGCTAGTTTTCACGCACCAGACTATACAATAATATCGAAATATGTTTTGCGATTTCAACAGAAAAGACGGTTGAAATAAAAATTAAAGAAGTGCACAACATTTAAAGAAAGATACTCCGAAGAAACATAGC
This sequence comes from Ditylenchus destructor, assembly GCA_022814885.1. Classification (NCBI taxonomy): domain Eukaryota; kingdom Metazoa; phylum Nematoda; class Chromadorea; order Rhabditida; family Anguinidae; genus Ditylenchus; species Ditylenchus destructor. Next base: position 2,781,737 of record JAKKPZ010000007.1, read on the forward strand.
AAGCTAACAAACATCCGGCATCGTCAATAAAAGAGAGAAGTAACAGCTGTTCATTTTTCTTGAATGATGCATGTGTGAGTAATGAAATCACAACAAACAGGAAAATTAGAAAAAATCAAGAAATCAACACACGGATTTATAGCTTATCGAGCGGATAATTTCTCGTCGATGCCATAGATTTCAGGGACCAAACAACAGGTGTTGGAAGAAATCAAGACGGCCAAAAATACATACAATGTATTGGCTCGTAGATTTGCGACGAGCGGCAAAACATTGATGCGATAAATCAGCGATCATAAAGAATGAGTCAAGATGAGTAAGAAAGAGATATCACGTAAATCCTTGGCTAAATACGACTTTCTAAAAATATATCTTTTGCCTCGCTACGAAATTCCAGAGTCTATATCGAATTTTCCAGGGACATAGCAATGACCATTTTTGAAAGCACAGTCATAAGGAATATCAAAAGTAGTTATGAAAAAATCTCAATCGGCTATTTTTGAACTACGAACAGATTATGTAAACGTTCACAAATTATTTCAGTGGAACATACCGTATTTCCTCCAATAGAAGCCACCCTCTAAGCCACTTAGAGGGTACGTTGAAAAAGTAAAAGTCCCGCTCCAACAGGTCTTACATTAAAAAAGCGATTTTTGGAGAGATTTTTAAGCTTTTCGTTTGTTAAATGTATTTCAGTGCATTTTAAGCACTTTTTTGGTGTTTCCATGTCGAGTAATACTATAATCAGTTTCTAAAGCGAGAAACATAATTAATTCCTATCAATTTTGCAAAAATATTGTTTTTCAACGGAAAATTACAAAAATGTCGATTTTTCACATTATTTCAATAATTTTACTGACGAGAATTCATACAAAGATTTATCCGGCCAGGATATCGTTTATCCGGTTTCACCTTATATGAAAACATCCTTTTTACCAAATTTTGGTAAAATGTTGAAAGTTTTCAGTAAAAAAGCGTTAAAAAATTAAAATTCGGCCCAAAAATTTTTAGCGCCAATTTAAAATTTGTATAAATTTTCAAAAGTTGTAAGAAAAATGGGCCAAAAACTTAACCATTTTGCAGAAATTTGTAACTGGAAGCCCTCTCCAATACAAGCCTCCTCTAGAGAGACACTGAAAAATATATGCCCCGGGGCTTACATTGGAGGACTTCGGCTTACATCGGTATTCGTGACCAAGTAGAGTGAGGAAAGTGTTATCTAGTGCAAAAATTTTGGAAAACCAGTTGAAAATTGGATACGCATTGGTGATGGGTGGTTAGAGGATTGTCATTTATTGTTCTTTAAAGGTAGCAAACTTGAACAAATATTTGACAGTTTTTATTTCTAGTTTCAAACTCGTAGCTTTCTTTACACAATTTAGCATTGATTTATGTTAAATCAGCGTTGAACTTTATTAGCCTTACATCAATTCCTGTCTATTTAATCTATTTAATCGCCCTCTTCGTATTTTGCTCACCACTTTGTTGTCTCACTCCAACTGGTTCATTTTTTAAAGTGTTGAATCAATAACTGGCCGTTCCCCTTTATACAACTTTGCTTTATTTTATAGAGCCTGTAAACCATAAAACTGTCCAATTTTCAACTACCCCATACTCGAGCGAACTTGCTTTATTATTCTCGAATATGACATCGACAGTTTCCGATTATGTGGCTTCATTTAAATCCGTCTTGGCCGATTTCGGCAATTATTTTCATGCAACACTAATCTCTGGTACAAAAGGAGATGCCGCTGTGCCAAAATGGATGTGGGTTCCTGTAGCTGCTCCGATTGTATATTATTCAGCTAGGTATTTGTGGGAGTTGGCCACTGTGACCGATCTAAAAAATAAGGTAAAATGTTCGTATAAAGAAGAAATATTGAAAAGCTTTTAAACCCCTTTCAAGGTTGTGTTCATTGCGGGAGCCGACTCAGGTTTTGGATATCTGTTGGCCGTCAAATGCGCAATAAATGATTTGACGGTGTTCGCGGGATGTCTAACGGAGGAAGTTGGTCAACTGAAGTTGATCAAATGTAAATTATGTTTATTACCTTTAGGGTCGTGACAGATTGCGTGAAGAAACCAAACATTTGCCAGGAAGAATTATTCCCGTGCAATTGGATGTAACTGACGATGACTCAGTGAAAGCTGCAAGTGAATTCGTGCAGTATAATTTAGATCAAGGACAGTGTAAGTATGTTTCAATCAAGTCAATTCCAGCTTAAAAAATTCTGCGAGACATAGTTCACAATATTTATATTCGTGGGGTCTGTTTTTGCATATTGTTGTTATCTACCCCCTTTATTAGAAACAATTCCGTACTTTTGGTACACTTTTTTCAAAAACCGCTTTTAAGGCAAAACTAACTTGGGGGACTCCCTAAATCGACCCCGCTGAGTCCGAATCCGGGTCAGAATTTTCCATGGAACCTCCCAGAATGTTCTAGAAGCTTCCATGACTTTCTTTTAGCCATTTAGCCCGAAAAATCATAACTCCCCGTGCGCAGCCGTGTTCCGGGCGATCTTGGTGCCAACCGACAGCTCTGTGTCTCCCCTCTCGATCCCCTCGGGTCCGGCCGACCGGATCGCGCCTATTCCCGGATTAACCCGGATTAGCCCGGATTAAGCTGGGGTTTGCCCGATTATGGGCATTAAACCGAGTTTGTTCTAGAAGCAGGCTAAGCCGCGGAAGCGGCTTCAAGAACAATATATGCTTTCCACGAAACCCCACAAATCCATACACCCCTAGTATCTTCTAGTGTAATACTATTTAAAATCAGGTTAGGCTTTTCAGAATACATTTAAACGACAAGAAAACTATAGCGATTTTCAGGAATTGAAAAATCAAAAATCACAGATGTTATTTTATGAGTTTCTTAAACCTAGAGTTCTTTAGACTTATGGGCTCTGGTGCTCAATGCCGGTTTCCTCGCGCATTATGGTCCAGACCCATGGTGCACAGTTGCTGATTACCATAAGCCGATGAATATCAATGCGTTTGGCATGATTCGATGTGTACACGTGAGGTTTTTGTATTACAGACATTTTTGATAATTTAGATGTTTATTGTCTTTTGATTCCGTTCAATATTACCGAAAATGGTATTCACGAATGATAATATTGACATAAGTAAAATAATTGAAAAGCGCCATCTTATGAAAATTTTAGGCATTCCTACCCATGATTAAACAGTCTAAGGGCCGCATTATTGCTGCATCAAGTATAGCCGGGAGGTTTTCTCAGGCTTACGGCGTTGCCTACAGCATGTCCAAATACGCAGTTGAGGTATAGTGACAGTATTTTTACTTCTTTTATTTGGCAGCAGAAAAACTAATTTAAATTTTTATTGTAAAAGTCAAACTGACGTAGGCATAAAAATACACAAATAACTCAATTTTAGGCATATACGGACGGTATCAGGTACTTAATTCGCTGATTACGATATTTACTCGCTCTATATCCTAGACAAGAACTGCAGCCATATGGCATAACTGTCTCTATACTGGAACCCGGCGCATTTCGCACAAATTTTGTATCATATGATGCACATAGAGAACGTGTTGAAGGAATTTGGAGCAGGATGCCGCAAGACCTGCGGGACGAGTATGGCGAGGACTATAAAAATAAATGTAAGTTACTTCACAGGTTAACAAAATCGTGTGATTGGAAGAAGCACTAGCAAAACAAATTATTCCAATTTCAAAGGGGAATGCGGGAAAGTGGTGTTGTGTTCTAGCCGGAGGAATGAAATCACGACTTTATAAACACATATTTATATTTTCTTTTATTCGGCGTAAAATATGAAAAATACAAATAAGTAAAACCTGTCGGTTTGTGTGAAATAAACAATTACCGACTAGAAGCAAAAATAATGTTGCATGATATAAATGCTCCATAGACTACAAATTTCAATTAATACGAATAAGTAAAAATAACAACTTATCAACAACAATATCAATAAATTTGCATGTAACTGAGAAAGAATGATATATTTTGCTTGGCCACCTCCAAAGGTGTTCCTTTTTTGACCTGACACCACATCCATACATGCAGGAAACCATTCCTGAGTCCCTTGAGCCCATGACGACAGCATAATTCGAGTCGATCAATCGGCGGTATTTCACAGCACGTTGACATGTGCTTTTCGCACTCGGCAACCAGCTCGCTGATGTCGAAACGGTCGGCTAACTCTAACAGCGACATTACATTGCTGGGATTTGGCTGAAAAATCTTGATTATAAACACACATTTGAAGAATGTTTTAAAGGTTGATAGTTAAAAATCATTTACAGAAATTCACTATCATTAACGATATTTCTGCCATTCATTTTTTGTTACCCATATAAAACAAAAAAATCTCGTTATGTTTTGAGAGTACTTCTACGCTATTTTTTTATCGATCAGGTTTTATTAGGAAAACTTATTACTAGGATTTATTAAAATATATTAAAAATTAGCGGAATAATCAAAAAGCTATAAAAACTTTTACGTTAAATTAAATATTCATTATAGTACATTTTAAATGTTCGTCCTTTGTAGACATATAAGAAAGAGAAAAGTTTTGGTATATGCAAATCAGACAAGTACCTTGCACATGCCTTTTGAGTAAATATAAAGGAGAAAATCCTGAAAGTGGTCTGCTAGTTCAATTCCACCGATATCGATTTCATCTTTGTACGCTTCAGCGAACTGTCCATTAAACATTCGATTGAACACGGGTGAGACATTTGACAAAAGTCGGCGATCTCCGGGGTACCTGAAATTTATATAGCTATAATTAGTGTTCTACCGTTTTTTAAGACAAAAATAAATGAAAATTTAAAAACAATAATGTTTTCACATTAGCATCAAACGATATACGATATTAAGGAATCTTGTCTTAAATTGTTCGCAATAATTTTTAGCTTGGTGCGATGTCATTTTATATTTTTTTGCGAATTTTGTAAAAAATTATGTTATATTTCGTAAAATAGTTTAGAGTCGAAATTCAAGTCCATAATTTATTCCACCTCATAAATTTTCAAGCATAATACCTGTTTCCGTTTACAACAAAAATAACATCCTCGTTTGGCAATTCTGGAAACTTCTTTGGCTTAGATTCCAGTATGCGAATCACCGCTACAGTAGGCTCAAATGGACAAAATAGGCTTTGGGATTTGTCGACGCATCCGCGAGCAACGTGAAATCGAGGTTTGAATTGGTCTACGAAAAGGATTTCGACCATAATTTTGCCATTTTCTGTTTGACAGGCGCGGCAATAGACATTTTGCTTTTTTAGTTCCCATTTTGCTGCACCGACCCATTCTGATGTATCGACAAAGGTGCATTTTCTTGGATAGATCACTCCTTCATCGGTGATCATAAAGCGCTTATAGTCGTTGACTTTTAGAGACATGTCTGGAAAATTGTAAATATTAGACGTTATTTGACACGTAAATGTCAACTTATAAATTTGGAACCTTTATTGAAAGTGTGGAGCAATTTTAGTAGAAGATATATGTGTAAATACGTAAATGCGATACAAACTAAAAGAAGAATTTTGTATAAAATTATCCCAACAATTTAATGGAAAATGTTGCTAGGAATGTTTTGTAAGTATTTATGAAACAAATAACCATTTAATTCTATTTGCAGTACCAATTTCTTAACAGTAACAAAATTAAAATCAGATTAAAAATCAAACAAACGACGAAAAAGGACGAAAATGTTGAATAGAATCAGCATAGTTCGAGTTTATGCACCGCACATACCAATATCTCATCTTATCGTCTTTGCCTCAGTCCAAAATTTGCATACTTTTGCAACTATTTATCTCACGATTTAGAGACATTTTTAACTGGTCTCATTCCGTCGTTGTGTTTGTACTGTATATCGTGCAAAATAACATGTTACTTTACTAAGAAGCCAGTGTCCGTCCGTCTGTGGGTCCGTGCGTCCACTGGCGTTTAGACCACTTTCACGGCTCATTTCCGGGCAAGTGATAGCTTAAAATGTTCGTGCGGATGTGCTGATACAGATTTAAAAAAAATTTAGACCAAATTTTTCAGACAAAAAATTTTTTTCGGCGCTGGACGCCGCGATAGCGGCGGTGCTTTTTCTAGTCCTTGATACTATTTTAAGAGTTTTAATATTTAGATATTGACGACTTCAAACAACTTATTCATGGCTGCTCCGCCCGTTTGGATTATGTTGTGGACAGTTACTACCACGCTATCACAGCTCGATGGCCTCGCTTGCGCTACCGGTGCGGATGGGACTCACTCCTAGTTTTCATCCCATGCTCATATTTGCCCACTGGACTTCAGGATTTGTTCCTTCGATATTATACGGGCACGTATAGAGTTCCAGCGATTTTGAAGGATAATAATAAATGAATTTATAACAGTAATCAATTTTTAATCCGCAGAGTCTGGAAAACAGAGAAAACTCTTCGTCGTTTTTATCAAAAATGATGAACTTTTTCAAATTACCCTTAACCAAAAATTATCACAGGTTAGTGAGCTTCTCACAAAGACTAGCTTTTGGAAGCTCTATCAGTAATTACGTCTTGACTTAACAACAACTTGATGGTTTTAAAGTGATTCTGTGTGGAACTTTCGACTTCCCAGGCTCATATAGTCATTTCAGGCTGATTATTTCCAAGAAACGAATAATTGAATTCAATTAAATATTTTTTATTTAAACCTGTAAATGACATTTGCATGTTAGCCAAAATAAATTTGATCTTATGTTTCGTCAGGTTATAATGTCTAAAAATGATATATTCGAGCTCTTTGGAGAAAAAACAAGGAGGACTATATCGGTTTAAAGGGGGGTCGACCGCAGGAATCCGTTTTCCAAAGTTTTGGGAAACCACGTTTTTAGAGGTAATTCGATGCTCTGAGCACGATTCTGACATTAGGTTTTGGTCCTGACCCGATTTTTGGCCATTTTTGAAGATAATTCGGTTTAGGGAGGCCAACCGGAGCTTTTCAACCACTCTGAGCCCGAATTTCACATTATTTTTGCACGACCCACCACGAAAACATGGATTTTCAAAACTTTTGACATTTGTCTATTTTTGCCTATTTCTGCATTTTTTTGGCAATGTTTTCGTTTTTTGCCCTCCTTTTCTTCATACAGGTTTTATTTTGTCAATAATATAAATCTAACAACATTTCAAAACAAGTTGCATACGAAAATGATTGACAGATGATATTTACTTACGCTTGCAAGGATATGCTTGAGCAACTTGATTCCAAAATTGAAGAACCATCTCTTTTTATTCCATCTTTCGACCCTAACGTAAACGACCCTTTTAAATCGAAGTAGCCCCAAAGCTAGCTTTTTCGAAAAAGGCTGCTTTTGCTGCAAAGGAAATATAAAAGCGAATTTGTATTTGGCTATCTTGTAAATTTCATTTGCAACACTTAAATGTATTTCTTTCCGTTGAATTATAGTTTATTTTTTGCCCAACCTTGCTAACAGACTAATTATATCGATTAATATGATATATATTGGAACTGTGATTTTGTCTGGAATAGTTCATAATTCACTGTTGTTGTGTGTAATGCGCAAATAAAGAAGGTGCAAATCAATAAATCAGTTTGTAGATGGCTGTGTAAGAACTTCCTAACTCTCCGGTAATCATTACAAAACATCAAGGAGAAAGAGCAGAATACGTGTGTTCTAAAATTGCACAAATAGTTTTGTTCCACCATATAGGAATAACCTCGTGATTATCAGACGTTAATTTTAAATGTTTTTTGAATGTTTGCAAATTATACTTTATGAATTTTTAACAACCGATCGAAACATAAACTGTAAACCCTCCGTAGTTGTTGCTTTCAAAACAGTAAAGTACGTGACATTGATTACTCTAGGAAAAGTTTATTGTGTAATTTTTTGCCCTTATACCATATTTGAAACATTGCCTTTTCTAAATTAACAATACCTTGCGAAATTAATCCGATCTTTTCTTATTCTATTGCCATGCAGGTGTCTATCACTATTCCTGAAATTTTTAAGCCTCCCCATTTTGAAGTCTCTAAGCCGTGTCCTAATCGAAATTTCGAACTGTTATAGATTTTATTTTTAAGGTACATTTATAGGATTATATTTTTCAATACTGAACGGACACATGATTAAATTACTAGTTACTATTTTTCTCTGTTACTTTCTGTCAGTGTATTGCAAAGACGACGGCTCAGTGAATATCAGACAATGTACCTGTAAACAACTGGATGATTGCCTGGATAAAGAGCGTAAAAAGTTTGCACCATGTGCGGATCTTTGTCTTCATCGCTTGGTAACGGATAGCCCAAAATTTGAATCGAAAGAGTCGGTAGGCAAAAAATGCTTTCAATGGACTCCTTCACCTCAGCCTTGCTATGAGGATGTTAAAAGGTCGACGTAAGTTACTTTTATAACTTATAAAGGTAAAAAGAAAAATGCTTATGCTTGTACTAATTTATGGCATTTCGCTGCTGGAATTTTGTTCTAGAATTTAAAGATATCAGAATGTATCAGTAAAAGTAAATGACACTAATCGATATTTAGCTGCACTCAAAAAGAAGGTAAAATGATTCGCAGAGACGAAACTATCGAATTCTTTCACCATATGGCTGACGAGAAAATTGTCCAAAGCTTTCCCACAAATGAACCAAATCCGAATGGAGGAGGCAAGTCGATCGACTTGCAAAGACACATGCAAATTATCGACGTGGTGCAGAGGAATTTCGAGGAGGATGGACATGCATTCGCAGATTGTGTCCGGGCATGTTTCACGTATAGGCCAGGGGCTTGCACTGAAGGTCTCGGGTATGCTCTGAGATAATTGGGTTTATAAATACGTTGTAGCCGAAACTGAGTAACAGCTCGGCCCGTGATCTGGCTTTCCAGATTCGTGGATTACCCGATTTCTTGTCGCGTCTAATCAAATTTTGGGTTTGGCCCAAGGATGATTATCAACTCTAACTAGTCATTATCGGATTCTAGTCATTATGGGAAAATAACTGAAAACGAATATTATTCCATATGAAATATATGCTTCTCAAGTTAATTAACTCCGTTAAGGTGCGGCGTGAAACGACCCTCATTGAACGAGTGGAAAACAAGTGTGAACAAATGCAAGCGGAGAAGAAATGGTCTAAGAGATCGCTTCTGTAATTGCCTTAACAAAGTTGGCATAGAGTAAGTCTTTATATAAAGCTTAACTTCAGTATATAATGTTAAAGAGAATTTTTATAATTGTATTGTGAGCTTTATTCTGGCTTGAAAAATATTTAAATACCTAATACTATGGTATTAGGTATTTAAATGTTTTAGAGTCATAGTTCCAAGAAAACATAATACCTAAAACTGAAGTACGCTATTTCCGTTATTGTAATAACTCGAACTACATAGCCGAATGTGCGAGGTTTTTATATTTCCCTACTTTACTCTTAAAAATCCACACAAGGAAGAAGTGGGAATATCTATAAAACAGTTAGAACTTCTATATAGAAACTGTAGCATAAAATTTGCACTATACCACTATATATTCTAGAAATATCGACTGTAAATCTGAAGGAGCATCGGGATAGAGAATGAACGTACATTTTTTCATTCTGTCACTAATTGTATAAACGATAATATATTTGCGTAAATTTATAATAAATGTGTTGCGAAGAATAGCTCTGGAATGTTTTAATCCGTTTTACAAAAATATACGCATAAAAGTAAATCTTAAGCTTAGAAATTTTGGATATTTAAACGGTATATAAATACCATGATATTATGCATAATTTTTATTAATCACTTCCTTAATGATTTATCAGATAATGCCTTTCGAAAAGGATGTATCATAATCGGAAACAACGTTTTTACTGTGCGACTACGCATTGTTCGATAAATTATAAACTTTTATGCGTCATTATGTGATCTTTGCTTATTTTTGTTCATAAATAACCGTTTTGAATAAACTATTGAGCAAATTCGAGTTGAATCACAATTTGAGTAAAATCCAACTCAACAGTTTCGCGCAATCTCTATCTTTCCGGCAAGATTGATTAAGACAATTGCAAGGCAGCGAAGATCGCGACCGCAAGGCACACCAGATCTTACTTTTTTGTTTCTCTCTTCGACGAAGAGAAATGTGGGCGACGGGCCATAGGGCAATGCATATGCGTCAATACAAGCGTGTAAAATTGAGTTTTCAAGACTTTATAAGTCCGCTGGAGTCTACAAGTTTGGTCTTTTCCAATTTTTGTTAATTGTCTCGCATCTCTATTTCTGTTGTTTATATTTATCGCAAAACACTGTAATTACGATAGTAGGTCGTATGCATGAAATTTTGCAATTCTTGTTGCTCTTGGAAAAATAGTGATATTTGGGAAAAATGGCATTTGTTGAACGTTGTGTTCATGTAATTTAAATACTTTTGTTAAAAAAATGTTCATGCAAATTTTAATTTTTTCCTGTTCGCGTCAAAAATGTAGACAATCTCAACGAGGTCGATTCTTTAGCGAAATCGCGTTAAATGCATGTCTTAAATCCGATCTATCGTTAACTAGAAGCTCGACTCGATATTAGAAGGACTCGATATTACGAATTATTTTCCTCCAATAAACCTTTTTATGGATAAACTTTTTCATAAGGAATCCATCCATAGATTATATACACTTTCCTTTTATACAAATTATGTGTTCTCCAAAATCCTTGTCCTAAAACTTGTTAAAAAATTTTGAGAAAAGGTGTAACTGTAGCTGCTCAAAAATCAGGTCAACGAACGCTTGCTATATTTTCCGATATACACAGCAAGGTTACAGTTGGTGTTACATGTGCAAAATCGTCAAAATCGTATTAAAAACAACAACATTGGAAGATCGAAATGTTTACCAAACCTTCACAGCAATTTTTATTTCAGAACGTTTTTTCTCTATTTTCTCTCTCATATGTGAGAAATAAGTTCTCTTCCGAAATAACTTTATTTTTCGGGTTTCACCTTCTTGCCCACAACTTTCACTTTCCTTTTTCGGACGCCCCAACTCATTGAATTTACACTCTGTAATTTCTTTTCTTCCGCAAGTCAATAATAATTGTCGCAGACGATACATGGTGTCATTAAATTTTTCTTGCGCACATATAAATTTATTTGCAATATCACAATTTAACTATTTAATATTTGAACCACGTATATTAAAATCCTCTCGAAACAATTGGGGTCGTACTATTAATTCATATCATGTTGCAATTTTGGTATCAAGAGCAAAGCCGTACGCACAGATAGATGGATATTTCGTGAAATATCTTTTGTTTGGGTTAGCACTTAAGTGTACTTTTACTTTCAGGCAAGCTCAGAGGCAGTGATTTAAAATGAAATACCTTATACCGTTTTATTTACTTGTATTATTCGCTCTTGCCGCAGCAAAGGAGACCCATTCCGAGGAGTCCAAAGAGGATGAAAGCAAGGAAACTACTCAGGACACTGACGGAAAAATCAGACAATGTACTTGTACAGAGTTGCATGATTGTGGCGAAAAAATGCATGAAAAAGTTCGGCCGTGCTTAGCGAAATGCGTCGAAGAACTGAGCAATTCGGATTGGGATGCAAAGGAAGGAAAACAATGTTTTGTTCCCAAACAGCCAAGAAAGAAACATTGCTTTGAGGAAATCAAGAAGCAAACGTTAGTTATTTGGAATTTCGATATTTTCATTACGATTCAAATTAATTTTCAGCGTATTTTTTGCGTTTAGCAGACCCTGAGAGTTCTGAGAATTTCGCTAAAATGATTTATGGTCATAAATTTCGACCATAATAAATTAAAACTTTTTGTAGATGCGCCTTAGAAGATGGTGTGATGATGAATAAAAATGAAACATTCCGCGGATTTGGCAGACATCGTTTTGACCACGGACATCACAAAAACGGAAGCAACGAACCCAATGAGGAACATTCCGTGCATCACGGAGGGCGCCACGGTGGACATCATAAACGAGGATTCTTTGCTTTCGTCAAGAAAAATTTCGGAGATAGCGGTAATTATACTATTATCCACTTTTGGTAAATGGATCGTTATTTCAACTTTCAGGTAAAAAGTATGTTTCATGCATGAAAGGCTGCTTCCGAACACATAAGCGTGGACATTGCGTCAAGAACTTGGGGTAAGCTTTTAATATTAGTACAACAAAATGATGCTCCAAAATTATTATTAGCTATTATAATTCAGCCTTTTCATATATTTCGTAGAATTTAACCATAAAACCAAGAGTTTTACCTTGCTCAGTAATTTCTCAGCACAGATATTCACAAAGTTTTGACTTTGGGGTTTTTCTTACGTAACTCGACGAGGTCTACACGAATATGCACTTAGTTTTTCTCAAGATGGCTAGGGCGTCGGTTGGCATTCTGTTGGAAGGGGGTAAAATTTGAGGAGGTAAAATTAGAGCGAGTTAAATTAGAGAGTACGGTATTTGAATATTCTGACTGTATCTTATTATTTAGGTGCGGCGTAAAGAAACTCTCCCGCGAACAAATGAAATCAGGCATGGAGAAATGTCGCGCTGAGAAAACAGCTCACCGTCAAGAACTCTGTGAATGTTTACAAAAAGCCGGCATGAAGTGAGGATTATCAAACTTTGTATAATTTTTATTTCATTTAAAAAATTAAGGAACATCGACTGCACTACCACAGACTCTCACGGGGATTCAGAATCAGCTGGAAATAATCTTAACTAACTTTTATGAACCTAAGGTCGTTAATATTTGAAAACGATTAATAATTGAATAATATTAAACAAATAAATTTTGCGTTCGATGAAAATATTTTGCATGTAAAATGGTAAAACAACAAATATAAAGGTAAAAATTGAAATCTTTTGTTGGTCCAATTCAACAAAATATAGTAATGCGGATCACATGCAGTGATACAGTGTTTTAAAGTGAACTATACTGCTTAATGTATATAATATAAGAAGTAAAATATTCGATTTTCTTCGTATTTATATGTGTGAAATGAAACTTACCCGCCAGAAATCAATACAACAGATCCGGGACGCTGATTTGATAATAACTGACCAGGGGACGATAGCTATCAAGTGCCTAGATGCCTATATAGGCATCTATCCTTCAGAAATGTGTATTGCTTTTCACCATTGCACAACGCGTCTTTATTCAACTTTAGCCAAAGGGAAATAAAAACGCTTTGTGGCATCTAGGCATTTGATATCGCTCGCATCACTAGCTATTGCCCCCAGTGAGGTTCCCGAGGTGGTTTTTTCTCGAGTATTGAAATGAAATCAATATTAACTGCAACGTATATACTTTTCTGTGTCTAATGTTGCCAAAGATAAACTCGATAGATATTGATTGCTTTGCTTACAAAACAGTTCTGCAACATTTATTCCCATCTCTTTTATACAGAACCTCCGGGTCTTGAAACATGTCTGCAAAAACGTCTGACTCCCTTATGACGCATCACTTTCCCAAAGCATAATCTATCAACATGCCTGGGACCCAGAATCTCTGGGCCTCAACTCTGATATGAAAGCGATATTTATGCCATTTTCGTTATTAAATAACCAATGATATGATTGTGCGACATTTGGAACAATAAACAACAAATTTTATAGATTAGCGTAAACTCTCTAATTTAAACCCCTCTAATTATGCCCCCTAGAGGTCGGTTGAATGATTATACCCCCCCCCCCAAATTTCCATACATTTTGTTTGGATTTTTAGCCCCGTCTAATTTTGCCTCCCTTATAGGTCGATTGAATAATTAAACCGCCGGGGTTAAATTATAGTTTACAGTATTTTTTGCCAATTAATGTTGGAATTTAAAAAACAGAACTGTTCAGGTAAATCAATATAGATCACGTATACCTTATTTCTCCATTCAATCGTTAAACTGCAAACTTAAGCATAAAATGTTCAAGCGTTAAATACGCGATTTCTTTAGTCCATATGACGTTTCTTATATATGGGAAACAATTCTAAAGAATTTCCGATCATATCTGCATAAATCGATTCCTTTGCGTTCTCGATCCTATCTTTAAAAGTCGGAGCGTTGCATCATCACCGACTATTCATTGTGCTTTATTATTTATGCCTCCCACACCAAACTGAGTGCTTTGTTGGTATGGCATAACTGTATTTGTATGCGGGTCATTTATGCAGCAGTCTGTCCTGTCTACTGATGTGGGTTGTGCATTGGGATATATATTGGCGGACTCTGGACTCGTTATGCATATGGCTCAGGTTTTTGTTTGTTCGTAATGCGCCATTTTTAATTAGTGCCGTAAGTTTTGTATTAATACGTGACCTTATTAGACGTATCTAATTTTGGTAAATCTAGAGGTAAAATTAATAATAAAGGAAAAACGGTAAAATTACACCAAAGATTTGAGATTTTCTTTTCTATAAAGAAATGAAAAATAAATTGTCGCCCAAATACGTTCCCGCTAAAAAACGTTACACCAGTTTTAGGTATGAATGAAATATGTAACTCATTGTACGTAAAATTATGATGCCCAGTTTTGCATTTATACAATTTCGGCATATTTAAGATAAATTTTGCATACCTGGCCATGTTTTGAAATCCCGGAATTCTGTATGAATTTTATTTCGGACACATCGGCGCCAAATGTACGGGAGCTGTCTCAAAATGCGTCACAGCCATGTTTTTGTCGTTAAAATATCGAGATTTTTGGTACATACCCTAATTCGGGTACGGGGAATCCGAATTTGACCTCAGATCATGGGTGGTCCCGCCACGAAAGTTGGGAAAATCGCATTTTTGGTACAAAATGGCCCAAAAATGACGCGTTACGTTAAAAATAATTGCAGATTCGGACTCAGCGCATCAAAATACCCCTAAAAACACATTTTGCTGACATTCCAAAAAAATTTCATTTTTTGGCCATTTTTCACCATAGGGGGTACCACATGGATTTTGAAAAAAATCGATTTTTTGAAAACGTGGAAAAATTTTCTGCAATCAGTGTTTTTAGGGGTAATTCGATGCGCTGATTCCGAATCTGCAGTTAGTTTTCACGTAACGCGTCAAAAACGGCCATTTTCGGACGATCTATTGGGCGTTTTTGGTCTCAAGTTCGAACCCCAGGTCCGTCAATCAATTTTTTTCTCGCGAAACTACCGAATTTTTTAAAAAATAACCACATATTCTTGCTTACCGGACCTCAATTGATTAAAAATTTGGAACTGTAAAATGAAATACCATCAATACTAATTTTCTGGCACCATTTTGTGACAATTTTCGCCAAAAAACGCCAAAAAACGCAATTTTCCCAATTTTTGTGGCGGGACCACCCCCGATCTGAGGTCAAATTCGGATTCGCCGTACCCGAAATAGGGTAAGTACCAAAAATCCCAGACGATTTCGAACGTTCTACTTCACATTTTCTCCAAAACACACGAAAATGGCCATTTTTTGGTAAAAAAAACCTAAAAAATATCGTATTGGGCGCTAACGATTTGATAGGTTCGAAAATTTATGAAAAAGTAAAATTTGAGGTGTTACTCGATCATATTGGACAAGTGAAATATTCATAAGTCTGTCAATTATTAAAATCTGGGGTCTCAAAGTTGTCCCATTTTGCACTGAAAAACGCAAAGTATGCCGACTTTGAAGCCCAAAATCTGAATAATTGACAGACTTATGAATATTTCACCCACTGGGTATGATAGAGCAACACTTCAACTTACTTCCTGGCAAAAAAAATCTTTGACATCAAACAATTTGATTTTTGGCTGAAAACGGCTGGGACGCTTTTTGAGACACTTGGCGCCGATGTGCGGAGTTAACCCGGTCCCAACCTATTTTATGTAGTTTCTTTTTCCTTTTCCTAACTATCAATGACTCCGGATGTGATCTCTAATGATCTCTATGATCGGTCAGCTGCTCGACTTGTCTATTGCTTTTGCTTCGGGCGATGGGGAAAGCCTCTTTTTGGCTCCCAATCACACGCTAAACAATGCACGAGAGACAAAAGAGCGTTTACGTCAGCGTGGCCCATCACTGTTTAGACATATGTTTACGGTGATTGGGAGTAAAAAAAGGTACAGATATTAGAAATGTGATAAATATCCATATTGAAACAATAGTGGGTAGCATTTTTAGCCCAAATAACGTCATATTCCCTTTTAATATTCCAGGAAACTAATAGCTTTCGCTTTATAATTGTTTTATATTTAAATTATGCTATAATCCTGTTCCTTTCTGCAATGTGACATATTCGTATTCTTGAGTGTTGAACTAAATTACATGTATCATGGATATATAGAAACATTTTTCCCATATCAGAAAAATAAACGTAAGCTTTCATATCGAAACAACTACGAACTTAAACATTTATATGTCAGAATTGTTTACGTCGTTAAAGCTTCGCTTTAATTTCATATAACGTGGCGAGCACGTCATTTCAGGATAATTTGTTAACCAACTTGATTTCCAGAAAGAACAGAAGTACGCGAAAATTTCTACGCAAGAGATTTTCGCTTGGAACTTGTGAGTCAAGGGTGTGATGATATGGCACGTCCGGTAATTCAAACTTGCCCCACCTGTGCTGGCTCAGGAATTAAGCAATGGGTTAGTTATTTGGATTTTGCAATCCTTTGACTTCGTCATAAAAACCTGTTATTTAAAAAATAAGTAAAATAATTTTTCTACAACAAAATTTTGTCCAAGCAGTCTTACTGCAAAACCAAAATAGTATATAAATAGAATATTTATACTTTATATAATTTTTTTTTAAATATCCTGGCTCTAATCTACTTTTTTAATTAATTTACTTGTAAAATTGCAACAATTCCTTATTATTACATCTGTTCTTGGTATACCTTTTTAAAGTATTAATAACTTTTTGTATTGACCCTATTCCACTGCTTTAAGTTGTTCCGTATTTCATTGTTTCCCAATGTGCCTTTTATGTTAAAATTATTTTTCGCTTAGATGGTAAAATTATCAACAAAAATTTTGCCACGGCAATTGAAGATTCCCCTAGGATGTGTTTTGCTGGGATTTGGGTTCGGATGAACTCAAAACAAAGACCAAGGAAGCTATTAATCCATTCTATGTAAAACTTTGAGTTTACTTAAAGTTCATGAAATATTACAAAGTTCAAACATAATTACACTCACAGCTGATCGAACGACTGAAAACAAAGTCACATGTTGCGGGAGCAGCAAGAGATCAATTCTCCAGCGGTTCCTTTTAATCGCCCACAGGGCGGAATGATGGAATTGGTCACTAAAATTATTGACTCTCGCATGTACTTTTTAAAGGTGTATCATAGTGATTAAAATAACGGTTACACTCAGAAACGTGACATAAATACCTAAACAATTGACAAACAATAACAGTAAAGTAGGACAAACAATTAATAAGTATGCTTTGTAAATAATATAGCGACCATCGCGCGTAATACGTAACGATCGTAATACGAGTTATTTCGAATGTTTTCTGATCGTCTAGCCTAAAACATATAAAGCAAAAGAGGTGTTTCTTCCTGCAAATTTTTTTCATTTGAAATGAGTCAAATAAAATTGGCCTGATTTAGAAAACCCTTAGGTTCTATCAAAATGACCCTTCTTAAAATGCATTGTTTTGTCATATGCTCATGAGCACATTCTTTTAGAATCCATAGTATTACGACCGGACAGTCGCTTATTTTAGCCAGCACTGCAACAAATTTTGCGAGCAATCAAATTTATTCCTTACAAGAACAAGGGATTTCCTCAGATTTTTTTATTTCCTCAGTGTTTACATTCCTACGCAAGCTTTTTCTCGGACGAGACGATAGCGCATAAACATAATCAATTTCATATAAACAAAAATACAGCGAATGGAAGTATGATATACTGCCGAAAAATTCCCTTATTCTCTTACATTTTACCTTAAATGCTAATGAATAATTATTGCGGTGTTTCGCTTAAATTTTGCTAATTTATTTTGTCAAAATTTTTAGTACCTCTACTCCACGGTGGGACAAATTACCGCAAAAAAACCATTAACTCAGGAATCGCCTTTTTTCGTGGAATTTGGCCGCGATTTTGGTGATACAGGGGTTTTCGGACACGGGGAATCCGAATTTGAGCTTATTTTTAGACTTTTTATAGACAAATTTAGACAAAATTTTTCTATATTTGTCTAAATTTGTCTATAATTGCCCATGATACATCATATATGGCTAATTTTTTGCGGGAAATCCGAATTTTTAGTTTATTTTAGACTAAATATAGACATTTTTAGACTGTCTATAAATTTAGTCTAAAAATGTCTATATTTAGTCTAAAATAAACTAAAAATTCGGATTCCCCGCAAAAAATTAGCCATATATGATGTATCATGGGCAATTATAGACAAATTTAGACAAATATAGAAAAATTTTGTCTAAATTTGTCTATAAAAAGTCTAAAAATAAGGTCAAATTCGGATTCTCCGTGGTCGAAAACCCCTGAATCTCAAAAATTTCGGCCAAATAACGCCGGAAAAAAAAAAGATATGAATTTCTGAATTTTGAAAACTCAAAAATCTAAAAATCTAAATTTTGTCCATAATTATTCTAAAAATTGTCTTAAAATAATCTCAAATTCGGATTCCCCGCAAAAAATTACCCATATATGATGTATTTCATGTTTTTTTGCACAAAAATTGGTTCTCGTCTAAGTTTTAGTCTAAATTTGTCTATAAAAAGTCTAAAAATAAGCTCAAATTCGGATTCCCCGTGTCCGAAAACCCCTATATCACCAAAATCGCGGCCAAATTCCACGAAAAAAGGCGATTCCTGAGTTAATGGTTTTTTTGCGGCAATTTGTCCCACCGTGACTCTAGGAACATTCTCTACTCTTTGTTTTTATCGAACAACATCCCTAGTTATTACTTGTCAAATTCAATGTAAATTTCATAAACAAATGCTTGTTTTGTTTCGTACGAGTAAGTAATATTATTTTGCGTTGGCCAGATATATTTAATAATATTTAAGGATCAGTAGTTATGAGTCAGCATTTTATGGATAACCACAACCTAGTCAATAGTTACTATCCTTTATCTCAAATATTCCAATCCAAAGCATTTTTACAATGCACAATTTGCATTTATTTAACACCAACTCGAGATATACACTGTTCCGTATTATATAATTTCATGAAACATGTATAAGTTGGGTCAATACTGTGTTTAAAACTTCAACACAATTTCAGCAGTACCATTCAAACGGCTCTTCTTCGTCTTCGCTGTCCTCCTTAGTCCTACCGTCACACCCTCAGCGCCCGAGTTCTGCAATGCGATCCGCGACGCGGCGCCTGCTATGTCTTTCAACGTGTCTCAGTGTAGCCTTGTTTTTGTTAGGACTTTATATTTTAATGGATAAAGAGCTTTACACAACCACGACAATATCCAGCAGAATCACTCAGCAACAAGCCGACTACTACGGTCATATGAATGAGGGAATCAGGGGAGGACGGACAGGTGAGCATAAAGTGTTTCATATTCGCTAACTTTTATTTAAAATCATATGTCGTTTTCTGAGGTTTGAAAGTGTAGTTTAGTGTGCGAAATTGTAGTTTCAGTGCATAAATCCGATGTAGAAAGGTCAGATAACAATATATTTAGAAGACGAACCTCAGCTGGCCGAGCCGCAAATTATTGATCGCCGCAATCTCTTATTCGCGTCAGAATCTACTATCAAAACCCCAGAACCTTGGAAGTGTCGTCTCACGGACAAAAACCCATGGGACAGAGATGTATTGCCTTATCTTAACCCATCCGACAAAGGACCGTTGGCGAATTGTAGCCCTTCATTCATAGAAATGACCAAATTGAGTGTTCCACCGGATTCACAAATACTCTCAGTCAGAAAAGAATTCCTGGACAACATCACTTCATGCCAATACAGGTTTGTATATATTTGTGTTGGATCGGAGATTAGAAAATTGCTTTTTAAAGCTCATTTATTGGAGATAGATATTCAAATCAAAACCAGCATAAAACGTATAACAGTACGCGCTTACGTTCTATTTTTCAATCCTCCGCTTCGCTAATCAAAAGCAGTCCGGCGCACTATTCCTCATATTATTTACTTTTCTGTGGAAGCGTACTATTACAGACTTTGCGGTAATCTAATTTAGTATTTCAGGTGTCTGGGTGTAGCTCTAGGCAATCATTCACCCTGGTTAACGTTTGATAGAATTGCAAGGCCAGCTTGTGACGCATTTGAAATGGAATGCAGTTTGAAGAATACAACTCAAATATATAAGAATCTCTATTATCAAATTTATAGACCATCGAATTATAAAGAAACCAGGTAAATAATTTATTGTTCGCTAATATCTAAATATAGTATTAAAATTATTCTATTTTAAAGAAAAATTTTATATTTCTTTTCATCAAAAGTGAACGCCACGGAAATCATATTTCCTTTATTAACTGATTAATACAATTTAAAATTAAAGCGTATACATGAATTTTTATAGTTTTTATAAATTATAAATTGCAATCATTGAAAGCTGGAAAATTTATTCCTGTGATTCCGTATTATAAGATTACATTTTGATCGCTATTATAACCAATAAGCTTTGTTATGGAAAACCAAATTTAGGAGATCAAAATCTAATAATCTAAAATATGAAGAAGGCGCAGAAGCAAATGAAAGCCAACAGCAAAATTCTTTCTTGAACAAGCAAAAACGAAAGCCAGCCGAGTTTATTCAATCAAAGACGAAATCGCAAGCAGGGTTCGGTTTGCATCTTTTGGTCCTGGACTCAGTATCCCGATCTCAATTCTTCCGGTCTATGCAGAAGACAGAATACTTACTCAGGGAGGAATTCGAAGCAATCCCTTTTGAATATTTGAACAAAGTCGGCGAAAACAGTCAACCTAATGGATACGCATTTCTCATGGGTCGGTTTTGCTCGCTATTTTTACTTTATTTATATTTATTTTGTATAAACTGCGACACAGAGGTCGACCATATTTTAGATTTTCCAAGATACTGATATTTTATATAAATTAATTTCAGGTAAACAAATAAAAACAATACCACCAAGTCCCCTCAATCCCGAACCTATTCTCGCCGACGATGAAAATGTTTGTGAGAAAAACCTTGACGAAGAATCCGCTTTTATTGGGTTCCAATTCCGTGACGCAGGATATAAAACGATGTTCTGTGAAGATTGGTCTTTGGGTATTTTCAATTGGCCACAGTGCAGAGGTTTTAACGCCACTCCGACAGATCATTATATGAGGTAATTTTACGGTTATGACACAAACCTGTATAAAACAAATAAAATTTTTCTCAACGCTTTATTACTCTATAGTATACATTAATTAACTATTTATTTTTTGGTCCTTTCACACGCGCCTGGAGCAGAAACATCGGAAGCCAGCAAATCCATCTGCCCTTTATTTGGATTATAACAAAAAACGATGTAAAGAACCGCACACGCACCTGCTCGAATACTTTCGACAATTCATTGAACTCTATTCCGATGTACGCATGAAGTTCAGCATGACTTGGGTACCATTTTAAAATGAAAATTTTCAAATATTCCATCGAAAATTATATTTAGATGACAGATCTCGGACACGACAGCACAAATACGTTGTATCATTCCGACGATCAGTTCTACACTCTAATGAGAGATTTAAAACCGAAGGTGGGTGCTTGGTCATAAAACTGGTGTGAATTGTATAATTGCAAATAGAATCGCTCTCAAATATCGAAAGGAATATAACTTGCTTTATTTTTGTTCTTTTTAGTTTTATTATTATTGATAATATATTAAAGCACCATTTCGCACAGTAATTGTTCTCTTAGTTTTAGCTCGAAGATTCTTTCTTGTTTGTAATGGGAGATCATGGAAATCGAATGGATCCTTTGAGCGGAACCAATGCGGGGGTAAAAGAGGACAACAATCCTGCTCTATTTATTATTTTACCAAAGAAATTGCGGCGCAATTGGAGATTAAGAGCGATTTTAGAAGAAAATTCCCGTCAGCTGGTCAGTCACTATGACGTCTACGCAACAATGGTTGCGATCGCAAGGGTTTGTGCTTATTTCGATCTCGAATTGTACCAACTTTATAGCCATAATTCCACACATTTTTAGTATAAATTGTGACTTCATCCTAAATTATTCTCTCAAATTCCGCTTTATTCAATAATGTATTTTAGTCAAGCCATATATGGACTGAATCTGCATGGGAGAGCAATTGGCCATATCCTCAGATGAAAGACTTGCCTAGAATGCACGGTTCCAGCCTTTTGCACCAACTGAAAAAGCCTCGATCATGCCCATCTTTACGAATTCCATTTGACTACTGTCAATGCGAATGGAATGTGATGGTAGTGGATTCATCGGAATCCGATCTCATACGAAAGTTGGGCGAAATATGCGTCGCCAATCTTAATTCTCAGTTAGCTGCTTGGAATTTAACGGATAGATGTGCCAATTTGAGACTAAAAGATGACTTCAAAATAGAGATCGAGGAATTGAATGAGGTAACGCAATTCTGTACGGGGTAATTTCTTGCTCGCTGTATTTTTTTTGCAACAAAAGTGGTGAGATTTCTAATCACGGTATAAAATTCCATAGCTTCCAGTAGCTTAACCCTTTGGTGTAGTTTGTGTGCAAGACGGCAATCTTAAAAAAGAAAGGTTAAAATCTCGGACAAGATTAGGTGGAAAAAGCATTGAAATTTTTAACTCCAATTTTGGATAGTGAACAAATAAAAACAAGGAAATATTTGGAAAGATAAGCCCGGAATCAAATCCTAAAGGTGAAACTATTTTCCAGTTTAGTAGAGATGCTCATCTGGCACTTTATAAATGGGACAAAGAATAGAGATTGACCGTAACCAAAAGTTCCATTTTTGTGGAAAATATTTTCAGAAGATTAATTCCTTTAACAAGATTTTGAAATTGAAAAATATTCATTTTCAGAGGCCTCAGAGAAACGATTCACTCATTGACGCGCCCATAAATTCTACCAGTTTAAATCAGCCCAATCAAACGAGTGCCATATTTCGCATAATATTCCAAACACTGCCAGGAGGAGGCCAATTTTGGGCCTACGTTGAAGCGGACTTTGAACCTGTTGTACTTAAGGACGACATCCAAAAAAGGGTTCTCAAAAGTGCTCGTATAGTGTCTGACCATATTGCGCGCATGAACCCTTATGCTTCACAAACCGACTGCGCTACGGATTTTCCGCAAGTACAACCTTATTGTTATTGTAAGGAAATTGACAAACATTGAATTTTATCTGTATTATACGTAGCGTAAAAATAACAAAAAGAATTCCAAAGGGTTTTCATTTTATTTAGCCAATGAAGCAATAAATGATAATTAGGTAATATATGTATATGAAAATTTCTTTAGCTTCTTAGTCCTAAATGTGTAGTAATAACTATATCCAATGATCAAAATTTTGTATTTTGGATAGTTCAGTGTTTAATGAAAAGGTCAATTTCATGTATGATTTTCTTTTAATCGAGGTATGCGATCAAACTATGGCCAGACAAATCGGAAAACAACGGGTAAAATGTGCCATACATTTTTACGTTTTTGTGACTTTGGTCATTTTGATTATTATTTTCGTTAGGAGTCCATTGGAAAAGTGTGTTTGGGGCGCGGTCTCTACTTCCCCCGATCTTTACTTCCCCGGGTACTTTACTTCCCCGGGTACTTTACTTCCCCCACTATATATGGTCTTTACTTCCCCCGGTACTTTACTTCCCCCAGTAGTATTTCTACTAGGGGATGCTATTTATAGCGCGGGACCCCCGAGGACTACCTAGTTACACCCTACATGACCATATATGGGCTATATCCAGGATTTTTTGCCATTTTAAGGATTTTTCTTTTTCGGCTAGTAGATTTTCTACTAGGTAGAATTTCTAGTTTTTTTTACATTTATGAAGTAGAATTTCTATTTGACAGTCTAGTCCTTTGTGCACACCAACATGAAAATGTTATAATTTTAAGTCTAAGCCTAGGCTTATATTTATCTAGTAGATTATCTACCCAGTAGTATTTCTACTGGGTAATCTATTTTACACAGGGGCCTCCGAGGATTGCCAAAGCATTCACGAAGCCTAATTTCCTGTCTAAGTAAACTTCCTACTTATGAACTAATCTCTCTAGTGTTTCTTGAGCCATACAATATCATAACTTTATTTTTCAGTTTCAATAAACACATAATAAAGAAGATAGCAATACAGCAGAACAATCCTCTGCCATATCGCTACGAAAAATAAATTAAAACAATAAATAACTATGAAATAATAACTGAATGAAACAAACAAAGATCGGGGGAAGTAAAGATCTGCACCCGTGTGTTTATTTTTCTCACTTGTTCACTGTTTTGACCTCATGTATAGATCTTTATTACTTGCATGATGACGTATGAACTCTGTTCAGACATGTATTTCGACCTAGGTCAAAATCCCCTGGTCAAACCCCCCCCATGTCATCTTTATGCCATCACTTTTATTGGAACGTTTCAGAAGAATGAGTAATGGCTCAAATAACAGCTAGGACTCCGGGGTTTCGACCAAACTCGAGCGTGTCGCATGGCATTCGAGATCCGTAAATTTTTATCCACGGATAAAAATCCGGTTATCCAGGGTGATTTTGACCGCTTCCCATGTATTTCACTTTATGCTTCATAATAAACTTTTAATATCTTTGTGTTAGAACATTTTATTGCGAACACTAAAAGACAATTTCGTATAAAACTCTGGCAATATTAAAAGAGACAATCACAACAATGGTGTTAATTATTGCAAGAAGTACATAAAAGTTTTGGTGGGTTAAATTTATTTGATTATGCTGGGAGACTTGAGATTGCAAATAAAACAACGTTAGACGAGATCAATGACTCAATATCATAACAAAAGAGATCCTAGAAAACGAATAATATAGATACCGAGCAAGATTTATTAATTATTATCTGGACAGATAGGACTCTTTTTGGCTTTGGAAAATTTAAGTTTTACAGTGATCATATATATCAAAAGAACCTAGAGAATTCAACTTCATATTAGATAGCCCTACAATCTAGCGAAAACTAAAAAACATAGCAACATAATTACCTTGAGCATTACGATAAATATAACAATGTCATAAATTTGAGAAACTTTCTAGTATCCATATCCTTGCATGTTTATCTCGACCATTGGCACTTTATGACTGACATCCTCGTCATCACTACTGGACTCGTCTCCTCCCACAGCTCCGATGCCACCATTGCCGCTCATGTCCAGACCACTACCAACAGCGCCACCGCCATTTTCTCCTCCGTAATTTTTAAAACCGAAGCCATCGTTTTCAGGCAAATCGATCCGATACCTGCAATTTTATCTATAACAAAGTAACTTTTCAAAAGAAACATGACTCACCCTTCATGTTGCTGCTGGACTGTTTCTGGGTTAAAAGCAGCCACATGTTTCGGCTGCGACAGCTCATCATTTTCCGCTGATGGTATGACCGCAGCATTTGGCTCAACATCATCCAAGTCGTGGCATTGAACGTAATCCACATCGACGGTATAGTGACATTTAGCCACATATCGCACAAACTGAACTGGTTGAAAATAAGAATATGTAGCATATTTTATTAAGTAAAATTTTTGTATATAGGAATAGAAATCTATTGGACCACAAATCCGTATATTAAAACATTCATTATGTCACAAGTCATTTTTAGTACTTTTAATATTCTTACGTAAAGTATAGATTTTGTACTATTTGCTTTCGATATATTCTTAAAAACAACCATGTTTTCCAAAAATTACCCTTTTGCAGTTCTAGTTTGTTCAGGATATGTTTACCTTTTCGACTCTATCGCTATCCTCGTGCTGCTCTACACTAACAGATCGAACAACTGTATTGCTAATCGTTGCCAACGGCATCGTGAATTCCAATTCCGATTGTGGTAGGAATGCTTCTGGCATTAGGTCAAAAGACGATAATTCGAAGCGGCATCTGTAGAAAAAATCATAGTTAAAATTTTTCATGAATATTTCCGAGATTTGATACTCCAATACAAAATTCTTTCTGCTATATAAAATGTATTAAGACTAACTTTAACATATGTGTTTTGTAAGCCGCTTGTGTCTTTTCCGGCAATCGTGGAATTCTCCAAACCAGCGATCGATATAAGTGTTCATATTTTGCTTCCCCAATTGCAACTTCTATCAAAGTTTGTTCCGTGTGCTGCACAGCACCCATCAATCGATCTTTGAGATTCTACAAAAGAAATTTAATAATATTAAGTGCACTATATAAAATTAATGCAAAATTTTACATATGTTAAAACAATCATGGCAATCACCGAATGGATAATGTCGAGATAAGTATAATTAGTTATTATGAAAAATTTGTAAGTAGTCCTAAAAATGCATAATAACAATGTGAATAATATGCAAAAATGTAAACTAACGAATGTTGCCAAATCTCTTTTAAAAAGCGATCATATAAGTTTTTGAGTGTTAAACTGTTTACAATTCACTTTCATTCGTCTCAGTTTTTTCTCTTTGTATAATACGAAACTATTTAACACTTCCATGGCGGTCCGGCCGGATTGCTTTTTTTGTAGAGAATTTTGTGCTGATTTATAATAAAAAAAGAAAATTTGAAAAAAAGTTCCTTTTTGACCCCTAACGGGGCTTTTTTCGAAAAGCACTTTTTTCGTCAGAATTTTCGAGGTGCCTCTATTCCAAGGCTTGTATCTTTTGTTCTGCCGACAGGAGCCTAGCCATGTTTTATATCAGTAGAAAGCCCATCACTTGGGCTACAATAATTTACCAAACATAGCCCTTGGTCCCGCCACGAAATTTAAAATTTGGCAGGAAATCCAAAATTCTCAAAATTTTTTTCGTATAAATCTCCCATAGCCGGTTTTCGGCGTTCCAAGCAGTTTCCGACCGAGATTTTTGGCCCTATTAGGTTTTCGACCACGCTGAACACGATTCTGATATCAGTTTTGGCATTCAGCATACTGTAGTACCAGTTTCTGGCGTTCTGCCCACTTTGGCTTCTTTGGGGGTTTTCGCCCGAAATTTCACACCCTAGGGGGTTTTCGAGTGTGCTGAAATCAAATCTGAGATCTGTTTTCACGAAAAGCACCAAAATTTGGCGTTATTCTGGCGTAGTTTGAAACGTATCTCTCACCTTGACTTTTCCCGGCTTTCTCATCTTCGAGTGCACCGATCCTACGCCCCAGTGGCGCTCTTCACGGAATATATAAATCCACGCTTCGGGAATGGGAAATCGTATTTGGATGTCCTCACAAGGAATAGTTCTGGTGGATTCAGTCGTGCCCTTAGCTCTCTGTTGGTGCACGTTGGCCATGGCATCAATGCGAATTTCAATCTGAGAACAAATCATTTATAAATTCAAATATTAGGAGTAATTTATTTTAACAAACGCCCTTTTATTACACAATGATATGAAAAATTCTGTGACGTAATAGATAACCGTCATAGATGCAAATCTTAATTTGACAAGTATATATAATTTTGAATGAGAAGGTAAGGCTAATTTTTAGTGCTATACAATCAAAATTCTTATTATTAAATTAATTATGGATGCGAAAATATAGTAATGAATCAATTCCAGTGTTTTTTTTACTTGAATTGATTGTGTATGATATTTTTCATTATGACAGAGTAAACTTCTGTTAAGGACCCCTTTTTGAATGCTTTTAATCAATTTTCAACCGATTTCATTATCATTTATTGTTGTGTAAAACGTGGAATTTGCAATTCTGTATCGGGCACTTTTTACACAGCGAAAAATGATCATGAAAATTAGTTGAATATTGATTAAAAGCTTAGGGTCAAAAAGGAACTTTTTTTCAAATTTTCTTTTTTTATTATAAATCAGCACAAAATTCTCTACAAAAAAAGCAATCCGGCCGGACCGCCATGGAAGTGTTAATTAATGATAAGTTTGAAACGTATCTCTCACCTTGACTTTTCCCGGCTTTCTCATCTTCGAGTGCACCGATCCTACGCCCCAGTGGCGCTCTTCACGGAATATATAAATCCACGCTTCGGGAATGGGAAATCGTATTTGGATGTCCTCACAAGGAATAGTTCTGGTGGATTCAGTCGTGCCCTTAGCTCTCTGTTGGTGCACGTTGGCCATGGCATCAATGCGAATTTCAATCTGAGAACAAATCATTTATAAATTCAAATATTAGGAGTAATTTATTTTAACAAACGCCCTTTTATTACACAATGATATGAAAAATTCTGTGACGTAATAGATAACCGTCATAGATGCAAATCTTAATTTGACAAGTATATATAATTTTGAATGAGAAGGTAAGGCTAATTTTTAGTGCTATACAATCAAAATTCTTATTATTAAATTAATTATGGATGCGAAAATATAGTAATGAATCAATTCCAGTGTTTTTTTTTACTTGAATTGATTGTGTATGATATTTTTCATTATGACAGAGTAAACTTCTGTTAAGGACCCCTTTTTGAATGCTTTTAATCAATTTTCAACCGATTTCATTATCATTTATTGTTGTGTAAAACGTGGAATTTGCAATTCTGTATCGGGCACTTTTTACACAGCGAAAAATGATCATGAAAATTAGTTGAATATTGATTAAAAGCTTTCAAAAAGGGTACCCCTACCAGGGGAAGGTTACTGTATTTATGTTTTAATGTTAGAAAACAACCTACTTTTGAGCCTGCCATTCTCATTAGACACTTCACAGAAAGTGGCTTTTCTCTGCTCTTCGGCGGTCTAATTCGAAATCGCATCACCTAAAACACATTTAAAATAATTTTGAAGAATAAAAGAATTTAATGTATAAAAATAATCTGATAGGATTCTAAAACTTCGAGCTTCTATTATTGAATTTTTTTGTACAAATTTTTAGCAAACTGTACCTCAAAAAAGCACCCATCTGGCGGCTGAATTTTAATCACTTGATCCTCCTCGAATACTTTTTGGTCGACTGTATTGTGAAATTCGAGTTTCTCAAATCTGATCCATCTTTCCGTATACATCGGGAGAATGTCCTTCCGTCTCACAATTTCTTTGCCTTGCCTTCGTCTGTCATTTAGCCCAATTTCAATATAAGGTGATCCGGAGAGAAATGTTAGGCAGAATAGACGAACGCGCGCCCTTTGATTAGATACATTTCCATCTCTGTCGATGTGGGCAGTGTATTCGTCATAACAATGAACCTGAAATATAATGTTAGTAATTTTATTTTATCATTTTATACTTTTGTTTTCATTTTATGCTTCTTCTATTGTACTATTATCTGTTGGTTTGTTTCAAATTAAGATACGGGATTTGATGCAAAGATTTACCTGTACTTCATCTTGCTTATACACCGGAGTGGTTTCTCGCTTTGCTGAGCAATGAAATAATAAATCCTCGACACAGTGAACAAATGTGGCCAAATCGTCACCATTTAGAGAGCCAAATTTGGCCAACACAGTTGCTTGCGCAGCGTGTTCCAAAGGCAAACCGTATTTCGTCACATGTCCTTCAACTAGACGGGAAATTTGACCTAAGATATACGATTTAAAACTGCTGAAGAAGACAAATGTAAAAAACCTGGCCGGATTCCAACTCGCTCCTTATAAAGGATATGCTGTAGTTTTACAGTATGAATTTTTCCATAAATGTCGTAAGCTTGCAACGTAGTGTCCGATAACGAATACGAGGCCTAAAATACAACTTTGTTGGGGGCGTATACATTCGCGCAAGAAAAAAATTCATGCCAAAATTTGTATCATTGATCACCAACAGTTGAAATATTGAAATTTATTACAATCCAATAATTAGACTAGTATTCTGACGTTTAGAATCCAAAATTGGACCAGGAAATGTTGAATTCTTTAATCATATTGGATATTAATCTCAGGCATATTTTTTCGAGATAAATTATTTAAAACATACCTGCAAAAGAATCTCCTGAAAAGGTTTGCTCTCCTGCTTGCTTGAGTATATCAAAAGCATATTCCCGTCCAAACGCACATAGCATGGTTTCCAATACCTATCAGCCATAATCTTCTTTTTCAAAGGGTGTCGAAGCATTAGTTCCCAGCCCTCTCCAGTAAATTTGTCCGGAAAATCTGCTAAAGGCAAGGTATCGTCTTCGTCGTAAAGAGGAGTTGGAGTGTGACTGTATTCTCCAGCCTTGAAATTATAGCGATTAAATACAAATGCTCCAAGTTATACACATACCAGATGGCGACATAAAATCGTGCAATTTTATTTGTCCGTTTAAATTGGCGCCATTTCATTTTAGCCCCTTTAGAAGGGGGCTAGCGTAAATCTGATATTGCTAACCCCTTCTAGAATACGATTTTAGAGGGGGTTAGCAATATTAGATTTAAGCTAGCCCCTTTCTAAGGGGGCTAAACTGAAATGGCGCCAATTTAAACGGACAAATAAAATTGCACGATTTTATGTCGCCACCTGGTACAACTTTTATAGACAAAGGTTTTAATGAGAAATTCTAAGAAATCACCATTATATATTTTCGACTTTTCACTGTCTTTTTTGCTCCATATAATGAACCTTCGTGTGGTTTTTACATCTATTTTAATGTTTATAAGATGATAGTGCCTTCATAAGAGCGATGATATTTGCTAATATATAAGCTAATAAATATTTTATACAATACTTATATATATATATATATTATTTTAAAGCAAAATTTTACCTCCGCTTTAAAATCGTCTTCAAAGCCAGTAGGCCTGGCTGCAGCCGCTGTAGATGCAGGACTGCCCATTTCTGTTGGAGTTGACAGCCTCGATGCAGACATAGCCGTTTTAGCAGTGGGACTGCTGCCTTGCGCGGCAAAGAACTCCAAATCTTGGTCAGTTTCCAGTTTGGCGTGTTCATATTCTGCTCGTTGTTTTGCCTCAGCTATTATCTCCTCAGCAGGACGAGTGTCGAAAGGATCAAAGGTCTAAATTAATTCAATACGATATTGCAATTTAATTAGTAATATTTATGTTGCAGTTAAATGTGTTTCTCAGTTAATAGTGTCGCTAACTGAAATGCCAGTTAATAGTGTCGCAAACTAGTCAATACATATTATGGGTTATTTAATTTTAAAAGGGTTCACTCATTTTGTAGCTATCAGTGAACCATGAATAAGCATTGAAATATAAACCAAAAGTTGATATAGAGACAGTAACATCAGATTTATAGTCTTTATAGTAAAAACTGATCCAAAAATGGGCAAACAGTTCGAAAAAATGTATCAAAATAACTAAAATAATCAATAACTAGTTAATAACACTATTAAGTATTTTGCGACACTATTAACTGAGAAACACATTTAACTGCAACATATATATGTGTGAGTTACTACAATGTTAAATATTAAATTTGTAACTGAAAAACATCGAACCATAATATAATATATTGCAACTATGCATTGTGATATTAAAACCTACCGAATTTATCAAAGATGGTTCTGCATTCATCGGTGCAAATGGATCGACTGTTGCTCCAGCACCAGCATCTGGAGCTGACTCTGCTGAAAAATCAAATCCAAATCCACTGTCTTCGCCTTGCGTCGTTTTTTCTTTTGCTTGTAAGATTTTTTGAAAGAAGTCCGATTCGGAAGAAGGCAGAGGCGGCCCAGCGGAGTCATCACCAAAGCCGGCCCAATCGGGTGGTACTTGAGAACTCGTTATATTTGCAGCAGCAAAATCGGCAAAGTTTTCTACTGGCTGAGGCCTGAAGTTTCGAACATTTTAACAAGTTAACAAAAGTCATCTAAGTTGGTTTAAAAACCCGTAAGGGTAACGCAAAAAGCTTGCGCTGTAACTGTAAATATCACTTTTCGTCTTGATATAGATGTGAAAATTTATCCCCTTTGATCACGATATCCAAATTTAAACGCGCCAAGTCAAAAGCTTCTTCAAGGGCCTTCAACTAAAGAGCATATGGACCGAAGACATACTTGGTAGGAAATCATTTTTTAAATAACGAAATTTGAGTAATAATTAAATGGCTCTAGTTTTTATGGGCAAAAAATTAAACCTAAAATGTACTTACTCTCTATTTTCAATTTCTTTGAGGGCTTTAATCGGTCCTTCGTCAGAAGCACCTTCAATTTCTGGTTTTTGTAATTCTTCTTTTTCTGGCTCAATTGCATCTTCACTAGCACCAGGAGGCCTCCAATCCTAAATTATGTCATAACCCATCGGAAATAATTCAATAAGTTGTTAGATAAACTCACAGCTAAATCTGCTCTTGTCGCTGCCATTTTCTTTACCAACTCAGCCGCTGCTTTCTCCAAATCCTGTTCTCTATTTGGATCGTAAGTTGGTGATGGCGGCTTTTTCCCACGTTTCTTCTTGTCAACTTTAGCTTTTTTCTGTTCCTCTTGCATTTGCAGAATTTGCTTCTGAGCAGTATTAAGTTGGAAACCTTGACTTCCTCTGTAAAAGAATTGAGTAAATATTTGCTTGAGTATACTAATCATTGCCTTTAAGAAAAATTACATATTCTTGAGAGTTATAATAAATTACCCGATTAGAAGTAAAATATAAACAGTGAAACCAGAAATATTAAATTTTGTAACAAACAAAGACAAAATTTTTTAAACAGGTCGAAAAAAGTCAGGACCCATTAAAATCCGAGTTCTTTAAAAATCAAATTGGTTTTCCAGGAGCCTGTGTCACTAAAGTGAAAAGTGCAAACTTTGCATGAAAAAGTGAAAAGTCCTCTAAGCGAAAATGTCTAGCTCTTCTCCATTGCATTGTGCGTCTTTATCTGTCTCTGGCTGCCTACTTCACTTCAAAGAGAGAGACGCAGAGGAATGCCGCACACTAGCACCGAATTGATATGCATTTTCTAATGCATATGCAGTGGGAAATAACCAAAGTCTATCTTCTTTTCTTTTACGAAAAGTGTCGACCGAGCGTTCAGTCTTCAAAATTGCATTTATCAATTTTAAAAAATTGATATAATTTTTGGATATGATGGCTATAAATGTGACATTATATCTAGATTCAACTATTCATGAGGATTCCGACACATTTTTCAGATTTTTTTTATGCTTGGATTTTATGCTTTAAAAGTCGAAGATTTCAAATTTGCAAATTTTCACTCGATTGCAAAGTCTCTTCGCCTCTTTCGCTCTCTCTGCCTCTTTGAAGTGAAGTAGGCAGCCAGAGACAGATAAAGACGCACAATGCAATGGAGAAGAGCTAGACATTTTCGCTTAGAGGACTTTTCACTTTTTCATGCAAAGTTTGCACTTTTCACTTTAGTGACACAGGCCCCAGTAATCCAGGAACATCCTTTAAGATTCTAGCATGAATGTGCGAAAGCATTTACGATATTCTAACTTGAATGATTTGATTTCTGTAATTCAATTAATTCTAATATAATAGTCTGCTTGTCATACGCTTAAATACGCAGCATTATACACAGCATATAGATAATTAGAAGCTAATAGCAATAATGTTTGTAATATAATACATTAACGTCATTGCCTACCCAATATGTGCCAAATAGCTCTCATCTTTAATATCGTCCGCAGCCGATTTTTCGCTTAGTTTGCTCAATTGCTCGGTCGTATTTCTCACAACACTTGAAACTTGTTCTGTCATTTGTTTAAATTTCGCCCAAGGATCTTCCTCTTCTTCCTTTTCTTCTGTAGTCACCACTGGCTTTCGTTCGACATATGGTGAACCAGTCAGGGATGGAGGCGGTGGTCGAACAGGTTGGGGCGAGGGTGCAGGAGGTCGAACCGGAGGCGCAGCTGGGCGAGGAGGCGGCGCTGCTGAAATTCAAAATCAGCGCCTTTTTACATATTTGCAGTATATTCAATTTTAAATATCATAAAAATTCTAAAAGTTAATTTTATGTGTGTTATTTAAACAATACACAGTTAAATTAAGGCGACATCCCGATCTAAGCCCAGAATAGATATGGGCTTACTAAGGTTTAATACTATCAAGGTCATGTTGAATAGAGATCGGCCAAACCGTTTTACCGATACCGATATATCGGTCGAACCGATATTTTCAGAAAATTGAAGAACCGATACCGATACCGATATATCGGTATCGGTTTTTACCGATATTTTCAAATTTTACCAAAAATGAGTCAAATTTGTCAAAAAATTTGCATTTTTGCCCTTATTTTGTCATTTTCTCGGGTTTTAGTTCATTCTTTTGCACTTTTAGGTTATTTTTTCATGTTTTTGTTCTGTTAAAGTCGCTAACTCTCGGGGATTTACTCAAACCTTTTATGTACTGCTTTATTAGCTTTGGGGATGTTCAAAGAGCACCCACGCACGAATTCCAGGGACCGGAGCGATCACTTCAGTGATCGCTTTCCCACAGAAATCGCGGATTTTACAACATCTCAGCCGCTGTCGGGGCGGATGTGGCCAACGCATAGAACACATACAAGGCTAAAAAGGGGAAAAGCATAAAGCGAACTATGGATAGAAACCGGGGAGACATACAAAAGTGGCCAGGCTGCTGTCACTACTTAAGCAGTGGAAAAGCCTGGATCGAGATCAGTTGGCCAGTCGGGTAGCGAACCTAAAGGGGAGACTTTGATTGGGGAGTCTTGATTGGGGAATATGCAGCGCCGAAAGGCGATGCCAAGATCGAGGGAAGGGACAAATGAACTCAGCCTAAATATGGGGATTTGAATATGTTTCTATTTACCTGTTTTATATTTCAAATAAACTTTATAAACTTTAATTTGTATGCACCACAGAAAGTACTTAAGGTATGGCACAAAGGGGAGATCAAACTCATAATTTAACTGGTAGCAGCGGCTACTACCCTGAACAGGGTAGAAAAGATCCATTGCCTCTGGGGCCCAGTTACGATTATTGGCAAAATTCTGGAGTAGAGAGTGCACGCTTTACTCTGGAATTGTATGGGAGTTTTGGAAATGAGGAATTTTCTGGTCGTATGATTTGAATTTTGGCCGGCCCCATTTATATAATGGGATATTAGCTCATGGATTATATTATATAGCTCTATGGAATATTTGCGCGCTTGGAATTTGTTGTTGGTGTCTGATGGAGACACTTTTTCTAACTATGAGTTGGATTCACTGCTTTTGGGCTTCTCACTGCCACTTGGGGCAGGAGAATGAATTTGAGGATGGGACTGCAGCCCTGATCCAATTCTTGCTCATTCGGTGGGGAATTAAACTTATTGTGAGATTTCGGAACTGATCACTCCGATTATATTCTAATGCCTACCGGTGGAGGTTATTCGTCAGATATAGGAAATATTGAGCTATATATTGGATATATATTTTGGATATTTGGAGCTATTTTCTATTATGGTGGCCACCATTTCAGGAATATATTGAGAGCTATAAGGATATTTATATTTTGGGAGCTGCATCATTGGTCATTAGAAAGGGAATATTACAGGAAATATTCGGTGCTATGGAAGGATCGTTGTGGTACATATTCTTTAGGTGCTTCCTATCTTTTCTATCTGTTTTTAATTTCTATTCTGTCTTCATGTTTTGGGCTGAGTTTATATGGGATACCCTTTTCATGAAAAGAAAGCCATGTTCGCACTTCTTGAAAGATCAAGCTACTTTTGCGCCGACCAACTGGGGAGATAAATAATACTCCATTCCCATAGCGGGAATTCTGGAGAATAAATTCAGGGGACTAGGGAAATTCACAAGCAGAAAATTCACATTTGCTGCATTCATATTTTCCATTGTAGAAATTTCTGCGGCATAAAATATGCGCACTATGCGATTTTCTTAACTGAGCAAAGAGAGTAAATTTGCAAAATACGGGAGAAGATCAGTATTTAATATCGACTTATTTCATTATCTTACTAACCGCATGGGATATAAATATTAGCCGGGGGCTAAAGTATTGTTACGATTCCTGGGGATGCATCAATCTTCAATCACATCCAATATGAGTTAAGATTTATGAAATCTCAGACTTTATTGCATGAATTTGAAATGTTTCAACAGTAAGAGAAAATACTTGAGATACAGGGGCATTTAGAGGACTTGTTAGACCTCAATCACTTTATAGTATGAACTGATTGGGAATATTCTTGGGGATGTGTTTCATCAACTTTCGACAAGAATTGTCATTAACAGAGTTGAGATGAATCTGATCTGCTAATGACTACTTATAAACAGTTAGGTAGCTAATTTAGCTGGGGCCTTTTCGACAATTTCACTCGACTTTTTGCTTTGCGCATTTTGGTCTTCTGGTGATTTCCGTGAGGTATTCTTGGAATTCACTGAAGGAATATGTGCCTAGGAGCTGTTTTTGAGCAAATGTTTGGGATAATTTCAAGTTAAATTTTACACATTTTCGCATTTGATGTGTATTTGGATTTTAGCTGGGGAATTTGTATTATTTTTGTTATGGGCACTACAGCCAACCACTTTCCTGTCTGCAATTTGCAAATGACAAGAACGGATTGTTTTCTGTTGTCACAAGAACTGTCTGATATCGATTTTAGCATTCAATCGATTCCACAGTGGATCAGGGAAGGGGGATATCCCTGCACAATCAATATCGAGTCAGGCCATATTCTGAATGACTGTATCTATCCTTGTAATTTCACCTTAGGGGAGATAAGAATTCAAACATTGGGGAGGTCAGTTTTGGTATTCAAGCATTTAGCAGAGCAATATGGCTGCTCGCCGGATGCAATATTTTCCCAAATCGGTCTCTGTTAAAAGCAAGAGACATGAGTCGGATTCGCACATATTTGCAAAATGAGCGTGTGAGTAGACGTCATACATATTATGTGAGCTTTTTCCGGCTACTAATAGTCGGAACACGTCCGGGGAATGATTATCTGCCTTCGCCTACTTCAATATTAGGATTTTCGGCAACACATTGCTCATGCTCAGAATGATCTCCTAAGAATAAACAGGCGCGTTAACCAAGGGACTTCAAATAGAATTCGCAAGCGACATATGTTTCCGCTATATGTTCATGTGTTTACCTGGGAGCCGTATTTCAAAACATTTCATATTCTAAAAATGCTGTTTGCTGTACCAGAGCTGGGGATATTTTAAGATACCTATTAGTATATTAAAACAAGAGAGTTACTCACATGGATTACAGTCTATGTTCGTTGGAGGTTCCTGTGAATTTTATTCATTCTCAGTTGTGGTAATATACCTAATAGAAGAACATTTTGTTACGTCAATATATTTTTTGGGGGACTGTTGAGCATTTTTGGAGGTGAATTGGCGACCATATGGGGATTGATGCTCGTCTTCTCGGGACTGATGCTCGTTATTTGAGGGCTAAACGATCTGCCTATAGCTTAAAATCTGTTATCTCCGGGCTAATTGGTTTCCCTTTACATTTCCGAGGGTCACGTACATTTCCAACAAACCATACCACAGCATGGGTCACAGTCTGTGTGTGTTGGAGTTTACTGTTTATTTTAGACTGTTCTCAATTCTGATCATACCCATAACAGAGAACAGTGTGTTAAATGAATTTATTTTCTGGGGACTATTGCGCATTTTCAACTTTCAAACGGGATCTCAACACTCAAAAGGTCGGTGTATTTGTGATTTTGGCTAAACTAGGTAGCTCAATTCATTTCCTACAAGAAGCTTACCTCAAACAGTTGGCCTAACCTAAAGCGAGCCATAATAGGGGAATATTCGGGATAAATTAACTGTTTGGTTATTGCTATTCGAGAATGCACAACATTTCGACTAATTGCATTTTGCATTGTCTGCTTCATTATTTCGCTTCACATGAAATTTCTACTGCTCATGCGGGGGAAGAAATCCTGGAAAAGATCTGGTCTTTTTGGGGAGGCTATGAAATGTGCTTTGAGCGATATCTATTTGAACCAAAAGTGGCGCTATATGAGGGCAATACTTTTAAACATAATTGCACTTCTTTTGTACTACACAAGAGCTCGGGTATCTGATAGTTCTATACCGCAATTGGTAATAACTATAGCCTCACTCTCAGTAGTAAATTGGAGTTTACCGTCAGTTTATCACTAATGATTGGCTCATTTACTGATACTCCGGGAATCTTTCTGCGGCCCATTATTACCAGTTGAATGTCCGGTCTACTTATTCTTGTTAGAACTCTCTATGTTCTTTTCTGGGATTGTCGGTATTCAATATAAATTCGCCAATTTCGTTTTACAACCCACACAATAGCTGGGGTATCATGGATGAGAATGAATCTTCGGTATAATTTATGTTGTTCCATGGACTCATCATTCTAGGATTCATAGGGGATATCGTTTTTCTGGCCTAGAAGCGGATCTGGGAGTACAGGAAACATTACTGAAACTCACAATCGGGAAAAGAACATTGTTTTCTCTGCATGGCAATATTCATGGGACATTTCTTTAACTCAACTGTTTTAATCGCATTTGTCATCTGTCTTCGTTTAAACTATTATGCCCGGACAAATGGCCACTTTCTTTTTTAACGTTGATGTTAAGTACGTGTGTCTCATGTTCTGACCCAACGATGCATCCTGGATTATGATTATTGGTGATATGCCATGGTAACTCATCTTTTGTATGCCAAAACGAACAATCTGCATACGAAAGACTGGGGAGTTTACTCAAATATGTCAAGGAGTTTCCTCTTTCTGGAAACTTTGGGGATCAGCTTTGCCCAGCGATTTTATAGCCTGCTCCTGCTATGCCACATCCATTCATTGCCGTCAACGCACTATGCCGCCTGGTAATGCCTTCGCGATTTTGATGTGTATTTCTGCTGCTGTGCCCCTATGGTAACGCTCTGTGCCGCGCATGTGCTCTCTAGCTCAGTCACCTCTCTGGCCATGTCAACTTGCGATCTCATCATTAGTGCAAACTCATAAGACACACTTGTTTCATATCATTGTATATTTTTTTGTCACTTACTTTGCATGCTCTCATTACTGTATGTTAATGCCGGGGAATATTGACTGTTTTACATGGGGAGGCAATAGGTGTTAAAGGATCCAAGACCGGGGACGGTCTTATGGGGGGCGATAGGTGTTAAAGTCGCTAACTCTCGGGGATTTACTCAAACCTTTTATGTACTGCTTTATTAGCTTTGGGGATGTTCAAAGAGCACCCACGCACGAATTCCAGGGACCGGAGCGATCACTTCAGTGATCGCTTTCCCACAGAAATCGCGGATTTTACAACATCTCAGCCGCTGTCGGGGCGGATGTGGCCAACGCATAGAACACATACAAGGCTAAAAAGGGGAAAAGCATAAAGCGAACTATGGATAGAAACCGGGGAGACATACAAAAGTGGCCAGGCTGCTGTCACTACTTAAGCAGTGGAAAAGCCTGGATCGAGATCAGTTGGCCAGTCGGGTAGCGAACCTAAAGGGGAGACTTTGATTGGGGAGTCTTGATTGGGGAATATGCAGCGCCGAAAGGCGATGCCAAGATCGAGGGAAGGGACAAATGAACTCAGCCTAAATATGGGGATTTGAATATGTTTCTATTTACCTGTTTTATATTTCAAATAAACTTTATAAACTTTAATTTGTATGCACCACAGAAAGTACTTAAGGTATGGCACAAAGGGGAGATCAAACTCATAATTTAACTGTTCATTTTTTAGAGTTTAGTCATGTTTTTGTTCATTTTTTCGCAATTTTGATCAATTTTTACTGTTTCTGTTGGGCCGGGGTTCGGAAATTTGCCGATTTCACCTATATAGGGGTTTTTCGGTGCGGGGAATCCGAATATGAGGTCAGATTTTAGGTGGTCCCGCCACGAAAATTGAGAAAACCGCTATTTTCTTCAAAAAATGGCCATTTTTGGTCAAAAATGGCCCAAAAATGGTCATTTTTGGCGCGATACGAAAAAATCAATTGCAGATTCGGAATCAGCGCATCAAAATACCCCTAAAAACATGTTTTGCGAAAAATCTGAAAAAATTTGGTTTTTTTCCATAGGGGGGACCACATGGTTTTGCCAAAAAAATCGATTTTTGAACAATGGCTTTTTTGATGTTTGTGTGTTTTTTTCTCTTTTAAAATTCGGTCTCGGTTTCGACCATTTTTAGTCGCAAATATTTTCCGCGTCTAACTGTTTTTGGGGTTACTTCGATGCACTAATCACAAATCTTGCATTAATCACATTCACAAAATATTGACCAAAATATTAACCAAAATAGCGCCGCAGGCGAAATTTTTGTAAAAAATATGGCTAGTTTGGTAAAAATTTCAATGAAAATTCTGACTATTTTCCGATATTCTCGTAAAATTTTCGAACCGATACCGATATAAAAATATCGGTATCGGTGGCCTGTTTTACCGATACCGATATATCGGTCGAACCGATATTTTCGAAAAATTGAAAAACCGATACCGATACCGATATAACCGATATTATCGGCGATATATCGGTATCGGCCGATCTCTAATGTTGAATGTTACAATATGAGATTTATTTTATATAAAAAATATTACATTTCTCAGTAGCTTCCTGTACTTCTGAGTTCGCTGCGCCTAATTCTTGCACAATTGGCACCTTTGTTGATTCATCTTCTGAGCTGTCTGGCACGGGCGTCCTGGCAGGTGTAATCGGAGGTGCGGGTCTAGGTGGTGCAGGAGGAACAACAGCTGAGCCATGTTGAGCATATGCCGTTTCTTGTGCTTCCCACGAGAAAGGATCCGGAGTTCGGGATCGTTGCTGCGGTAATAGAGGTTGACTAAAATAGTCAAGAGTACAAAAGCTTATTGAAAACTTAGTAACTAAGTTTTTATGCAATACCAAAATATAAAACAATTCACGACTTCACAGAAAGGAAAAAACATAAACACCTCAAAAACGTAGAAGCTGGAGGCAATGGTTCGGATGCATCCTGATTATAGTCAAATCCAGAACCATGAGCATCAGTAGCTGTAATCTGCACTGCAAATGGGTCATTTGACGAAGCGTAGTCGTATGCGGCAGTTGTTGCATTATAATCAGAGGCATAAGGATTTGTACTATCGTATTGTTGTGTGTCCGAAGCAGAAGCACCATAGTCTGTCGCTGCTGCCTGAATTAGAGAAAAATTGTTAAGGTCGTTAAATATAGTTGGAATTGGTGCGATTTGGCACATTGCTGCACTTTATTTTCACCGAACGAAAAAATATAATCAATGTGGGTTCTAAGAAGAGAGGAAGAATAAATCCTAAATTTCGGCAGTCTATGAAACAAGCACTGTGGGGGTCCCTACGGGACTCAGTTAGAAGGTTTAATCAGCGAAAGGGAGTCAACTCAAATTCTCATTCCTATATTAGTAATAATATAAATGCATTTTACATAACAAATTACTATTGAGACATCATAGGATTACATACTATACTCCGTTTGCAATTAGTTGCAACTGTTTACCGAATATTGTCCGTATGCTTCATAGCCAGCTCCAGTTGTGTCGTATTGCGGTTGTTGCGTCGTTTCATAGTGACCAGCATCGACGTAACTTCCATATTGATTTGTCGCATACGCAGAGTAATCATATTCCGCAGTGCCACTTCCGAATTGTGCACCATAGTCATATCCATACGCTTCTGTCGCCACTTGTTCAGGTACTTGATGATCGTAGTTGTATGCATATGGATTACCATTTATTGCCTAAAGATAACGTTTTAAATCTTATATCATAAACGAAATGATTTCTCTGTCCGTGCGAATTCAAAAACATCCTTCCCCTAAACATCCTTCCTTCAGTGAAAACAGTTAGATGTCAAATAGGCAGGCTTTGGCGTTTTAGCGCGAAATCACTTCTGGAATATTCTAGAAGGGCGAATGATGGCTCAATCGAAAGCCCAGAGTCTCAACATTCAATATTTATACAATTTTTAATTGTTACCTAGTAATGCCAATATTTTGGAGAAGTACGAAAGAGCGGTGGAAAAAATATGTAAAAGAGAAAGGTACGGGAGTGTTTTATCATGGCGCCATTTCCAGAGCATTTCCCTCCAAATTCATTTCATTGGGATTCATACATTCAAACAATACTTATGAATTTAGGTCCGTGGCGAATCAGAGAATAAAGACGTTAAATTATAAAGAACAAGCTATCCCTTCAATGTTTCGAAAGTGAGATTGGCTTTGAACGCGTTTAAATTATGATTAGGCAGAGCGCCAAAATTGTGAAAAGCGTTCAAACCCAATCTCGTTTGCATAAAGACATAAAAATATTCGGAAAAATTTAGGGTTACTCCTAATGAATATTTTTTAATTTTCCTTTTCCAAATTATTTGTAATACGGAAATTTGCACCAATTTATTAATTTTTATTAATTTTTCTTGTGAAATTTTGAAAGATCACTGCTTAATAAAATTTTTACTTTACATATATAAATTTTCGGAACAGTTTAAGGGTTATCATAAAAATTATGAAAAATATCAAAATTAACAGCGAAACTAAGTACCTGATTGTCCTGATCGTATCCTGAATAAATATCCGAGTAGGCAGCACCTGTATATGGATTTGGGTCAGTGGGTTGCCAATTTGTGTCAGTAGCATAATCTGCAGCGTAATTCTGTGTATCTGCATATTCCTGTGAGGGTGGCACAGCTGCAGCACTGGGCGGGGGTGGAGGAGCTGCTCGAACTGGGGCTATGCCAGCGGTGGTCGTTGTTTCACCAATCGATGTTGACGAATAAGGATTTATGGACGGATCGGAAGGGTATTCTGTCTGGAATAAATTTTATCTTGTTATGATGACTTCAAAAACTTATTTGTTGGTAATCTCATATAAACGGTAGAAGAAACAGATCAAATATGTGCCAATTAATTTAGCTTATTTAGTCGATTGCATTGTTTCAAATATTAAAATTTTACCTCGTTATTCGTGGGCTCTTCCACTGCAAAGGGATTCATTTCACTAGACTGGCCGGTCGCGTTTGCGCTGTAATATTGCTGCTCGAAGTGATTTATTTGATCTTCATCTACTCCTAAATTATGAAATTTATGTGTTAAAAGTTTAACTCAGTTAGTAAAACAAAAACGTAAAACAGTATGAGCTCCTTATTCTTATGTTAGAGTGTAGCAGTATTTCTTCTCTCTTGGATCTTATGCGAGAAGGGTAGACTATATAATGCAAACAAAAATATTATACGGCGAAAATTGATACTTTACCTTCCGCATTGTACTTATTTCAAATTTGATTAGCGCTTTTCTATGATAGTCGCTTATTCTATATATTTTTTCTTAGGTAGTGAAAACATGCGTTTTAGGGCATGACTTATTGAACTCAAGTTACACATAAAGGTACAG
Source organism: Ditylenchus destructor (assembly GCA_022814885.1). NCBI lineage: Eukaryota > Metazoa > Nematoda > Chromadorea > Rhabditida > Anguinidae > Ditylenchus > Ditylenchus destructor. Next base: position 2,824,956 of record JAKKPZ010000007.1, read on the forward strand.
CATAATGAGATATAAATGGACGGATTTTCCTATACTTGAAGGTAACTGCACAAGCAAAGTCACTTTTCAATCAGCCTATGTTCACTTGATGAATTTAGAACAGTTGTAACCTGATTAAGCAAAAAATTTAGAATATAATTGATTCATTTTCAAAGCTTTCGAAATCCAGACTTTGTGTATTGTCAAACGATTTAAGGAATCAAATTTAGTAAAAAAAAGCTAAGGCAAAACAAGGAATGTGCTGAACTTGGCACTTCCAGACTAGAAAGTATTGGACATAAAGAAGCTCCCAAGTGAAAGTATTGGAAATAAAGAGGTTAGAGACACACTCACTCCTAGCACAGCTTCTTTTATGGACATGGGGCAGCAGTAAAAGTTTTGCCGCCGGCCAGTGCCAGAAAACCCAAGAAATGAGGGATTTGAGGTGAGGGCTGCAGATGCGGAGCACGGCCTTTAAGTCCGCTTGAAAAGGAATGCTAAGCGTCCCCATGTGCCCAATCCCATTTCCTGCCGCAATGTTTGCTTACATATTTTCTATGGTTGCTTTGAGCGGCGAAGCAATCCATTCTGAGTTGGGATGAGGGAGAGATATGGCAAAAATGAAATAGGGTATTGATTTTTCCGCCAAAGGAAATGTGAATGGGTAGTTTGGTTAAAGGTGTCAGATGAAAGGTAAAATGACGTGAACGATAAAAATGCGAGCCAAAAATTTCAGTTTTATATGGCTGAGTGAAGGTTTAAATTTACGCTCGTCAGAAGTGTTATCCTTTATTAGGTGAATAGGCAAAAGATCGAAGAAAATGCCTTTCAATTTGTGATTTCAGAAGCTATTTTTTCCTAGCATTCTAGTTTAAAATTTTTGAATATTTAATTTTCTTTGCTGTCTAACAGGAACAATTTTGGTCCTGAGTTTGGAACAAATTTCTAAACAAATGCTTTCACATATTTCATAACGTTTGGTTCTTTTTCAGAGGTAGCGATGTCAATTTAATTTGATATCATAATACTTACGTCGAAATTTACTCGGCGATCCCGTATCATTCCATGTTGCATCAGGTGTCTTCCCATATTCGTCCATGGCAGTGATTGTCTGCCTCCTCAATTCGGTGTGAATTTCTTCTTCGTCCGGATGACGTTCGAAATTCTCCCAGTCTACGGAGCTTCTGCGGTGCTCTACAGGTTTTGGTGGTGCTTTCCGTGCATAGACTGGGTTATTTTCCAATAGATCAGAATCATTATCGGCATTGTCTAGCATAGAGGACTTGGATCTGGTCTATAAAATTTCGTGGTCAATATTTTAATATGATATCATAATGAGGTCGAAATGATGAAACAGTAGTTAAATTTACACAAATTTCATTAATATCGCTTATAGAATGGACTTTGTCGTTTGAGCAGCATCCTTTGAAAGCAATGAAGAGATTCGAAAATGTTTTAATCTCTCCGAATGGAGGGAATAATTACATAGGAATGGAATTGATTAATGGAATTCATTAATGCATTTACTTAGGCTCTTTCATGAGATTAATTCGTTCAATTTTGTACTTAGACTTTTTAACACAATTATTAATTTTTGCAGGTCTATTCGACGTTTGAAATTTTAACATATGATCATTTTATTGTTTAGCATTCACATTCTACTTTAAAGTATCCAAACAGATAGTACGATTGCTCGGGATTGTTTTCTACTGCTCACAAATTACTGTACACAAGACTTATCAGGAAGAAATGTTCCAATTTCTGAGGTTGAGAACACTAATTTTTCACCAATCGTGCAATTTAGTACTGACTGTCTGGATATCTTTAAGCAGTTGTTGCATTTGATAACTTATTGAATTATCTACTGCCAGTAAAAAAGTTTTTTTTTATTCACAAATTCTTTATCATCATAATCGGATCCCAAGTAGCAATACTTCCATAGTCTGCTAGAAATAGCTCAGCATTTTCTTGATAAAAAATTTACCTGTTGAGGCGGCTGTTCCATCTGTTCATAAAATTCACTCCAGGACATTGAGGAAGTTCGTCTTCGAAACTGACCAACGCCTGTAAAGAGGTTAAGAATTTTATTTACATGTTTTACTACCGTAAATCCTCCAATAAGTCCCCCCCTCAATTAAGTCCCCCCTCAAATAAGTCCCCCCTCAAACAGAATGCCAAACGTACTTGCGGTCTCGCCCGAAAAAAACTAAGTGCATATTCGTGTAGATCTCGTCGAGTTACGTAAGAAAAACCCCAATGCCAAAACTTTGTCATTGAAGATATCGGAGAAAATTGAGTTCGAAATTTGAAAATTTTTTTGAAAACCCTTACGAAACAATAAGTCCCCCGGGGGACTTATTGGAGGATTTACGGTATATTATTATCCTGCTAATAGCAGAAAATGTTTGAATTTGCGCCAAAAAATGCGGCTCCGCCATTGACTGTCTCATTGGGAATAACCAATCAGAGCTCCTCAAAAGTGGCGCATATTTAAACATTTTGTGCTATTAGCAGGATGATAATAGTACTTAAACAAATAATGATGGCTGCCTATACTGATAATAGTGTTAGCTGTAATCTAAATATTATACTCCGATAATTGTTGTGCACTATTTTATGCTTTTTAAAGATTATCCGTCATATTATCCTTCCTTTTAATTCCAGTAAGTTGTATACTAATAATGTATGAGTTACGCGTTACGTGGTTCTAGAAAAAAAATTATTTGAGAGTGTAATGTACAAAAATGAAACCAGTAGTTCAGAAAACTATCCAGAAAAATACGCGTCAACAAAGCGTTTTTCATCGACAATTTACGGTATTTGAAACGGTTTTCGATGTAACAGAAGTGGTTCTTTTTTGTAACAGATTTACAACAATGCCCGTCAAATTCAAACAATAATAATTGATTTAACCTTAAGTGGCGACGCTTCTGGAAGACCAAGCCTATGCCGTAAGCCAAGATTTCTAAGCCTAAAATATTTTAAGGGTTGGGCCGATTCTAGTAGGATAATTTCAATAATGTTTCAATCCAATATATTTCCGAATCCAATATGTTATAAGTTTTCACTAGGAAATATGCTAGCGGGAAATTTTACTCCATGTATCGCACTCTGTGGAAAGTGATATATACATACATCTTGTAGTCATACATCTTGTACAGGGGTAAATCTCGCATAAAATAGCCGGGTTGCTTTTGTCTGTTGGACTGACTGTCCGTTGGACACATTTTGGACCTCTGGCAGTACCTGCCCATTTCCATTATATTAGAAACATGCCAATCGTAATTCAATACCTCAGTTTAATGAATCAGTAACGGAAACGAAAAATTACCTGATGACGATGTACCCTCCCTTGATGTCGAAGGTCGTTGTCCTGGCAGCATTACCCGCATTCTAGCACCGCTGTCAGGTGGCATGCGTGCCGATACAGGAATAAAGGCCGCTTCTATCGATTTTTCAGGATCGGATGCTATCTCGGCTTTCTGTTCTACATAAGTTTCTATAACAGACCACGACGTTGGAGTTGTGGGCCTTGGTCTTTGCATCGCGATCCGAGTAAGTTCTTCTCGCGATAGAGTGACAGTTTCATCCTAAATAATTTCATCAACTAGCAAGAAAAATAATGTTTAGATAAATACGTATTTTCCACCTTTTAAGATTAAAAGTTGAAAATATTAACAGCTTTTTTTAATTCTCCCACCTGCTCTTCTCTCGGTGATATTGCCCCAGTCAACCTTGCTATAGTATTTTCTTCAATCTTCTTCAGTGATTTCGCCACCTGATCCAACTCGTCCATACTGTCATGAGCGACTGCCGTGGGCGAAGTATCTGTCGCATTTCCAGCCGAGTCACTCGCTCTTCTCAAAAGACTTTGATGCAATTCGAATTCTTGATCTACATGGCCTGGACCTGGTACACTCATTATGTATTTCTGAGTCTCGCCTAACGTTGTGTCCATGGGAGTTTGATGGGCGATTTCAGTGAGCTTCATCTGAAATAATTGTTTTAACGATTTTTAGCAATATTCTGGGACACAATAGGAAAACCAAAAAAATATATTTATGTTAATGCCAAATTTGCAAATTTAAAGGAACTAAAAATTCCCTCTTTGGAACAATCACAATGAGGAAGCAATACATTGATATTAAATGCCCTAGATTTCGAAATTGTATGTTTTGGTCACCTCAATAATGGTATCCTGCGTACTGCTCGTTCGCATTCCTCGCCCCTCCCATGACGATCTGTCTAAGTCCTCATTTTCGCCATTCAAATAAGTTCCGGATGCTGCAGAGTCCCGACGTCCGAATTCTACATCATCGGCAAAATCTTGGCTCCATCTACTGGGTTGCGACCTCATTCTGTTTTCACGAGACCCTGATGGAGCGTTATGGTCGTCGATGTAATTTGCTTGAGGCGGCGGAGGCAAATCATCCAATTCGACCGACTCCGTGAATGATCTCATGGCAAATTGCTGGCGTCGTAATTCATCAAAGTCCAAATGCTCTGAAATTGTAAATTTACAAAAGAAAGGAAGTCTTGAGATAGTTGCATTGGTAAGATAAGTACCAGTGCTTGATACGAATTGGTGAACTTACGAACTCGCCCTACCAGAGGATGGTGACGTCTCTCCCTTTTTTTGTATAATACGAGTTAACATTAATTTTTGATAAATTTAGCAGCATTTTCCAAAACTTAGGGTATCTAAAAAATATTCCTTCTGTTCTGTTCCTTCTTCTCTCTGACAATCCCTCAAAAGGATTTTTGATTTTAAAAAATCAGTCTTTACTCATTGGCCTAGTAGAAACATCTTATGTGTCACAAATTAGAATACCCTAAAGCATTTCTTAGAAGTGACAGGTACTAAAAACACTCTTCAGAAAGATTGTTACAAGAAAACTTTTATTCCGGATCCTTCTGACAATGTGAAAGAAATCCGTTTGAAAAGAATGGTGTCCTCACGTTGGTGGGCTTTCCGGCCCAATAATGGGAGTGGGATTGGACGAAATATCGACTGGCACAAATGAATGGGCTCGAGCTCGTCTGTCTTCAGCCACTCTGAAGGCATTTGTTTTGGAGAAATGAGTGGGAAAAATCCATATAAGCCGTCATTTTAGTCGAGTGGAAATCTTCAGGGGATAAGTCATCAAACAACGCTTTGGGGACTTGAGGTTTGAAATTATGAGTTGGGGCATAAACAGAAGTTAAAATTAATTTGTCCGGAATTTAATTTCAGAGTAACCGATTGTGACTTGTTAGAAATGATAGCGCGCTGTTTACTACTGCATTGGAAAGTTAAAACCCAAGCTACGTAATGCATTTCGTCGTCCATCTCTTCCTCAAGGTGGTAAACTCTGTAACTCTCATAACTTTTATAATTGTTTGCTCACTCACCTAAGTCTTTGACGAGATCACGGCCGCTGGCCCGTCGAAATGCATTGCGACCACTCATTCCAAATTATTTCATTTGAATATAAATAGTTGGCGAGTAGAAATGTGTAAGTCAATTTTACAAGTGACTCACAATATCAATATAAAAGCAATTTATGCAATTATAGATAAGCAAAGGGTAAGTGATTGTTGTTACAAGGCACGGAAGTAAAACTAAAAAGATTTAAATGCAATTTTACATAATCAGAATATACCACAAATCAGATAAGACGCACATGATAGAGTTTTAAGGGCAGGTTAATGTCTTCTTATTCTTTTACTTTTTTCTAAATCTTGCTTATTTCTTGGAATTATTGTATTTCTTTATCCCAATGGCTTCAAGCAAATACTTAAAATCTGATTAAAATATAACATTAAGGGTACGGTGCAGATCTGACCCCACCCCTAATCGAAACCTATGCAGTCACTGCTTAAATAAGCTTAAACTTAATCATAAGCTTGGGCGTAAGCCCCAAACAGCGTCAGCTTAAGCCTAATTGCTTGTTTGGCGCCTTATAAGGGTTGTTCGGGTGCTTAAGCCTAACTATAAGTCTAATACCTAAGCCCAAACTTGTTCGCCTTAAGCCCAGGATCATTTTAAGCCAGTACTCAAATCTTAAGCTTAAGTGTTGTCTTAGTTATGACAGTTTAAAGATTGATCGCACACCTGGGGGTCAGAAGTGCCCGTTTCCCTAACATTAAGAGACAGCTAATTTACATAACATTGACATCCGAAAGGGCTTGCAGAGTAACTGTTTAGAGATTAATTGCGTCGCAAATGTGCGAGCAATCCAGGAAATATAACGGCACGAAATACACTTGTAAATAATAAATGCATAAATGGTTTTGCTAAAATTGAATAAATTAATGGAAAATTTCGCTGCGGAAGTGATCTTGAATTCTTGCACATGAGAAGATGTTCATGCTTAGGGATTTATGAGAAATGCTGTAAAGCATTCTGTTTTGCGCTGAGTGTGCTATGCGCCGGATAATAGAATATTGACTGGCATGATTATTAATTTAAAGTAGCAAAAATACGATAGGTTTTCATTTAACATATAGTATTAAAAGTTAAAACTTCTCAATTTATGTAATATGATATATTTGTAAAAGACAAGTAAAACCCAGTTAAATAAAACTTCAGTTCCACAGCCTCCGGGAATGTGAGTGTGGGAACAGCCCAATATCACCCTTTTTAGGCGGCGTCCGCCGGCGCTATTCACAATTTCCACTCTTTTCTAGTTCTTAACGGAAAGCATTTGTCACAAAGGGTGAAGATGAGAAACAGGCAAAAATCAATTAGGCAAACATCGACAATGAAAATCATTTATTTATGTATTTTTGGCACTTTACGCACGTTGTTGTGAAAAATGGATGTGTGAGAAAAAATTTTGAGTTAAAGTTTTTACTTGAAACAATGCATTTGGACGTCTCCAAAACGATCCAGTGTGCAGTTTCCGTCAATATCAGTTGGATCGAAGAAGTCATTGTCAAACTCAGAATATCCTTATATAAATACACTTATACGATCCCTTTATCAATACGACAAACTATTGCAATTACGAATTTAACAAAACTTTACTTCTCTGGAAAATGATGGACAGAGTTCACAAAAAGATTTATTTTGCTGTAACACAATTTAAAAAAATTGAGCATAAGACATCGGTTTGTACATTTAGTTCAAAGCCTAAAAACACGCCAATATTGCAAATACGTTTCTGTTAAGCAATCATATGGAAATTTTTACTAGTTATTTTACGAGATATTTTGAACTCAATCTAATTAAGATCAAACACAAATTAAAGCAGAATTTTAGACATAAAACAACAAAAAATAAGCCTGGCATTTGAACTCAAAATATTCAAAATGCGCCTTTATTCCAAAACACATCTGAATCAATGTTTCATTTAATGTCTTGCAACATTATTTGTTTCAGGAATAACAAATAAAAGTAAAACAACTTTACTACCACATTCATAAAGGCATGCTAAATTGCATATCGTGACATGTTTTGACGAGATACGTTCTCGTAATGACATACAAGTCCCTCACAAAGGTCAATTTTCTAGCGTTCAATTTTCCGCCCAACAAAAAGGGCAACCGTGGAAAAGTTGGCACATAAAAACTGGGGCAAGGATTAGGAAGCGGGGGCAGGCCGCAGATTTGCTTGTCAATCCATTTAGACCGTGGATTAAAAAGGAGACCAACTTTGGGCAGCATAACCGGCAGGGCTAGCGAAATACGCAAGAGCGGAACGGAGAGCGTGCCAGAGCACTGGTGTGGTCTACGGCAATAAATATGCAAAGAGTCTGACAGATATACAGGAATGGGTGCAAGAGAGCTGCCTCGAGCCAGGCAGACAAGTGGGTTGGCCACTTGAGGAGAGATATGACGCAAGGAATTAGTTTGCAAGCGAAGGATAAATTCTACAAAACAATATGTAAAGTCAGGTAATAAATGCGACGCGAATTAGGGTTTGCAACTATTAGTATAGCCAATTCGTTCAAGCATTCGGTAGAAGATTTGTTAATACATACAAGATACACTAAGTCTAAAAATGTTTGACTTATTAAAATTTGAATTTGCAAAGCAATTTCCCGCCATTGCTTTGCAAACTCAAACGGTAATAAGTCAAACATTTTTAGACTTAATGTATGTATGTAATTTAATGTGCGAATATCTTAAAAGGCATCTGTTTATATTAACTTCAGGCAATTTTGCTGACAGTATACAAAACGCTTTATCGTATATTTGAGTCAAAGTAAATTAAGATGTAAAAGCTCTAGGACGCATTGTGACCTTTTGAGTAACACTTATGTGCGATACGGTTATCGTCGAACTATCTCTTTCTTTCGACCAATGGAACAACAGCAGGAAAGCGCGTCTTCGCAATGTTCTGAATATAATAATTTGACAAAATCTGATAAAGTCTAATGTATCATCATACTTGTTTATGACCAAATAAAGTACTGATGAGAATGTGCAACACATTATCCATAGACCGTAAAGGGAGGTAAGCACGCTCTTTGTAATAGGGATCACTTTTGCACTTAGCAAGTAATTGGCAATGATCAATAGTCCAATAAGCGTAAACCCGAGAAATGACTGCAAGAGCAGACACAATTCAGCTTTATTCAACAACTGCGGGGTTTCTGAAGGCTTTCGGCTATTATTAGCCCATCGATCGGATGACGATATAGAGAAAAGTCTTCTCTGAAAAAGGGAATTATTTTTTTGAAATAAAAGTATTTATAAATCATAAGTATTCATTCAAGCGCATGATTACGGATTTGAATTTTTGTATTCTTGTTTAATAATCAAAGTAATAAAATATCCACTAATCAGTAACTTTGTTCTACATTAGAATACAAAACTTTTACTCACATGTCTCACAAGTTTGAACAATATGACTAAATATATTGCTAAACACAATGACGGAGATGCAGCCATATTTGCGGTACCTATAGGCCCTGTAATGCTGGCGAATGTCTTGTTAGCATTGTATTTGAATGCAGACCAGTCCCGAATAAATGATATCTCAGAAAGAGGGGTTTGCAACAGCACAAAAAACGCGATTCCCCAGAGCCAGCACAATGAAAGTAATATCTAAACCGTGATAACATAATAACAAAGCTAAAAAGGAACTATTATAAGTTATCATAAAATGTTCTGTAAAAAGTAAACTTAAAAATATTACGTTAAAAATAATTGAGCTGTATCTGTTTCTCGCTCCGCGACCGCACATATCTCCCAAAACGAGAAACCGATTCAATGCTAGAAGTGTGTGTTGTGGCAGCATCGCGGACCATGATGCTACCACGGCTGCGCCAATTACCTAAAAACTTTCGAAATCACATTCAAACCAGATTAATTCCGAATATTTTTGTGCGCTAAATTTTACTGCCATGTAGAAATAGCATTAAATATTGAATGCTATCAAGCCGTGTGTGTCTATCTATATCACTGGGACAGAATATCCACAGAGAGACAAAACCTGTCAGGGTTGTTGTTCATTAGATCTATTTTATCCTTTTTAACTAACAATAATGTTTTGTCATCCTCCCTGTCACAATCCGAATACGGAAAGAAACTTTCTGAAATTGCCCGGAAGCGCTGAAGGTGTGCGTGATTTTGAAAAAGTAATGGCACTGTTCGTGCTTTGAAATTATATGGTATATTTTATATCTTTTAATGTAGTTTAATAAATAATTACCGTAGCAGTCCGGCCAACTAAATCAGCTTCAAAAACAACGGCCAGCGACATCAAAAAGTGGCATGATAATTGAATTGCTTCGAGCACAGAAATGGAAAGCATCATTCTGATACACATTGTTTTGCGATAATCAGCGTAGGCAACGAAAGTCTATACAGCGATTTTATATTTTATATTGTAATTTTACGTATATTCATGCGAATATTCATTTTTATTTTATTTTATGATAAATCAAAATAGTTATCTAGGAAGGAAGGATTCTAAATATGATAATTATAAGCAAAGTATAAAGCATTAAGAAATTTTGAGGTTCTTTTTTATTGGCAAGATAAAATGCAACGAATTAAGATTAAAAAATAAGTTTGGTCCCTTGTTAAAATCGAAAATTAATTTTTCGACAATCATCGTTAGTTTACTCTATGTCAATCTATGATAGACCATAGTGTCGTTGTGAAAGCTGTATATCCTTCCAATGTATATGAAATGTTTACATGACAGAGCTAACATTTTTATGGTTAAAAACTTATATAGAATGATGTTCTTACCGCGACAATCAACAGTTGTAACGATATGCCAAATGCGCCCATTAAAACCAGAAGTAGACCTAAATCATGAATTATTCGACCAAATGATTTTGCAAGACGTGTAAAATGGAACTCACTTCCGAAATGGTCTGCTTTCATTTTCCTGTAATCGAATTAATTGATTTTGAGCAAGTTGCTCAAATTTGATTTATTTCAATATAGATGATTTAAACGACCAAGAAGTAGGTAATAAATCACCTGATCAAGCTGTTTGAATATTTTGTATATTTAAAATTGGTAAGCAATAAGATGGATGATGGTTGTACTAATAATTTAATGAAGCCTTTTGGACAATTCGGCGGGTTATATATCGCATAAATATTATTCAAATTATTATTTTCCCAAAGTCGTTCCTCAAACACCGTCCATATTTTTTAGAATTTTTGGAACCGATGCATATCCGTTTCTCGAAAACTATTCGTTATTTCCGCAATTAAAGTACGTGATCCTTCTACTATTATTAATTCGAATTGTTTTGACGCTCTTGTTCGGCAGTTCTTCGAAGTGTTTTCACTCCAGCAGGTTTTTGGCTATCGGAAATGGATTTTGTGCCAATTTTTCACGTATACTTTAATCTTCATATCATAGAATTTGTGCTTCACTACTCGCGAATATACTTTCTCACGCTCGAAAATTGTTGCCATTGACTAAAGATTACAAACAGTGCTCTCGTAATGTCAACGCACTGAAGGAATTTTTAATGTTTTGCACTTTAAAAAGCTGTGATGAGGAAGTTGAATTTTTTTAAACTCTGCTCAAAATAACAATGAAAGTGATTTAGGACTGGATAACGCAAATGCGTTAACATATTGCTCAATTTTGGAGCGATCATTCCATTTTGATAACATTTTCTCATAAAATTGCATAATTTTGGTATTTTAAAACGTCATTTTTTCTGACAGTGGTATACAGTATAACAAATATAACTTAATTTTTTAATACATTATTTATAATATAACACTATTTTTTCTGTAAAATTATACAAAAACAATCAATAGTAGGCTAGCTGTGTAGTAGAAATCACTTTATGTTTGCTCCTGTTATAGTAATATTTTTTTGAAAGTTGTCTGTCAACCAAAATGCAAAAATACTTTATTTATAAATATGCAAACATTAATATTCACAATATTTGAGTCAATTAAGATGTAACTGCTCTAGGACGCATTGTGACCTTTTGAGTAACACTTATGTGCGATACGGTTATCGTCGAACTATCGTTTTCTTTCGACCAACGGAACAACAGCAGGAAAGCGCGTCTTCGCAATGTTCTGAATGAAGTAATAAAATAATGGTCTTTATTTAGTTTGATACAATTGAATGGTCCGTTTATAATAATTACCAATTAATTAATTTAATTAATTAACTTTAATTACTGCAAATTTTACTTCAAATTTCACTAACAAAATCTGATAATGTCAAAAATATCATCTCACTTGTTTATAACCAAATAAAGTATTGAAGAGAAGGTGCAGCACGTTATCCATATCCCATAAATAGCACAAAGTATGTTTGGCGAGATTGGGATAACTGACATGTTTAATAAATAGTTTACAGCAATATTTAATTCAATAAGCAAAAACCCAAGGAATGCTTGCAATAGGAGGCGCAATTCAGCAGCATTCATCAATTTCGGAGCTTCTGAGGAATTACAGACGGTGTTAACCCATCGATCAGATGAATGCTTGGAGAACCGTCGTCGCTAAAACTACAAAGTTCAGTTAACGCTTCAGTAACAGATCACTCACGTGTCTGACGAGTTTGTAGAGAATGATCAAATATATCCCTAGACATATTGTCGGAGAACCAGCTGTGTTCACCATCCCGAGAATCTTCGTGATTTTTCCAAACGTTTTTTCATAATTGTATTGAAACGTGGACCATTGAGGGATAAATGATATTCGGGAAAGAGGAGTTTGCATCAGAGCAAAATATGAGAAGCCCCAGAACCAGCACACTGATAGTAAAATCTTAAGTAATGAACGTTATTTAAATTAAGCACAGATAAATGATTATCCTATCAGCAGCCTTTATAATTAGGGCATACTTTCAAACTCAATACTCTGTTTACAAAATATGATTTGTCTACATCTGAATTTGTCAGATACTATATCTATGCTATGAGTTTAATAGAATCCGGTGTATTAGAGTATTGTTTTTTGTGGAATATGAAGGCAAAAATGAAATAAAGGAAGCCGGATTCAGAACTATTTGTCTGATATTTGTCAGCTTGGATATCAGTTCAAATTATAGATACGTCGGACTTACGTTAAAAATAATTGAGCTGTATCTGTTTCTCGCTCCGCGACCGTACATATCTCCCAAAATGAGAAACCGATTCAATGCCAAAAGAGTATGTTGTGGTAGCATCGCGTACCATGATGATAGCACTGCTGCGCCAATTATCTAAAATCTTGTTGTCAAGTTTAGAATAAGATGCATGCAGATATTTTCAGTATTTAAAACTATTTAGGCGGAAGGAACCGTTATATAAACCGCCAATTTTTGCAAAAAATTATATTAATTAATTAATTTATTTATTTGCTCATCTTGGAGCGATGGATATATATACAATAAAGTCAACAATTTAAATGTCATAATGCAACAAGTGATAAAGAACAAGTAATCATATCAAGCGAAGACAACATATCTCAATAATGATAGTGTATGACAAGCCAAGTTCATTTAGGGGGGAAGATTTCTTGGATTTCTTTTGTACTAACTAAATTGTGAAATTCGTTGGGGGATGTTTTCCGAATATGAGTTGGTAATTTACTGTATAGGCTAGCAGTACGGATAAAGAAAGAATGGACCCGGACGTTAGTAGAACATTGATTAGTTTTTATCTTATATAAATCACCTCTAGTAATAGTTTTATCAAAGTAAAAAGAGTTGTTATGTCTGATGGAAATTTTCTCATGAATTATGTCATGGAACATTTTTAGGTCGGCTTTTAGCCTTCTATCTTCTAAAGATTCTTGTTTGAATAGAACTAATAATTGATCATATGATGGAAATTCTAAATTCTTTCTAAAATATTGAGTTCGTTTATAGACCAGTTATAGACATATCAGCTATGTGGATTTATAAGTAATTACAGTAGCAGTCCAGCCAACGAGCTTTACATCGAAGATGACTGCCAGCGACATCAAAAAGTGGCATGATAATTGAATGGCTTCGAGCACAGAAATGGAAAGCATCATTCTGATACACATTGTTTTGCGATAATCAGCGTAGGCAACGAAAGTCTACAAAAATTTATCATTTAGTTCAACAATAATGAGAAACGTGCAATAAATGGTCGAAAGAATTGTCGAATATTTGCATACTAGCCTAAACTGGAGCCTCCAGCGCCCCATTTCATCTGCTCGACTCTGACTATGTCCTCGAGCTGACCAGGACGGGGCCTTAACTCTCTCTAACCTCATTTTCGACCTCTAGTTGATATGTCCCTAAAGGGGTCGATGGGGTAAATTCTTGCTTTAGGGTCTCCTCCTGGTCGATTTAGTTTGTGTGGAAAAAATCTCAGTTCATATGGTGCGAGAATGTGTTATAGCCAGAACAAATTATGCGCACGAATAGTATCCGCATGGCATTTTACTAGCAGGACTATAGAAAAAATTTGATATATTTTATAAAAAAGTTGAAACTGTATCCCATACCACTATCACTAACAGTTGCAACGGTAGTCCAAGTGCGCACAAGAAAACCAAAATTAAACCTAAACTAACTTTTATACAAAAAAATTTACAAATACAAGAGAAAATGCGAACTCACTTCCAGAATGTCCTTGTTCCATTACTACGGATTTGATAATTATGAAATCCCACAAAGCTGATCAAGTTACTCAACTGTTGTAATAGACACTAAACACCTTGAGTTCAGCGCGATAGAATGATAATGGATAGTAGTAATGAAAGTATGAAATGTAATAGTATTATATATGAAATGTAGGTGTACTTTTTCACCAACTCAGCATAATAACCGTTAGACAAGTCAAAATATTATTCGATCATTTATTTTCCCAAAAGTAGTTCCTCGAATACACAACACATTTCTTAGTTATAGACCTTTCAAATTTCTAGAAAACAGAGAACTGAGAAGATATCCGTTCCTTTAGAAGCTCTTTGTTATTTCCGCTCCGGTTTGCGATTTTGTACTAGCTTTGGTCTAAATTGTTTTTATACAATTTGTTTTATTGGAGTTGTTCCTGGAAGTATTTTCACTTTTATTTGAGCATTGAGAACAGTTCTGTGTCACCTTGTGCGGATCACGTAGGCTCTATACTTCGTAGCCTACAATATAACCGACAGCATATTTGTCGAGGATTTACTTTCTCACACACGATAATTTCTTTGATTAAAGATTAGTGCAATGCTCTCATAAACCTCAAAGTTCGATGTACTCCGAGAATCGGTTGCGGTGTTTTCCTTTACTGCAATTCATCAACTTTAGTTCCGTATAATGTTTATTAAAATAGGAATAAAAAAAGAGAAGAAAGAAACCCGAATTTTTGGCTATTCTTTTAATTTCCCCTATTGTTCACGTTTTACATCATAACTTTTTATTATTTTGTATTTTTCTCTATTTTCATAGGTGTTCCATAATTTCCTTTGGAGGACCAATACAAATTTTTTCCAAAATTTTATTTTTTGACCGAAGTTGGTTCATATTTCCAGTTTTCCGCGTAGAACACGACTTATTTTGGCCGGAAACAGGTAAAATAGAGGTTTTCAGAAATCCAAATTCAAATGACCGCCATTGGTAGCCCGCTAATAATCACATATTAGGGTAAATGCAATGGTTCTCCAAATGTGCACAAGAAAACCAAAATTAAACCTTAACTAATTTTTATACAAATAAAAAATTACGCCAAAGGGGGTTCAAAATTTGAACTCAAAATCGAATTCCCCGCTACTGAAAACCCCGAAAACCTGAAAAGGGGTTCAAAATAGGTGATTTGGGTACAATGCCAAGAAAACACCAAAAATTTGAAACTCGCGCCAAAATCTGAGTTCAAATGCGGATTCCCCGCATCAAAACCGCACCCGTGAGAATGACCATAAAAAGCCGCGAGAAAACGACGATATCTCAAAAAAGTTACTTTCCCATACGATGGTAGCGTTATTCTGGACCACCCTGTATAAATTTGTATACAGGTATAAAATAAAAAGATGCTTAAATAATTATAGAGCAGTTGATTTTCAAGCGATTCGATCAAATTTGTACTCGACAATAATTTACAGGTTTCGTTTATAGTTATTTTCTTCTGTTTAGTTGGTGATCAGTTTTAAAGCAAGAATATATGCAATAAATAAATATCAATTTGGAATAAATACTGTAAATGCTAAGCACGCTGCGTTGTCACAGTTTTATGAAATGATACTTTTGGCGTTGCGCTGCCATGTGTCTTGTTCGAGAATCCATCATTTTGTTTTGCGCAATGGAATAACAATGCAATTGCACGTCGGCGCAATATCCTAAATTAGTTAATAAATAGAGAACTACAAAAGAAAAGTAATAAACACCGAAAGTGGAAATTTTTATGTTGTTTGGAATTTTACTAATTTACGAAATCCTTTTACCTAGTATTTCAGTACTGATTTCCCCCTGTCATAGGAGCATTCTTAGGGGTGCTTATTTTAGAAATGTACCTAATTAGGGTAATTTTTAGCAAGGAATCCGAATTTGAGGTAAAAATTTAGCTAAAATGTACCAAATTTAGACAAAATTATTTCTGTATGTCCAAAATTTTGGGCAAGTTCATTCTTTATAGTGCTTTCGGCTGGACTGGCCCTGCCCCAAGAACGCTGGACTGTCAATTGACCTAACCTAAAACGCTGGACTTGCTGACTCGCTCGAGGCGGCGATCCATTCCTGTGGTAGGAGCGGCCGAAGGCCGCGACTGTCGACCGCACCCTAAACGCTGGACTGACCCTATCCCAGGAACGTGAGGCTGGCTCCAGCCCCGAAGGGGCTGACAAAAAACCCTAGTTAGAGAATATTCTACTTAGAGAAAATGTCTTACTTATTTATAATCAGATAAAATATGGATGAGAATGTACAGCATGCGATCCACAATGCGTATATGGCAGTCAAGGTAGTGCTTGTTATGGGAAAAAGCAGACCCAGTGAATAATTTGCGAGAATCAGAAGACCGATCAGCGCAAACCCGAGAAACGCTTGTAGTAAAAGACGTAATTCAGCTCCAGCCAAAATTTTAGCATTGGCCGGCGCACTGTTGTTAGCCCAGCGTTGAGAGGAATGTTCAAAGAAACGCCTCCGCTTAAAATAAGTAAGTCATTTGCCGTCTCAAAATTGTTCGCTTTTGATTTTCCAGTTATATAAAGGATAACTTCGAGTAAACATACTTTTTATAAAACGGCACATTTCTTCCAAAAATAGTAATTTTTATAGAAAAAGACAATTATCCTTAAATTATTCACTGAAAGGATGCCATCTAGCGAAAAATAACCGAAAATTGGTTTCGCCTTCAGGAATGTTGGGTAAAAAGTGCCACTTTGGTAAAAATGTCATTTTTTGCCAATTTATAATAGCATAAATTTTAATTATACGCAAAAATTACCACTAGCTCTACTTAAATTTACAAAGAACATAATAAGAAATGCTTATCTTTAAGCGCACCTAACACTCGGATAGTACTCTATGGTAAATTTTTGGGGACCTTATGGTTAACGGCCCATACTTGAGGCATTATGATCATATGGTGCTTTCTTATTTTGTACGTTAAGAAAGTGCACATCGCACTTGGGTATCCAAGGTGCGCACTTACTTAAGTTATGATTTTTTACAGTGATTTTTACTTAGTAAGGGAAATTCACCGGTTTTTGCCAGTAACTTAAGAAAGTGCGCATCTCATGAATTTTGAATTCGCTCATTTTGAAGGTTACGATCTCGTACACCTAGATTTACTCCTTCTTAAGTTATGGGACGTTAACCATAAAGTCCCAAAAATTACTGTCCAAGTGGATATGCCTCATCTTTTAATAAAGACATTTGTTAACAATATATTGAATGTTTACATGTTTCACTATTTTGCACACAATGACAAAATACAGTATTAAACACGCTATCGGCGATGCAACCATTACAACAATATCCATTAGCGATATGACATTCGACAACGTCTCATTGGCTTCGTATTCAAATGCAGAAGGCTCGGAAATAAAGGTTATTTTACACATTGGGGTTTGGAGTACCACAAAATATAAAATACCCCACAGCCAGCAGATTAATAGCAAAATCTAAATAAAAATAGAATTAGTACGACTATCGTTTGGTAAGTGCGGTCGAATATCTTGGTCGATCGAAATATCTTAGAGTGCCTATGTACTGTTTTTGGGGCGGGAGTCCCCAAAATAAGCCACAAAGGGAGAACGCGAATGTCCACCCGTAGCATTCCTTCAGCCTAAGGTCCATTGGCGTTAAGCCGAAACCTAAGCCTTGGACGCGAGACTATACCTAATAAGTATACAAGGGTTGTTCAGCCTAAACCTAAAATCCGGGGTTTGAAAATTTTGGGGATGAAAGCTGTCGTTTTACCTAAATGTTTTGTTTCCATAAAATTTGTCCGCTAACAAAACCATAAAATTTATTGAGGATTCCTTGGCTCGGACTTCCATGTTTCCAGCCAACTTGGTGGATATCTTAGGGTTTCCGCAAAAATATTGGAATACAGTAAAATATTACATTAAAAGTTCGCTTGTTACTGTTTTCACGGCCCGATATATCGCTCAATACCAGTAATCGATTAAATGCCAAGAGTACATGCTGGGGAATCATGCAGATCCATGACGAGACAACTGCTGCTCCCATTAGCTGAAAATTTATTTTGAACAATGACAACAAATTCAATGAAAGGACGAATGAGACATCCAAATTTAAATTGGACAAGTGAATTCTACTATTTAATTTCCACACTTTCAGAACAAAATTTATATTGGTACCCAAATACTAGATTACTGATATTTTAGAAGATTATGGAATAGTGCATTTTCATCGGCGTTTAATATTCAACCCCACATAGAAGTACACTATAAATACTTTCATAGTGTAAAGTAATAATATAAAGTTACCGAAGCAAAAAAGCCAACTAATTCTATATCCAAAACAACGACCAGCGACATTAAGCCATGACATAGAAGTTGAATAGCTTCTAACACAGAAATCGAGAGCATTATCCGATAACACGTCATGTTGCGATAATCGTCGTAGGCCACAAATATCTATAGACAATTTAAACGTTGAGCGATAACGGTAATTATTGGTTTCATTAAATTTGAGAAATAATTCCGATTGCTTTTCAATTATACAATTTCATATATCAACAAGCATGGAAGAGGGAAATACAGTCAAACCCCGTTACAGCCCCCTCGGAACAGGGAGAGGCGGCTTTAAAGGGGGAAATTTTTGAGAATATAAAAAATGGTCCAAAATGGTGGTTTTTTGTGTTTTTATGCAATTTTAATATTTTTATATACTTTCATGAAAATTACACTATTTTACCTTAATTTTACCCATTATATGATTATTAGCTGTAACTGGTGCTTACGGCACCAAAAAATCGGCAGTAAGGGTTGTTCGGGAGTAAAGGCGCATTTAAGCCTAATTGGGGGTGTCCGGCGCTTAAGCCTAATTACGGTTGCTTAAGGGTTGTTCGGGCAGCGGTTCAGCATACCCCTAGTGACTTTATCAGCGGAGCCTCGCGACCGATAACCAAATTACCGCCAATGGCGATAATTTGAATTTTTAAAAACCGCTATTTTTCTCGTTCTCGGCTAAAATAACCTCGAATTTCGTGTTCTACTTGAAAAACTGGGAATATGAGCCAATTTCTGCCAAAAATAATATTTTGGAAAAAAAATTTGCCTTGGTCCTCAGGGGGACTTTTGAAATTAGAGAATACTTTAATGGATGAAAAACGTGAAAAATAAGGGAAAAAGGCGAGTGATGTGGCGTTGGATAGGTATTCTAATCGATCAAAAAATCCGGCTGATTTTTGAGCTCTGTTCCTGGTTTCTTAAGAAACCCGGGTTTAAAAGTTTCTTGTCCGCAGGATTATGTTCGTGTAATAGCTCAATCGAATCTCCACGAGCTCAGAAAATAGGTTATTACTGACCATAACTTGGCGGAGCTAACTGAGTTATCAGGTGCGCGAATCCGGAAATTCCAGCATTTCGCGCACCCCGTATTTTCGAAATTTTGAAAGCCTTTTTGGGCATAATATTTCCTTTTTCAAAATGTTTGTTCCAATATATCAATGCTTAGCCCAAACACAGTGAGAGCCGAAGGCTAAAAATAGTCTCAAGATGCTTTACTCTCGAACAACCTTTCCATGCTTAATTTCAGCACTGGAGGCGCCACATCAAGCTAGTCTTCTATATCATATTTTTTAATTTCGACATACACATACAAAATTGCAGGAAACCATTATTTGAAAAAATTAGGCCTAAATTTGAATATTTAGTGTTACAACTTGTAATGTTAAGGGGCTCATAGCTTGAGGGGTAACTATTAAAATGTTTTTCATATTGGGTTAGTGAATTAATGGAGGAAATATAATAATCACTTTAATAAAATATACGTCTACTTCCACAAATTTTGTATCACAGAACTAAATTTTTAGCACGTGAAAAAGAAAGATTTTGCAACAAACGAAGGTTTTTAAATCGGTGTCGGGTATCGGTACATCGAGGATTGTATTATTGTGTTACTAGGTAAAATGATAATATAATCAATGTAGCAATAAAGAGTTTGTACAATTTTACAAAAATTATTATTTCTTTTATAACTCTGTAAAAACATATAGCAAAGCTTGTCTTAAAGGACACATCTGAGCTAGAATCGAAGTTGTAAAACGATGACAAATGAAAAACTGAAAACCTCTTTTCCGCTCAATTTTCTGCTCAGATTTTCAAAGATTTTAAAATGCGATTTTGGTCAAAATAAATTTTGCGTTTTTGGATTAAAATGTGCGAAATCAGAATTAATTGCAGTGAAATTGCATTCCATACCCGATAGTTTCTTCTATCTAGAAATTTCTCTTCATCCGAGCAATTTTTGTCGAACAATTTTATGTGGAATTTGTTTGTCATAGTTATTCTATGGGGCACAGCGGATAGGTAGTTTACCTAGGATTTCGGACCGTATTTTCGACCTCTGGGATCGGCTGATTTTGGTAAACCCTTTGAGCGAGCATTTTAGCTTCCGGCCCGTGAGGGTAAAAACTGCCCTTAAATCTGGATTTCTGGGAAGTCCGGATAACCCGATTTCAATAAAAATTTTCCGCTTCCAAAGTATTTTCGCTGGAGCCTTTTTGACGTTCCAATATATCGAGCACACACACAACACCATACAACGACGTCACGCTTTGGGTGATTTGATATATCTCCAAGTTATCTAAAAATTTCTCCTTTAATTTCACAAATTCTGCAAAATGCTTTTGAGTAGTTTTGCGACACGAAAATGCTAGTCCTTTGTACAAACAAGTATTTTCTCTTTTGTCCCGTCAATGATAGGAAAGTTTGAAATTGCGAATAAGTGCGTCCGAAAAGAACGAGAGTCGACCATATCTATACTTTTATTTTGATGTTAGCTTCATTACTGTTTTATTATTCGCTTTTGAATTATGGTGTTTGCATTTGGGTATTTTAATATACTTTTCTTTGTGCAATTGAAAGTAACGAATGGCCGCAGTGGAATGTCAGTAAAGTTGGGGTGAAGTATTTGTAGAGCATAGCTCGTTTTGCGAACAAAGAAGGCTTCGTGGGAACCTTTGTGTAAGTGTTTGCTTGTACCATGCTTCAAAACAAGGCTATTCTCAGTCCGAAATCATCATTTTGATCGAGCTGAGATTGGACCATTTCGAATGGTCGTAGCTGAGGTATACAAAGAGGGGAGCAAATGTTTGGGTTGTGAACAAAGAAGCTTAGCTCGCTCCAGTGTCCCATTTTGTTGTCTGTGTTTGAAATGGATGGGAAATTTTTTCAAAGTTTAGATAACAAAGAAACCTAGTAAAAATACCATGGGAATCTTTCTGGTAACCAATTTCAAAGTGAGTGCCTCTTTGGTATAAATACAACTATTGTACGAAATGCGATCATTTTCACCACTTTCTTTGCACAAAATAATTGTAGTCTCCATAATGCCACTTGTACCATTTTTACCGAATTTACCATTTCGTTGATTAATTTTAACATTTGTAATTGAATTGGATCACATCTTGTTGATATTTTACTTGACATTTTGTGATTATTAATTGAAATATCTGAATAATATATGAATGAGATTTCAGCGATTTTGAACTTCTGTGATTCTTGTCAACTCTTCCGGTGAAATGGCCGATCCGAGTCTTACTGGTTGGTTAACTTTTTTCTGATAGGATTATTAAGACCTTATAATGTGTTTTTGCTTCGAATTTGTTAACGAATAATCTTTATGGCGTACAACTGTTTTAAAAATTATTTTTATTACAAATTTGTCCCAAATTTTCTGTATAAAATTCTCTGTTTAGCGTCAATGGCTGGGATGGGTCTTGAAGAAACTGATCAGGAGCATCGTTATAGTACTGCGCTGGAGTCGAAAGCCGAGACGATTCTTCGCGAAGCTGGCGGAGAAATCGGAAGCACCGTCATGCCTTCCAAGAAGCGCGATACCGCGGCTGGCAGCGAAACTCGTGAAAAGCTGACGACCAATGTCTACGGTATTGCCATGAAGGAGGATGTCATTGTTTTCCGTATGAATATTATTTTGAGCCTACAAACTTAATTTTATTCCGATTATAGGCTACATGGTCTCGATTCAAGCGTTCATCAAGAGACGTGATGGGAAGCTCGCTACTATTGACATGTCGACGAAGCATTCGAAAGAGTGAGTTTATGTTAAATTTCGCTTGAATTTTATGTTTGCACTTAGGCCGAAATAACAATAATTAAGATATAATTGAGACCAAAACTGAACCCATGTAAATTTTAGTGCGTTTCTCATCGAGCGTCGAGACCGTTGCAGAGACATCTATAATGGTTTTTCGAAAATGGCAGGCAATCCAGTGTCTGGCTCTCGCTGTATCTACTACGATCTTGAGTCGATTTTATTCTCTCTCGATAAAATTGGCGGCGAGGTTCGTCATGCCATTCTAAGCTCATTATTCGTTTAATATTTTAGGAGCACTACGACGTTCCTATTGCTAATCTGCCTCCGGAATACGCTCATTTTGCTCAATGTGTCGTGTCGATTCGTCCTGTGGATAATGGAACTCAGCTGCGTTTGGGCGACCTTAGCGGCCTTTCTCTTGAATTGAGTGAGGTGTACAGAACTTTGGGGCAGTTCTTGGATCTCGCGACCGGTCAGCATGCGATTTTTGACAGGTATATCCTTCTCATTTAATAATCTAACAATTTTAATATATTTAACAGATCAAATTTTGTGGCAAAAAGCTAGTTTATGCGATAACTTGTATAGTTTAATACGTAATTTGGATAAAATTAAGAAAATGTAATTAGGAACATTATTTTTATTTAGGAAATTATTTTTCACTAAACAAATTTTTTGAAATTTAGTGATGCTTTTGGTTGTTTTTATATGTATTGTCATTCTGCTCTCTTAATTAGTTGTACAATGTTGCGTATTTTCTTGAATGAGTATTTGTATTATAAACCCTGCCTATGAATAACACACATAAAACTATTTTAGAGCAAATCACGTAACTTTCTCCGCAGGACAGTCCTTCCTGATGTCTCCGGAGCAGTATGGCTTTCGTCCTGAAGATGGAGCTTCGTTCGATAGTGATGCTGCTTATTTGGCTATTGGATGCGACAAAGGCGTGCGTTATATCGAAGGTCCTGGAAATCGGCCATCTGCTTGTGCAGCTTCGTTGGTCGTACAAAGTAAGTTTTTGTTTCAGATTTTTCTCCTAAAAATATTCTTTCAGCTAAGAAGACTCCGTTCCACAACTGCGATTCTTTGTTGGCGAAGGCCCAGTTGTTAATGCCACGTTTGCGCAACATTCGAGACGATGATCGCATAAAATTGGAAAAGCTTTTGAAGGGTCTCGTTGTTGAGACATCGCATGGAAAGCGTCGCCAAATGTTCGTGATCGACGGGATCTCTCGAGACACAGCCAGATCCAAAAAAATTACCGTCGATGACGCTGAGATCACTGTCGAACAATACTTTAAGCAGATGTACGAATGGGAACTTAGGTAAGTGTTGTTTATTCTTTTTGTAAAACACTGTTTAAAATATCATCTTTTCAATTGTTATCGGTATTTACATTTTAAAGAACACAATGACACGCATAACGTTTTCGAGTTAATTTTCCTCTTATAAAAGTTTCCATAGAGCATGAGTTTATAGGTAACATCCTTTGTGATTCACAGACTATTTTAGTGCTGCAGTTTTATCATTACTTTATTACAGTGAACCGAATACTCCACTGGTGGAATCTGGCCGTTCTGAGGACAAAATGCGCTTTTTCCCTTTGGAGGTCTGCACTGTATCCGACAATCAGCGTGTAAAGACTCATCAACTCTCTCCTATGATGACTCAGGCTTCGATAAAGGTATATTGTTTCCATCTTTTCATCAAAGGCAATATTAAATTTAATAAATTTCTGTGCAATTTTTTCACTAATTGACACATTTCCATTTGATCGCTTTGTTCTCTTTCCAAATGTTACTATCTTTTATACTAACCAGCCTAATATTTGCAGAAGTGTGCTGTGCCGCCAGCTATATTGCTGGAGCAAAACGCTAAGATAGCCAAGGCTCTTAACCTTTGGGACAGCAAGTATTTGAAGGCTGCCAACATTTCAATCACGAATCGACCCATTGATCTGGTGAGAGATTCATAATAGTTCCCTAATTTAACATTATGTTCAGGATGCACGCGCCCTAGCGCCTCCGAAGATTCTTTTCGGTGGCAATACGCGTTCTGACGTTCGTACGATGAACTTCACTTGGCAAGGAACCAAATTCATCTTCCCGGCTAATTTCGACAAGTGGGCCGCTTTTGCGTTTCTTGACGAGCGTGATAAGCAGAAGCTGAACATGCGCGACTTTGAGTAAGATTTTTAATTAGTAGTACGATATTTTGTTGAATAAAATGTTGTTGTTTGTAGTAATTAGCATAGCTTTATGCTACTAGGTCTAGATATAAATACTCAATATAACATACTAAATAACTTGGTTTTATACGATGAAATCAATTTTTAGAGATTTTATCAAGCGATTTATCGAAGAATGCCGTTTCCGAGGTGCGCAAATTGAACAGCTATCCACACAACCTAAGTTTTATGGCAACACCACGAAGGTAAATGATTACATATGTAAATATATATAGTATTGAAAGTAGAAGGACGAGGATGATTGAAAAAATTTGTAACACTATTGCTTGCTAAAGAGACCAATTTTACTTCAACCTAACCATATTACGATGTGGTAATTATGTATTAACTTGGGCCTGGGATCGTAGGGATAAACGTACTCTTAGCTTAATATAAGCAATATTAATCTGAAGGTGAGAGAGAGGAAATGTGATAAAAAATAGCTCTGCGTCAAAACTAACTCAATAGTACAAATATTTTATGAACTAATTATATTGATATTTTTAATTCTTTATTCTTATAATTGGTTTGCATTTCAGGACATTAATACTGCTTTCGACTTCGCTTTTCAGAGCAATGCTCTATATGTTTTGGCTATTCACGCTGAGGGAGGACCGGGAGATATACCTCATGGTAAGATAAGGCAAATCAGTTAATAAAACAATTGTCAAGTTGATAACATATTAATTATGATGCTCGAAAATGTTAATACTTTTGTATGAATATTTTTTTAATATTGTGAGACATTACTACAATTTATTCACAACTTCCTGTTTTAAAATTGGTATTGTCTAGTGTTCAGTGTAAATATTTAAAGATGCTAATTATTTTTGAGTCATCGTTTTAGAAGATATATTGTTGTCACATAACAACATCACAATAATTTTTAAATGTGATTTAATTTTTAACATCTATATCGAGTTTTAGCTGATGTCAAGTTTGCTGAGCGCCAATATGGAATAGTTTCTCAGTGTGTTACACTGTCAACTGTGCTGAATGTGCTCCGAAAGAATCAGCGTGTGACTATGCAGAATATCGGTAATATATTTGTAAAATAATAATTACAATAAATAACGTTGTTATAAAAATGGATTGATAAATAAAATTCATGAATTATTTTTAGTTAATAAAGCCAATGTCAAATATGGAGGGCTAAACTATTCACTGGCTCCGGACGCGCCTCGGTATGCATTTTATTGCTTTTACTATTAGAACGTTAATTATCCTCGTTTAGTGTTAACAATGTCCTTCGCGATGACACTCTCTTCATTGGATTCGGTAGCAACCATCCTGGTGGTGGTTTCGGACTTTCAACTCCAAGCAACAGCACTCCTGGAAGTGGTAGTCCTGAACGCAGCGGAAGTCCAACCGATCAAAGCAAAGGTTATCTGAAAGAAGGCCGTGGCAAAATGACGGCAGATGAGGGTCATCCACCGACAGTTATCGGGTAAGTATAACGTATTTAAGAGAACAGTTCTTTCAACATTGCATATTCGACACGATTCCTCTTCAAAATTATTAATGCTTGAGAACAGTTTTTAAAATCTTATATTTCAATTTTATAAACATAAAAGTAATAAAATGGCGTAGAAAAGAGTTCCGACAGGGCAAAAGGCGATTTGAATTTGCGCCAAAACATAATTGCATGCCAAAGGGGTAAAAAGGGGCCGCTGAAAATTTTTAATGAGGGGGATTACTCGGCAGGGGTCTCCTCTAGAGATTGGTAAAAAAAATTGAGTGGGGCCTTATTAGAGTAAAAATTTTCACAGTCAGCACTTTTCCCTATTAGAGGAGACTCTTTTCCTGATGCTGAACAGAGCCTCCCCTAATAGCGAAAAGTGTTGACTGTGAAAATTTTTACTCTAATAAGGCCCCACTCAATTTTTTTTACCAATCTCTAGAGGAGACCCCTGCCGAGTAATCCCCCTCATTAAAAATTTTCAGCGGCCCCTTTTTACCCCTTTGGCATGCAATTATGTTTTGGCGCAAATTCAAATCGCCATTTGCCCTGTCGGAACTCTTTTCTACGCCGTTTTATGGTTATGAATACAGGTATATAATTAATATATAATTATGATAATTATGTTTAGATATTCCGCCAATATTGGCCCGAACAGTGCTTTTGATTTCGTCGGAGATTTCGCGTTCCAAGAGCCGCAGCGTCAAGAGGTTGTTAGCGTCATTGCCGATATCGTGGCTCGATGTGTCGAGATGTTCCAAAAACGTCGAGGATACCAACCGGCGCGCATTGTGATTTACCGCGGAGGGTGCAGCGATTCCATGTTCAAAATGGTTTGGTTTGCTGAACAGTTTTTATTTATTCATGTGGTATACTTTTAGATTCTGAAATACGAAGTACCGTTCGTGAAACTCGCTTTGAAAGCTTTGGAATGTGCTTCGCTCATCACCGTTATTGCAGTAAACAAATTGCAGAATGTTCGATTCTTTAAGCAAAACGTAGGTAGTTTTGATTCTTATGTTCAACGGTTTAATGGAAGCGTTGGTGCACAAATTTTTGAGATGTGTAATGCCTTTTAAATATTGTGTTGTTTCAATGTGTGTTGTCCTGAATTTGTTGTGAATCTTAATGATGCACTCAAAACGACTTCTAATATTGAATTCAATCGGTTTTGAAGATAAGCCTATCTGAAAGTTGCTGTACAAATTGTTATGTGTATTTACAAAAAGTTCATTAAGTGTGCTTTGTAAGAAAAGATCTCTTAAATGGATAGTTTAGAGTGCAGCCTTGTAGTTTGTAAACTGAAAATTCTTTGCATTAAAAGACATTTACCATTTTGTTTAGATCAATCGCAATATGAAGCCGCCGGAGCAAAATATCCAGCCTGGAACTGTGGTGGATCAAACGGTCACACATCCGCTATTTGCCGAGTTTTTCTTGAATTCGCATCGTGCGCTCCAGGCATGTTTTTTCCTATTAATTTGAATAAACCTGAGGATATAAGCTTTTTATACTTTGATCGAAAAGTTTTAATAATTCAAAGTATATAATAAACTAAATTAGCGTACGTTAACTTGTTTTAATATAAGCAATAATTAGTTTCACTTGATTAAACCAACAGTTTAATTGATTCTATTTAGGGAACTGCTCGTACTCCGAAGTATACGGTACTCTACGACGACAACAACATGAACATGACGCAAGTGGAGGAAATGACTTATCTCCTTTGCTATGGGCATCAGATCGTCTACATGCCAACTTCTATGCCTTCGCCTGTCTACATTGCAAATTGCTACGCCGATCGTGGACGTTCTCTCTACCAGCGATGGATGTAAGTTTTCATTAGGCTAAACATTCACTAGGTTAAGAATTAGTAATTTTATTTCAGTGCTCAAAGTGGCAAGCATGTTGATTACCAGCAGCTGACCAACTCGCTGTCGTTCGCGTCCAGCATGGTGTACCCGGATGACCTCTATGGGTTCCGCGTCAACGCCTGAACTGCACAACAACACCGCGCGTGTTACAAGTTATTGTTTTGTTGTAATCTTTATCATAATTGGCCTTTGATAAATTGACTTTGCCAATCATTTATGTTATATTTTTTGTTGATGTTGTATTTGTTATTTCTTTAATAAAATTTTGTTGTTTCTGTTCTCTACCAGTCAAAAAATTGCGAACTCGCTTTTGTGCATTTACATAGTTGTCTTGAATGAGCAAAAGATGTATTTCTGTCGCTTCGGCCTAGGTAGAACTTAGAACGCATAACGAATCCTGCCGCTAGAACATTATTAGATCCAGAATTAACCAAATCTACTGGTCACCTATTTGAAAACTCGGAAAATAATAAAAAAATTAAAATTTGAAAAAAATTCAAAATTTCGGTACAGCTATTTCTCCTGAAGGAAATGACGTATTTCTTAAGTTAAAAGAAAGATGCATGTATGATAATCTGTCTAGGTTATTGGGAGTCATTAGAATCTCAGTCATCCTGGATCGAAAAGAACACGATCTCACTAGCGGGGGAGGAGCCGCTTCGCGGCTCTCCCCCGCTAGGAAGTGGGTAGCGTGCATCCGCGGCGCTTCTCGCACCGCCATCAGCGGTTAGGGTTGGGTTGTTCAGGAGTAGAGCATCATGAGACTATTTTGGGCCTTCGGCCCTCAAGCAGCTGTTGTCAGGCCCGTACCCAGAAAAAAATTTCGGGGGGGGGGCTTGAGATTTCAGGGGTTGAGAAGTGAAAAAACGCATTCTTAGGGGTGCATTTTTCAAAATTTTTAAAACCATAGGGGGGACCCTATTGATTTTTTTAGCTTCCGAATTTCGGGGGGGGGGTTACAACCCCCTAACCCCCCCCTAGTTACGGGCCTGGCTGTTGTTCGGGAGCGGCTTGGGACTCCCTATGGGAGACCGATTAAAAATTTTGTATACATGTATGCCTATATGTACTAAGTTCCCTCACATTCCAAGGGGGAAGGTCGGGCGCTCCGCGCCCGACCACAGGACTGGCTCGTCGCCTCCGGCGCCTCGCAATGTTTATGGGGTGTGCCTCTGACTGATTTGTGTGTCTGACTAATTTGTATGTTTGACTGATTTTATCTCTGACTTCGTATACTATCTCGCATTTCTCTAACTGTCTGGCTTCGACAGACAGAAATAAGCACTATAAAGAATGCACTTGCCCAAAATTTTGGTACATTTTAGCTAAATTTTGACCTCAAATACGGATTCCCCGCTAAAAATTACCCTAAAATAGGTACATTTCAAAAATGACACTCTAGAAAAAAGCTCACGCGATGACAGAAATGATCTTTGATCCCTTCAATTCTCCGTCCGTGCGCGCACGGACGGAGAAAGTTTTGCTTAAACTTACTATAAGGATTGACTTGAATACAAATAAAACCCTTGTTTTTTAAGGGAGAGCTTTTTGTCTTTATGAGAGAGAAAGAAATTTAGTCAACTGTGTCAATTGGGCTTCATGATTGAAATATCGTTTCGAGGAATGGATACATCCACAAAATATGTACAGGAGATGTCAGGGTATCCGCCCAAAAATGGTTACCATCTACATCAAACTGGAATATTTTGTTCAATTTTCCGCTATAGAGATGAAATAATTGATACCTTTATGTATTTATTAAACGAATTTGTATCAAACAGATAACAATTAAACAAGAAGATTGAATGAATAATTCTTCCGACTTTTAGAGTTGGCCGCAATCGGTAATGACGACATTTTTCTTTTGTGCTCCATAACCAGTTTCGAGGGAAACACACATTGGAACAGTGGTTTTGTCTGCGATCTAACTTTTCGTGGTCAGACACAGCCAACGTTCCAACTGGCGGGTCCCCAATGTTCCAATTGTCGGATTCAGGCTCCCGTACAAGGATTTAAGCTTAAGCTCCCGAACAACCCTTATAAGGGCATACTGAAGGATTTAGGCTTGCGGCTCGAACAACCTGGGCCTTAAAGGGACTTCGTGTTAGGCTTAAACTCCCGAACAACCCTTACTTTAGGCTACTATTTAGGCTGCGTGACTTTTGGTTCAGGCCAGGCGACAGTCACTGTTCCAATTGGCTAACGCCCATTGCACTCTTCAATTCTGGAGGGTTTTACCCACAGAATCGAGATCTCCCATGTTTTGGCATCTCGCGCAGGGGTCCCGAAGGCAATGTTGTTTGGCATGTCCTTATAAGCAACTTTGCCTTTGGGACCTCCGCGCGATCAGTCAATCTGTATAAGACGAACATTTATAAATGATTGAAAGATTCGACGAAAGGTTTGCTTAAAATATGACAAATCGTTATTTCGATGAAATTACAACGACCTAGTGATAGGCTAGCAAATAATCGATTGGAACAAATCACAAATTTAGAGTTGGCCGCAATCGATAATGACGACATTTTTCTTTGGTGCTCCATAACCAGTTTCAGGGCCCTCTTTCTCTATAGCGTTTAAAATATCAATTCCTTGAACAATTTTGCCAAATGCGACGCTGACACTGTCAAACACCTGAAAAGAAAGTGAAAGTAGGCAAAAATACAGAAAATGCATACATTGGGCCAAGCACACAAGGTTATGCGAAATTGAGAACCTGAATCATAAAATGAGGCGCTAGCTTATAAAATAAGTATCTTTACCATCCACGCCTGAGCCATTATCCACTGTTGACCTAAAAATTGTTTCATGCGATATAATTTTACTTAGGTAACTTTATTGAAGAAATAACTTAGTTGTTAATTTAAAAATTAAGAAGTTTAATTTGTTGTAAAATAATTTCATAGATTCTTTAATTTTCCACAAAAATTTTCTCGACAGATGGCTATAAGGATAAATATTGTTGATAAATCGCATTTCCTGTTATGCTTTAAAATATCTAGAAAATGCACAATAACGATAAAGTGTCTTTCAATAAATATTTTTAACAATTAAGGATGAGCTGAGTTATGACCAAAAGAAACTCAACATACCAGTGACTTCCAAAACTGCTAACGTTTGTGACATTCAGAATCTTATTTCATAGTAAATGACAAGTTATTGATTGTTACCGTATTCCCTGTAATTACTACCCCGGGGTAATAATTTTTCAAACGAGCTCCAGGAGGGGTAATAATTTGAGGGGGGTAATAATTACAGGAGGGGTAATAATATTTCAATGTCGCCGCGCCGGAGGCGCGGCGAAAATTTTGAGAATTTTTTACGAAAAACTAAAAATTTTCAGTGTTCTGGGGTTGAATATTTCAAAAATTTATCGTCAAAATTTACCTTTTTAGCTAAATTTCTGAAACTTTTTCGCATTTTTGTCAAAGTTTCTCGAATAATTTTCAAAATTTAAACCATTTTGAATTGGCGGCCGAAATTATTTGGGCAAGATTTGAATTTTTCTAATTTATTATCAATATTTTACTAATTTTCGTGAGATTTTTATGAAAGTTTACCATTTTCTGAATGATTTTAAAATTAATCTCTAAATTTTTAAGCGCATTTATTGCTCTGAATCATTGTTGACTATGAATTTTACTTTTTTAGCTATATTTCTTAAATAGTTTTCAAAATTTAAACTGATTTTTTCCTTTCAGTTTTCACAATTTTTTATAATTTGAGTGAAGGCTAAATTTGACTGAAGGCTAAAGGCATGGATAATATTTTTCTCAAAAAATTAACGAAATGATATAAAAATGACTAAATCGAAAATGGAAAGTTCTGTCAAAAATAGATAATTTTTCGTTTTTATTCGAAAATACGAATTATTTTTCTATTATTCTTATAACGGAACAAAATAAAGGTCTAGTAAAAATAATACAAAAACGGAATTCTAAAAAGTTTAAAAATTTTAAACTTTCAGTAAACACTATTAAAAAACTAAATTATATTTTTATTATATTTTTGGCAATTTTCAGCAGATTTTTAAATATCTTGCTTAAATTTGTTAATTTTGCTATTTTTGCCAAAATTTTGTAAAATTTTGAATAATAATATCAGATTTAAATCCCTAAAATTAACCTTTACATTAAAATGTTGTAAAGGAATTTTCACAAAAGTTTTACCTTTAGTTGAAGTGAACACTAAAAAGCAAAACTTCCTAAAATTTTGCTACTTTTTTGCAATATTCTGCAACTTTTAACCACAATTTGGCAAAAAATGTGGCAAAAATATACATTTATCTAAAAAATAGTACAAAATAGTACTGAAATGTCTAAATAAATAATAAAAACGAGAACCATAGCTAAAAACACAACAAAAATAGAAAATTTGGCTTATTTTTGGCACATTTTGGGGGGGGGGTAATAATTACAGGGGGGTAATAATTAGAGGGGGGTAATAATAAATCGTTCGAGCTCCAGGGGGGGTAATAATTTCAGGGGGGTAGCAATTACAGGGAATACGGTATTATAGTAAATCCTAATGTAGGTTTAATTCAATGATATACGCGTTAATAACCTACAGAATTCCGGGCGAGTCGTGTTTCGCAGCAAAACTTTCTTTATCGAACCTTTCTCCATAGATACCCTCACCACATGTGCCATCGCCGTTGATAAAATCGCCGCCCTAAGTAGTGCTATCAGAAAGATACTATAAGTGGGGCATACATAAATACAAGCTTTGGCGGCAATACCATGAATAGTTGACCTGAAACATGAATGGCTTGAATATAGTATTGAATGCTATCGTTATCATGTTATAACATTTTATAATATAAAATAGATATGGCATAAAACGAAATGTCATTTGCCTCCACTTTAACTTCGACGAGATCACAATCCCACATCGGTTGTGAAACTTTCGGAAGGGAAAATATATTGAACCCAGTACTCATAAAAGTCAATCTTTTCGGTGACTTCCGAAGACATATATTGAGCCATAATATCTAGCCAGTATTTATCATATATAGCTTCAGGGGCCTAGGGCACTAACATGAAATCTTGACATATTGACATCTCTCTCTAAGCGAAAATGTCTGGCTCTTCGCCATTGCATTGTGCGTCTTTGTGCATCTCTCTTTGTCTGCGTTAAAATTCTCTGCCCTTTGAAATTTTGAAATGAAATCTTGACATTGAAATCTTCGACTTTTAAAGCATAAAATCCAAGCATAAAAAATCTGAAAAATGTGTCGGAATCCTCATGAAAAGTTGAATCTAGATATCATGTCACATTTATAGCCATCATATCCAAAAATTGTATTAATTTTATAAAATTAATTCTTGACAATTTGAAGCCCGTCGCCTCTGCTATCAAAATCCAACATATAATTGCAGTAACTCGATTTGAGTCACATTCAGACAGTGCTGTAGCATAGGGTTAAATGTGACTCAAATGTGAAATCTGTTGAATGTGAATCACATTCAACAAAATCCACATTTGAGACACATTTAGACTATCCTTCAACACTGCTTGAATGTGAATCAAATGTGAGATCAACTGAATGTGTAACAGACAGACAAAAATCGAGTTACTGCAATAGGAACTCAACACATTTGAGACACATTTAATATATCGGGTCCCTCTAAGTTGATAGGTGAAGCCGGTTCCCCCACCAGCAGAATAACCCACTTTTTGGGGATCCCGGACCCCAAACTCGCGAGTACCACCCAAAAACCCATGATTTTAGGGGGGGGGGGTTATCAATGTCAGATTTGGGGTTGACATACGTGAAAACGTGACATCCGTGTGTCACGTAAAAGGGCAACTTTCCAGTCGGTGCTCGGATCCGGGCGTGTGATACGTCAATCGCTTCGTCTCGGCGAGACAAGACGATTGGTACCGGTCTCGCCGACAAAGATCGATTCTGCCGGAAGATATGGCTTCCGGAAATCCTGGATGACCATGGGCGCCGCCGTGCGGCGAAGCCGCTGGGCAGTCCTATGGAATTCTCTCTCTAATTCTCTAATCGTCTATCCAGTAATCTCTAATCAATTCCTCTAACTTTGATAGGAAATCAATATGAAATATTAGTAAAAAGAATAAAATATGTCTCATTTTCTCTGCTGAATCCAAGTTTTTGAACCAAAATCGGGTCCCTCTAAGTTGATAGGTGTCTGTACCCCACGAATAGAATAACCCACTTTTTGGGGTCCCGGACCCCAAACTCGCGAGAACCCCCCAAAAACCCATGATTTTAGGGGGGGTTATCAATGTCAGATTTGGGGTTGACATACGTGAAAACGTGACATCCGTGTGTCACGTGTGTCACGTTAAAGGGCAACTTTTTATGTTCCCCTCCTACTGGGGCGTGTGATACGTCAAAATGCTCCCCAGGGAATGCCAAGAACGAATCTGCAAAAAAAAGTTTGCGCACATAAGGTGAATTTCAAATTTTGGCCAAAAACATGCCAAAAATGGCACTTTTTTGCGCTACAAAGGAAACTTTTTATATTCCCCTCCTACTGGGGCGTGTGATACGTCAAAATGCTCCCCAGGGAATGCCAAGAACGAATATGCAAAAAAAAGTTTGCGCACATAAGGTGAATTTCAAATTTTGGCCAAAAACATGCCAAAAATGGCACTTTTTTGCGCTACAAAGGAAACTTTTTATGTTCCCCTCCTACTGGGGCGTGTGATACGTCAATCGCTTCGTCTCGACGAGAGAAGACGATTGGTACCATTTTCAGCCCCCAGACGACCCCCTACGACCCCCTTTACCCCCCCCCCGTGGATGATCATGGGCGCCGCCATGCGGCGTAGCCGCTGGGTGGTCCTATGGAATTGATATCTCTAATTCTCTAATCGTCTAACCAGTAATTTATATCCCAGAAAAATTTGATGGAAAAATATCCGAAAATTTATATCCCAGGAAAAATTGATGAAAAATATCGAGTAATTTATATCCTGAGGAAAAATTGATGGAAAAATATCGAGTAAATTATATCCCAGGTAAAGTTGATGGAAAAATATCCAAAAATGTATACCCCAGGCAAAGTTGATGGAAAAATATCCAAAAATTTATATCCCAGGTAAAGTTGATAGAAAAATATCCAAAAATTTATATCCCAGGTAAAGTTGATGGAAAAATATCCAAAAATTTATATCCCAGGTAAAGTTGATGGACAAATATCCAAAAATGTATACCCCAGGCAAAGTTGATGGAAAAATATCCAAAAATTTATATCCCAGGTAAAGTTGATGGAAAAATATCCAAAAATTTATATCCCAGGTAAAGTTGATGGAAAAATATCCAAAAATTTATATCCCAGGTAAAGTTGATGGAAAAATATCCAAAAATTTATATCCCAGGTAAAGTTGATGGAAAAATATCCAAAAATTTATATCCCAGGTAAAGTTGATGGAAAAATATCCAAAAATGTATACCCCAGGCAAAGTTGATGGAAAAATATCCAAAAATTTATATCCCAGGTAAAGTTGATGGAAAAATATCCAAAAATTTATATCCCAGGTAAAGTTGATGGAAAAATATCCAAAAATGTATACCCCAGGCAAAGTTGATGGAAAAATATCCAAAAATGTATACCCCAGGCAAAGTTGATGGAAAAATATCCAAAAATTTATATCCCAGGTAAAGTTGATGGAAAAATATCCAAAAATTTATATCCCAGGTAAAGTTGATGGAAAAATATCCAAAAATTTATACCCCAGGCAAAGTTGATGGAAAAATATCCAAAAATTTATATCCCAGGTAAAGTTGATGGAAAAATATCCAAAAATGTATACCCCAGGCAAAGTTGATGGAAAAATATCCAAAAATTTATACCCCAGGCAAAGTTGATGGAAAAATATCCAAAAATTTATACCCCAGGCAAAGTTGATGGAAAAATATCCAAAAATTTATATCCCAGGTAAAGTTGATGGAAAAATATCCAAAAATTTATATCCCAGGTAAAGTTGATGGAAAATTATCCAAAAATTTATATCCCAGGTAAAGTTGATGGAAAAATATCCAAAAATTTATATCCCAGGCAAAGTTGATGGAAAAATATCCAAAAATTTATATCCCAGGTAAAGTTGATGGAAAAATCAATCTATCTCCGGAAGAAAAGCTGGAAAATTTTATATCAATCTATCTCCGGAAGAAAAGCTGGAAAATTTTATATCAATCTATCTCCGGAAGAAAAGCTGGAAAATTTTATATCAATCTATCCCGGGAAGAATAGCTGGAAAATTTTATATCAATCTATCCCGGGAAGAATAGCTGGAAAATTTTATATCAATCTATCCCGGGAAGAATAGCTGGAAAATTTTATATCGGACAATCCCGGGAAGTATGCCGGAAAAACTAATATCAATCTATCCCGGGAAGAGTAGCTGGAAAATTTTATATCAATCTACCCCGGGAAATATGCCGGAAAAACTAATATCAGACTATCCCGGGAAGTATAGCTGGAAAATTTTATATCAATCTACCCCGGGAAATATGCCGGAAAAACTTATATCAGACTATCCCGGGAAGAATAGCTGGATAATTTTATATCAATCTATCCCGGGAAGAATAGCTGGATAATTTTATATCAGACAATCCCGGGAAGTATGCCGGAAAAACTAATATCAATCTATCCCGGGAAGAATAGCTGGAAAATTTTATATCAATCTACCCCGGGAAATATGCCGGAAAAACTAATATCAGACTATCCCGGGAAGAATAGCTGGATAATTTTATATCAATCTATCCCGGGAAGAATATAGCAATCTGTCCCCGGAAGAATAAATGAAAAGGGGGTTATTATATGCGTTTATTCACCGTTTATAGCCGGGTGATAAGTTTATTTAGAGGTTGATAAGTTAATTAATAATCTCTTTATTATAAACGACTGCCTTTGATCGAATATACTTATATTATTTTCGAAATTATATTGCTCACTAAATTATAGTTGGATTTTGTTTATAAGACTTATTTCATTTACAATTTAATCCCTTAGATCAACTCAGTTTATTCGCCCGGCTTTGCCGGGCGATATCGCTAGTGTCAATAATAAAAGAAGAGAGACTTTGGTTAATACCCATTCTCTCTTTGGTTATTTCCCACTGCATATGCATTGAAAAATGCATATCAATTCGGTGCTAGTGTGTGGCGTTCCTCTGCGTCTCTCTCTCTTTGAAGTGACGACATAGACACACAAAGACGCACAATGGAAAGAAGAAGAGCCAGACATTTTCGCTTAGAGATATTTCACGATTTCATGTCAAAATGTCAAGATTTCACGTTAGTGCCCTAGACCCCTGTATGATAAATTAAAATAAAGAACAATGTGTTTAGGAGTTGGAATCATAACATCTTCATAATAGTTTTGATACAAGATAAACATACCCTTTGTATGTCAATAGCTTGCTGGACCGCCTTTTACCTTAAAAATATTCCCCAATTATGTAATTGGTATTATGATGCGTATTGGGTACAGACGTTAGCGGCTGATACAATTTCTGACGCCGATACATCAAGTTTTGGCACTTTAAGCCTAAGCTTACGGCATAAGTTTCCATTTGTGTAACTTTGTCCGTCTAGGTCCTAGGATTATCTTAAGTCCAAACGTTAAGCTTAAGCTTGAGTGTATCGAAAGTTAGAGCCAATAGCTAGAAAATTATGAAGTGATCTTTTTGGTATGCGCCCCTACTATACATAGTAGGGGCGCATACACCAAACAAGACGTGGAATCACACCAAACAAGACGTGGAATCGGTCAGCTGACTTCCGTTCGTCGGTATCGGCGTTCATACATACCTTTATGACCAGCACAGAGGGCGCGAAAATTCTCTGCGGTATTTGGCGCAATGTTCGAAAATAATTCGAAAACGATTCGACCGACAGATTGACCGTCGATGCCAACATCCATAAAGACACGTGGACAGGTTTGGATGAGCAATTCAGCATTCGTCGTTATGGATTCAGCTTGTGGCATGTGTACACTCTTGGAGTTTGCAACACTTCTCTCGTTACTTCTCAGCCAGGCACCAATGTCAGTGAAAACAGTCGCCTAAACTCGCACATTTTATTCAGGTTCAGGCGATTTCCTCGTTTCTAGGGCAAGAAAACGCGAAACTTCCTTTAATGTTTCTTCAAGTAGCATTTTTAGCCGTATTTGTGCACTATCATCCCAAGCTACCACTCACCAGATCCGTTTTAAACTGTAACGTACCCGAGGTAATGATCAATTTGCAACTCCCATAGTGCAAACCCTCTGAAAACAAGCATCTAAATTTTTTGTTTTCGAATTTCGAGGTCGTTTTCGGCATTCTGCTTTCAAGGGTTTTACACTATGGATGTTGCAAACTGATAGTTCTAGTGGATTCGTCATGGTTTAAAACGCATAAGACAAACAGAATTACTCAGTTTGCAGAAGTCTGTCACCATTAAATAAGCCGAGAAAGTCATTCTTGAACTGTTTCACTGCTCTATGATTGAATTTTGGATTGTTGAATCATCAAAAATTTAGAAAGGAAACCAGTTATCGGAAGTTGAAGCAAATATAGTAAAATTACTTACATTCGATTGGGCACTTTCCTCGTTTACATGTCCCAAATGCCTTAAGAGCCCACTGTCGTTTATTGTGTTGGTGCGCTCAAACACAGTTTCTGTGACCTCTCTGGTTCCCGAATACGCACATTGGCCGGCATTTTCCATAAGCATCACTTCTTTGTTCATATACCGCTTAAAGAGCATTTTCGGCTGTGGAACATCGCCATCCCCTTGGACTATTTCGATATAGTCAACGTAACGTGTCACTATTCCCTTCAGGTCCAAATTGGTGATCGATAAGTCTTGCTGAAACATCGAATAAATATACAAATAAGTATGGTCGAGCTAAAACGTTTTTGATATTTCAAACGAATAAAATTAAAACAGATTTCAGCTCAAAAGTTTGATTGAATAAAGCTTTTGAAAATTATTCTCAATGCTAAAGGAATTAACAATACAAATGAAAAATACAAGAACTACCTGCAAATCGCGAGAGGTTATCTCTTTGTACTTTTGGCTGAAGAAATCCAAGGTAACGAAAGAGTATCTAGCCATCAATGTCTGTACAGTTACATCTACGTCACCTAGTACCTGAAAGATGTTCATATATTTCATTATACATTTCTATATTTTCATATGATTGCATAATGAACAATATTAGGTTGGCGACAAAGTTTTGAGACTCGAGCCACGGTTTTTTACCGAAAAATTGAGGGTCCGGAAATTTTTCCGATTTCACCTATATAGGGGTTTTTCAATGCGAGGAATCTGAATTTGAGGTCAGATTTTAGTTGGTCCCGCCACGAACATATGGGAAACCGCTATTTTATTCAACAAATGGTCATTTTTGGTCAAAAATGGCTCAAAAATGGTCATTTT
Organism: Ditylenchus destructor; assembly: GCA_022814885.1. NCBI lineage: Eukaryota > Metazoa > Nematoda > Chromadorea > Rhabditida > Anguinidae > Ditylenchus > Ditylenchus destructor. Next base: position 2,864,015 of record JAKKPZ010000007.1, read on the forward strand.
TGACGCGTTACGAAAACACCAATTGCAGATTCGGAATAAGCGCATCAAAATACCCCTAAAACATGTTTTGCAGAAAACATTTCCACATTTTCAAAAAATCGATTTTTTTCGAGAACCATATGGTCAAAAAAATTAAATTTTTTCGGATTTTTCGCAAAATGTGTTGTTAGGGGTATTTTGATGCGCTGATTCCGAATCTGCAATTGGTTTTTTCATATCGCGTCAAAAATGGGCATTTTTGGCCAAAAATGGCCATTTTTTGAAGATAATAGCGGTTTTCCATATTTTCGTGGCGGGACCAACTAAAATCTGACCTCAAATTCGGATTCCCCGCATCGAAAAACCCCTATATAGGTGAAATCGGCAAAATTTCCGGACCCTCAATTTTTCGGTAAAAAACCCTGGCTCGAGTGTCAAAACTTTGTCGCCAACCTAATATTTTGTAGGAAAACTTGAGTATTCAGCCCGGTCACAATCAAACGCGGCCGAAAATTGATTTAAATTGTGTGAAATGAAATTTGTGACAACATTGCAACAGTCCGAGAATGTGGATACCGCTGATTCTGAATTTGAGGGCAGTTTTGCTATTGGATATTATACCATCTTCGTCATTCTGCACATTTCGTCACAGAAATTTTCTGTGCGTTTTCCGTATTTTTGGGATATCACACGGCATACCCGCTGGCTATGGACCTGACGCCACAAATGAGTTTTGAAATATTCGTTTTCTGGTGACACAACAGAGCTGGAACCGGTTATACAGAGGGGAGGTATATCTGGATAGTCGAAAATACGTCGAAATTTTTATGTATTCATGTGAATCTGATTATTTCATTATGGCAATTCTAACTCAACTTTTTATTATCTGGTAAGGACATCGTCATCGGACTTGACATTTTACGGTAAAACCCGAGTTTTTAGCAAATTATTATACACCTCCTGTATAACCGGTTGCAGCCCTATGATGAAGCAGCCCTTGTCCATGAAAGTTGCATAGTCATTTAAAAAGAAAAGCCTTACATAATTTACACGTCGTCGAAATGATACATCGTCCATTGTGGCACTGTGTGAAGGATTCGGGAATACCCAAACAAAAGCTAAAGAAGTATGTCTGAAATTCATTGCGGAAGTCTCTCACGTTATAAATGCAAACATTTGACAATCAATTTTTAGTTTTATTTTGCAACATCAATTTGTAATTTGGATTTGTGTATTAAATCAGTCGTGACGACAAGGATACGCTGCTCTACCAAGATACAGAAAAATGAGAGATCATGTGAAAGTGAAAGAAAAAAGTCTTCTGGGATGTCCGGCAATACAGAAGCGTTTGCGAAGGATTTTATGGACGAACTCTAAGCAAAGTTAAGATAAATTAAAAATGCAACAAATCAAAACGAAATGGCCTAAAATCGGATCAATAACTTTTTTGTAGAAAACCTCTTTAACAGCGAAAAGCTTAAAAGAAAAGTGCTAACATTCGAATATTTTGAGCTAGGCAATGTCAAAGGGGCAATATGAATGTTCTGAACTCATTTTCGGACTTTGACTCTTGGCGGAATAGGATCTCACCTCTTAAATCGAGAGATTAAGGTTTAATCCTAAAAATGGCCTAGAACAAATTTATAGTGACAAAATGTATTTTAAAGATACCCCGCAGAAAAGTTTTATGGTAAATTCAGCTTAGGAAAGGAGTAACAGTTCAATACGGAGCATCACTACCAAACCCATTTTGAAATTATAATGTAAGAAACACACAATTTCTCCATTTCACAAAGAAATTGTGTCGTAGTGATGAATCACTATTTCAGATACGTTTTAACTTTGCCGATGACGGTTTTTAGAGATAATGCACACAGAATGGCTAGTCAAAAATCATTAGAAAAATCCAAATTGTAACAAAGGAAAACTGGGATATTTTCTGGGAAAGGGCCTTGCTTAGAGTTCATCCAGGATATGCACTGCTGCCTGAGAATATATCCCATTAGTGTGTGCTAATAAAAATGCATTTTATAGATGTTACTTTCAATTTAAGTCCTTTATTAATTCCAAGAAATAATGTAACCATGAAGTAGTGCTCAAATGAGTCAGAGACAAATTAATTGATTTATTTCCAATAATAAGAACAAATTCAACAAAAAAAATTCCGAAAAAGAGTATTTTTTGGCCAAAAAGCGTCATTTTTGCCACTTTTTTCATGAAAAACTGACGATTTTTTACTTTTTCTTTTCATATTTTCCTTAAAGTCATCAAAATGGGTCATCCGTTTTTTATTCAGCATGTCAGATAAAAACCGCATAAGATGTAAAAATGAAGTAGTGTCCAATGAGTCAGAAACAAATTAATTGATTTATTTCCAATAATAAATATGTATAGAACAAATTCAACAAAAAATAACTATACGATAACCGATTTAAATTCTAATGGACGTTTCATTTCAAACATGTGACCGCTTCATCTAAATTGAAAAGATTAAATCTGACGATCGATATGAAATGTGCTTTAATTAAGAGAAAATTTTTTATCTTCTGCTTATATTATTTTGAAATAAAATATCGAACCTCAATATTGGTAAAAATACTACTGAAGGACTGAAATCATTTAAAATAAATTCTACAAAAGGTACGAAAATAGTACTTCTCCAGGGAAAATTAAGGCTATATGCAATTTATTTATTCGAACAAATTTTATATATTTTGTTAAGTGAAAATATTCAACCCTTTGCACTTTCCAATGAGAGGTGGGCATTAATGCACTATTAGTATTATAGAAACTGAACTATTACAGAAATATTTTCAAGAATTTTGACACAAATACCTATATCGCGCAGTTTGTGGACAATTCCGTTGCATATGACCTGGCTCACCACAGTTGAAACACTTCATTTGATTGTCTAAGAACGAAAGTATAATATTGAGTAACTTCAGCGAGTAATAAAGACTGCAATATAATTCCAGTTACAGGAAGTTACAGAATAGCAATGCAAACGCTTGAATGTACAAACCATTTCTCTCCTTGATAGGATGTGGACATTGATCGGCAATGTGTCCAATTTCGCGACAATTGAAACATGCCTGATTATTTGGCTTCGGACATTCGCGTCTCATATGGCCTGGCTCGCCGCAATTGTAACATACTAAAAGTAGAAAAAAATTAAAGTTAATTTTTCTGTAGAAAATTGCCAGACAAGATATACTCAGACGATAATAGAAAATTAATAGATAAACTATTCTTTCAGAAAACAAAACGACATTGTGCGACAAAGTAAGCAAATTTTGTTGGAATGTTCTACGAAAATATTGTAAAAAATATTGAACAATTTATCACTGCCCCAAAATTAAAATAAAGCATGGAAGAGAGAAGTGCGCATGGAAGACGTACCATTTTGTCCAGTGGTGAATTGGCGATCGAAGTGTTTTGCTGGCTCTTCGCAACGCAACAGTGTAGAACTGATCGCATGAAATTCGCTCTGGCAATGCACATTCATCAAAGTTGAAGTCTTTATAGAAAGAAAACGGCGACATATGTTTCTCAGCATGGCGAGTTCTGAAACACATCCAAGTGAAAGTAAATATTATATTTTTCATTGTCCCTCTAGAGGGCTTATTTTAGAGAAAATACGGTATTCCTTTTCGTGTCTAAATGTTTGAAATGGAAAATAATTGGAAAGGTAAGATATTGTTAATGTGAAAAACCTTTGGGTACAACCTGAAATAATGTAATCAGGTCAGCTAGTGATCATGCTAGAACTTATTAACCAAAATTTAGCAAGATCAAAAGTTTTTCTTGAAATTATTTCTATGTATTGTCGACATTTTGCCAACGTTCTGAAATGAAGGCGGCAAAATTTGCGTTCAAACGTTTTTGCTTGCACTTTAAAGGCAAGTCGCGTGACTTCTTTTGTATAATCTGCGTGTTTCAAATACCAATGTTCATCTGAAGTTCATCCTTCAATGATTCTTGAATTCGATCTACATCTTTCGTTCATTTTATTTTTATCCGAAAATATTCATATGAAAGCTGTACGTATATAAGTGTAACTAATATTTTCTTCGATTTGGTCGAATTTACATCAAGGATATTTGAGACATTTAATATATATATATTTGTTACCTCTATTTCTAGGGTAATATGGAAAATTAGTATAGTATTCAGTAGATTATACTACAATAATTCATACATCCAAGAGTGAATTTTATGTTTTTGATATTAACAGTACCACTTTCCAAAAATATGGAAAAATTCGCTTGAACGCGTGATTATGCAAATTTTGGGAAAATGTGGTGTCGAAAAATTCCCATAACTCAGCAATAGTTAATCGAAAACCGTTCTGTAAAGAGTGATTTGCAGATCTCAGACCGTCAATTCTGAGACTATCAAATCTGTTTTCTCTGAGAGTGAAAATGACGAAAAAAATTTTGCGCAAGTGTGAAAAATATCCTTGCGAACTTTCCACATGAGATGAAATACGAAATCGAAAATTAAACAGAGTTACGTTATCCAATGTTATTTCCATTATCAACCTTGTTAAATCAGTTATCAGTTAAATGCAGTTATATTCCGCGGACTAACTTTCTATTTTTTATGAAATAAAATCTCATACAACTAGTATGATGTAATATTAGTACTAGTAGCATTTTTCGAACACCTACGACTGCACTGAACATTACAACTATTTGGATTAGTATTTATCAAAATATTGAGCTCGGAATTTCGTACAAAATCGTATCTTCCGATAAAAGAATTCAGAAATAGTTATATTTTATGAGATTTTATAGCATTCACTTCTTACAACTTATTTTCACTGAAAACTTTAGGCGCTATGAGTGATTCATTTGGTTTCAACCGCTTTAGTGGCAACGAAGGCAGCCCAACCGACGGAGAAGACGATGAAGATGAGCAAGGCTGTGAAGTTGATAACGATACTATTGCTGAAGGGCCAACTAATCATACCAGAAATGTATTACATCCTACATCAAGTCATGCAAGAGACGCGCTTTCGACACACCAGCGGACAGGTCACAAAACTTCCAAATCTTTCACTCAACAGGAATCCAGAGCTGATGTTTCGAACAATTTATCCTGGCCGAGTAGGAGCAAGGTACCTCATTATATATTAGAGTAAGTTTGTATATTTTAATACGAAGCATATTCAACCTCGATAACACCATAGTTTTATACACATCTTAACTTCTCATACAATTGACAATTAAATTGCTTATAAAATGTTTTAAACTCTTTAATCCAAAAATGGCAGAGAATTGTAAATTACAGTAGAATTGGACGCAATGCTAAACGTCCTTGTCGCTTTTTAGTTAATACAGATATAATTAAATTACTAGCTTTTATTTGGTTACATGTTAGTGCATGGAGCAGGAAATGTGTGTTCCTAAATATTTGATTTTCTAAAAGTAACGTTATTTTATATATGTTATGTGCACAATTTAGATCCTCTAAAACAAGAAACCATCAAGCACAAAACTCAGAAGCTAAACAGTGCAAACCGGACCATCAAACATCTTCAAGAAAAACGAAAAGGGACACAAGCCGAAATCGAATCGAAATGAAGATCTTAGACCACTGCACAAATGGATACACAAAAGGATCGGTAGCTGCGATGACCTATTGGAATTTGGTCAATTCACACTTTACAGCTAAAGTTAAAAAGTTGGTAATGTAATTTTTTAAATATAACCAAGACTGTTAATAGTTATCTGAATCGTTGTTACACATTACAATATTTTATCGACATTTTGTTGCATACAGCACATTTGGTCAAAATATATTCTAGAATTTGTTTTCATGTCGTTAAATAATGAAATTATTGTTTGTATTGCATCGATATTTTATAAATAACTTTATTTTCAGAGGACACTTCCCAAAAGATATTCCACCACCGCCTGCTGTTCATGAAACGATAGAAATGGAACGAGCTCATCTTCAAAAAACTTTCCAGGCATTGCCAAATTCAGAAATTCTGCTGGATCATAAGCAAAATAATATATTGGTTGAGGATGACGTTATACCCCACAAACACCAAAGAAATTGCCTTGATTACACAACAAAAAATGTTGTTAACATTTCGCCATTAAACCTCCGCGCAGATGCAGAGTCGAATGAGGCAGCAGAAAGACCTCAACAGCGTGAGAGGTCTGAATTTTTATTTTCAAATGCACAAAAACGTGCGACATTTCTATTTTTTTCGCGAGATTTTCGAATATATGTTACTAATTTGCAGAAATTCCAATAAATATTTAAAAAATTATATTCTTGCTGCCCAGAATCTATTTTGGAGAGAGCTAGATCGATTGTGAGAGAACTTCACGAATTCGCAAAGTGCTTCCATTTTTAATAATATTTATGGAACCAATTTGTGAAATCCAAATTTAATAATTTTTATATTTTAAAAATGCCGAAAAGAGAATAACCTGAAATTGTTATTATGGCAAATTTTAGTTGCCGGGTGTACGAAAATTTGTTCAGCGATCCAGTGCAATATGACATAGTAAGCCCAGATCCCGAATATTACAGGAGGTTAGTTTTTTTATTATCAAAGTGTCCTAGTCGAGGTGGACTATAACGAGATAAATGTTGCTTTTGTCTCCGGAGTTCTTTGAATTGAATTGAATATTTTATTCTCAGAGGCATAGTACATACACTGACGTGAGAATATAGAGAGACAAAACAAGTTTTTACGAAGTTGTCGAAGTGTGTTTATGTTTATAGAAGCTGTAGTAGATTGAGCGCCAGACATATTATGCGGAGATATCAACTCACAACGTCCTCACCTTTAAGAAGCCAAGTACCGGTAGAGTTTCTAATTTAATAGATCGTGTTAGAGGGTGCCTCTTAAGAGTTACAAAGACATAAAATTGTTGTAGGAAAGTATTGTCAGGATTATGCTGTTCAGAGATAACATAAAGTGTTCATTAGCCCAAGAGGCCTGAAAAGCTATGGCGGGAACATGGGTCGCTACTCCATGTTTTTAAACTCCCCTCCAGTTTTGGGGAGTGCCCGCTGCTGGATGTAAATATCCACACGACACGAAATAGCATTAACTCCCCTCTGTAAGACCATGAACACTATCTGTTAAGTTAGAACAGTTAATCACTAAAGATAAATCGATAGATGTATGACGATGTAAACTAATAAGAGGCTAGATAGGGATAGAGATTTAGCGGCTACCGGATACAATGACAACTCTAAGGATCTTACGTGGAGCGATATGGTGCGTTCAAGCGAGCATTTGTGAGAGCGGAATGTGCACAGTCTGAGAGGCAGCATTAGTAAGCGTCAGCATGAGCTAGTCAAAGCGGCATGAGCAGAGCTGAGAGGCGGCCAGGAGGCATGAGCAGAGCTGAGAGGCGGCAAGCTGGCTGAGAGGCGGTGGCTTCACTGAAAGGAGGCATAGGCACTTAATCCTAGAACTGCGTCTCCTGGAAAATAGATAAAACCCTTTCTCAGAAATTAGTACAGTGGACACCAACAATAATAAGAGACTTTACCCACTGATCCACAAGGGATCCCGTGACGAAGACGGCCCGATAAATATACAGTTATCCTACCTATTCATTCAATAAAAAAACTTTACCCACTGATCCGCAAGGGATCCCGTGACGAAGACGGCCCGATAAACATACAGTTGACCTGCCTAGTCCTTCTGACTATATGAGAAAGTAGTATCTATGAACGTTTCATGAAATTCTAGATTGCTCAGATGGTTTAATGCATTTCGAAAAAGGCTAGGCGTGTTTAGCTTAAAGATAAAGAAGAATTCAGGATGCCTCCTTAAGAGAGCGTTCCAATGGTGTCCTATTCTATTAAATAAACTTCTCTTTGTTACCCGATTTGTACCTTCAGTGCGAAGCATGGGATAGTGTCGAGCGATAGCTGAGAACGAAAAGTAGTCGCTGAAATGGAGGTTAGTTCTGCCTAAAAAGATGTTATAGGCAAGAGTAAGTTCAGCGCTTATTCTTCTACGCTCAAATATTCTTCTATATTTCAACCAAATTTGGATATTTCTGACTTGTGTTCGTGCGCTTGTTTCGGTCAAACTCGGCTTAATTGCTCAAGTTTATGCTTCTGAGTAATGATTAGGGATCGGCAAAATTCGGCGAGCCCGAGCTTCGAGCCTGACTCACCCAAGCTCGGGCTCGCCGATCCCTAGTAATGATGCCGTTATTTTAGACGTGTCAACAAACTCAACATAGAGGAAACCGTGAAGAAATTACGCGAAATCCGTGTACGATGTCGCCAAACTCGTCTCGAGAAAGAGCGAATTGCGGAAGAAAAGCACAGACTCGACGAACTTGAACGCGAAAGACGGTCGTCGTTATCTACGTATGACTTGCCACCTTCTCGACTAACCACGGAGAGATATTGGCAACCCATGTCCGCTAGACAACCAATGTCCCACCGTCCACCTCTTAGGTCGTCATTGCGAAATTTGGGAGCGAGAAAGTCGGGATCAGATACCGCATTTGGCATCCCGAAAAGAACAAGGTCCAAATCTCCTTTTATAAACGCAGCCAACGTAAGTACAAATTCCGTACAATACAAGCCGTTATCGGGTCCCTCTAAGTTGATAGGTGAAGTTCCGCCCGCAATAGAATAACCCACTTTTTGGGGGTCCCGGACCCCAAACTCGCGAGTACCCCCCAAAACCCATGATTTTAGGGGGGGTTATCAATGTCAGATTTGGGGTGGTCCCGCCACGAAAAGCGAGAAAACGCCATTTTTTCAGCTGTTGGGGGTTTTTACAAAGGAAACTTTTCGGGATCAGCTCCTTTCTGGACGCATGATACGTCAAAATGCTCCCCTTAGAATTCTAAGAACGAATCTGCAAAAATTTTTTACGGCGATCTCAAAAAGTGGCATTTTTGGCCAAAAAAGTGCCAAAAATGCCACTTTTTGCGCTACAAAGGAAACTTTTCGGGATCAGCTCCTTTCTGGACGCATGATACGTCAAAATGCTCCCCTTAGAATTCTAAGAACGAATCTGCAAAAATTTTTTTACGGAGATCTCAAAAAGTGGCATTTTTGGCCAAAAAAGTGCCAAAAATGCCACTTTTTGCGCTACAAAGGAAACTTTTCGGGATCAGCTCCTTTCTGGACGCATGATACGTCAAAATGCTCCCCTTAGAATTCTAAGAACGAATCTGCAAAAATTTTTTTACGGAGATCTCAAAAAGTGGCATTTTTGGCCAAAAAAGTGCCAAAAATGCCACTTTTTGCGCTACAAAGGAAACTTTTCGGGATCAGCTCCTTTCTGGACGCATGATACGTCAAAATGCTCCCCTTAGAATTCTAAGAACGAATCTGCAAAAATTTTTTACGGAGATCTCAAAAAGTGGCATTTTTGGCCAAAAAAGTGCCAAAAATGCCACTTTTTGCGCTACAAAGGAAACTTTTCGGGATCAGCTCCTTTCTGGACGCATGATACGTCAAAATGCTCCCCTTAGAATTCTAAGAACGAATCTGCAAAAATTTTTTTACGGAGATCTCAAAAAGTGGCATTTTTGGCCAAAAAAGTGCCAAAAATGCCACTTTTTGCGCTACAAAGGAAACTTTCGGGATCAGCTCCTTTCTGGACGCATGATACGTCAAAATGCTCCCCTTAGAATTCTAAGAACGAATCTGCAAAAATTTTTTTACGGAGATCTCAAAAAGTGGCATTTTTGGCCAAAAAAGTGCCAAAAATGCCACTTTTTGCGCTACAAAGGAAACTTTTCGGGATCAGCTCCTTTCTGGACGCATGATACGTCAAAATGCTCCCCTTAGAATTCTAAGAACGAATCTGCAAAAAATTTTTTACGGAGATCTCAAAAAGTGGCATTTTTGGCCAAAAAAGTGCCAAAAATGCCACTTTTTGCGCTACAAAGGAAACTTTTCGGGATCAGCTCCTTTCTGGACGCATGATACGTCAAAATGCTCCCCTTAGAATTCTAAGAACGAATCTGCAAAAATTTTTTACGGAGATCTCAAAAAGTGGCATTTTTGGCCAAAAAAGTGCCAAAAATGCCACTTTTTGCGCTACAAAGGAAACTTTTCGGGATCAGCTCCTTTCTGGACGCATGATACGTCAAAATGCTCCCCTTAGAATTCTAAGAACGAATCTGCAAAAATTTTTTTACGGAGATCTCAAAAAGTGGCATTTTTGGCCAAAAAAGTGCCAAAAATGCCACTTTTTGCGCTACAAAGGAAACTTTTCGGGATCAGCTCCTTTCTGGACGCATGATACGTCAAAATGCTCCCCTTAGAATTCTAAGAACGAATCTGCAAAAATTTTTTTACGGAGATCTCAAAAAGTGGCATTTTTGGCCAAAAAAGTGCCAAAAATGCCACTTTTTGCGCTACAAAGGAAACTTTTCGGGATCAGCTCCTTTCTGGACGCATGATACGTCAAAATGCTCCCCTTAGAATTCTAAGAACGAATCTGCAAAAAATTTTTACGGAGATCTCAAAAAGTGGCATTTTTGGCCAAAAAAGTGCCAAAAATGCCACTTTTTGCGCTACAAAGGAAACTTTTCGGGATCAGCTCCTTTCTGGACGCATGATACGTCAAAATGCTCCCCTTAGAATTCTAAGAACGAATCTGCAAAAAATTTTTTACGGAGATCTCAAAAAGTGGCATTTTTGGCCAAAAAAGTGCCAAAAATGCCACTTTTTGCGCTACAAAGGAAACTTTTCGGGATCAGCTCCTTTCTGGACGCATGATACCCAAGGCATGATACCCAAGGCATACTGATATGGGCGGGGCGCCGCCAAGCGGCGGAGCCGCGGGTGCAGTCCTATGGAATTACATGTCTAATTTAGAAAAAAAAATCGTAAAATGTATATTATATAAGTGAAAAATGTAAATACCGTAAGTCCCCCCCCCCCCAATTAAGTCCCCCCCCCTCAAATAAGTCCCCCCCTAGACCCCCTACGAAACAATAAGTCCCCCGGGGGACTTATTAGAGGATTTACAGTATATCAATAGAAACCTTAACTGAGTTAAATTAATTTACTAAATGTCAAGTATAGCGTTTGGCGTATTCATTATTACCCAAATTAGTACTTTAAACTTATAATTATAAATACTCGTTTATTTTTCGCAAATTATTATGCAAAACCAGGTTTGTGGGTCGAATAGAATTGTCCTATATATAATGTGCAGGTGGACTCTGGAACGCTTTTATCTGGAGATCTGTCAAGCGGTGGAAAAAAGTGACGACGGATTCGGATTCAGGGTGAAAAATTATCGGGAAAAAAAATTAAAAAAATTCATGGGGGGCTTATTTCGATTTCCAGGGGGGGAGGGGGTCCAAAACCAAAAACTCTCGGAATGCAAGAAAAAGTGATCCTAAGACGTTTTGAAGGTCAGATTCGGGATTTTTGACCCAAAAAGTGGCTTTTTCCAGAAAAATCCATTTTTTGAAAATTTGACGCTTGAAGGCCGAAAAGGCTGAAAATTGCAGGAATGGGCTATTTCGATACGCTGAATCCGAAAATGGGTTCGGTTTTTGGATTTTTGACCCAAAAAGTGGCTTTTTCCAGAAAAATCCATTTTTTGAAAATTTGACGCTTGAAGGCCGAAAAGGCTGAAAATTGCAGGAATGGGCTATTTCGATACGCTGCATCCGAAAATGGAATCGGTTTTTGGATTTTTGACCCAAAAAGTGGCTTTTTCCAGAAAAATCCATTTTTTGAAAATTTGACGCTTGAAGGCCGAAAAGGCTGAAAATTGCAGGAATGGGCTATTTCGATACGCTGAATCCGAAAATGGGTTCGGTTTTTGGATTTTTGACCCAAAAAGTGGCTTTTTCCAGAAAAATCCATTTTTTGAAAATTTGACTCTTGAAGGCCGAAAAGGCTGAAAATTGCAGGAATGGGGTATTTCGATACGCTGAATCCGAAAATGGGTTCGGTTTTTGGATTTTTGACCCAAAAAGTGGCTTTTTCCAGAAAAATCCATTTTTTTAAAATTTGACTCTTGAAGGCCGAAAAGGCTGAAAATTGCAGGAATGGGGTATTTCGATACGCTGAATCCGAAAATGGGTTCAGATTCGGGATTTTTGACCCAAAAAGTGGCTTTTTCCAGAAAAATCCATTTTTTGAAAATTTGACTCTTGAAGACCGAAAAGGCTGAAAATTGCAGGAATGGGGTATTTCGATACGCTGAATCCGAAAATGGGTTCAGATTCGGGATTTTTGACCCAAAAAGTGGCTTTTTCCAGAAAAATCCATTTTTTGAAAATTTGACTCTTGAAGGCCGAAAAGGCTGAAAATTGCAGGAATGGGGTATTTCGATACGCTGAATCCGAAAATGGGTTCGGTTTTTGGATTTTTGACCCAAAAAGTGGCTTTATCCAGAAAAATCCATTTTTTGAAAATTTGACTCTTGAAGGCCGAAAAGGCTGAAAATTGCAGGAATGGGGTATTTCGATACGCTGAATCCGAAAATGGGTTCGGTTTTTGGATTTTTGACCCAAAAAGTGGCTTTTTCCAGAAAAATCCATTTTTGAAAATTTGACTCTTGAAGGCCGAAAAGGCTGAAAATTGCAGGAATGGGGTATTTCGATACGCTGAATCCGAAAATGGGTTCAGATTCGGGATTTTTGACCCAAAAAGTGGCTTTTTCCAGAAAAATCCATTTTTTGAAAATTTGACTCTTGAAGACCGAAAAGGCTGAAAATTGCAGGAATGGGGTATTTCGATACGCTGAATCCGAAAATTTAAGTTACCAAGAGATTTAAGTTACCAAATCCATGATTTTTGACTGAAGTTGACAGAGCCCCGATTCGAGATTTAAGTTACCAAACCCATGATTCGAGATTTAAGTTACCAAACCCATGATTCGAGATTTAAGTTACCAAATCCATGATTCGAGACAGAACAACTGGCCAACCCTGGGAGGACAACTGGCCAACCCGGGGGAGGACAACTGGCCAACCCTGGGATGGACAACTGACAAAAATATGATAACTAATACCAAACCACCAGAGATTCTAACGGAAAAAACCGAAAGAATCCCGAAGAATCCTGAAGAATACTGAAAAATTTTGAAACTGAAAATGGAAAAACTGAAAAATCGAAACTTTGAAAAATGGAAAAATATGATAACTAATACCAAACACAAGAGAATTCGACGGGCGCGGCTTTGCCGCGCCCTTTCCACCTTACTAGTATTTATGAATTTTGCATGACCCGTTTAACATGTTTATTTTAGCAACGCAATCATGTGAGCTTTAGTGTGCCGGCAAATGGTCAGCAACTTCTAAGCATCATCAAAAACAATCAACCATGCCTGTTAGAACTTGCAAAACAAGTACTTCAGACAGCCGATAAAAATCGCCTCTTGCAGGAATTTTTGGAGGCGATGGAGCGAAGAGTCGATTTGTTGAGGCGAAGTTTCGTGAGAATTGAACAGTAAGTTTTGCTTATTTATTTTTTGAAATTCATTTTTTATTTCGGATAATTTACCATAAGATAACATATATAAAATATAGTTTTATTGCACTTAGATGCCTAAGGAATGCTAATGAAGTTCGACGAACTACCCTGATGAGAAAATTAAACGAAATACAAAGCCAGCTAAGGTACTGCCTTAAAAAGGTCGATGAGGTTAGTTTTTAATAAGTTCACAGTAAATTGCTATAATTGAATTGAAATACACAAAACATCATTTAGTATTGGATATTTTTCTTCTTGTGTTGCGTTTATAATGGTTTTGATATGTATTAGTTAAAATTTTTGAAGGATTTAATTTCGTCAATGTATATAAATGTATATCATTGTTGATCTGGTGTAGGAGACATAAAAAGATATAAGAAAAACAAAATTCTTTTTCCTGGGAAAAATCTGTTTTTTATTTTTTGTGTATAAATACGGGTTATGTCATTGAGATGAGCCTCCACTGATACGGAATATATCGGTGTTGAAAATTTCGATTTAGAAATTGAATTCTTCTATTTCGTATATTGATGTTGAACGACATTTTATAAATTTAGTCTAATTCCAGATACACGCATTGGTAGTAGCACCCGAAGTACAGATATGCCTAGACGCACGAAGCACTCCGCAATTGCTGAGCCAAATCAAACTCCTGCAACAAGTGTTCGATAAACCATAAAATCAGTTTTTATTACCAAATTTAGTCGTAGTCCTGCTTACCGTTTTGATATAGCAGTTTAAGCTCTCTCTTGCTTCTCTCTTGTGCGTCTCTTCTTTCCAATGCACAAGCAGATGCCATGGTCTGTCGGCGTGTCCTCCCACAGCCACTGCTATTCACCCGACCGCCGCCATTAACATGCGCATCTTTCGCGCCTAATTCAAACGTTCATTCTCACCACATGTGGCTAATAGTATATCCTTCCTATTTTCTTTATATGCATGATTTTCTTACTCGATTTTATTGGTTTCTTCATAACGAGCGCCTTACGATAGATTTGTATCATACCTCATTTTAGACATTTAGTTCGCCCACTGTATATTTGGTGCTACGAAATATGTTTTTTTATTGATTTATATTATGTTTTCTATTTAGATTAAAGTAAATTTTTAAAATAAAGTTTGGCATGGAAACGATTTATGAAACAATTAATATGTGATCTTGTATAGCTCTTTAAAACTAAACACAGTGTTTATCATCTATGATTACAAAGATACGACATAATTCTGAACGAATCCGAGCTATAAAATAACAATGAAACACCTATTGAGAGCGGAATGTATCATTTTTATATAAAGGTTGTTTAATAAAGTCCACAAGTCTATTGAATATTCTTGCAAAAGTTGAAAATGTGCAACATTACTTACAACAAAGTGGCTTACGGAAAAATTCAGATAGGATAAAACGGGAAATGGATTTGTATAACATTAAATCTGCTAAATATTTAGCATTAAAAACTAAACTGAAATGCTTATGGCTTTAATTTTATAGTTTTCCAAACACATGTTACACGTCAAACATAGGTATAATAAGAGTACTACTACTCTGTTCTATAAGAAATTTATTAATATATGACGAGTTTGGGCACTGGAATGGTTACATTGGTTACATTTCACGGATGTCTAGCTCTAACTCTGTTTAACTGGCGTGATTAGCTAAGAAACACCTCTGGCTAATTGGACCACTAAATTTCGCATGTTTCCCTTAATTAACCTTCACTTAATCGCCTTTCACTTTTGATCTGGATGAACGCAAAAAGGAAGTATATTTTACGTGCATTCCACGCCGATCTTCTTCTTTCCTGATTTCACGCATCCCTCCTATTCCATAATTTCCATCCCACCACAAGAATTCACTTCCAATTGAGAACTCTGCTTCCTTTATTGACGTATTCTCCGTTCTCGCGCAGCTCATCTCTGACCATGAAAGCGAGCAACTTCCAAAAGTGGATCCACGACTTTTATCAACCTTGACATGTCTAGTTAATCCTTTTTACACACCTAAGGCGGAAAATCGGGTTCCCGCATAAAAAGGTGACTCTGTCGAATCTAACTGCTTTCTAGTGCAAATATCTGTTGGGAAAGCTGTCTTTTTTCGCAGCTTAAAGAAGATAAATTGTTTTGAACGCTCGAAAACATCCCAGAAAATGGATCGGTGTATGTTACGTAAGTTACAAGCCAGTCTTCTCCTATGAAATGTTTCGCGCGCCTTCTCCGTTTAATTTTCCTTTCAGTGATTCAGCGTTATTCGAGGATCTTCGAAGGCTTAGGTCCAGCTGGATTTCCTGCTGACTTTCATCATCGTGGAGATCTCGCTCCCGTCGCGCCTACACGAACTCTATGGAAAATATACTACCTACGCTGGAATATCCTCGAGGACTATCCGCAGGAATTTTGCATAGGAAGACGTGAAAAAATGATAGCATCTTCATTGCTGCGATACTCTCATCCTCCATGAAATAAAAATAACACAAGAGCGAGTTGTAGCCCGAGGCAAAATCCGGCTAATTTGAAGATGCGCTTTGGTATAGCTGATTTTTGGGCATGGCTCGAAGATGATATCCTCGAGATAGGTGGATCCTCTCGGACCTCCTCTTCCAAGATCCAAGGAGTATGAAAGAGACATGCGATTTATGAGCGCACATAAAAGACAGTGACTAACTTGGTCAATCCCATTTTGTTGACGTCGAGTAAGCAGTTGTTTAATCTGAGTTAAATTAAGACTAGCAAAAAGATGTTTTCCGCGACTGGCCGTCGGCGGAGCGCCTGGCTCATGATAGCCATGTTGCTTATTGGCATGCAATTGAGTGCCGTAGAGACCTTCCTGTTCCCTAGCGCGGGAGGCGGCGGTGGCGGCGGATGGTAAGTTGCTTCTTTAGTGATCACTAGAATATTAACTGGCTGATTCATTATGCTTTGGCAACAGCTATGGCCACAGAAAATTCAATTAATCCCTTTAATAAATTTTAATCATTTAATGAAAGTCCTATCACAATGTTCTTGAATGAAAAGTGTTTCAAAAATAATATCACCTTATCATCTATATCAGCCGATAATATCACCTTTACAGAGGAGAGGACTTCTTCAGATATAGTTTCTAAAGTACTAAATGTAAATGCATTTATACTATCTTCTTCTTCGTTAGCTACGTCTTTGAATAGTACTGTAATTGGTAATTTTTGCTAACTCTGATATATTGACTAAAAACCAGTCAGTGAATTACTTTTTGAAAGGTCATGTCACTTAATATTTTATCACGACGTTTTCTCTTATACTGAAAAATAATGTGTTCGTGTATGTTTAACAGAATTTAATTTCAGCTGCCCACCCCCATGTGCACCATCATGCGCACCAGCTTTGCCTCCACCACCACCTCCATGTGGAGGAGGTATGTTAACTTAAGCGATAAATTAAATCTCAAAACTGAAACCTCAGAATTAGTGACAGAACTAGTGACTACAGAAATCATAGTTGTCTTCTTCTAAATTTAATACAGTCAAGTCTGGGAACAACGCGGGTCTCGGATAACGCGGGTTTTGAAAAATTTTTTGACAGGTTTTGAAAAACAATAGGGTCCGCCTATTTTTTCGGCCACCGCCCCAGACGATGCCGAAGAAATTTTTTTAGCATTTTAGCAAAAATTAACTTAAAAAGTAGCTAAAAACAGCAAAACTATCGCCTGAGATAAAGTACAAAGAACCATTTTTGGGAGGATTTACGCAGTAAAATAGGGAGTCTCGGAATAACGCGGATTTTGTCCGGTTCCTTGATCCCGATATTCCGAAACTCGACTGTAGTTTAAAGAACATAGGACAGACGTACAGACATAACTTTCTGTAATTAAACAGTGTAATCTTCTAGGATGTGGCGGAGGATGTGGAGGCGGCGGAGGCGGCTGCGGTGGAGGAGGCGGCTGCGGAGGCGGTGGCGGATGCGGCGGCGGAGGATGCGGAGGAGGAGGCGGTTGTGGAGGCGGCGGCGGTGGATGCGGAGGAGGCGGCGGATGCGGAGGAGGAGGAGGCTGCGGAGGTGGCGGCGGCGGCGGATGCCCTGCTCCAGTGTTCCAGGTAAATTGATTTGCGTGATACTTTTTTTCAAACCCTCGTGCAAAAAAGAAAATGCCTCTTTTGGGCCACTTTTTACTATGTCGGCCATAAATCTGATGTTACTCATGCTATGTGGCCCAAAAGAGGCATTTTCTTTTTTGCACGAGGGTTTAAAAAAAGTATCACGAAAATGATTTCTACGTTTTGTTTGAATATCCTGTGATAGGTAAGAAAAAGTTGCATGAAAAAGACATCGAAAATCCAAATTATTTATTTCATTAAAGATAGTTGGGCTTGCGTAAGAAAGATTTATGAAAAACTTGTGTGTACAAAACCAATCGGTGCTCCTTTTAGATTTATTTTGTATTTCGGTTTTATTTATTTACTTTTATTTTTTTATTAGAAACCGGCAGTTCATTAAAATGTTCAAGCATAGAATCGATTCACCTGTCTCATTTTCAGGCACCACCCCCGCCCCAACAATGCTCTTGCGCTGCTCCACCACAACCAGTGTGCCCACCACAGCCATGCCCACCACCCCCACCATGTGCCGCACCCCAACAACAGGCTCCCTCATGTGGCGGAGGTTCGTCATACGGAGGATCTTACCAGTCTGCTCCACAGATTTCCGGCTCCACGAGTGGCGGCGGCTACGCTCAGGCTCCACAGCAGCTAGTCCAACCACAGGCTCTACCGTCGTTCGCACCACAACAACAGCAGGTAAAATGGTTAATAGCGAAAGGGTTATAATTTTTGTGGAAAGTGTTTGTGAAAAAGAGTGTTTTATGAAACAGAAATCTTTGAAAGAATATTAAAGGAAAAATTAGAGGTCAAATTTGTAGTTTCGCTTATAATCTCTGACTATGAAATTATACGGTAAAACTTAAAATGACGACAAGATTCGAATTCCGTTAAACCGTCATTTGCTGGAGAGAATTATCGTTAACTTTCTCATTCAAATAGCAGACAAAGTATAGGCGGTTTAATGTTTAATCAGTTTTAATTGAATGCAGGTGTACACTGTACTTTTATTATAGGTTAACAGACTTACAACAGCGAAATATTCTTTTACAAAACTAAAATTAATCTTTTTCAGTCATATGCTCAAGCCCCACCTCCTCCACCCCCACCCCCACCTCAGCCTCAAGCTCCACCACCAGAGCAGGCACCTCCCCCACCACCCCCTGCACCTGAACAAGCTCCACCACCACCCCCACCACCACCAAGCGTGCCAGCTCCGGCACCACCCCCAGCACCAAGCAGCGACTATCAAGAGGGAGATCATGCTACTAGCCAAAACGCAGGTGAGCAGTTTATTCATGAAATGGAATCTCGATTATCGTCAAATAACAATTTTGTGGTCTCAAATAATTGAGATATTTTTTGGATTTTCGTATAACATAATCTCTGCAAAACTTTCGCAAATGTTAAATACTTAGCGCATTAAAAACATACTTTGATACACGAAAGTTTGAATTCTGTAAAGATTAAAATCCGTATTGGTTCAATTTTATTTAAAATTCTTTAACATTACGATAAAAAAATCTAGAATATATTTGACTAGAAAACGTATGTATAAAGACAACTTATCTGAATAATCTTCAGGCAGCGCATACGAAGATCAAGGAGCTGCTCAACCAGCTGCCCACGAGGCTGCCCCCGCTCCGGCACCAGCTCCACCACCACCCCCACCTCCGCCAGCACCTGCATCTGGCGGCTATCAAGAATCTGCGCCGGCCCCAGCTCCGGCCCCTGCCCCACCTCCTCCTCCACCACCCCCACCAGCACCAGCTGCCCCTGCTCCAAGCAGCGAATACGGTAATACTTTGGACATTTGATATTTAAAATTCTTTAACATTACGATAAAAAATTTTAGAATATATTTTACTAGAAAACGAACTCAAATTAATTTAAGCAATACTAGTACAAATATCAAAATTATGGTATTAGTAAATTATACCATTTTTTCATATAATTTCAAATTAAACTTCCTTGAATGGATTGGTTATAGTCTTCTTTTTCTGAAAAGTAATATCTATCGGACATGATCATCCAAGTCTGTTTTAGGAGGAGCTGCCCCTGCTCCAGCCCCAGCACCGGCTGAAGCGCCAGCCGCCGCTCCTGCTCCAAGCAGCGAATACGGTAAGAAAAGTCTATGATATATACATCTGTATCAAGCGTTCTATATTACTATTGGTTTGAGCGCAGTCTGTCTGATTATGAACAAATACGTTTCCTTCACAATACGTACAATTGCTCACGAGCGTTATATAGCATTCGATATCCGAGTTTTTTCTCTGCGCAATCATGCTTAGGTTATATTTTTGCTTCGCAGAGAATGATGAGATATTTGTGATTATATGAAACACCAAAGTCATATTTTTGAGGTTCTTTTTGTAACTTTTATCTGCAAAAACTCAGATATTATATGTTCTGTTGTGCAATATTGTAGAGTATCTCGAGTGCTGCTAGCTTTTTTTGAAATCAATATTTTGGAGGTGTTTCACTAAAATTACAGTAATATACTTAATATACCAGTTTATTATTATAGTAAAGCATTTCAAGCAGCTCTAATAAATCTTGATTCTCTTTTATAACCGCATATTCAGGAGGTGCCAGCGCTCCGGCTGAATCTAGCTCAAAGAGTGGTGGGTACAGAAGACGTGCTTTGGGAAGCAAGACTGCCAATCTTGACTCCAAATGCAACAACGAAGAGTTGAAGAAAATTCTTGATGAAGTAAAATTTGAAATCTCAGAGAATTAATTTAAAAAGCTATTACAGAACATTGCTGAGAGCACATCAAACTCCAAGAGAGCTGTCGCCAAAGCAGCCCGAAAGCACTTCAACAGCACATTCGATGGTATGTATTCTTAAGGAGTACAATGAAAACATATATCCTTCGATATGCTTTGAAATTCAATTGAAAATTGGTTATCTTTGTCAAAGAAAAGCAATTTTCAAGCAAATCTCAATTTCACATTTTCAGTTGTCTGCTCATCCGGAGATTTCTCTTACTTGGTAAACACAAGGATTTTCTGTGAACACAAAGTCAACGATATCACTTGCTTCGCATTCGAACACTAAGTGCAAATATTCGATAACATCCTCATAAAATCTCTATTGCAATTCGTTACTTTGTATTTCATAGCTTGCCATGTACTCTAAAGTTTGTTTCCATATAATAAACAACTCACTTGAAGCTTGTATGATCAAAAATTAAGCAACAATGCGAAGTCAGTTATAACAAGCAGCAAACAACTGATTCAGTAAACAGATTATTATTGTGGCGGTTGTCCAGGAAGTCCAGGCATTTCATTCTTCATCTTCGGATTTTTGATGGTTTGATCGATGCTCAACACGAGACAAGCGGCTTCAGTTGCAGCAATTATAGCATTCTAAATTGCATTCATAAGTGTTTATTATACAACGTATCGAAAGGAAGGTCAACAAGTTTCATTATAATAGTATATATCTTAGGTGGGAGTAAGTAACTAAAGGATTAAATTTAAAACATTGGAGTTAATAACTAAACAGATTATATCGTGTAGGATTGAAAATATGACATTTGGAGCAATATATTTTATAAATATTCGTAAAGGAAATAAGGAGAAAACAATGGAATTAGTCAACGCTAAAAACACCAACCTCTTTCACAAGTGCCGGTTCCCAGACACACCCATCCATGTTGTTTCCCACATCTTCTTTTTGGACGTCCACACCGGCCCATTTTTCACCTTTTTGATGAGCTGTTCGCAATTTATTCAGCATGTTGACGCCATCGATTCCTGCGTTGAAACATAACTGCTGCGGAATTACCTAAATTAAAAGATTTCGCATATGTTGCGCTAAAAATGCAATAAATATTGCCACATCAAAGAATACTATATATACCTGATTCTCGGAATATATGATTTTTTAGTATTTGGTACATAAATAATTCAGATACAATTACCATTGCTTTTTAGGATAGTAAAAATTTATTCACTATTATAGTAATATATTGATTTAAAATTAAATATACTTAGAAGCGAAATAGAAAATTTTTCGTAGCAAAATGAATATTCAGCATTTTATATTCGCACATAGCTGTTAGATGTTACTACAGCTATATTATGGATGTTACTATTATTCTTGGCACAAATTTTTTAACTATCCAAAAAAGCTTTTAGAATTACCTCAAAAGCTCTCGCATATGCCTTCCAGAAGAACTGTTCTTTACTTGTGATATTAATTGCTAAGTCGCGAATATGCTTGCTCAGCTCCATTTCAATCGCACCTCCACCTAAAATTATGGGTATAAAATTAGAAAAAGGAAACAAAACATACCAGCCACAATAGTATCATTTTTCATCGCACGACGTACAATCATAATCGCGTCGTGGAGAGAGCGCTCCGTTTCAGCGATGAATTGTTCGGCCCCACCACGCAACAAAATCGTACAGGAGCGGGCCTTTGAACCTCCAGTAAAGATATTAAATCTAAATTAATAAATATACTATGCTATTGGAAAAACGAGAAATAAGCGCAATTCAAATTTTCATTGCATGCATTTTCATGAAGAGTTGTAGTATTTTAGTTGTAACATAATAATCGTAAAACACAAGATATGTATCGTAAAAGAAAATAATTATATAAACCTTTCACTTCCAATTTGTTTTTCGATAAAAGCCTCGCAGCTTCCCAACACAGATTTGTCGATATTTGAGACTGTGGTCAATACTGATCCACCGCAGGATGCAATAGTTCGCTGCAAATCTTCTTCTGGAATTCGACCAGCGCAAAACATGTCTCTAAAAATAAGAAAAGATAAAAACGAGAAAAAATTAAAAGTAATAATTAAAAAACTTGTAAATTCATAAAAGACTGAAAACAAACCTATCCGCAAACCATTGTGTGGCAACATCTCCAATCGGTAATTTTGAAAGGACTACTTTCGCGCCACTATCGTGAATTTTCTGTAGCTTATCGTACAGAATTGTCCATTCGGCATTAACAATCTGCAAGTATTATATCCAAATTGTTATAACGAAAACATGGCTGTAGTTTATTGAAAGGAGTATAATTCTCGCTTGTATAGGGATGTATATTTTAGATGAGAATTGTACGGATATCAGATTATTGTGACTATAACCTTATCTGTTTCTCGAAACACAATATGCTACCTTTTGGTAATCCGCCACACTGGATATACGCATCTCGGCATTATCTCTTTCAGCTTTGAGTTCCAACTCGATGTTCAAAATGGCAATCAGCGGATTGTTGTAATGCTTCGGCTGCATCTCGAATCCAGCATAACTGAAGGCTTTCTTGAACGCAACACCCTTGATTAAACTCGATTCCTATAATTGAAGTAGTGTATAATAAGGCACAAATATAAAAGGATTATGAAAAAATGTTATAAAGGTTTCCACAAATATGTCGAATTAACAGAGCACAAGTACCGGCTCTGAACAAAATTTCGGGAAAGTGTGCCCAGAGCAAAGCAAAATATTAACTTTCCCTCAACGTTAGAGGAACTATCTAACGATAATGTATGGCATGAGCATAGACAATAAATAGAACAAGAAAAGTTTCAGTAGGAAATTCTTACAGTAAGAGATCCGCCGCTGACTTTCTTGATTCCAATCATATCAATAGGTAACTTGTCATCCAGATAGCTGACGGCATCAACGACAAGTTCTGCGAAGTGTTGATTGTCTTGTTTCAACTATAATACAAATTTTTATGTTAGAATATGTTCTAAATAAGTTACCAATTTGCTACTAAGTGTTGTTGCGGCACATTTAACGAGCATGCTGCGAAATTCGGCCTGACCAGTGATCTTGACAGCTAGTTCGCGGAGCTTCTTCAAAGCCTGAAAACGATAAAATTCTCGTTTATTTATCTAATGAAAGCTACAAAAATTATACAAACCATTTTGAGAAAATATAAATAGGTACAGTAAACCCCCGATATAATGCCGCTCTCGGGACCGAAGCGGCATTATATCGGGGGTTGACTTATATGGAAGATTACCTCCTGAGCAGCGGCATTATATGCCCGGATTATCAACTGTGAACCAACACCGTCCTCGATATAGGGCTTTGCTTGCTTCAAAAATTCTGCGGCAAGGAGAACAACTAAATGGAAGTGCATTTATTCTACTCATAGAAATTGAAGCTTCTCAATAATATACGTGAATAAACGTATATAATTAACATGCAAAAATGTAAAGCCTCAAAAGTACAACATACCAGTTGTTGTGCCATCTCCGACCTCGGCATCCTGACTCTTAGCAATATCGCACATAGTCACAGCGGCCGGATACACAATATCCAACATCTTGAGAATAGTCGCTCCATCATTCGAAATTGTTGTTTTACCCAAAATTCAATGGTTAAAATTTCTATGCATTTGCAACATGTAATAAAATATAATCATTTGTTATATTCGTAAATATGGCTATATATTTTTGCGAATAATCATATAAAAGATTAAGGATATTGAATATAAATCAAAGTTTAGTTCGAATTTTCAACGCATAGTAATAATTTGGAAAAATATCTGGACACTGAATAATGCAAACTTTATCAAACAATCTATATTTTATTGAGAAAATTAGCTCAACTTAAAACATAAATAAATTTATGGATATTATATATGGCTTCCAAGAAAATTTTTTGGTAAATATTATTATCATTACTATATAAGGGATTATATTATTCCTTTTCTCTACATTATCTCTACCTCTGGAGACTGCGATCTTACTACATATAAATGTTTGTTCTAAAGTGTTTGCTCTATACTTCTTGGATCAGATGTTTGTATCCCAAAAAAGATGAACCAACTGTTAAATAAAATTTCAATCCCAAAAATAAAACGTATGAGGTACCTTTGCGATCAACGACGAGCTTATCCATGCCTCTCGGTCCAAGAGTAGTGCGCACACTGTCAGCTACCGCATAACATGCTTGAATATTGCTGAGCACCTGTCCTTTTCCTTGTTTCGACTCAGTTCCTTCCTTCAGTAGAATAATTGGGACATTGTTCATTTTACGAGCGTAAAGAAGACAGTGATAAGGTGAAAACTGAAAGTCACGGTGTTACATTTCTTGATGCACATTATTTTTACAGTTTCATGTTAAAACCTTTTAATTAACAGCCAAAATTGTGGTTCCTCTCAGAAACTTTGTGAATCCAAAAAATCGACAATTTCTAATGACAAAAATGCAAATGCTATAGTGGTAATGTAAAGCGGCTGTTATAGAAATATAAATAACATGAGAGTCGGACGAATGCTACTTTCAGTAAAAAGTATAAGGTGGATAATAAATAAACGGAATAAATCAATAAGGTTTGGATTTGAGGGATCCCAATTATATTCGTCTTCGGGTCCTTCAAAAATCGTTACTTTGTACATTTCACTTGCTCGGAAACTTATCTTTTTCTAGAATCTATGTAACAGCTTTTGGGATTTTTCGCGGCACTTTCCCTGCTTTCACCATAGAAATGGACGATCGGAATAAAGTCGAACGAAAGTACTGAGCAACTGTTTTCACTATGCGCCCTAAGAATATTCCCGCAGTTTTGAAAATGCCGGGAATTTAAATGTTATTTATGGCGTTTCTACAGTGGTATGCATAATACATCGACAAGTGGCATTTGCTTTTAGTATCGTCGTACAATTCGAAAACAAATTTGGGCATTAAAGACTAAACTTAAAGTAATTTTAGTACAATGCGTAGTTTTTTATCTATTTAAATTTCTTGGATAATTTCTCGAAAACCTTCGTAATAATTTTGGCGCGCGAAATAGCGTTTAAATGAGTTGCGTCTGAATCACACATTATATACGTCTAAAGTTTTGAAATAAGTTGAATCAATTCGATCTTAAATTCGTTTTTATTTATTTGAATTTGTCGTTTGATCGTCTTCACAAAATTTGCCTCAATTGTCAGCCATTTGAACTTGCAGACTAATTACATTACATTTATATGGAAATGGAGAAACAGCCGGCACGTCGAAGGTGCGTTTATTTCCACTTTTATAATTTAGTGCGCTAGACCTTTGAGGTCCTGATTAGATTTTAGTCCAACAATTCCAGGAGCATTTTACATATTATTGCTTCTAATCTCATTTTCGGATTTTGGAATCTATTAAATATTGCCCGTTGTTCACCCTTTCACTCAATTTCTTAAATTAAAAATTAAAGTACTATAAATCATTTTTATTTAAACTTGAGTTTTATACTGAGAAGTGTATTTACATATAAAATCAATGTAAACTCACTTTTTTGTTTTGTATAAAATTTGTAAGAACGAAAAGCAGCAACAAACATAACATCAGAATACCACAAAGTAAAAAATATATTTCATATTTTAGCTGGGATTAACATCAGTTAGCCTCAAATAATAATTAGTATAAATCTAGAATGTCCGTAGAAGATTCAACGGCACGCTTAATTCAAGCTATACATCAATCTTTGGATCAGCTCACAATTTTGTGGGATCAAGTGCATATGGAGACAGTCTCGAGGGAAGCCAGAATTGAGTGCGCGTATGAGCACTTCCACAATTTGCTGCGAGATATCGTAAGTTTTTGCAAATCTTTAATACGGTTTAATAACTTTGATAATATTTGGAAATGTCTCTTGTTCATAAAAATTACCTTTACCCTCCTTCCATTTGAAAAGTACGGATGTCGAACGCAGCAAATAATTTATGATTTGCCGAAGGTGCTATAAATGGTTTAGCCGAAATTGTTTGACTTTATTTTAATTTTAAAAAATTGTCACTTATTATGCACACCCAAACTTTATATGAAAATGCATCTTTGACAGATTTGATAGATGAGTGTTGAATCCACTGAATGTTGAAACTATGTTTTAAAGCCAACAGTTTAGAGAGTGGACAAATTTCTAGTGATAAACAGCGATGAGCAAATCTGTAAAAACAACTAAAAGTTAGAAATCGTATTGTTTTTTCCTGTAAAATGACAAAACCATCAATTTAGTTTTCAAAGTAATGATTAATATTACATCACAAAACATTAGCCGAAATTTCTATTAAGGTAAGTTCCGAAGAAGAAATGATCCAAAATGTCGGAAAGGATATCGCCGCTAGACGTCTAGCCGTGGCTGATCTGCGAAAGCTCTTCAAAATGAGTGAATTTGACGAATCGCAGTATCCATCTGGATCAATAGCTTTGCTCAAAGCTTTGGATAAGGATTTAGCGGTACTTCGAGAGGGGAAAGAAAAAATTATCCAAAAACAATTGGACGTTTACAATGAAATGGAGGAGCTGTGCAAAAGAAGTGGCGCGGAGATGATAAAAGTTGACGACATTATGGAAACGGTTAGTTTTTTTTTCTGTTGCAACTGGATGTGTGTTCTCAAAATCGAATAATAAGTGTATCATAGGCGTAAATTGTTAGTGCAAAAATTTAGCTTTAACTTTGCGTACTTATTGTCGTTACGCATGCGGTATTGGGCATGCCGGTTTCGGGTTAATTAATTGTGTTTCGCGTTTTCTCTATAATTCCTTAACATTTGCTTTGTTGATACTAAAGGTCTCTCTTGTAATTACCGCCTAATAAATAAGATTTTAACTTCTCGTAACGCTTGAATAAACAGATGGCGAACTATTTCAGATTTTGAGCGACCAAGAATTGGAGGAAATGCGACAATGGACTTCTAAAATTCGAAGAGAACTGAAAGAGCGAATTCAAACAATTGTTGAGAATCAAGATGAGTGCAGAAAGTTGGTTGTTATAATTGTATTTTATGTATAATAATATATTTCATTTAGAATTCACAAAACGCTTGGAATAAACAGTGTATTGACCGGTAAAATATATTATAGCAAAACAGATTGTGTGACATTTTATTTTATAGAAGAAGAACTGTATCTGCTCGATTGCGATTTTCATGCTCCCGATGCGGCCGCTACTGATGAAATATTGGAGAAATTTATGTCTCTATGTCAAAAGGTTTGGTTTTACAGAAATGGAATTATAATTCAAATATGGGGGTCGTAAATTATAATCGAATTAAAAAATAGTTGTTGAGATATATTCAACGATAATTGACTTACCGGTTTATGTTGAGCATTCGGTATGATTTGATAATAATGATTTTAAAAGAACATGCTTAGATAAAATAGTAAGGTGTTCATTGTCAAACCATTATCATATAATATGCTGATGGGCTTTATAACACCGGGCTTAATAGTACCGTTCATTTTTGTTTTGTTTCTTCGTATTTACGGTTATTTATTGTAGTTGAAAGATCAGCATGACGTGTGGATTGAGCAGGTCGCTTTTCGATATGACGAATTATTGGTCAAGCTCGAAGAATTGTCGCAAAAATGTTTTCTGGCAAACCGTCGTTTTTACCCTTCAAGCTTTGATCCAGGTTTTCTACCACAGTACTTTTTATTAGTGTTTAGTATAAATTTAGAAAATCAAGACAATAACGACATAGTGAAAATTGAATCCGAAATCGAAGCCCTCGAAGAGAAATACCAGCGCGGTCGACCTGTCTTTGATAAGCTAGGTGAATGGATGGATCTTTGGCAAGAGAAATTACGCACAGAACAAAAAGCTTGCAGAGCGTCTTTTTACAATAATAGAGGAGGTTCAATTGCCGCGACACTCAAGGTGATTACATTTTTTTTTGCAAAAACTCTT
This sequence comes from Ditylenchus destructor, assembly GCA_022814885.1. Taxonomy (NCBI): domain Eukaryota; kingdom Metazoa; phylum Nematoda; class Chromadorea; order Rhabditida; family Anguinidae; genus Ditylenchus; species Ditylenchus destructor. The sequence continues at coordinate 2,892,155 of JAKKPZ010000007.1, forward strand.
AATGCAAGAATTTTTAAATCGCAACATCAAAGAAGCGTGTTAAAATTTTATTTACAGATAAAACATTTATTTTAACAAAATTCAAATTATTTCAGCGCCAGAAGCAAGTGAACAATCAAATGACTAAAATTTTTGATGAATTAAAAACGTTAGTGCAGGAATATGTCGACAACAACTACGAGATCCTGGATATACAAGTAGAAGGCCTTCTGCCACATAAATATGCGGAATTTGTCATGGAGGAGTATGAAAGGGATAAAGAAGTGCAGAGAGCTCAGAAGGTATGAATCTTTATTACAGAAATTAACCTATGCGGGGAACCACTGCGAATAAAATCACTTTAAATCTCGAACATTTCATCTTAAGTAACGAAATTTCATTACCTGATTTTTGACATATTATTGCTCCAAAAATAAGATATCTTGCGAAGATATTCAAATAAACGAAATATGTTAAGTAGGATAACATATCTTAACACATGATAAGTCAACACATTGATATTTCAGCTAAAGCGTAATAAATTTCATTTTATCTCACGTGATCAAACCGTATAATACTCATTAAACGCAAACATAACTATTTGTTCCCACTATCTTTTTATGTTTTTAGCAGCTCACCAAGAAGCAATCAAACGAAACCGGCACACTAAGAAGCGCTAAGCGACCGCCAGTGTTTAATTCAAACACAGCTCCTAGATCAGCCCGCAAAAGAAGTTTCAGCTGTAGTCAACTCAGCGTTATCTCGCCGACTGTATGTTCCAAAGGAAAAGATATGAGTAATGGAAAAATAAATAGCAATACTTAAAATTGATAGCTATTTTAAAAATAACACTAAGAGGACAGAGGATAATGTTCAAAAGTCATATAGGTAGTCATATATAAAATTGTTGTGTTTTATGAAGTGGCATAATTAGCCAAATCCACAAATCTATATATAATTCTGTGCTGTGAATAATGCATGTAAAAATTATTATTTCAGCATGGACCAATCACTTCTTCGCCTATGCTTGATCCCAGTGCAACGCTGTGTTCCATGGCTAACGCCAAAACTTTATCAAAGACGCCGTCAAAAACGGGTGCCAGTGTTCATAAGACTCCTTCCAGATCCGGACGAGCCAACGCCGTTCTAACGCCTTCTGGAAAATCCTCCAATCGACCTTGGTATTAATGACAGATCTGATATCAAATGCTGACCATTGTCTTGTAAATTTTTCTGATTTGTGCTTGTAAGTGTATACTTTTACATATTATATTTGGACATCAATATACGTTGGTGATGGGATTTGTGCAAAAGTTTTCTCTAATAAAGAATATTTTATTAAACCTTGCGTTTTATCGTCGCACAACGAAGGAATCACACACGAAAACCGCAAGTTGACTGCTTTATAAATGTATTTTGAGGTGAAATTTTGAAACATGAAGGATATTATTTAAACAGTAAAAACTAGCTGTAAAGCCGAAGACACCGGTGTATGTCAGCCATCGCACCTCGGGCCCAAGGAGCTGTAATCCGATGCCTAAGGCACCGGCTCGCCCGAGTAATAAAACGGGTATCCGTTTCAAAAACGGTGTCCAGATTCGATATCAACACATCCGAAAACCCCGGGTGCAAAAAAAGCAGCCTCATAGACGCTTTGGTTCGAAAATGTCATTTTTGGACCAACATTTGAAATCCAACTACCGTAAACTCTCTAATTTAACTACCGGGGGTATAATTACATGATCGACCTCCAGGGGGGGGCAAAATTAGAGGGAGGGGTAAAATTAGAGGGGGTGGTTAAATTAGATAGTTTACGGTATATTAAAGCGCTGTTATCTGCGTCCGTCGCCATATTGCGTTCGAGATCCAGCCGTTAGATCGTGGTGATAGCTCAATCGATCGGTCTCGAAAAGTTAGGCTTGGGAAAATTGAAATTCGGGGGTCAGTTCACTTTGCAGCCCGTGCCGTATGTGCCCGAAACCGGTGTCAATCGCCTCCATTTCATGAGAGAAGTCCGAAAAACACAAAATTAGGATGTAGAAATGCAACTAGAGCATTTTTTGCCCTGGGGCGTTTTTCGAAATCCATGATACCCCCCCTATGGTTCCAAAAAAATCCAAAAAATTTTTTTTCGCAATTTTGCCTGAAAACGTCTAATTAGGGGTTTTCGACCACGCTGATCACGAATCCGAAGGAATTTTCAAGATCCGATCACACCATTCCGAGATATCGCCTCAGGGCATATATCCAAGCCTAAGCCTGTACAGCAGCCTAAGCCCCAAGCCTAAGTTCGTGAGTCTGTACAGCAGCCTAAGGGCCTGTTCGCCTAAAGGGGGGCTTAGACTAAGTCCGATTGGTGCGTGCACAGCGCCTAAGGGGCCACAGCGCCTAAAGCCCCAAGCCTAAGTTCGGGAGTCTGTACAGCAGCCTAAGGCGATATCTCGAAATTGTGAGATCCAATCTTGACAATTCCTTCGGATTCGTGATCAGCATGGTCGAAAACCCCTAATTAGACGTTTTCAGGCAAAATTGCGAAAAAAAAATTTTTTTGGAACCATAGGGGGTATCATGGATTTCGAAAAACGCCCCAGGGCAAAAAAAGCTCTAGTTGCATTTCTACATCCTAATTTTGTGTTTTTCGGACTTCTCTCATGAAATGGAGGCGATTGACACCGGTTTCGGGCACATACGGCACGGGCTGCAAAGTGAACCGTAGCCGAAATTCGAAAATATGTAATTTGAAAATTTAAATTCGCGCCAAAACGCAAAAACGTGTTTTTAAGGGTTTTGGCTGGGGAAAGGGGTGTTTTTTACGTTCCCCATCGCTGCGGCGTACGCCGCAGCCCGTCCCTCGTTTTTGATTGTTGCGCGCTCCAATTTTTCGTATCCACTATATAGTAATCTACTCTAACTAAGTCGCATGTCTGCGCCGTCTGTCGCAATTTTTTAGCCTATGCTAGATTTGGCTGATTTTTGGTGTCAATCGACAGCTTAGCTCAAGGGAAGACGATTACTACGGGAGTGTGTGATAGCTCAATTTGTAGTTCTGAGCGAGTTATTAAAGAAAAAGAGTGGAGCGCCCGCGGCCTTCGCCGCGCATACGGGCCTGCTTCTAATTGTGCCAGTGCATCCTGTTACACGCAAAATAAATAAAAATAGTGTGTAGTTTTAAAATTTGACAAAAAATGTTCTCTAGAAAAAGCGACCGGAGGCATTTTTTGGCCACGGAGGCGGAGGGGATTTGAAAAATGGCCACGGATGACGCTTTTTATTATATTAAGACGCACCCATATTTTTGATGCGCCCCTTACATAATGAAATTTTATTCCGATGCATCATATTTCAGTGACCATTGATCGTACTTGAATAAATTTATGCGTTTTAAAATTAGTGAACAATAACAAACTTAAGCACTAACACTATCTAATGTTATAATTATCTGCGGGGGTGCGAATCCCTGGTTCCTGGACCTGTGTTGGCTTCCACTCGTCCCCGCACCAAACACAGTTAAAATTTCCTGTGAATCACCGGCTTTGCTGGATGTCAATTTTCGACGCTGAGCATTGGCTCGAACAACACGTCTCCTGGGGGCCAAATGCAAGCGGCGCAATGCCCGATGCATATTAACTCTTCGAGTTAGAGATCGCAAGCATATATTGAGCAGGATTAAGGAAACGACAACGCAGACACAACTGACCGCAAGGATGAATGCTGCGTTGAGCTGAAATTTAGAGAATTATATTCAAATGTAATACTCTTGGCATGAAAGTTTCGAGATAGACAGTATTGTTACCTGGCAGCAATCCACTCCACAACACCATCCGTTACAATAGAAAAATACGTCTATGTAGGCTTTGTTAAAATCGTCATAGGTAATATAAATATCGTGTACGGCCACTCGCGCTCGGCAAATTTGTGTTTCCTGACCAGAGCCCTGAACTATATTATTTTACAGGAGTAATTATCGTACGAATTTTTAGAAGAGTTCTCAAATAATTTCAAATTTTCGCACCACTAAAAATACTAAAAAGCAAGAAAAAAGAAAAAAAACTAGTATTAAACAAGAAAACTGCCGAAAAATTAACAAACTTTTCTTCTAACAAAAATTGTTTTTCATTAACAAAAACTCACCTGAGAGGTATTATATCGGTTAATTGGTAGTGTGTCCTCATAATACAATTGAGTGGGACGTGTGTTCAGATGCACAATTTTGTGTTGATGAAACTCTGTTTTGTAGGCGTTTGATTCTATAGAACTTGAAGGATTGGCCTCTGGACTTGGTTGGCGTTGGTGCAACATAGCCGGGAATAAATTGTTGGCATCATCGTTCACTGCAGAATAAAGTTTTTCAAAAAAGGCATGTTATTGATTCACATTTTTCTTTGGGTGCGCTTTTGTGCCTAATTAAACATCACAACTTCTATAAAGAAACATTTACCGCCATTGAACTAAATAACGATGGGTGTGAAAAAATTTTGAGCTTTTTCACGCCCATCGTTACTTAGTTCAATGGCGGTATCCTTGTTTGACTAAACATTAAGGGAACGATTTTTAAACGTCAGGAGTTTAATTTGTTTTGATAATGCATTATATCAATTTATTATCCTAGTCTCAAATGATTTTGGATCGGAGCAATGTCAAAAACGAGTTTTAGAAAATTTCGATAAGCGTAGTGTGTAATTTTGATAAAGTAAATAAATTTATGTTTTACGGAATTATTTATAGTTTTTGAAATAGTGCAAACCTTTTCGCCGATGAGCTGTCCGGTGTAGCGCTTGAGACGAAAATGATTCCGTTATTTCTTGTTGATATCCGGAAGAATTGGTAAACACGTGAAATGATTGCATTTGAGCGCTAAACGGAGCATGAATAATAAGTCATGCCGACACACAATGTTGGTGGACATATATGGATTAAAAACGGTAACAAACTTTGTTACCGTGCCTTTGAGTGGCACGGTAACAAACTTCCCAAATATTTCAAATGTTGGAAAGCTATTTTCAGAAACGAAAAAGATGTATTTATCCTTTCTGAATCGAAGAAAACTGGCCGGAATTTTGTACCATTTGTAGATTTTCTACCCGCTGATTTTGAATTTGAGATCAGTTTTAACGAAGAACCACCTTCTGACTTGCTTCTCGATTTTCTATGGCTAAACTAAGCAGAATGCAAGAAAGTGGTACTTCAGTTCCCTTCTATCAAATTACGAACCAGCGGGCCGAAAGCTTAGATAATACAAAATTTAAGCTGTGGTTGATAACGAATTAAAAAGCATCCAACCTTTCTATACCCGAATTCGCAAATATAGGCACGAATATTATCATAAAATTAGTAAATATGTTCAGTAATAGAATTTTTGCAAACAATATTGCAAACTCGCAGTACATGATTTTACATTACGGAGCGAGTGAATAAGTATGCAACAAAAGCTGTTTACATATGAGCTCAACGTTAGGTGACATCGCATTTAAGAAAATCTATTACTGAGATAATAGAAAAAGAGAAGTGCCCTAGGAATTGTTTAAGAAGGCAAAGGTGAAAGGCCGTAACGAAGGAAATCTAATTATTGGAACAAAAGGGCCAATAAAGCAAACGCTTTCTCTGATGGTCAAAAGGGTATTGGGAAATAGATATTAAGAAAAAGTGTCACTTTATTCATGAGGCTCGAAAATATTTGAAACAGTTAGTCACTACTACATACTCACATACAAGTTTTCCGTTGTGCTTTAATTAAGTGCTATTATTATTAAACCCTTTTGAAGGGTACGGGACAATTCATCAAATGGACAATTCATCACACGGGACAATTCATCACATGGGACAATTCATCACATGGGACAATTCATCACATGGGACAATTCATCACATGGACAATTCATCACATGGGACAATTCATCACATGGGACAATTCATCACATGGGACAATTCATCACATGGGACAATTCATCACATATTGTGAAAAATGGCCAATTTTTATAAAAATTTGTGTTTTTATGCTATTTTTACCGTTCTTATACATTTTTTACACTTTTTTCTACACTTTTTAATTAAAATTACGCTATTTTACCTTAAAAATTTTCATTCTTTCAGTGACTGTCGACTGGCTTGAACCAAAAGTCGCGCAGCCCTTATAAGGGTTGTTCGGGAGCTTAAGCCTAAGACTAAGTCTTGCTTTGGCCCCAGGTTGTTCGAGCCGCAAGCCTAAATCCTTGTTTGGCGCCTTATAAGGTGCGCGAAAAATGTAATGGCATATGAGCCTAAAAATCCAAAATTTATAAGTAACCACATATTAGGTAAAAATTGAGGTAATTTAAGGTAAAATAGCGTAATTTTAATTAAAAAGTGTATAAGAACGGTAAAAATAGCATAAAAACACAAATTTTTATAAAAATTGGCCATTTTTCACAATATGTGATGAATTGTCCCATGTGATGAATTGTCCCATGTGATGAATTGTCCCATGTGATGAATTGTCCATGTGATGAATTGTCCCATGTGATGAATTGTCCCATGTGATGAATTGTCCCATGTGATGAATTGTCCCGTGTGATGAATTGTCCATTTGATGAATTGTCCGTGTCCCCCTTTTGAAAGCTTATGAAAAAAACTCAGTGGATTTACTGATACGGTATTTAAACTTTTCAGTGGAACTAACTTCTTTGAAAACAAAAAACCCTTGTTGACTGATATGTAATGCTTGAACATGATGCAAACTATAAAGGCTTTTATTTTCTAAACCTAAAATTAGCTATGCTCCAACAGGTATTTCTTTCATTTGTGTACTCTTTTCTTGACCTTGCCTCTCTTGTCTTGGCGGCATCGTCATTTCTCTACTCGTTGTTGTCACCAAATGTATGCGAAACACAGCTCTCACAGGTTTATGATCGCTTACTTTTATTTTTCGCACACTTTCATAACATGTTTGCTCTAATTGCAGAGCATTTTCGGGTGAACTGTTTTCTGACTGATTAGGGACATAAGTATCAGAAATCCAATAAAGAATTCGGTCGGTCCTGAAAAAGGATAAATAATTCTTGATCTGATAAAATGGTATATATCTTATTATTCATTTGCTCGTGCTTAAATTATCTCGCAATTATCTGGCAATTTACCTAGGTTAATTTGGTTGCAAAATTAAAAAAAAATTATGTATTGAACATATAAGAACTCCAAAACATTAGTGAAAAGTTGTTTTAAAACAATTAAACACACCACGCAGGCCACCGTTGTTTTTTGCTGGTATCATAATTGTCATCGCTTGTATTTTTATCATGTTTATATGTCGGCGCGAAATCTATTTCGTCTTCGTGAAAGACTCCAAACGCTGGTGCTGCTTCTTTATTTTTAGTACTCACAGTATCATCCACTTGCTTCTTCATCTAAATAGGCGTATATTAAACATTTCATGTCTTAAGTTTAAGTGAGATTTAAAGGAGATCATATTTTTTAAAGGTTACTTTTAGTTAAAGGTATCTTTTTATTGGAAAAATTTATGGCCGCAGTATATTAGGTTTTGAGACCTAGTGACCGTAATCAGGCCTGTAGTCAAAAGAGATATACCGGGTTGCTACCCCTGAAATTTGGGAAAATGTGTGGAAAATGACAACCCCAACTGAAAATGACTCGCCAACCCAATTTTCCCGTGACCGACTCCCTCAAATCCAGATACCATCTGAAATTATTTTATGGGTGATATCTTTAGCAAAAGTTAAAAGTTTTGCACTGACAAATATAAATATTCTGATTTACAAAGGAAATATTCATGTGTTTTAAGATGCGTCCTGATAATACACAACCGATACAGCTATTTCCTAATGCCGAAGTAAGATCTTTTACGGATTAAAATAATGTTTATCTAGTTCATTATTTTATGCCATACACTAACATGATACCTGTTTTCGCAACTCGTCATGAGGCAGTAGCACACTATATTCCTTAAGACTTCCTTTACTCCAGGCAATTGTCTGTTCGCGGTTTAAACCTGAGCCCTCATAGCTTAATCTGTAGTTCAAATCGCCCACCCAGAACACCACATCGTGTTGCAAGATTGTAAACGGCGTCTCCCCCTTGGTAGCGAAATTCATATCTTTTATAATTTTATAATAATCGCGATTACGCTCTCGGAGATTATCCGGACCATCGCCATGGCTCAAATGGGCGTTTACAAAGCAAACCCAAAGTGAATTGTTGAGAAACAAACTTATTGCTACAGCACCCTTGTTTCGCATGGCGGTTTGTACTTGTTTACCCATTCCAGTTTGTACTTTAGCGGTTCGCACCTTAAAAGTAGAAGTTAAGCTACTCTAACAACATTAAAAAATTTTGGCTTCTGCAAAAATATACCATAAACTTAGCTGTAAAAATTATGAAATTTATCTGGTTTTGTGTAAGTTACCTTAATCAGGCTGATAGTATCATCTTCGTTTGACGGCGAAGTTCGTGAGTAATCCGATGGTTTCCTGCGATGATAAAGCACAAGTAGTAAACCAAACATGGGCACAAAACCCTTACATACGTAATTGTATTGGTTCAATTCTTCTGACAAGATATTTAGCCATTTATTCACTTTTCCGCTCTAAAGCTCATTAATGTTTTCATGAATGAATTTTTTATTGATAGTCTGACGAAAAATACGTGCTTGTGCTTCACAAGCACAAACTCATTATTACTTGAAAGTAATTTAACGGTTCCTATATAAAACTCTAAATTCATTGTTGTTATATAGTACAAGACCCAATATTCCAATTTTTAAACATAAATACGATTTGGCTAAAATGTTGTCCATCGAAAACTAATTATTCTCAAATTCTTATTGCATGAAATATAAAAATATTTCCTTATGATAAACTTTGCCAAACTGAAAAGAAATTAATTTAAAAAAAAACTTTAATTTCAGATTAGCACAAACATGCCTATTTTCCGACTTCGATTTGGGCGTCCGTATGACGGTTCTAATGACTTTTTCTCTCGTTGTATGTTTTTAATATTGTGAATAATATTATCGACTTTTGCCTAAAGGGAAATATTAGCTAAAATCAATGCCTGCTTATATAAACGTCATACGAATTTGCCCTAGGTGATTTTTTAGCAAATTTAAAAATTTTTGATTTTCTGCCGAAATCCCTGTACACATAAAGCTCATGCACCAAGCTAACAGGTCACAAAACATTTTATAAGTACCGGGATGTTTGTCATTGCCTGAAAGGCGTCACGAGTTGCATTACCCGGATTGAGCTTCACGATCTCTTGTAATCCAATTACGACTAAATCCGGCATAAGGCCGCCAAGTTCTTCATCTTTCTTCTTTTCTAAATTTAGCCACAATTTCATATCGTTCTCTTCGGGTATGTTTGCGTTGGTGTTGAAAGAAGTCACAAATACGCCTATTTTCCGACTTCGATTTGGGCGTTCGTATGACGGTTCTAGTGCGACTTTTCCCTAAAGGAGACTATAAGCTAAAATCAATGCCTGCTTATATAAATGTCATACGAATTTGCCTCGTTGAGTTGACTTTTTCGTAACCTCTTTGGTATTGACACAGAAATGGACAATGAAAACTGTCATAATTATTTTCCAAACCATTATTTGACCGATCTATAAAGGGCTAAAATTTTATACGTTAGTGGAATAAAGGCCGACGGACGACGACAACTCATTAACTTCGCATTATATTTAAGGGTTTTAAAGGAATCTGGAAATATGACATCCTGAATAATTTTCGAGAAGGAATGTAACGCGTTTTCATACATATATACTAATGGTTTCGTTATTTAAAAAGTATTTATAACCTACGAAACCATAAATATTTCTGGAACTATCGTTACTGTAACGGGCAAACAAATCATTTCTCTAGTTTGCATTTTTGGGCCAACTATTCCTCTCCACAAAGCACTTTGCTTTGTGTAAGGGGAAGTTGACCCAAAAATTTAAACTAGAAAAATGATGTGTTTGCTCGTTAAAGAAATCCCTCCCCTGTCAAATTGGCGCTCGAATTGTCGAAGCAATTCGCTATGTTCAAGGCGAAGCAATTCATTTTGTTGCTACTAGAAAATTATGAATTTGAAATATGTTGTCGCCTAAGTCTTTAGCTACAGCATATTACAAATTCAGAATTTTTATTGTAATCTTGGCGTTCTGCTGAGGGGCTTTTAGAATCGTGGGACAGTAGTAATTCCTCCCCTTCAAATTGCCGCGTAAACAGAACGCCATTCCTCCTTCTTCCTCCTTATGTAATCGTAAACACGCTGCGGGATGTTTGCGGTTACGTAAGGAGGAAGAAGGAGGAATGGTGTTTTGTTTACGCGGCAATTTGACACTAGGGCTACGCACGTAGAGAATCCCCCGGGGGATTTTGTATATTTCTTATAGTTTAATCACAGCGCTGTACTCTCTCATCCAATCCCCCGAAGAGAAAGCGTTGTAAAGCAGACATAAAACATGTCTTTGCCGACATACACAATGGCATACACAACCGAAATTTGATGTCTGTGCGAAAATGCTTTGTACAGAGAAGACAATTTCATTTTATTATTCCAAAACAAACTCCTTTGTTCTAGAAAATCAAATCGATTTGATTTTTCACAATTACACAAAGCGAATCCGCCGGGGGATTGAGAGAGTATTTTTGTGCAGTAAAAGCGACAGAAAAATACAAAATCTCCTCCTCTTTTCCCCCGCGTGCGTGGGTGTCGATTTCTACTGTCCAACCACTCTATTAGAGGAAATACGGTATTTGATTATAACATAGTGCCATATGTTGTAATTTGAAACATTTTATCGTTTTAAAAGATAAAGGTAAGATAATAACATATATAACATCGGTAACGGTCCAAGCATATGAATAATTCCTAAAATATCATACCGATTCGAATGGTGTCACATTGAAAGTCAGGAAGTTACGATCACAAATTGGGAATCTACAAAAATGTGTACAAATATTGAAACTTGAGTTCTGCCAATGGCGAGTCCATAAAATCGTTAGTTAGAGGATGTCACGATCACTCGTGTATCACTCCAGCTGTGATCACAGGTGGCCTGCGTAATGCCAACTCACGTTTACGTCTGGATTTTCAGGACTTCCTTATAGCGATATCAAGGGAAATTAAGCTGTCTGTCTCGATGGATTCATGTCAGATAGAGAGAACATTGAAATATGCGATACCAGATAGACATAAGAGATAGTATCAAAGAAAGAGCGAATGGATCAAGAGAGTCACAATGCAACCGAATTTCGAGCTAAAAGCGCGCACGAGTATAAATTAATAATCCAATGTGTTTTTATAATGGTTTTTTTATAGTCGTGTCTTCCAATAAATATTTGTTGTAAGTAATTTCTAGCGAAATGCATAATTTATTTTACTAATTGAAACATAGCCTACATATAAAAACAACTTAAAATCAATAAAAATTAACCAGCCGGAGGTGCTTTCGTCAATCTTTCTCTACTTTTTGGTTGTTTCGGAGTCGCTTTCGAAGAATCTTGAATGTGTGATGCACTATGCAACTTTTTTCTTAACCTTTTTCTGTTGCTTTTCTTCGTTTTTGGTGGAGAAAGAAATTCCGAATTCTCTTGATCTGATTCGAATGGAGGCTGCAATAAAAATACTCCCCTCACAGGTTTGTGATCACTATTTTTGATTACCGGCACACTCTCGTAGCTCGTTTGCACTACATCGAGTTCTGTTTGATAAAGTATTCTGTCACACCTGAAAGGAAAGTTAAGCTGTAAATAATGCTGTTTAAAAGATATTTAATTCCTCTTTTACACCTCAATACAGGCTGATTGCTCTACAGAAACAAATGAATATTTTACTTGCGGTTCGAAGTGACGAACACCTTTTTAATGTTGTGTTTCTACAGGTCATTAGTGGATTCTCTAGCAAAAATATTGGAGCATTATTGTAAAGAAATTTAAAATATGAAGAAAAGAATTGTTTCATAATTGAATTGTACTCGAAAAATATAAAATTACCAAGCAGGAAACCGTTTCTTTGGGCTCGTGTCGTAGTTATCTGTTCCAGGATCGTATTTGTATGTAGGTAAAAACGTAATAGGTAATTCTTCAAAGGAGGTAAATGCTGGTGGAGGAGCATCGTTTGGGAAGCTTTTGAGTGTACCCTCGCGCTAAAATTAAACGCATTTTTACTAATGGAACATTCAATTAATTTTCCTCTAACACAAAATTAATTCTCTAAATGTATCTAAAATCTTATCCTCTTCTATTAGACGAAACACAAAGAAGACTCTTGTCCAGCTATCACTATTAATTTACCTGTTGATTCAATTCGTCGAGACCCAATAAGCATGCATATTCTTTCATAAATGCGCTCAATGTTATCGCAATACCTTTGAGGAATGAACAAATTATGTTTGAATCTTGATAATTTAGTCGGTAATTCAAGTCGCCCATCCATATAAGCAGGTCATGACCCATTATTGTGCGCGAAGCGGCTTTTGGTCCGAAGTACATGTCTTTTACAATTTTATGATAATCTTTGTTACGTTTAACCAAGTTTTCCATGCCTTGTCCGTGTTCCAGATGAGCGTTCACAAAACATACGCGAACCGAGTCATTCAATAAAAAACTTATTCCGGCACCTCCTTTGTTCCCAACGATTTTCATCGTTCCAGTCTCTACTTTATCTGTTTGAAGCTGAAACACTGTAATATTTATGTTTGTAGTCCATCTTGACGCGCCGTTTATCTCGAAACTACAACCAAGGTTTAAGCGCAGACCGGGTCGCATTTTTCAGTCTTGGGCCAAATTAAAAATATTCCTGATCTCGACAGAAAATTGGGCAGTCCGTTTGGGACCATCTGAGTCGAAATTTTTGTTCTGACAAACCGTCGATCGGAACGGACCAGAATCCGGCTGTATCGGCAGGTCCGCGCTTAAACCGTGGTCGCACCTTCAGGGCAGATGGCGCATCGAGATGGATGTCATATTTGTTTCTGACAAGTTATCTTTTCATGGTTTGATTTTATCCTATATGGGGTTTTATAAGTTAACTGCGAAATTTTTTTCCAAAAACAGGATTACTCAGCAATATGACAGTAAAGTGTACTATTTCTTGTTTATTTCGCGCGCTGTTCCATACATTATTATTTAGATAATTCTAAAGATAGATCCTAATAAATTCTTTCATATAAACAAAAACAGTAGTAAAATATTATAATGTGAGATTTGTAATACAAACTTGAAACTCACGTTGCTGATACTAACACTATCATATCCTAGTGAACTTCGACGCATATATAATACAAGCAGCACGCCAAACATGTGAACATGCGCCCTTTGCACGTATTCTGTACCTATCACATCTCCGACAGTATTTATCCAGTTCTCAATTACTGTACCTTTGCTTTTGATTAAATGGACAGTGTCCAGTTTCACAATTTCTTGAAGTCCAATTATGACCAAATCAGGCATTTGGCCGTCGAGCTCTGCTTTTTTCTCTTCCAAATTCAGCCATTGTTTTAAATCCATTTTAGTTGGATCGATTGTGTCGGTATTAAAAGTTCCAACAAATATACCAACGTTGCGATTTGTGGCGATGGAGAATTCCCGTGAGCGTTTCATCGAAGAATTTTGGTTTTTTAACTAAAAATTGGAGAATTGATGGAAACATTGTTGTAATTTGGTTGTGAGAGTAAACGGCTCCAAACCTAACGTATACTAAACTGTTCTTGTGCTAAAATCTTAGTTTAAAATAAACTTTCCTAAAACGTTATTTTCGTATATGCACATATTAAAGTTTGCTTTGCAAACATTTGTAGCTCAAATCTCATTTCGTAGCTCAAATACAATCATTTACATGAGCACTACAAATTGCATTTTAATGAAAATAACATAATAGTTACCGTTAATAATATCACATAATGGTTCATACCTACCAATTTTGGTCCAATGGCTGCGCCGAAATATAACGCATACAAAATGCATCTCAAATCCATTTCTAAGTCATTAATTTGTCTGCTTTGCTTTGTTCTATCAACTAATAGTGCTTCACATAAAAATATATAGACATATCTTCTATACCTGACTGTATAAGTCTCAAAAAGTAATTACAGCGACTGAAAACTACAAACACAATTGAAGACAAAGCGTTAATTTTTAAGGGAAAACACTGAAAAAAATATGGCAGCTGAGTATCGTTAGCTTTACTGTCTCCCATTTTGACGAAAATATTCCTCCATGTTTAAAAAGGTTTATGTGGCTTTTATTAATGAAAGTCGATAGTATCAATATAATCGAGAAAAATAAGGGAACGAAAGAAACGATCTGAAGAAGGAAGGAAATGGAAAGAAATTGAAGTTACAATAATAATATTTTCTTATCAGACAGTCATACGAAAAGACGCAGGCTTTATATGTCTACATTATCCACATAGAGCACGAACATATCAATGTCGGTGATCTTAAAAAGATATATCACGGAGACGGATTCATGCCCTAAAATTCGTTTGGCGTCTGGTGCTCAGGATGGACCTTGATATCCTATATAGTCTCGGCGAGGAAGGACGGGAAAAATATCCCAATTTCAATATTAAAAACTCAAATTAGCGCCAAAACGTAAAAAATAGTTTTTAGCCTCCTATCTATACAGAGTGGTGGTTTTTATGTTCACAATCGCTGTGCGGGGCCATTCCGGACAACTTTCCTTTTTACACTTTTAATTTTGTAACCTTGGATCGATTTTGTTGAAAGGCCACTTTTTAGCCAAAAATGTCATTTTTTGTCCAAAGGAATAATGGCTCAAAAACAGCTACGACTCACGGGTTTCGACCAAGCTCAAGCATGCCGTATGTCAACGCAAAGTATTCGAGATACAGTCGAACTCCGATTATACGACACTTTTACGCTAACGTCACAAAATGTGTCGTATAACTGGAGTTGTGTTATATTTCATAAGCCTGCTTACACAGTCTGCATCACACTATTTCCTTTTGTCTGCAAAATAAGGCGAGGTAGATAAAATAATGCGTTGTTCCCTCGCTCTGATCTTTCTTCATTGCATGTCTTCTGCCGCCGAAAAGCACTAGAAGACATGCAATGAAGAAAGATCAGAGCGAGGGAACAACGCATTATTTTGTCTACCTCGCCTTATTTTGCAAATGCGTTTATGATGACTCATACTTGTTTTGATTATAGCTTAGCCTACGTTAAGCTCAGTGTAATGACTAAAAATGAGGCTTCGACTCAACTTTAACAGGTGCATACTTATTTTCTTAATCTTAGCCTAAGTTTAATTTTGAGCCAATATTCGGAGCAACTCTATGCTTTAGCATGACCAAAAACCAGTTCTTATCGCCCTAAGCTATTGATGTCATATTTTATTTTCAAAAAGGAAATAGCACAAGCCCTAAGCTATTGATGTTTGGGTCGGTTTAAGCTGAAAATAATTTTCAACTACAACCAGTTAACAAATCCAACAGCATATCCACAATTTTATACATGTGCCCCATTGTGTGCTATTTCCTTTTTGAAAATAAAATATGACATCAACTGCACCAAATTTATAACCAGCTTTAAGATCACGTAATGCATAATGTTTCAAGAACAGGGAAACACATTTACCATTGGATGACACATGTACAGCAATTATCCTATTGAACGACTTTTGTCTGTAATCTGGAATATGCCTCTTACTAGCTGAGGTGGCGCCTCCGGCGCCAACTCAGCTAGTCATGTCCTATTAAGTATGGATATTGATTTCCAGCATGCTAAGTGCAAATTGAACCACTTTTACTGTTTCTTCCTGCGAAATATGCTTGTGCTATACTGTAGTTAACATGCATTGAATACTTTTTATCTAGATAACATGCATTGAATACTTTTTATCTAGATAACATGCATGGAATACTTCACATCTCGTTAACATGCATTGAATACTTTTTATCTAGATAACATGCATGGAATACTTTTTATCTAGATAACATGCATTGAACACTACATAGTAGTACATAAAAAAATAGCGGTTCTGGCACAGCTATTCACAGAATGCTTATGGTCATGCTTCGTGTTATGTCCCATGGATCATGTTTGGGAACAGGTTCCCTGGGTCATGCTTAGTGTTATGTTCCCTGGGTCATGCTTGTGGACATGTTCCATGGGTCATGCTTAGCGAAACTTCCCAGGCCGTACTTGGGGTTAGCTTCCTGGGTCATGCTTAGGTAAAGGTTCCCTGGTCATATTTTTGAAAAAAAATTATGCACTTTTCATTGACTTTTTCCGACTATTTAGATCATGGGGAGCATTTATAGATAGGTACCATTTTAATGTTAAAAATTTTCATTTTTTCGTACTTGGAAAATTTTCAGAAAAATTTCAAAATTTTCAAAAAAATTTCATAGCGAGAAATGATCCCAGGTTCTGAATATCATTTCTGACTATGGTCTTATGACCAAAAATTTTTTTCAAAATGACCCCTTGGAAAAATTTTTGAAAAAAAATTTTTTGTCCTAAAAATTATATAGCTAGAAATGATCCCCAGGTTCTGAATATGCGTTCTAGATAGGTCTAGGAGAACAAAATTTTTGATCTTTCATGACCCCTTACAGGCACCCCCTGGTAGGCGAAAAAAAATTTTTTTTGCTTCGTTGCAATTTCAGACCTCATGACCTTTCATATAAAAAACGCAACCCTGTATCATGCCGGGAACATGCATAACTGAATGTGACATATACATATACTTATATATAAATACTGACATGGTCCAGTTACTATATAGTAGGATAAACGAGAGTTATGCGCAGCGGCTTCGCCGCTAACAAAAAAAAGTTTTCCTTGTAGCGTAAAAACATGCATTTTTGCCACTTTTTGGCAAAAAAGGCCACTTTTTGAGATCACCGCTCCCCAATTTTTGCGGATTCGTATACCAACTTTTTGAGACCTACAAAATGAGCTATCACAGGCCACTGTATCGGGGGAACAAAAAAAGTTTCCTTTGTAGCGTCAAAAAACCTGCATTTTTGCACTTTTTGGCAAAAAAAGGCGACTTTTTGAGATCGCCGCTCCAAATTGTTTGTGCATTCTCACTCGCCTAGACCTACAAAATGAACTATCACACACCCCTGTATCGGGGGAACGAAAAAAGTTTTGCCATGGGACAAACGAACGAACCCAGACGTGCGACTTAGGTAGAGTGGATCTAAGAAAAGTAGGAATAATTCTTTGCCCATTACAACATTGACAATTTTCGCACAGGCCATTGCTCTATTTTTGCGGTTATTCCGCAAAATGATTGATGCTATTTACAGCCGCATTTTGACACCTGCATTCGTTTATTTATTTCGAACCAGGAAACAAATGATGAAAATATATTGCATTTATCTTTTATCACTTTTTATGCCAAAATTTAAAGAGTGTATAAAAAAATAGACCTAACCTAGGGATTGAAAATATTTTCCATGAAATAAGAATCTCCTTACGCCTGGCAAAATATGTTTTGCTCGTGTGGGAAACGCAGAAAACGGACAGGGCCATTTTAAACTGTTTGGATCTTTAATAAAAATGTTTACACCTTTGCACTATAAATAAGTTTATTTTCCATTAAATAAGTTTGCCGAAGATTCATTTTGTTTCGTTTGGTATTGAGATAATGCACTACTCTACAAGATTTCATGTATAGGTCCACTGAAATACCAGTTAGGGAGATTTGTAGATAGTACAGTTACAAACTATGCACACTTGTACTTTTCTCAAAGCGCACAAACATTATTGCTATTTAAAATAAGATCTGAAGCTGGTGAGAAGAAACCATTATAGTGACTTTTATCGTTGGCTAAGATATGAATTATTGTTATCACATACTTGACGAAATAAACCTCATTTTTTGTGCAATGTAACATTTACCGTTTTGGCAAATTGCAAAAGCGAACATGTTTCGATTTGGAAATTATAATATAAATAAATTAATGAATATTTGTTGTATAGATTATTTGTTTTATAGCACTGCCAACAGATTTGCTGAGACCCACATCATAATGCGGCGGAGTTTCATTACATTTTGTATAGTCGCTGTTGTTGCAAACTTTGTATGTGCACAAAGTCCTAATCCCGTTGTGAAGACTCCGGAATTCGAGGTTACAGGCTTGGCTTATCACGATGAGAATACCGGAGAGCTAATCTCACATGCTTTCCTGAGCGTACCATATGCGCAACCGCCAGTTGGGGATCTTCGACTTGAGGTCAGTTCACAAAATAGCGCTTGTGACAATGTGTGTAATTGCAATTACAATTGCGAATCAGTTGCTCCCATAGTTACCGTATTCCTAAGGTTTAGCATCCTCGAGCTCTTCCACCTAATTCCACGTGGCGTTTCAATGGACAGGAGTTACCTCCTGGATGTACTCAACAGGAAGACTTCTCCAGATACAATTTCACTACTTCCGAAGACTGCCTGTTTCTCAACGTGATGGCACCTCCAAAGCCTTCGCCGGATGGCAACGGATATCCAGTGCTAATATGGGTAAAACTGCAATTTAAATTTTATTTTATAAACGTATAATTTAAGATCCATGGCGGTGGTTTTGTATATGGAATGAACAGATTTTACGGATGGCAGCAACTTGCTAAGCATTTCAATCCGCGAAACATTGTCGTGGTGGCCATTCAGTACAGAGTGGCCTTCTGGGGTATTGGCTTCACTTTGAAGTTATTTAATTTAATCGACAAATTTGAAACTATAGCTAGTTTTAAATTGCGTGTATTCAAAAATTTCCAGCCAATAAAGTTATCAGGAAACATTTATATGAATTGTAAAATTCCTTCCTAAAATTATTCAGTTTCATTATTCAGGCTTTTTCGCTCTTGGCGACCAGAATTTGCCTGGAAATCTCGGACTATGGGACCAAACTGCTGCACTGAAATTCGTCAATTCACGGATTAACTTGTTTGGAGGAGATCCATCACGGATAACTGTTTGGGGAAACAGCGCAGGTTTAGATTTGGTCATATTTGGGAAATACCTTAGCAACACAACCTATAACCCGCGCTGGAATTAGCGAGCTCTGACATCCTTCATAGATTCACCTTACTAAGGGAAATGAAGGATGCCAAAGCGCGCCAATTCAAATGCAGGCCCTCAGGTTGTGTTGACATGGTATATTTCTGTTCGATATCAGAAAAGTTAAGGTATCAACATCAAAAATTATATAAACCTTCGAACTCAGGTGGAGCTTCCGTGCATTCTCTGAGCTTATCACCGCACTCCAATCAGTACTTTCAACGTTCTATTCAATCCAGCGGTTCCCTTTACAACTTTTGGTCCAATACTCGACGCACTTACCAAATGTCGCGAGAAATTGCCGATAAGCTCGGATGCTCATCCACTGATACTGCTGAAGTGAAAAAGTGCCTCAAGAAAGTTCCCATTCCCACTGTTTGGCAAGCAACAAAACAATATGTAAGTTTACTTAAAAGTGATTGAATTATGAAAGTTTAAAAAGTTCATTTCAAAATACAAAAAATACCACTTTGGGGCGTTTTGAACCACTTTTGCATTTGGGAAAATTTTCCCCGGATATAGCTCCCCTTTGGCCCGGTCCGGAAGGGGGGAGGGGCTATACCGTGGGTTGACTGTACTTAAATCAACTTTTAATATTATAGACATCCTATAATATCAAATTGAATAGCATATTTTGTAATAAGTTTAATAATAATTTATTATTATTAAGGGTTTAATGCGCACTGATTCAATGCATTCGATTTATTGGGGTCCAATACTTGCGGACCAGGACTTCTTTGTCGGCAAGCACGTCCCCATGCTAACGCAGGCGGCACCCAAAAAGCCGACACTCTATGGCTTGACCAAGGGCGAAGGACTGCTTTTCAGTGAGTAGCAATATATTGTAAAATGATTTTTAAAACGTATTTCTAATTTTGGTACACACAATTTTTATTTTCTGGTTAAAGAACGGTCAGTTATTAAAAAATATAGATATAAAGTTCATGTGGATAGAGGACGGTTTTAGCTTTGAACAAAAGTTGGACTTCAAGATTTAATATGAACCAAATTTTCCCCTTAAAATTGATAAGATGATAAGGTTCTACTGAAGAAGATCCGACCTCACAGCTAAATTAGCTCTCTAACTTCTAGGAGCCCGATCGAAACAGTTATGTGGCATTATAGGTTAGAGTCATTCTTTCGTAAAACCAAAATAATATAATTTTACATATATGTAACAGTTAATATTCTCATAACGCTATTAAGATCTTTTCTTAATTAATTTCAGCACTGATGACTCCGAATCCTGTCACTTCTGTTTTCGCATATGGAATTGGAGTAAAGGTGGAGGATCAGCCGAAATTTACCAAAGAAAATTTGACCAATTTTATTCATTCATATGTTGCGAACAAGGAAATGGCTGGTGACAATATTGGCAAAGTGCGACAAATTTTAGAAGATCATTACCTAAAAGAAGACCAAAGTGACGGGGACAAGAGTAGATTTTGGTTCAAGCGATTTACTGACGTAAGTGAAAGGTTAAAAGCATTCTGCTGCTTTATGAAATTATCATAAATAAGGTATGAGAAAGAATACGAAGTTACTTTCTTTAAAATCTTTAAAAGTCTGTCCATATGCGAGATTACATTATTAAGGAATGATAAAACGACCAGCTACTCAATTATTAACATTGATTCTGGCATGTTAATTCATATAAGCTTTTGGAAGTAAGATTTTAGACAGTTGACCGAAATTAGTGCAACATTTTTAGAAAGGGGTGAAAGCTTATGTAGGAATTCAATTATTTGCTTTCTGAAACTGTGTTACCACAATTAAATTCTATCACTGTTCATTTAGTTCCTCTAATTTAGTTAACCTCTAATTTTCAGCTCATGAGTGATGGTCAATTCTTCGCTGGTGTTCTGCGTGAAATTGGCGAGAAATTAGCTTTGAGCTGGAAAGAGCAATATCTGTATTTCCTCGACTATGTCCACCCAAGCCATAGGGCTCTCATTGGAGTAGATGGCGATTATACGCCACATGCTTATGAATACCAGTACCTCACAGGTACAATCAAAATATTTTCAATCATAATGTCGTACGGGATGGGAACTCTCTTATGAACACTTATATGAGTTGATTGAATTATGGAACATTAGTCTCTGATTTTCAGACGCGGTTCCGTATTTTCCTGTGTCAAAATCCGAATTCAACGATGTGGAGCACCGCTTCACCACTCGCTTAGTTGACGCATATGCAGAATTCGTCAAAGGCGGACAGCCAGGTACTAAAGAGCATCCATGGGCTCCACTGCAGGATGAGATTCAGCCTAATTATCTACGCCTAGGAGAAGTGATCCAAGTTGAAAACACATTCTTCCCTCCAATTTCTAAAGTATGCAATCCTAGAAATTCAATTCACATTATTGAAAGGTATCTTCAGGTATGGAAGGCGATATTCGCTACAGGATATGGAGATGAAAGATGAAATGCAATCGCGAATTCAAATTTAATCTATTCATAAATATAAATAACAATTTTTATAAATTTATGCATAAAAAATATAAATTGTTCACAATTAGCAGATGATGTGAAAATGAAATGTGATAATAATGAAGCATAACATTCATGCTCATTCATTTAACGTTTTTCATGTTATTCAAAATGTTTAATGCGACCGTTGTCACATGTAGTTGTAATGGCTTCAGGACTGAAGTAGAAACTGCTTTTGGCCGAAGGCGTAAACATATGTTATACATACATACCGAAGTAGGAAACATTAAAATTTCAGGTCTGAATTCAACATTAGGCAACATCTCACATTTGCCCATTAGGCTGCACTTTTATGCATTCTGCATTACACCTCTCAGTAAAGTTCATTTCCTTTTGTTTAAAAGATTATCGATTACAGAAATGATGAAGAAACTTGCAAAATGCTGTAAAGATAGGGTCCATTTCCATATCCCTTTCAATTTTCCTGCGGAAGGGAAACTATGTAGTTGTCGTAGTCACATAAGATTTATTTCTTTTAAGGTAATAAAATTAGACCTAATGTACGAAGATCTCATCGCCGGATGTGTAGCAGGTTTTAACTTTTGTTAGATCGATTTAAAAGGAAATGCTTAAGGTAGTTCTGGAATATTTGTGGGTTATCCTTTGGATACGCTCAAAACACGAATTCAAACTTCATCAAGTTTCTCTGGAGTTTATGCAACTTTTAAGCATATTCTCAAGAATGAAGGCGTAAGTTGTTCGTAAGATTAATTACTTCAGCAAAATGGGGTTTTTATGTAATTTTATATCCCGGGCGTGTTTGTGAGTTTTAAACATTCAATTAATTTACCAGACAAAATGCGAAAGAATATTTCCGATAATTGGGAAAAATATTTTCACCATATATAAATTAAACAAACATAAATTAAAATTTTAAAATACCCCTCACACGCCCTTGAAAATGCTCTGGTATCACCTAGACGATTCACGACACGGGGCGTTACATATAGACATAATCACGGCGTCTAGTATTTAGGAATGTCGCTTTTCTGGAGAATCTACTCACGGATATAGTAGTAGTAGTACCTCTGCAAAAAACTTTCATGTTTGAAAAATGAGGAACACAAAAGCTATTTTTTGTGAAATTTATGGGGGTATGACATCAAAAAAGGTAGAAGAAAGGTTATCTTGGAAAATGATAATATAATTAATCTGTTAAAATTTAGCTGTTTTCACTTTATAAGGGCTTATCAGCGCCGTTTCTCACCGCCGGATTAACAAATTCATTACTATTCGCTGGCTACACAGGTACTTTGAAGTTTATCCATGGGACGAATGAAACCGCTTTTGATAAGAGCACATTCTCGATTATGGAGGTAGTTACCGTATTCCCTATAATTTAGCCCCACCCCCTCGGCAGAACGCCAAGGTTACGCCAAAGCCGTTTTCTAGGTTTTTTCATTTGCTAAAAATTCTGAATTTATAATATGTTGTAGCTAAGGACTTAGGCTACAACATATTTCAAATTCAGAATTTTCTAGAAGCTATAAAGTGGATTGCCAAGCTTCGCCAATTCGAGCGCCAATTTGAAGGGGGTGGGGCTAAATTACAGGGAATACGGTAATTTGACTGAACTTATATTCTTTATAAAAACCTAATACGATAAAATTGAAGATTATATTCGCTTCATCAGTTGGTGCAGCACTTCAGCTAATTCCAGGAATCCCTGTAGAACTGACCAAGACGAAACTCCAGGTAATTAGTTTCCATTACCGTTACTATCGCTTTCCAGTAGTTTGGATTTCTCAGTTACTTAATTTTTAAGTTTACCGGCTGTTTAGGCCTTATATACTAATAGTAATTTTGTTTATTTACCTAATAATAAAAATATTAACCTAATAATATTATTTTGGGTCTTTTACGAAAGAATGACTACAAAGAATTATGATGTGTTTTAAAATTGTATTGAAGTATTTTTTGTTTTATAACCTAACTGACCGTTTCGACCCTAAGTCCATACGATTAGTACTAATATTGATACTACGTTGGTCGGGTCATCATCAGTAGATCCCAACGCAGTTGAAGTTTTAGATCATTCTTAAGGGGTTGGGGATTCCGAAATACGGCACTCCTAACCTTTTTGGTTTCCCAAGGGAGTGCCGGTTTAAACTTATTTTACCTGTTTTTCTGTTGTTATCCTTGATTCCATCAGTTTTATCCATATGCGACTCAAATTCTAATTATGAGTAATACAACTAGCTGTGCTACGCCGCCGCTCTCGCGGCGTACCCCCAAAAAAAATTTTTTTGTCTAAAAAATTGTCTAAAAATTTTTGTCTATATTTTGTCTAAATTTTTTGAAAATCTGTATCAGCACATCCGTACGAACATTTTAAGCTATCCCTTGCCCGGAAATGAGCAGTGGAAGGGGTCTAAACGTCAGTCCACGGACCCACGGACGGACGGACAACGGTTTCTTAGTACAGTAACATATGAATATAAGCTTAGTTACAAATAATACTAATCGTTCTTAGTGCCCATTCGCTACGTTCCTGTTTTCTATAATTATATGACAATAAATTTATTTCTTGGTCCAAAGGTGTAGCACAAGAACATTTTCGTCTGAACAATTTCACTGCGGGCCAATTAGATGTGCTCTGGGTATTATTCGTCAAAATGGTTTTCGCGGGCTCTATCAGGTAAGAGATAATATTAATTTTTGGTACTAGTTCTTACCCTATTTAGGGTGGTACAGTTATGTTTTGGCGCGACATGATCGGATACCTTTTCTACATTCCCACATATGAATTTGTTCTTCATAAATTACGTCGGGAGACAAATCTGAACGAAACACTTTGTCAGGTAAATTTCTAATAAGACAAATTACGGATCGAAACGCATAAAAGAAAATTTCTATCGTTTAGGCCAACGTATTATCCTATTATCCACTTACTTCGAATAACCGTTTTTATTCAGGTATTGGCTGGCGGGACGGCCGGTAGTGTCTCCTGGTGGAGTATATGTCCTCTAGAGTTAATCAAAAATCGCCTACAAACCCAGGAGGAGCAACAGCTGACCTCAGGACTGAACAAAGATCGGCCCAGTCTGCATAATAAGAAAAGCGCTCTGCAAATTGCCAAACAAATTTACTTCTCTACCGCTAGCCAAATCCCTAACGAAACAAAATTTCGGACTTTCAGATTTTGGCTAAAATTATTGCCACAATTTTATAGTGGCGGCTTGATATTGGCCATAAGAGCTTTTCCTGTGAATTCTGTTGTCTTTTTGATATACGAGAGAACTTCTGCAGCAATATCCAAGTCCTTGTAATAAGAATATTGTAATTTTTTATATTTCGAATTCAATCCTCTTCATTTTTCACATACATCATGTATGTGAAAAATATGTATGATACATGGCACTATTTACGTGTTGGGTATAAATTGAAAAATATCAAAGTCTAAATGGTTTGTACTTACATCTCAACTTTTACTTTTTCAAACAAATGCTTTGACCGTTCCGTGACGTTTATAAGAAATTCCGATCTTTGGTGAACACACGTGCCTTATCAAATGTTCACAATAAAATGTGAATTTTTATGGTTTGCTCTGTTCAAAATATTTCAATAAAATTGAATTGTCTGTAATTTTTGAATTGTATGAAAAAAACTCTCTTTTTATAACACATGTAAAAATGATTTATTTGGAATTTAACCTTTGTCATTTTAATTCGTTTTTAAGCAATCCTCTTTGCATATTTTCAATCGAAATTTAGTCCTACGATTTTTTAAACAAGCACTCAAAATTAAAAATATTGTACGAAATGTTGACGTTATATATTCTGTTTTTAAGACTAATAATATGTTCATGATATTATTCTGACTAGTGCTATATAATAGTGCACATTCATCAAACTGAAATATAGGTCGGAATGGTGTTGATTTGGCTTGAAAACGAGCATGCTCGTTTTAAATATTATAGGTACTATATGCCTTACTAATAATGCGAAGGATATAGTTAACTGTTCCATTTTAGTAAAACTTTATTGCCTGCCATTCCAGATTTAGGATAAAAGCGTTTAAAAGCGATGTTACTGGAATGGTTCATATTATATTCTGTGATACTTGTCTCTGTGCACAGTTTGGACAATGGACTTGTAAGGTAGTGTATTATAAGAGTGGATAATATGGGGTAAGGACACTTGGGGGGAGTTACACTTGGGGGGGGGACAGTTGGGGGGAGTTACACTGGGGGGGAGTTAGGGTTGGGGGGTTTTACCCAAAACCCCAAGTGTAACTCCCCCCAAGTGTAACTCCCCCCAAGTGTAACTCCCCCCAAGTGTAACTCCCCCCAACTGTAACTCCCCCCAAGTGTAACCCCCCCCCAACTCTAACTCACCCTAACTGTAACTCCCCCCAACTGGTACTGCCATAGTAATTTTGAAAAACCTATAAAAAGTACCCAAAATTACCATAAAAGTACCTTATATGGTATTTTATTGTAACTGTATTTTTCTCTAACACTCTCTCACCCTTAGGCTGCTGTACAGACTCCCGAACTTAGGCTTGGGGCTTTAGGCGCTGTGGCCCATTAGGCGCTGTGCACGCACCAATCGGACTTAGGATTAGGCCCCCCATTAGGCGAACAGGCCCATTAGGCGCTGTGGCCCCTTAGGCGCCATATTTGGGTTGCGCGAAAAATTACCATATAAGGTACTTTTATGGTAATTTTGGGTACTTTTTATAGGTTTTTCAAAATTACTATGGCAATACAGTTGGGGGGAGTTACAGTTGGGGGGAGTTACACTTGGGGGGAGTTACACTTGGGGGGAGTTACACTTGGGGGGAGTTACACTTGGGGGGAGTTACAGTTGGGGGGAGTTACACTTGGGGGGAGTTACACTTGGGGGGTTTTGGGTAAAACCCCCCAACCCTAACTCCCCCCAAGTGTAACTCCCCCAACTGTAACTCCCCCCAAGTGATCCCCCCCCCAACTGTCCCCCTCCCCCCAAGTGTAACTCCCCCCAAAGCTACCTTCCTCGATAATATCTAAATTTTTAATAACAACTAGTTAAAATTACATAAATAGTTTTGTAAAAAATACAAGAATTTATTTTGACTTACTTTTGGGAATTATAGAACGCCCCCTATGGGTTGGATGTCATGGACAAAATATTTCTGCGAAACTGATTGTGAGCATCATCCGTTTGGGTGCATTAACCAAGATCTATACAAGGTAATGTATTTACATTAGCTTATACCTGATTAGGTGATTGGATGATATAACACAGAGCAGCACCCAGTGCTATTGAGGTCGGGAAATTAAAATTTCAGAGGCACATTGAACATATTTTCCTGAAGAACTATATTGATCATAATTATAGTCTATGGCGGATCGTATGGCTGCTGATGGATATCTCGAAGTTGGTTATGAGTTTGTACATATTGACGATTGTTGGATGGTAAGCCAGGCTTTAAGTATTTACAATATATATATATCATTATTTTATTTGCTCATCTTGGAGCGATGGGTATATATACAATAAAGTCAACAATTTAAATGTCATAATGCAACAAGTGATAAAGAACAAGTAATCATATCAAGCAAAGACAAGCGAAGACAACATATCTCAACAATTATAGTGTATGACAAGCCAAGTTCATTTAGGGGGGGGGAAGATTTCTTGGATTTCTTTCGTACTAATTAAATTGTGAAATTCGTTGGGGAATGTTTTCCGAATATGAGTTGGTAATTTACTGTATAGCCTAGCAGTACGGATAAAGAAAGAATGGACCCGGACGTTAGTAGAACATTGATTAGTTTTTATCTTATATAAATCACCTCTAGTAATAGTTTTCTCAAAGTAAAAAGAGTTGTTGTGTCTGATAGAAATTTTCTCATGAATTATGTCATGGAACATTTTTAGGTCGGCTTTTAGCCTTCTATCTTCTAAAGATATCCATTTTTAAGGAACACAATAGAAGTGCGGACGGAAAACTGGTAGCTGATAGACAAAGGTTTCCTTCTGGAATGGCTGCCCTTTCTGATTATGTAAGGAATAATCTGAAAATGTTACACAATATACCGTAAATCCTCTAATTACTCACCCCCTCAAATTAGTCACCCTGTATGAATATTCACTCCCTGGTTTGATCCCACTCGGAGCCCTTGCCACCTTAACCAAAACTGAATGTTATATTCGTACACATCTCACCGAGTTACGTTTAGCCAGTTTAAAAAATATTTCGCCATCAAAAAATCGGAGAAAAATGATTTCGGTATTTGGCGTGCCCCAAAAAACCCTTACGAAATGATAAGTCGCCCGGGAGATTAATTGGAGGATTTACGGTAAATATTTTGTCCCTATAATTTATCATTCTTTTAATTCATGAAATCGAAAACGGCTAAAGTTTTAGTTTACCTTATTGAATAAATATTATAATAATCAAAGTTACTCTATTATGATTATACTATAATATATTCTACAACGTTCTCAAACCATATGCTTACCTAAAGTGATAAAAAATAATAATATAAAAACAATGTTCGTACAAGAAATTCAAAATATTTTGAGTTAAGCGATTTCAGGTGCACAAGCTCGGCCTAAAATTTGCCATGTACGAAGATTACGGTACAGAGACATGTGGTGGTTACCCGGGCAGTTTTGGTTATTTAAAAGAGGATGCTGATACATTTGCTGAGTGGAACGTCGACTACTTAAAGCTAGACGGCTGTTACATAGACACCGATTTAATGCCACAAGGTGAGTATACATATAAAATTAAGTTTCTGGGTTGACAACGCTTTATAATGTGGCGTTAAGGTTATCCCGAAATGGGTCGTTATTTGAATGCAACTGGTCGCCCCATTGTTTACGCGTGCAGCTGGCCAGCTTATTTACTCGATAAACCCGAAAAGGTAATAAATAATATTTTATTACATTCTAGAATCCATACAATTTTTAGGTTGATTACTCTGTCATTGGAAAATACTGCAACCTGTGGCGGAACTATGATGACATTAAGCGCTCATGGACGTCCGTATTCTCAATTATCCAATATTACAATGCAAATCAGGATAAATTAATAGCTGCCCAAGCTCCAGGACGATGGAATGATCCAGACATGGTTTATAATTTCAGTTGTTCTTTAAGCTCATGCGTTTGTAGAAATTTGCTATTTGAGACGAACAATCATCCGCTTTTCTTTAGATAATTGTGGGAAATACGGAATTATCTCTGGATCAAGCTCGCGCACAGATGACAATTTGG
Source organism: Ditylenchus destructor (assembly GCA_022814885.1). Classification (NCBI taxonomy): domain Eukaryota; kingdom Metazoa; phylum Nematoda; class Chromadorea; order Rhabditida; family Anguinidae; genus Ditylenchus; species Ditylenchus destructor. The sequence goes on from JAKKPZ010000007.1 coordinate 2,920,840, forward strand.
TCGATTTGGTCGGCTCCGTTGATCATGTCCAATGATCTGAGAACCATCACTCCCGAACAAAAGGACATTCTGCAAAACAAGAGAGTTATTGCTATTGATCAAGATCCCCTTGGTAATATGGGCCGCATGATTCACAATGTAAAATTATATATTAATTTACAAACTTTAAGCATAAAGTTTACAAATCACGTATGTTTCAGGGCACCGACTTCTTCGTATATGTAAAGAAAGTTACGCCCGTGGATACTAAGAGGCAGATTTACTCATATGCTGTAGCAGTTCTCAACCATTCGCCACACAGTATTGTGCGTTGTTTATTGTATACGAACATACAAAGTTTGACAAAAAAATTAGTATTAACATATTAAGTTTGGTCATCAAAATGAATTAATTCGATATACACAAAACAAATATACCGTACTCCCTCTAAAATACACTCCTTGGCAGAACGTAAAGCATCGCCAAAACAGGTTTTCATATCTAGAACGTACGAGAAAATTCTAAATTTGGACTATACTATAGAACAAGTCTTCCTCTTAAAGTAATTCGAATTAAAAACTTTCTAGCTGTGAAAAACCATAGGCTAGGTGTTCTGGCGAGGGGAAAGTATTTTAGTGGGAATACAATATTCGACATATAATTTGGCTAGTGAACTACATTTATTAAAATTTTAGCATTTCAAAACCGATTTGGCCTCTCTTGGATTGAGCAATCGCGGCGGATACGAATTGATAGACCTATGGAGCGGAGAGAAATTAGGCCACTTCAATCCTGAATCAATATATGAAACAAATGTGCCACCTACAGGTGTCGCTTTCTTCAAAGCAACTCTGCCAAATTTGAAAAAGAAAATGCATTATGTTCAGAAGAAGCAAGAAATAGTCAACATTTGATAATACCTTAACATATAATAAAGGTAATGTTAAGTGCTTATATTAGTAAAAAAGTGTATACGTAAATATTGTGTTCGTTCACAAAATAAGGGCAATCATGTTTTTTAAAACCTACAGTATTCTATCACCAAGGTCCAATAATTTGAAATTTTGTATAAGAATCGAAATAATCAGTTATTCTGAGAAGATCAATGTTCAAATTATTTTATATTTATTAAACCATTAAATACAAAGCACAGTTTTACAATATTTGACCGCAATAAATACAAGTCTACTCAAATCTATATCTAAATCATTATCCTCAGTAGCATGTCAATTAACTAAAATTACAGCGAGAAAGTTAGAAACTTAAAATAAATTATTTTCATGTAGACCGATACCAATAGTCTTTCTCCCGAAAAGTTAATTGTGTTAATAAAATTTTGAAATTTTTACTTAAAAAGTATACAATAATTTAAAGATACGTTTATTGTTTAATGTTCCATTCATTTTTAAGCAGTCACTTTCATTTTAATCGGCACCTGAATGTACAGTTATTAAAATTTGTTGTATTCCTTTTATATTGTTCGCAAATTGCGTGGGTGTTATCAAATTTACCAACTAGCTTTTTATTTGGACGTCATAAAACTTCTGCTTTGTTCTTCCGCTTCAAGGTGACATTTCCTTTATAGCAAAGCTTATCAGTGTATATTTTGGCCCGGGAATTACCCTCACCGGAACAGCAATTCTATTATCATATTTTTCTTTTATGCATTATTGGGCTATGATGCTTTTGTGCAAATTTGCTAATCGCAAATTTCAAAATTTTTGTTATAACTTTGGTAAAAATGTTTGCTACACTCGGTTACATCACGTGGCGACTAATATTTATGACCATTCTGTCTTTTACTTAAATTTTACAAAGAACTTCTGTGAGAAGTTTTCCCTTTTTATCGTTTGTTGTTGAATGTGTTTATTAATTTTAAGGAGGCACAGTATCAGCTAGCAGCCTGCGTTCTTGGGTCACATAATTTGCTTTGCTTTTTAAAATGAATTAGGTATGTTTTGTTACAGTTTTATAAATGAAAAAGCGAGCATTGCCTATGACATACAGTTCGTATTTTAAAAACTTGGGGGCATACAAAGATAAGCAATGAGTTCTCTTATGGAAATTGCATACAAATTTTTTTGCTGGGTAGTAGAAATAACCTTTGACCTTGTATGTTGGGGAAAGTGTAAAATAACAGACAATTGCTAATGAACTAAACATCTGTTTAGGAGGCCATTGCTGCACAGAAACAAATTATACATAATATTTTAAAATAATTTTAGGTAAATTTAGAGCATTACATTTACTAATTCCAGCACAATTTCAAATGACAATATTATTATATCACACAAGCGTTATATTCGTATTCCTGTTGGCTATTGAAGAAGTCATATCTGACAATCGCCTAAAGATATCTGGGGCAACTAATCCACCGTCTATAGGAAGCTATAGCGTCCATAGTAATGTTTACCAATGCATCCAGCAATGCATTCGTGCCCCATCCACAACTTTTGCGACAACGAAAACACCTTTTGACGGCTCAAATACAGTACACCCTTACACGGATGGTCCATTGGAGGAGATCGGTGAGACAGCTACTTGGACAAATGTTGATGAGGTAACACGCTTAAAAAAGACTAACAATTACTTTCCACATTTTTGATATTGTTGGTTGCTTCACCCTATATCTCCATTCGAGCAAAATTATGGCTCATGTTTTAGTATTGAAGGACATTTGATATAAAATACTTGGGTAAATGTCTGTATAATATTACCTACTTATTTTACCGCTCTCTTCAGACCGACTTATCTACAACGGAATTGCAAGAAGAGATAGCAACCACTGTTGGCTTAAATATTGGATTCGGTATGACTGACAGTGGGAATTTGCCTGAAGATTCCACCACAGCTGAGATCCCGACTTACACAGAATCCGATCTTAATGAATACTCTATTGCTACGACCGATACTCCACACTCTGATTTTGATATAACAACAACTTCTGAAAGTTTGGAGCAAGCCACTGGCGTAGATTCATTCACAACTGTGGAGACGGAGAGTCCGCCAACTGGCGAAGGTGAGTATATGTAAAATAGTAAATGTTCTTGAAAGCAGCATACAGTAATAGAAGAAGTTTTGCATGTTAAGATTTCTTTTCAAATGATGTAAGAAAAAGATTTTCTATATAAAACTTGACCCACTATTTCGCTCTGATCTCTACTCAGTGAGTCCTTTTTATCCCTGAGTAGAGTACCCATAAATTATTGTCCTATATATAATGTGCAGGTGGACTCTGGAACGCTTATATCTGAAGATCTGTCAAGCGGTGGAAAAAAGTGAAGACGGATTCGGATTCAGGGTGAAAAATTATCGGGAAAAAAATTTAAAAAATTCATAGGGGGGGGGCTTATTTCGATTTCCAGGGGGGGGGTCCAAAACGAAAAACTCTCGGAATGCAAGAAAAAGTGATCCTAAGACGTTTTGAAGGTCAGATTCGGGATTTTTGACCCAAAAAGTGGCTTTTTCCAGAAAAATCCATTTTTTGAAAATTTGACTCTTGAAGGCCGAAAAGGCTGAAAATTGCAGGAATGGGGTATTTCGATACGCTGAATCCGAAAATGGAATCGGTTTTTGGATTTTTGACCCAAAAAGTGGCTTTTTCCAGAAAAATCCATTTTTTGAAAATTTGACTCTTGAAGGCCGAAAAAGCTGAAAATTGCAGGAATGGGGTATTTCGATACGCTGAATCCGAAAATGGAATCGGTTTTTGGATTTTTGACCCAAAAAGTGGCTTTATCCAGAAAAATCCATTTTTTGAAAATTTGACTCTTGAAGGCCGGAAAAGCTGAAAATTGCAGGAACGGGGTATTTCGATACGCTAAATCCGAAAATGGTGATGACCCATGATTCGAGATTTAAGTTACCAAATCCATGATTTGTGATTGAAGTTGACAGAGACCGATTCGAGATTTAAGTTACCAAACCCATGATTCGATATTTAAGTTACCAAATCCATGATTTGTGACTGAAGTTGACAGAGACCGATTCGAGATTTAAGTTACCAAAGCCCCGATTAGAGATTTAAGTTACCAAATCCATGATTTGTGACTGAAGTTGACAGAGCCCCGATTAGAGATTTAAGTTACCAAATCCATGATTTGTGACTGAAGTTGACAGAGCCCCGATTAGAGATTTAAGTTACCAAACCCATGATTCGATATTTAAGTTACCAAATCCATGATTTGTGATTGAAGTTGACAGAGACCGATTCGAGATTTAAGTTACCAAACCCATGATTCGATATTTAAGTTACCAAATCCATGATTTGTGACTGAAGTTGACAGAGCCCCGATTAGAGATTTTAGTTACCAAAGCCCTGATTCAAGATTTAAGTTACCAAACCCATGATTCGAGACAGAACAACTGAGATTCTAACGGAAAAAACCGAAAGAATCCCGAAGAATCCTGAAGAATACCGAAGAATACTGAAAAATTCTGAAAATTGAAAATGGAAAAACTGAAAAATCGAAAATTTGAAAAATGGAAAAATATGATAACTAATACCAAACACAAGAGAATTCGACGGGCGCGGCTTTGCCGCGCCCTTTCCACCTTACTAGTACAGTAAATTCTCCAATTTTAGACCTCTATTTTTAAACTTCTTTGAGGAAGGTTCTATTTACCCAAAAGTTCCATATATTTTGTATGGATATTTTCGACACGTGTAATTTTAGACCCTCCTCAAGTTTAAAACCATCTTGGAGTAAATTGAATAATTATAGACCCAAAGTTATAGAGAAAATGCGCAAAATTGACGAATAAATAAAATCGATATTTTAGAAAGCAGTCCAACCCCTGTAGATAGCCTTGAGCCCTCAACTGCAAAATTGGAGAATGTTAGTACTAATGGAGAAATTGACGAGACAACCGATGTACCCACGGAGTCAAATGAAGACACCACAACTATGAGTACTTCTACTGATGACAATACCGCGACTGTTACAAATACGTTGGAAAACGAATTCGTTACAACCAGTGATACGTTTGCTGCAGAAACTGTCTCTACTGCTAAAGGCGGAAGTGAAGAGTCAACGACTAACGGTCTGTTGGTTTTTTGTTTACATGAAACATGTCTAAGAAATTTTTTACGATCCCCCCAGTAAGCTAGCCCTGTGATCCGTCGTGACCTGGCCGTTAGACCCCTTTCACCGCTGTTTTATGGGCAAGTGATAGCTTAAAATGTTCGTATAGACGAGCTGAGTATGTTTTTAGCAAAATTTAGACCAAATGTAGACTAAATTTTTTAGACAAAAAAGCTGGAAGGCATTCTTAGGGGTCCCTGTTCCTGTGTGTAAGGTTTTTTCGGGTCACGGTTTTTCTGGAAGGCATTATTTTTCTGGAAGATTTCTGATGGCGGTGCGCGAAGCGCCGCTGATGCACGCTAACCGCTTCCTAGCGAAGTGAGGGCTGCGAAGCGGCCCCACTTCGCTATATACATTATCTCGATTGTTGTTTCCACTCTACCTAAGTCGCAACTCTCCGTTCGTCCGTCCGTCACACGGCCGATGGACACCTTTTCGATGCTCCCGGACCTCGGGCTCGCTGCTACCCCCTAAATCGGCCACGCTGAGTCGAATGGCACGAGCCGATTTCACGTTTTTTCACGTGAAACGTGAGTCACGTGGGGTCACGTAAAAGGGCCAACTTTTCACGCTCCGCTCGGATCGGGCCGAGTGATACGTCAATCGACAGCTCTCAGCGAGCCAAGCAAAATGAGCCATTACTCAGCCCGATCCCGGCGGAGCGTAGAAAGTTCTGAGGGGCGCGAATCCTGGAAATCCTGGATTTGGCGCATGGGCCAACTTTTCAGGGAACCGGTAAAAATCCCCCCCCCCCCCGGTAGAAATCCCCCCCGGAAGAAATCCCCCCCGGAAGAAATCCACCCCCCGGTAGAAATCCCCCCCGGTAGAAATCCCCCCCGGTAAAAATCCCCCCCGGTAAAAATCCCCCCCGTTTTTCAAAATTCTCATATTATCACCCCTAGAGGTATTTTTTAGCGGGGAATCCAATTTTTTGGTTCTTTTTTATGTAAAGTGCATCTTTTAGGCAAATAAAGAGCATTTTATTGAAATTTTTTTATTGAGAAAGCAATATTTATACAAGCAATTTCACTCTTCATTGGCAAAAAATGCAGAAAGATCACTGTTTTGACTATTTTCTTCGTTTGATGCTTCCAATTCTTGACCCGGTTGCAGTTCTTCTTCAACCGCCGAACGCTCGAGAAGAGTTTCAGCGTCAATGAACGTCGCACAGCAGAAAGCCATCTTGCGGGCGAAAGGGATGAGCACTGTCTGAATTTCGTCTTGTTCGATGTGTTCCTCTAGGAGAATATTTGCCTCAAGGACAGCGCGATATTCCTGACGAACTTCGGCGAGCTTGGCCTCGGCCTCTCGGTACTTTCGCCGGCGGAGCCGAATCGGTTGGCCTCTTAGAAGGCGCTCGCTTTCAACTGACTGTCGGTACAGTTCCTTTTGCATAGACTGAAAATTTTTTGTATAGGAAACGGAACTGCAATCTGTCATATTTTGCTTTATTGTTGTTTTAAATTTACGAATTTAATTTTCAAATTCCAAATTCAACTCAAAACTTGCACTCAAAACTTTACTTACCTGCAAAAATTCTCCAAGTCCAGGGTGAAGTGAGCCGAATTGATTCCGTAGCGTATTGTTCCAGCCTTCCGAAAAGTTTGTGGTACGAGGCCCATCATTTTCGTATTGGTTCAGGAGCTGGCGAGATGCCTCTGTGTTCCACTGTCCTTGGAAATAGAGCACGAAGCTTGCAATTGCGGCGTATTCCCGAATCTGCGGCGGATGTTGCAGCAAATAGCACCGTTCTGGCGATTTTGCTTTGCGACTGCAAAGCAAGCACAGCTTTATGGCGATCTTCTGGATTGTCGAACTGCTCCTCGCATTTCCTTGCGACCTTTTTGTATATGTGAGATGTAATGGCCGGGCTGGTTTCAGCTGCGCGCTTTTCAGCACTGAAAGTTAGCAAAAGTAAGTAAAAATAGTAAAAAGTTAGCTAAAAAAATAGCTTCGATCAAATTGGAAAAAACAAAGAAAATCAGCGAAATTAGCAACAAATTGACTAAAAATTCGGATATTTTGCTATAAAAATAAACTACTTACTTTAACACTTTCCTGTTGCTGATGGCGTGTTGTGACGAATGCGCATTCTCGCGGCAAACATGGTCCAATTCGTCCGGGTTTCGCGAAAAGCAGTTGTCTTTGATGACCACGCGCACTCGAGTGCTCGCCTCCTCCTGCCCGCCTTTGTTGGTAGTCGCCCAGTTGGTTACAGGAATCAGAATTCTTGCAGGAATCATCTAAAACTCATAATATCGGAATCAGGATACTTAAAATTCACTGATTCCATAAAACGAATAATTAATCAAAGCGTTAATGTTAAAGTGGTAAACGGCGATATAACAAATTGTGAAGAACATCTAGTGAAGAAGTAGTCCGCTCTCTTCACAATGAATAAAATAGCGCATTAAATGAGCACAAAACTTATGTCTAGAAAATTCTTTCACAGCGGTCTTATGGGCATTTGCCCGCCTTGTGAATCATTGTTAGCACAAAACTATACGCAGCTGCGTTAAAAAAGGATTTTGCTATTACAAAACAGTAAAGTGAAATCATTTATCGACACTGCATTCAGACACAAGTAGTTCAAAAATGCTCTTTATTTGCCTAAAAGAAGCACTTTACATAAAAAAGAACCAAAAAATTGGATTCCCCGCTAAAAAATACCTCTAGGGGTGATAATATGGGAATTTTGGAAAACGGGGGGATTTTTACCGGGGGGGATTTTTACCGGGGGCGATTTCTACCAGGGGGATTTCTTCCGGGGGGGATTTCTTCCGGGGGGGGGGATTTCTACCGGGGGGGGGGGGATTTCTACCGGGGGGGGATTTTTACCTACACTCACTTTTCACGCTCCGCTCAGATCGGGCCGAGTGATACGTCAATCGACAGCTCTCAGCGAGCCAAGCAAAATGAGCCATTACTCAGCCCGATCCCGGCGGAGCGTAGAAAGTTCTGAGGTGCGCGAATCCTGGAAATCCTGGATTTTTCGGGATTGGAAATTCGGGAGTTCGTAGAGTGGACTAGAGTGGAGCGCCGCGCCTACGGCGAGTTCATGGGGTAACGCATTGTTAGGGACTAGACATCAGTTTGCAAGAAATTAATATCCAGATAAAACTCTCGAGGCCGCCGCTTTCACCCCTTTTCGGATATTTAATTTTTATTGTTTAAACTTCCTGATAATCAAAGCTCTCATCCGATAGAATACGAAAAGTACCTGTTTACACAACAAAAATTAGGTATTCCAAGCATTTTATTAAGTATTACCCGAAAAAGTATTACCCACAAAAAAGCGGCGGCCTCGAGAGTTTTATCTGGATATTAATTTCTTGCAAACTGATGTCTAGTCCTTAACAATGTGCTACCCCATGAACGCGCCGTAGGCGCGGCGCGTTTTACAAAAACCTTAAAACAACTTCCTTGAGATGGAAAAAATAGCAGGCTACATAAGAATTATCATATTATATCGAGCGGCATTAATTAGGATTCAGAAAAAATTGCCTTAAAGTTTACAGTTATATATCAGCATTCTAAGATGAAAAAACTATCGACATACGGAAATATTTTCAAAAGCCAAATAAACCTCCTGAGCATTTGAGAATTGTTTTATTACAGATCTAGTCAGTGGAAGCCAGGCGACATTTATTCCGACTACAGATAAAAATGACCAAGGAATCGAAAGTTCTATTCCAAATATTTATGACTCGACTTCCATATCATTTGACGAAAGTACAACTCAGAGCGAGAATCCCATACCCCAAACCACCCAGAAAATGGAGAAAAGTACTTACGGCACTCCGAAAAATATTGGATACGATTTTGATACTACCACAGGGACGTCTGAAACGGACAACATCGGATTGGAGACAGACACAACAACACAGAGTCCGTTAGAGTCGGAAGCATCTACTACTGTAGCTGAATATGACACTGCCACAATGTCTACGACGGAGATAACTTCCGATAGTGAAACAGAATCTTCAACAGCGAATATTGGAAACGAAGTAGTGTCATCAACGGTACTCATTGACGATACAACTATGTCTGAATACGATGCAAGTTTTTACATACTTTAAGCAAATTGTAAAAAAAGTAATCCCAAATTCCGTTAAACTTTATGTGCGAATAATTTTGAAATATTGCTTTATATATGTTGCAGTTAATACTAACGCTCAGTTAATACTGACGCTAACTGAAATCCAGTTGTAGTATTGAGCGTGCACAGCGGGGCCCCAAGCCTAATGGCTTGTTTGGCGACTGATAAGGGTTGTTTTAGCCTGATTGCAGCAGGCTAGGGAACTGATTCTCTGCTGCAATCAGGCTAAAACTACCCTTATAAGGCGCCAAACAAGCCATTAGGCTTGGGGCCTGCTGTGCAGCCTCAACCAGGACTTGATCTTAGGCTTAAGCTCCCGAACAGGTGCCATAGTAATGAAAATCGTAATATTTGGTTGGAAAAATCGAAAGCTTAAAAATTCCGAAATATGTATTGGAATCAGGACAAAAAGTTGATATAGAGGGAGTAACATCAGATTTATAGTCAATATAGTGAAAAATGCTCAAAAAGTTCGAAAAATGAAACAAAATAACCAAATTTATCAATAACAACTTCTTAGCGTCAATATTAACTAGTTAGCGTCAGTATTAACTGCAACATATATATGCCTACTAATAAAAACAGTGCTAAAGGCTTAAATTATCCAAACGTGAAATTAATATCCATCCAAATTAATTACCATAATTAATCGAGAAATTTTATATTTTAGGATTCAACAACGGTCCCAAATGACGATAGAGCCAGCACGTCCACTTTGCCCACCAAAGCGACAAAGACATCTCAGAGCACTAACAAATTAACATCATCGCCCCACTCAGAAGAAACAACAATACTTCCTGGCATATCCCCGGAAACGCCGCAGAATTTAGAAGCCGGAGATTCGACCACAACTTCCATTCCAACGGAAGAAGACGAAACAACAACTGCGAAAGAAGACAATAGTCAAACTACGATATCTGAAGAGAAAACAACTTTAGGATACAGTGAAACGACTCAATTTGGAAGCGGAGAAACCACCGACGATGTACGATCATCAACACGCAGTGCTACAAGTAAAGTAACAAGAAAAACGACAACGGAAAATGGAAAAACGACAACAATTCGGACTACTCCAGAACCGCCAACTCGTTCAGGACAAACGTCACAAACGACAGAGTCACCACAATCAACTACTACATCCTCCTCGAAAGAGACACACACATCTCCTGTTGGATCTACAGAAAAGGTATAATGCTTCCCAAAACTTATTTTCCGAAGGAAAATAAAAAACTATTCGTACTGGCGCAAAACTCATTCACTCTTGCAGTGCTATCGTTCCGCTACTTTATCACATTCTGTTTCCCTTCTCAGAAGGGTTGATGCCTCTTTATTTTTTAAATACAAAGCGCTTATACGCAATTTGCTTAGCTGAGTAAGAAAGCGTTAGGTTTTTATGGTGGAATATTTTTTGGCAAAAGTTAGAGTATTTTAGGGATTAATTACACTGATTTTATGACTTAATTTTGTGAAACCTCATCAATAGAGCTACCGTGATTAAAATAGTCAAAAGAAATTTTCAAGAATACTTACGTTAAGAGTGTTGTATTACGGTGAAGAGTCAAATCTTGGCTAAGCAAACATGAATTTCAATTATTCGTAATGATTCATATAAATTATCCAATATAAATGAAATTATTTTCAATAACTGCACAAGCGTGTTTGTGATAAATTCATGTGGAATATATATTGTTCATTCTAAAAAATATATTACATTAGGATTAGAATTTAGTTTAGTTGGTGAAAGTAATGTAGTAATTAAGTAAAGTTTAATTATACACGTTTTATTTGACTGGAGTACGTTTGACTGGAGTACGTAACAAGGATTTAGGCTTGGGGCCCCGAACAATATGGGGCCTAAGGGACTTAATGTTAGGCTTAAGCTCCCGAACAACCCTTTTTTCGTAAAATAGCCATAACTTTTGTTGCACTCAAGCTTAAGCTTTAAGTTTTTCTTAAAATGTTGGGCTTTGCCCTAAGGAACATTTTAAGACCAAACTTAAAGCTTAAGCTTGAGTGCATCAAAAGTTATGGCCATTTTAAGGTTATACAGGGGCGGATTAGGGGGCGGAACTGGGAGGGGGCGTAACTGGGTATTTTCCGTTTTATTTATATCTATTCCACTAGCGCTATTCATTAGAATAATTATTTGTTAAGACATTTTTTGTCAATATTCTGTCATAATAGAAGAAGCGTATTTTACGCAGCCTTCGTAATATTTTGTTTGAATGAAAAAGAGAGATAAAATGGTTTATTATAATATATATTTTCTATTTACAGACACAAAAAGCAACAACACCAAATCGAGTCAGTTCAACTTCGACCACTGAAATCGAAGAAGAGACCACCGCTCTTGCGTCTACCAATGATGAAGCGCAATCGAGTATCACTGGTGGAGAACTCGGCGAATTTTCTACAACGATGGAATATAGGTACAGTCAACATCATTATAAGGAACTTGTTGTTTGAAATGGAGAACCAAAGTCAAATTTACAAGGAATATTACCTTGTAAGAAGTTATCTCTCGTTATCAAAAATTTTTCGTAAATTTTTGGCTATTTTTAAAATGATCTCAAAATTTTGGCCCGAATTTGAACTAATTTCGTTGTAAAATCTTATTTAATTATATGAAGAAAAATTAGTAATTCTTCCACAACATTATCACTTATTAAGATAAATGTGTTTTCTTGAAATTATAAAATTGCTAAAATCCTGCGACAAAACTGTAATACATTCTTCATGAATCATCATGATAGAAGTGTGTTTCAATTTAATAAGTATTTACGGACACAACACTTGAACACATGAATACATAAAAAACCAAAGCTTAGTAATTCGTACTCAAACTATTAGCTAATATATAACAAAATAATAACTCCTGATATTAATATTGCTATAATATAAATAACGTTTTTGCAGCCTGGAAACATCAGCGGTCACATATTTACCTAGCAGCGGGACCAATTCTGAAGTTACCGAACCGAGCACCAACACAGAAGAAGATCTTTCAACTCAAACAACATCAATTACTGGAGTGGAAAAAGGTGAGTTTGACGTTGTATATAGTGTTTGTTATGGTAGTTCAAGTTGATTTATGATTTTAGAAGCTGAGAGTAGTACAAGCTCTGTGTCATCATCGACCTCAACATCATATCCGACATCAAAGTCAAAGACATCCGACTCCAATGAGCTTGCGACAACAGCTTCTACTCAACCCGCACGAGCAACCGCTAGCAACTCTGTTATTTCGACCGGCTATTACGATGAAGATACTACAATTGAAACAACATCAATTACTGGAGCCAGAGAAGGTGAGAGTAAGGCGTTTATAAATATATTGAGAAATAAGCCTTAGGGTTTAGTTGTTTTTCATTTATAGTATTCACATATTAGTCTTTTGTTGCCCACGGTGATAACGTCGAAAGTATAATTCTCTTCATCAGAGATGTGAAATTTTCCGCCATCTAAATTTTTGGCTTTGAAAATTGTGTTCGTTATCGTAGCTCATTTTGATGTATTGATTTTAGATGCAACGAGCAGTACAAGTCCTATATCTTCAGCTGAAGCATCTACATCAGCAAACGATGGAGTTAAAGAAACATCTTCTACCACCTTTGTAGAATCAACTACCACTGGTGCTTACACAACAACAGACGAAATAAATTCTACTGGGCAACAAACCAGCTATTCGCCTAATAAGAAAACTACAGGAACGGCGTCACCAACATCCAGTTCGTCTTTGCCAGATAATGAAATGACCTCATTACATTCCGAAAGTGCAGCAAGTACCACGAAAACGGAACAGTTGTCAACGACGGTTTCTTTATCTACGAGAAGTTCGCAACGTACTACGAAATCAGCAACAGAGATAGCTGAGAGTTCTTTAAAAACAGAGCAAACGACAGATGGTTTGGAATCGACGACATCAAGAAATACTGAAATTGGTATATCCGAGTCAGCTTCGACTGCAGAGGCAACAACAGGAACATCTAGTGAATCTGTAATAGCAACTAGCAGCCAACAGAACTCGACAATCTATTCTACGCAAAAGTCATCAATTAGAACTCGGGAAACGGCTGCTCCCATTGGATTTGGTCAAGATTCTGGAAGTACAACGGAAGGACTTGAAGAAACAACTGAACCATCAACAGAGGCGTCCGTGAAAAATACGGATTTCGATTCGACTGAACGAGCATCGTTTACAACAACAACTGACGCCAACGAAATTGGTACATTTTGAAATAAAATTCCAACGTAATAATAGGCAATTTATAAAATGGTCCAAAAATGAACTTATTTCGATAATGATTCAAAATTATATAAATATATCATAACAATAATATCACGCAAAATTGCAGCGACATCAGTTTCTTCGTCGATGAGTACGACACTATCGGATGATATAATCTCGGCCAATACGACACATAAGAGCTCTGGCAGTGGATTAAATGGAGATGTGTCAAACATCAGCACAACTATGGAAACCTCAACTATAGAGACTACTGCCGCTGAATCGCGATTGACTAATAATGACCAAAAATCAACTAGTGGATATCAATCAACTACCACACAGGAAGGTATGCTGGTTATTAGTGTATTTCAAAGTTTAGAAAGTTTAGTTTTATAATTCTCATGGGTTAACATTGCAAAAATTCTGAAACATATTTCTAAAAATTTTTAGATGACTACGACCCCGGATCTTCTTCAACGCACACGCATTCGTCTAATAGTCGCGCATCCAATGCACCACCAATTGCGACATCAACTGCTGACCGTTCCTCCGAATCAGGATACCAATCCTCTTCCATATACAATCATCCTACTCAGGAATCTCAGACTTACACAACAGAAACGAGCGGCCATACTTCTGCAATAATGCTTACTGAAATTACTGCATCGAATCCTGGAAAAGTAGAAACAACTACTCAAGATTCATCAACATCTACAGCTCAAATTTCAACAGAATTTAAAGAAATAACCACCTCTCCCCTGACTTCAGATAGTTCACCAGAAACAAGCCCAGCTTCTTCCACTGTGGAAGCATCGACACCAAGTCTTGCGTCAACCGAAAACAATCCTGGGCCAACATCAAGCACGAAAACTAACGTAAGAACCACTGCGGAAACTACGCCTTTTACAACCGAAAACACTACAGAAACCAGTGAAGATGGATACACTTCTGCGCCCTCTCTAACTACTGGAAAACACACGAGTGTGTTAAATGATCAAGATGAAACTACAATTTCACATGTATTTTCAACCACAGAAACAGGAAAGGTAACAGCAGCTAAAACCACTGGACAATCAACGACCGATGAAACTGCAACAGAAACGAGGTAATGAGACTTTATTATATTAAAGTAACCTTTTTCGCGCACCGTATCATTTACTATAAGGCGAATTTTGGCATATTTGAAATATTCAATCATAATTTGGGAAACTTATTTGTTAAACAACCACAAACGAATGCATACTATTTTCCATTTATTGAAAACAAAAGACAATTTATACGTGCATCTGAAAAATTTCAAGTTATCATTGCGTTACTTTACATATGCCATTACTTTGGACTAAACAATATTAATGTTATACACGTATTTAAGTAAGCCTTATTACTAAAGAAAGGGAAGGGAAGAGATTTATATTGTTCACCAAAACTAACTAAATTTAAAACATTTTTCTAAAAATATTATTAGGGCGATATAGTTTCACCCGATTTTCAGAAATCGCGTTATTTTTAAACCCAATTTATAAATCCTGATAATTTCTTTTGGGCTCCTACGCTTTGTGCCATAGAATTATCGTAAACTCTCTAATTTAACCCCCGGGGGTATAATTATTCAATCGACCTCTAGGGAGCAAAATTAGAGGGGGGTAAAATTATTCAATCGATGTTTCGCGCCGCGCCCCCGGCGCGGCGCGAAAAATTTTTGGGATTTTTGCTCAAATTTCAAAAATTTTCGTCATTTTTCAAAAAAATTCAAAATTTGAATTCCCGCCCACAAAATTTTGAATTTTTTTCGAAATTTTTGTCATTTTTTACAAAATTTTGGCAAATGTTTGCAAAATTTGGGAAAATTTTGCAAAAAATGGTAAAAAAGTCAAATTTTTGGCAAAAAAATTTGAATTTGCGCCAAAAATTTGAATTTTTGGCATTTCTGGAAAAATTTGCATTTTGGGGGGGGGGCAAAATTCGGGGGGGGGATAAAACAAGAGGGGGTAAAATTAGAGCGTTTACGGTATTCATGATGAAGAAAAGTGTTCATGAAGCTTTATTATGCATGTTTTTAGTACACAGCCTACACTCGCACCACGACATACACAAAGCATTGAATCGTCAATACAAACAAGCACTTCAAGTTCCAAAAATATGCTGACTAGCGAAAATGTTGCAACATCAACTACTTCAGAAACAAGCTTGCAAAGTACTATTGAACCGGACAATGAAACTACAATAAAACAAAATCTGGCTACGGAAGTTACAAAGGATCCAACAAATAACTCAACGACTAGTCAAAACCAGAATACATCATTCACAGCGGAACATGCGACAACCATGATGGATGGATCTACAAGCACCACAGTTGTACAAAACGAAATTTTGTCAACGTCAGGAATAAGCCAAAACACAAAAGAAATAAGGTATGCTTTGGGATGTACTACTTAAATTTTGCTCTAAAATTTTGAAGGAAAATAAAAGTTATTTTTAATTCTATCATCTTTGATAAAATACATTGCGTTTTATGTGGACTGTAAAATGCTAAAATTATAACTGTTATATTTATTATTTAACCCTATTTCTACGAATTATGGATTTGAGTGAGGAGTGTAAGCACCAAAGAAATTGTAAATTTCATTCAAGGCTTACATATTATCAAAACTTTTTGAGCATGTTATCGCAAATTCACTAATTTTACCCTTGACACTATTTTAAGACCTGATATATTTAGCACTTCAACACCTGCTTTGGAGAGTGGCTCAACTACAATGCCAATTCCAGGCAGTACGTCAGGTAGCTCTTCAGCAACTGAAGTTACAACCAAACCGGTCGACGAAAATTCTAATCAAACTACTCCGTTTTCAACTGATAACGAAACGGAAACATCGCGTCCTACAAAGAAAATTACAAGTAATGATCCGGAAACTACAAAGACACATACAGATAGCACTACAAGCTCTACAAATGATTACCATACTGCTACTATTGAAGTAACAACTGAAACAACAGAAGGTAATGAAAACAGCACAACTGCGCCTACAAACAGCATAATTCACAGAAACACAACGAATGGTCAAACCAGTACTAAGAGTACAGCGGCTCCAATAGGATTTGGACAAGATATAAATGCGACTGAATCAACGACAGGCTTTGGCTCAACAACTATAGAGCCTACATTAGAAACTACAATGAAGGATACCTTCAAACAATCGACATCCACATCTATATTATCTTCGGAAAGTGAGGCGACGACAGTTCCATCAACGGCTTTTGAAAGTAGAAGTAGTACATCAATTACAGAAGCTACAACTGAATCTGGAAAGGAAAGTACTACTCAAAATACTACAGAATCATCTGTGCATCAGACAGAGAAAAGCCATGGTCCGGAATCTACAAGCGCTCAGTCAGAACGCACCACGACTGAAGCCGAAACCTCTAGAAATGGATATAAGTCTACTGTTAGCGACATTGAAGAAACCACAATTTTGTCTACAACTAGGCTTATTCCAAGCAATACGACAGAAGGGAGTACCAGTACCAAAGCCACCGCTGTCCCGATAGGATTTGGCCAAGATTCTAGCACTACTGAGTCCACACCCGATTTTAGTCCAACTACAGAATCTGAAAATATTAGTACCATAGGAAATACTATAACACAATCAATGGTGACAAGTGAAACGGCTAAAGCTACAACGTCCGACAGAGATAGTCAGCCAATCACAATGAGCTCGGAAACTACAGAAATATCTTCAAGAACAACAGCGACTTCCATTGAACCTAGTATTAGCACCGTCTCTACAACCGGAACGGCCTCAACCACAGTTGAACCTGATGCACCAAAAGGTACAATCACAAATTGTAAGTTTTAGGATACAGGAAATAAAATGATGTTGAGGATTAGGAATTGTTTCGAAAATGTTAACAACTGTTCTCCTACACTTTTTACACTGTGATCAATTGTGCACAAGAACGTTTACAAATACGATTTTCCCGTTAATTACACAGCAAAATTTCTGAGTGTATTTTTACAGGCACTTACAAATTTTGCGCAATAAATTAGATCATTACTTACAATAGCATCGCAAAGTTCGAATTTGTTCATAATCGTTTCATAATGTAATATTTTTCTTACTGATATTCTAAACATTACGAAATGCATGTTTCAAAAATTTTAAAATTCCTTTCGTCCTCCCCTTTATCCGAAAAATAAAAACAACTACTTTAGCTGTAACCACGACTGAATCCTCAGTGACTAGTACGGATGTGTCAACTTCCACTAAAAACTTTGACGAAAGCACCACAAATCAAACATCGCCTCAAAGAACTACAGTGTCACAGAAAACCGATTCAACAATCGAAACGTCTTCTTTCTCAACCAATGAACCAGCAAACGTCAAAACAACAATTGCGACAACTACAACCACAAACACCTCCAATGATCTTTCTACTACGGATGCTTCTCAAACATCGGAATCGAAAACCGAATCCACTACAACCTCTACACCGTCTACTTCTTCAACACAAACTGAAAGAAGCACCAGTGAAGTTTCTAAGCGAACAACTTCGGCAACATTTTTAAACACTTCGAAGCAGCCACAAGATCAAACAGGATCGTCTTCTTTGACGGTTGAGCCTAGAAAGACTAAGAGTACTGCTGCACCGATCAAATTTGACCATACAGAAGGTAATTTTAGTTTTCAACGTTTCAATTTTTGCAACGATATCGTAAAATAAATTGGTAATTAATTTTCAACAGCATTAAATATAACTATTCTAAAGAGTAAAAGGTTAAACTAAACAGATAATAAAAAAATAAACTCCTTTTCAAAACAGAAGCGTACTCTAAATCTTTTAGTTTGAGGCTTACCTAGGAAGCTTTATTACCTAGGACAACTGAAGGAGCTTTAATTTCCATTTCCAAGCGGAGGACCAATATTTTCTTTTTTTCGCTCCTAGTTTTACCGCAATTGTTAAAACAGTAGTTCTGAAAAAAACGTAGTTCCGACACCCTGGATGTGCCACTGGACCAACACGTACTATAATAATTTTTATCGAAATAATAAACCATGAAACATTTGAAAGATATACTTCTCCACAGTGATATTTATTTTCTGATATCTAAAATATAATTATATTATTTAGAAAACACGGAATTTCCGACATCTTCCATATCTGTGGCAAATGCAAAAACGACCAAAACAACAACGATGCCCATTGCGTCTAGCCAAACTGAAACTACAGTTATCATATCAAACGCAACAACGTTAATGAATTGCGAAGATGGAGGCGTTACTGTCGGATATAACTTTATCAATGGCAATGGCAGCGATGAAAATCAATTCAGAGCAAGCGGATGCGTTCCTACAACTACAGACGCAGGAGTGACTGTGGGATTCAATTTTGTACCAAATGAAAGCAGTGAGTCTGAAAGTGATGAAGACTGCGACGAGGACGATAGTTCTAGGTAAGATCTATTTTGTATTGCGGATTTTATGATGGTAAATATTCCTCGGCATTAGGTTATTCAGTAAAAAATCAAATTCTGTAATCTTAGCGAAGAGGATCGCGGAGTAACAGTCGGATTCAATTTCGTAAATATGAATAGCACTGAGATTACAACAACTTCCCCAACTGTCAAAAAGAGAAAGAAGTGTAAAAATGGCATAACCGTAGGATTTAACTTTATCCAAGCTGAAACCACAACAGAATCGACGACAATGTCTACCACGACCGAGGATGAGTCGGGCGGAATTGGGGGAAATTTCGGAGGATTTGGGGACAACGGCGGAAGCAGCGAAGAGAGTGGAGAGAATAAGGACAACAGTACCACATCAAGTACTTCTCCAACCTCATCCCCGACTTCAAACCCCACAGAGAAATCAATTTCAACAAACGGAAAAACCACACCTGGTAAGAAAATCACTATACACAAAATTAAAATCGCTAAATAAATATTTTTCAATTAACAAAAGCTGCTTTGCATTTTAAAGTAATAAAGAAACCTCCAATAATTATTAAATATATGCTGATAATAAAATATGGAAAATAGAATGTTTTCTAAAAGTTTTGTAATTTCATATTAACCTACATTTATAATAATTCAACGAGTAATGTTGCTTTTCTAACCTAAATTTTTTAAAGGAGTTATAGGGAGTATGTATAATAAATTATATAAATTTAAAAATATTTTTAGTTCCTTCTATGCCCACTGTGTCAAACATCCATTCTTCGACCAGCAATCAAGATAGTACAACGACCAACAAGGAAACAACGATATCTAATAGCGACCTAAAAACGACGTTATCCGAGCAAACCCCAGACAATTTATTGACAACTACAACGGAAAATTTGAAAAGGAATAATTCGAAAAGTACCGCAGTACCTGTTGGATTTGGACAGGACATGAAAACGGATTCCACAACTGATCACATGACAGCTGAACAGAGTTCAACCATGGAACTCACATCTACTACGGAATCGTTCAACACCCAACCTGCCACAAGCACTGCAACAGGATTAAGCACACAAGGTATTTTATGTCATTACACGGTATAACAGTATTTCCGTAAGACTGGGACTAAAGCCCAAGATTGAGTCAAAAATCACAGGTCTATCAACAGGAATTATTTAAAGCTCTATAACATTCCAATTATATATCATAAAATTATTGCGAAAATAATAATTTTACTCAATCTAAATAAATTGTCCTGGGTTTCAGAAGGAGTTTCGTTTTAGTCCAAGATTTTATGGCATCTATGTGTACCATTTGTAGAAGTCATTTCGAGAATTTCAAAATAATATTAATTTCATCAAATGTAATATTTGATTTCAATGTACTGTTTTAAGAGATAACCACACAACTATTTACCACTTCAACAGTCAAAGCGGAAGGAGCTCTCTGCGCGGTGTGTAAATTCTTTTTCCGACAGATGCGCGTGAAAGTCAGGAAAAGCAATAATACAATTACAGAGGAGGACTTAGAGAATGCAACGGAGGTAGCGTTTTGCTTATATGGTTTGATGATTATTACATGAGTTACATTAAAGTGTCGTATTTTAGCAAACCTGCATGAATGACTTTTCCTCTGTAAATACAGTTCAGGTCAGTTATATTTTTATGATATGCGACGTGAAAAATATCAGTAATTTTTTCAGGCCTTCTGTGCCGATTTCGCGACTCGAGAAAATCTCGAAGATGTTTACCAATTTGTTCTGGAAAACAACGGCAAAATTCGTCCCGAGCGCGAATGCGTTGAGGTTCGTCTGCTTTAACTGTTTCATTCTTTTATGTTAATACTAGATAAAAAATGTGCACCTATTTATCATTACACTAATCAGTTTTTATTTAGTTTAATTACTGCGAAGATACACTAAACTCAGAAATAACAACAGCAAGCGAAACAGAGTCGAAAAGTACAGCGTCAGAATCAACTTTCGCCAGCACGATGGAAACTAAAACTATTACCATGGAATTTGTAACCAACGCAACCAGCACTGCCACCCTGAACACTACTTGCGAAATGTGCCTTATTATGTTCGAGAATATAGAAGAACATTTGGGTAATGATACGACATTCAGCGAAGATGACTTAGAAGATAATATTGAGGTATTATTATTTGTGTGGCTAATGGGTTAAAAATGACAGCTTGATAAATAAGAGCAAACAAAATAACCATAAATTTAACTTATAAGTGAGAAAATTCCAGTTATACTTAAATTGTGGGTTAAGCTGCGGTCACAATAGCGATATATTTCGACGATCATTCAAAATTTTCATCAACCAAATTTTACTAATTTTTCCAGCCTATTGAAAATCTCTAAATGCATAGGAAACTACGTATAAAAGACAGGACAGACTCATCAATTTATGACCCAAATAGTGAAAACTGGCCCAAAACAAGAAAAAATTGGCAAATCATTCATCATTGCATTGGTCAATAAAAATACATAGGATGGCGTGTTCTAACAAATTCTACAGGGTGGCCCAAAAAAAATTCCACCTGTTGAGGCCTCTATATTTCGTCTGTTGTGAAGCAACCCCAATGATGTTAATAGCTTAAAAACTGCTACTATCTGAGATCTCTTACATGCAAAAGAGATCTTATTCGTAAACAACGAATTCCATGGATATCTGACCCCTTGAATACACCTCACTTTGCACTTTTTCCCATACAAATTGAAACTTTGGAGGCCAGTTTCAACCACTTTTTACAGCGTACGTGTTCAAACCAAGGTCAGATTCAGGTCCGCCGTAACATTCTGGGTAAGATAGGCTATTCTGCGGCTATCTACCGAAAATTTTATTTTTTCCGACTTTTGGCCTATTTTTTACATATTTTTGGCCGAAACTTGCCGAAAAGCGTCTCACACGACCATGCCGTTGACCACAAAGTGGTTCAGTGAGTCGCATACTACCCGAAAAACACATTTTTACCATGAAAAAATTTTTCACCATTTTTTCGGTATCATGTGGTACCCCACATGGGTTAAAAATCGATTTTTCAAAAAGTTCTAAAACTTTTAAGCTCTTAGCGTTTTTAGGGGTTTTTTGATGCGCTGTTTCCGAATCTGCAATTGATTTTTTCATATCTCACTGAAAAATGTCATTTTTGGGATGAAAAGGGCAATTTTTCGCCAAAATTTATCGTTTATCGGTACCGAAAAAATGGTGAAAAATTTTTTCGTGGTAAAAATGTGTTTTTCGGGTAGTATGCGACTCACTGAACAACTTTGTGGTCAACGGCATGGTCGTGTGATATGTAAAAATAGGCCAAAAGTCGGAAAAAAATAAAATTTTCGGTAGATAGCCGCAGAATCGCCTATCTTACCCAGAATGTTACGGCGGACCTGAATCTGACCTTGGTTTGAACACGTACGCTGTAAAAAGTGGTCGAAACTGGCCTCCAAAGTTTGAATTTGTATGGGAAAAAGTGCAAAGTGAGGTGTATTCAAGGGGTCAGATATCCATGGAATTCGTTGTTTACGAATAAGAACTCTTTTGCATGTAAGAGATCTCAGATAGTAGCAGTTTTTAAGCTATTAACATCATTGGGGTTGCTTCACAACAGACGAAATATAGAGGCCTCAACAGGTGGAATTTTTTTGGGCCACCCTGTATATCAGTCAATTTATATAACTGATCGCTGATTTTGGAATTGTTTAATTTCCATTTTTGACCTGCTTACACTATGGGGCAATAAATCTTATATTGATTGGTCTAACTTTTTACTTAGGTCCTTATATGTTATAGATTTTCTAAAAGCTGGATATAACCTAATGTAAATCATGTTTAACTGTTCATTAGATCACTCGCTTACACTTATTATTTGTTTATTACTATTTTAGTTTTTTGCTCAGTGCAAATCAAAGTGAAAAATAACAAATTTAGAAAAATATTCCATAATTCCATCGTTTTAGCGCGTTTGCGAAGTGGATTATGCTGAAGACGAGTCAATGCAAAAGCTGTGTGACGATATTGCAGACCGCGAGAAAATTGAAGGGCTTTACTCCTATGTACAGAATGATGAAGGAAAAATCTATCCGATGAAAGATTGCCAAAGCCTGGATTATTGCCCAAATTATGCAACAACCACAACTGCTTCAATATAATTTTCAACGTCGTGCTTTGTGATTGTTCTTAAATTTGTTAAATTATAAACATGCATATTGGCTTTTGTATATTTGTTTTGGCCGCAAGGTTGCTTCAGTGGCATAGGAGCATGTTCTCTTCCATGTTTGTAGATTTTACATGTTACGTGAAATTAATTAGAACTCTAGGATATTTATTATATCTGATGAATCAAGATCCCATAACATATTACTTCATATATCAAAAATTATTTAAGTATAATAAAGCTAATTAACAGAATTTAAAGCTTTTTAACAAAATAGAACCATTCGAAATAGAAATAAGTGGAAATCAAATGAAAAAGAAACACAGGATTCGTATAAATGACCAGCTAACATGAATTCCATATTTTCAACTTTTATCGTACATTTTTGGGAATATTTATTTGAAAATGATTTCTCTTTGAAAATGGGTAATTTGACATTCATTATTTTTTTAATACGGAAAGCTGGATATCATGCATTGATCGTTCATCCAAGCCCTACATCAAAAGTAGAAACAGTAATATTGCAATTGGTGTCCGACTGAAGAGATACATGGCAAACATTTGCTTTGGCAAAACATGGTAACAAAGAAAAACCGTATTAGCGAAAAGAGTGGCATTTTAGACATTCATAAATTCTTGACTATGATTAAGTATGGATATCAAATACTGTGAGGCTGAGACATGGCTGGGATATTGAAATTTGATACGTCAGAAGTGTCCGAAAATCAAGTTTCTTGTCCGAAATATTTTTACACAAAAGTGTATTTTGAAATCAAAATTCGATAAACACTGATATATTTTCCTAAATTACTAAAATTTCCAGTAGATTATCCTATATTAAAACGTATAGGAAGAAAATACTATACTTACGTTGCAAAAAAGAATATGGAGTCAAAAATAGGTTGGAAACGATAGAATGTAAAACAGTCATATAGATTTATGATAACAGCAAAATTACGGAAAAAATAGAACAATTACATGACAAGAATTAAGCAACAAAAATTATGTCATAGGCAAATATAAGGCAAGTTCTTTGGAAAAGAAGTAGTATATCCTTGAGATAACGTTGGTAATAAGTTTATGGAACTAATTTAAAACCTTGCTCGTCCATAGTTGGCGATCGTCCGACGAATCGCATGGCATGGTTTGCAGAGAAATTTCTTCTGGCTGGACGCTTATTCGGGTCTTGGGAATTAACGCTAAACATTTGTCGCCTATATGAACCAATCCAGGTGATGCGGACGTTGGAAGTATCCACCTTGGTTTTGCCTGAAACGAATGCCGTAAAATATTGATTATTTAAATGAAGACTAAGGACAAGCAATATGTAAGACAGTTACTTTCTAAATTTTTAGAATATTTGAACTGTAAATTATCTGATAGAAAATGTTTCGTATAAACCTATTTGGTCTGAATAATATTAACGTTGTATTTCATGCAATCATTTGGTTACTTTTCCTCGAAATACCTTGTCGCATGCACGATTCGTCACTTTTCCACTTTCATCCAGCAAAAGGCAGAATTTTGATCCGGCATGTTTGAGAGTCCCCGATTTCGAGCTATAAACCCATTCTTGATTGCCACCCGTCCCATGACAACGATAAACGCCGGGCATTTGATTTTCGTTGAAATTTCCGAGCGTATCAAGACAATAGTCGGAATGTTGGATCATTACTCGTCTGCCGTCTTCCTTTTTTGGCACTCTATAGAAGAAATGCATTAATGTTTATATTTTATCTGAAACTTACTTTAGCTCTGGATATACTTCTTGAAGATACCACGAGAAATCTTTGCATTGTAATTGTTCCCGGATTGCTTTTCGAGCCGATATACTAAAATAGAAGGCAGTTCATTTGCTGAAAAGTAATTTTAAGCATTAACGCTGACATGGCTATTGTTTCTATAACTATGCCACGTGTTCTGATAACCACTAAACTAATATACACATAATAATTATTTTTCGTTGAATATTCATATGAATTTCCTCTTGTGTAATTTGATACAATTTGTAGCGGCTTAGCAAAAATGACTTACTCGCCAAAATTTACGAATCTAGCTGCGGGTACCGTGTTTAGATAATGCTCCTTATATTCATCCAGCCATACTTCGGCAGCTCGCCGAGTATTCCTGAAAATATGCTAAATACTATAGAAATATACTGTATTCGAAATTGGAATTCAGATGGATTTGAAATAACACCTCGATCCACGATACGATTTTTATTTCCACGGAACTTTGTTTCAGTTTCCGTTAATCCTTCTCTGCATGGAATAAATTTAACTTTCTACTATTACACGTGTAAAATTTATATTATAAGTCATGCAATACACATCGCAAAACGTCATACTTTTGAAAGACGTTTCCACTTCCACCTGGAAAAGTATATGGATGCTGTTTTCGGAAAACGTGGCCAACTCTGCTGCATGGTATAATCTCGAGACTGCCGCCACATTGCCACACACGAAATGATAACTCTGAAAATAATTTAACTCTTTAATATACTGCGCTAAGAACCACATCAAGGACATGAGAAAATTTATTGATCACCACAAAATATGCAAGTGGGCAAAATTATACTCAAATGATTACATACCTAGATTTTCACCGCCCCATACATCCATTCCCATGTCGTATGTGCCCAGAGTATCAAACCATTCTCTTCGAATCATAAATAATCCGCCAGCCATTACCGGAGTCCTATAAACGAGCTAATTTCTAGAGTCAAATCTATAAAGAACAAACTTTATTGGGTCGGTTCTATGAGCTTTCCGATGGGCCTTCGCATCTTTTGAAAGAAATTCCCATTTGAAAACGAGATTCCAACCAAAACCGCCTCTGAGGTCAGCACTGGCAGCTACATAATTGAATGAATCCATGTTGATCACATCAATAACCGGTGCTACGACGGCTTTCTCGTTCTAAATTGGTAGTTTTTCTTTAGTCAAATTTGCAGCAGTTAGAGACATGCAATACTGTATTATTAATAAATTTTGTAAAGCAATGGAAACGTTTAATTATATTGTCTTTGGCATATCCGATTATTCAATCTTTGGATATATACGCTCATAGATATAGTATATTGGTAATTGATTTGGTAATTGGTTTAATGGTTCATTGTCATGAATAATTATATAATCATCATGACTAGGGTGAGGATTTTCCGGACATGAAAATCGCATTTTCGGACATTTTCTCTAAAATTTTTCCATTTTCGGACATGGAATGTGTGTTTTCGGACAACTGACCTATTTTATTGCATTTTTAACGTGAAATTTTTCTTCCAAAATGACCGTTTTCGGACATTTTCGGACAATGTCCGGAAAATCCTCACCCTATCATGACTGACGATGATACAATTTGTGAATTAATTAATTAAATCTGATTCTGTTGATATAAATAAATAGATGAATAGTAAACTCCCAATTATATTGATGCGGTGTTTCCAATTTTATCAACAATGTTAATTAATACCTCCACTATCCTTTCCAGAAGAGGTTCCAACCAGCGAACATTGCACTCACAATGGCTATCCAAAAATGTCAGCACTGGGGCTTTTGCAATAGCCGCGCCTTTAACTCTCGAACGAATTAAACCTAAATCAAAGTATAAATTAAAGCGAACTTGAAATAAAATAACTTTAAACACTATTTATCCTTACAGAAGTTTGACAGAAGATAAATTCACCTAGCATCTAATTATGACAAAAACATACCTTCTCGTACTGTATTTCGAATCACAGTCACTCCACTTATAGCAGTCAAATCTTTGCCGACATTTTCTAAGACGAAATAAAATTAGTATGAATAGCACCAAAGTGTAATTACCGTCCTTGGAGAAATCATCTACTAGAATTATTTCTCGTAACAATGAACCAGGAGATCGCGCGAATGCACTCATAATTGTTCTCAGCAACGTCGAGCGGGCTTCGTTGTGAAAGGTGATTATTATCGACGTCGGTGGAAGGCTATCAGTGTCGAATTTTAGGTATTGGCAACTAAAATTTAGTCAATTAATTTTAAACAACAATTATGTTTAATTATCACTAAATTTTATTGTCCTCTCTCATTTGCTTCGTTTTCGGATAAAAAGATGGTTGATTTAGCATATTTATACAGAAACAAAATATGTCTGCTTGTGAACAAATTTTTGTGTATGAAATAATCATTTGTACATGAGCCCACTGCTTGGGCTCATGAATATGAAGAGCGGGTTGTGATAATGTCAATCTTTGTCTTTCTCACAATATAGTTAGGATATCGTTCAAATTTTCCAAAAACGTCACCTTTTCTCTCGTGAATCTGGCACAGTTCTGTTAAACTGAACGGCATCGGACGCTGCTTGATTGAATTTGTTCGCTTGATAACGATCTTCACCCTCTTTCAATTTGCCTTTCTCCAAATACGAGGTTGTGTCGAAATCCTGTAAAAATATAAATTATTATTTTTTTATTGGGAAATCTCATACCTTCCATTTGACTCTGTTCGTAGGTTTGGGTTGAATAATTGAGTTCTCCATGACCGAAGGTAAAGGCTGCGAAGCAAGAGAAGCATCATCGTCATTATTATACAAGGCCGGTTTGCTGTCATCGACTGGAGGCGGCTGGAATGGTCACATGAAATTATGCATTTCAAATTGCATTTAATTATTTCATATGTAAAAATGCAGTGAAACGGCTAAAATAAATGGACTAAAAAACACAATTATTTCACGAAAGCTCAAGTATTCAAGAAATTGTAATAAATAAGGTAATTTGTATTATACTGGATATATAATTTTAATACTGCCAGTTACATGTTTTAACTTTTTCTTTAGAGTAGGTATAAAAGTTACAGGTTCTGTTGCGTAGTCTTTGAGTAAGAAGTAGGTGATACCCGTGAACCAAACTAGCACCACAGCCACCAACAAAGCTTTTATCCTGAATAGCTTGAGCATTTCCTCCTTTGCTGGGTTCAATATTCCTGCATTATTACCCAAGCTAAAATAAAAGTTAACCAATGGTGAAAATCTGAACATTAATAAACGACGTCTAATGCTCCATGAAATTCGCATACATGTCGCAAACAAAACCAAAATAAATACGTTATTTGCTCTATCCGTAATTTTGCAAATAAGTAAATTCTCCTTAATTGAGCTCTACGAAACAAATTATATTGAAGATTTATGACAAAAAGTTTTAAATCTAACATCGAGCTTTCATCACAAAAAATTATCTATAATTTTCTAAAAATCCTACAAGTATATAGAAAGGGGAAATCCCATACAAGATGATTGTTACGAACACTACAAAAAATCATCCTTGTGCATTAGCCTCCTCCTAATATGCACATCATAATAACAATCGTGTCCAACGAAGCAAAAGAACATAAGTGAACGCATTATTATGTTGTTGGAAATCAAAAACCCGTTCGAAACTTGACACAACTAAAACTTCTGGCATTCTGTTCATTCAATTTGGTTTAATTTTCCAGCAATGTTTTTGCACATGAGTCGCGCTCTTCCCTCGTTTGTATTACGAGTGACGATTGAAATATTCACATGTGATATTTTGCGAGTGTCTTTCACATTATTCTTTATGAGATTCGCCTCATTACAGGATAATAAATCCCGTACCGGATAGTGGTTATCCGGGTTTCGGGACAGTTCTAAATACGGGGAAGGAAGGAACAATTCCAAGTACATTACCAGGAATGTAGCATAAACTGCCCAGCGTGAAATTAAAAATTTTTTTATCAGCTATTACGATTATATCTAGGACTCCAGTTGTCTTTTGTTTGCACTTGAATATTTTAATAACCTTTTTCATATATAAATTTATTGTCTATGCATTTCACATAAAAATTATATATAAGGCTAGTTTGTGTCACTGATGATTATTTTGTACAGAAACCTATTTTTAGATCTAATTTACAATTTGAATTTTTTATGTAAAAATTTCCTTTACTGATTAAAAGTGCAAATGTTCGGACAATTATTGGCCAAAAATGCAATTTTATACTACCAGAACAACTGTTGCTGAACCGTGAGAATGAGCGTGGCTTTTTAATTCCTCCATTTGGAGCAACGGCGAGTTAGCAGCTCCAAAATATGCATTTGTTTACCTTTCATATTTGCTTACCTTTTTAAATATATTCTTCATCAGTGAATGGATTCCAACTGATTTATTTATTTAGATTATTTGACACGGATGCTCCGAACTTTGTTATTTATCTGCGAGAGACCACAATTGTGCCATATTCTGCGTTGTTCATATTCTAGTCCGGCGTCGAATCAAACTGTTCGAGAGAAAAAACCAACACATTTTAGATTCAAAAGTTACGATGTGCCTTATGTGTTCGAATTAGACGATCTAAAGGTGAGTAGATGGTTTTCTATAAATTCCGGTCCACTGTTTTTTACTTTGACCAGCGTTATTTAGGCGAACGACGCCCTATAAAGACATAATTTAGGCCCTCGCAGGTCGGAGCCCGCCAAATTAGGCTTGCTGCTTTAGGAGTAATTGCTCTCCCGGTTATCTCGCGCGGTGTCCCAAGAGCAAAGTTGCTTTATTTAATGCGATTAAACATTCAATTCACAATTGGGCATTATGAATTAGGAAAAAAATTGTTAAGATAAGGGTCTCCCTTAGCTAGAAGACGAAGTACCACAATTCCGTGATTTTGGGAGTTCCGTAGAAAATTTTGTTGCGAAAAATACCCATTTTAATTTTGGAAACGTTTTGATCTTTCGAAAAAGATGGTATGCCGTCTGTTGTGTTAAAAAATTCTCAAAATGTCTAGTATATTACGTAAAAAAATCCGTCCAACACGATTGGAAGAATGTTTCAATAATTGGAAAACAAGTAGATGAAAAAAATTGCGTCATCCTGTATAATGTAAAACAAACAATATTCCCTAAGTTTTGTGTTAGATCGCTAGGCCATTGTATAAATTGAATGTACCAAATTTATGTTTTTGTAACATTTTGGTGCAGCTGATTTGTATTTTATAAATTTTGCCAAATTCTGTGTTATTCAGAAATGTAATGCAGCATATAGTTTAACTGTATTTTCGTTAGATGAATTTTTTAGATCAAACCGGATGAAAAATGGAACATTGCTCCGGGGATACTACAATTACTACCGCGGAAATTGCTAAATGAGCCGGGACATCCATTGAATTTATTGAAGCAAAGGTGTGTAATATCCTTTTAATTTTTACTTATTTTTAAGCCTTCAAATAATAGCATTTTAAAATGTAACTGAATTAAGTTTCTTTTATAATTTGACCTTGGTATTTTCGTTTTACAAATTAAATGAAAGAATGTTATCATTTCTGATACCATACTTAAAACAAAGAATGGAAACTTAAATGTACTCATTCGTTCTTTCAGGATAATCAATTATTTCTACACTGCGCATCGCAAATCAAATAGTGGATCGCCGACATTCGTCGTATGTGATAATGAGCCGCGCTTAGTGACAACCTTCGATAATTTCGATTCACTCCTCACGCCAGCCGATCACGTAAGTCGTCGTCCTTCGGATACATACTATGTTAACAATAGTTACTGTCTCCGCGCACACACCACTGCCCATCAATACAAGCTCTTAACTCAAGGACTCGATAGTTTTGTAAGTTAAAAAAAATTATCATTATTAAAATTACATTTCATAGAAAACGGAAAATATTGAAAATTGTGTGTCACGATCACTGATTTTGGTTAGTCACACAGTTATATCTTATACGTTCATCAATGTTATAATACATTCCAATAAATGCAGATAGAATTTTTATTTTCAGATTATGTATGGCGACGTTTACCGTAGAGATGAAATTGATCGCACCCATTTTCCTTGCTTTCACCAATTGGACTGTAAATTTTTTGCATCATGTTTTGAATGTTTTATTTTTGTTATTTTAGGCGTCCGCATTTATTCCGCAGTTGAACTCTTTGGATCATATCAGTATGAGAAAGACGAGCCAGCAATGTTTGAGACAAATCCAACCGCTGATTTGAGGACACCGGAGAAACAAGAATATCACACCATCGATACAGCCCGAGTTCTCGTGATTAAACTCCAGTCATCATTAGAAGGCCTAACGCGTGCAATTTTTGGCTCGGACGTTGAGGTTTGTTTATTTGCAAATTTATGCTACTTCGCCTTATTTGAAAAAATATCCCAAAAAATATTTTTAATAGACGTTATAAATAAATGATTATGTTCTCGTTTTCAGACAACTTGCCAAAAACTAGCTAGTTTTGAACACATGCAAAGTAAGGATTCAAAATTATACCAGCTATGGTAAACATAAGCTAAATCTGCAATTTGGAATTGTCGTGAAATTCATCAAAACTCAAAACACCTTGAACTTTATTCAAAATTAAACTAAATATTTTATGCTAAATAATATTATGAGCATATAAAGCCATAAATCTGGTAGGCATTGTGCTGCTAAAGTATACAAATATTATCACACACTCACAGTAAGATAATTTAAAAAAATTAAAATGTTTAGTTGTGCTAGTGAAGAAAATTATTTTGATATGTTATCTGACTTATTTGAAGATTTTAGATGCGTTGGGTTGATGCGTATTTTCCGTTTACACATCCGTCTTTTGAGCTCGAAGTCTTCTTTGAAGGTGAATGGCTAGAAGTATTGGGCTGTGGTGTAATGGACCAGAAACTCCTTCAGTCGGCTGGCGCTGGCTCAAAAGTTGGATGGGCATTTGGACTAGGTTAGTATTTCGTGATCAGATTTTAGATTATATCACTCACGACTTTATCAATTTGTTCAAATACTGTGATTAATATATAATAATATAAGTATATAGTAAGTTGTTTTAATCAAAAGCTTGATTTGGTCAAATTTTGTTTTTGTCAGATTTCTAGAGATAATTAATTTGATTATATTTCATTATTTCTAGGGTAATTCCACTTAAAATTATTTGGTAGCCCTGAATTGTGGTATACCTCTAGTTTGGTTCTTATTTAGCTTTTAACTCGGAGTATAGCATTGTAGCAAATCGTAAATATTTTTTATTTGCAAATAACCAAATTTAGAGTAAAAAAGTTTACTCAAATTATATAGGTAAATTTGAGAGAAAGATAAAATGTATATAATTTTTATACCATATTAATCTTTGACACCTTAAAATCAGTCATTAATTAAAATTTCAGGACTGGAGCGGTTGGCTATGAAACTATACGACATTCCCGACATTCGTCTATTCTGGTTGCGAGATTCCGGTTTCCTTAAGCAGTTCGCAAATTTAACTCCCGACGATACAATAAAATACAAACCCATTAGTAATCAGCCTCAGCTTGCAATTGACTTATCCTTTTGGCTACCGGAAAACATGGATTCAAATGAAATGCGATCGAACACAATGGATGTGATAAGAACTCTCGGAGGAGAACTTGTGGAACAAGTATGTTTTCTGAAAATTTTGTGTCCAATTAAATAGAACATAGTTTAAGCCGAATGTTAAACTAATTTTTAGTATAAAGCTTTTTACTGTTTTGTAGTACGCATTCCCCGAAAATTTTGATTAGTTTATTCATAATAATTCTGCAAAATGATTCGATATTTATTTGGGCTACGGTTCACTTTGCAGCCCGTGCCGTATGTGCCCGAAACCGGTGTCAATCGCCTCCATTTGATGAGAGAAGTCCGAAAAACACAAAATTAGGGTGGAGAAATGCAACTAGAGCTTTTTATGCCCTGGGGCGTTTTTCGAAATCCATGATACCCCCCTATGGTTCCAAAAAAATCCAAAAAATTTTTTTTTCGCAATTTTGCCTGAAAACGTCTAATTAGGGGTTTTCGACCATGCTGATCACGAATCCGAAGGAATTTTCAAGATCCGATCACAGCATTCCGAGATATGGGCTTAGGCTGCTGTACAGACTCCCGAACTTAGGCTTGGGGCTTTAGGCGCTGTGGCCCCTTAGGCGCTGTGCACGCGCAATCGGACTTAGTCTAGGCCCCCCTTTAGGCGAACAGGCCCTTAGGCTGCTGTGCACGCGTAATCGGACTTAGTCTTAGGCTTGGGGCTTTAGGGGAACAGGCCCGTTAGGCGATATATGCCCTGAGGCCATATCTCGGAATGCTGTGATCGGATCTTGAAAATTCCTTCGGATTCGTGATCAGCATGGTCGAAAACCCCTAATTAGACGTTTTCAGGCAAAATTGCGAAAAAAAAATTTTTTGGATTTTTTTGGAACCATAGGGGGGGTATCATGGATTTCGAAAAACGCCCCAGGGCATAAAAAGCTCTAGTTGCATTTCTCCACCCTAATTTTGTGTTTTTCGGACTTCTCTCATCAAATGGAGGCGATTGACACCGGTTTCGGGCACATACGGCACGGGCTGCAAAGTGAACTGACCCCTTTATTTGAGACTAGAGTATAGGTTTAGAGATAATGTAACGAATAAAAGTTCTAGCTATTTAAAATGTTTAGGTGGAGCTAGTTGACGAATTTTTGCATCCGAAGAAAAATCGCCGAAGTCATTGTTACCGCGTTGTGTACAGAAGCATGGAAAGATCATTGACTAAAGAAGAAGTCAATGTCATACACAAATCTATTGAGAAATATCTAGCCGAAAGGTTCGGTGCTGAAATTAGATAGTAATTTACTTTGTATTTTATTTATTGTTACAGTAGTTGTCAATAAATGTTTAATCTGCAGTATTTTCACTTTCATGACATGTAATTTTGTTTATGATATTTTTCAATATTGCAAATTTACTTTTATTTATTTTGATAAGATGTTAATGGAGATGTGGTATATATGAAAACGATTTGGAAGCGACTTAACCGAACAAATACTAATGGAAGAAGTGGCACTCCTGGCAGTATGTATCACGATGTTTCTGGGTAGCTATGTAGCCGGATGTCTGCCGTTGGTGTTTAACTTATGCGAGGTTTCAAATATTTTAACTCAGCTTACAGATATGCAATATTTTTATTTTTAGAGAAAGATCCGGCTCGCTAGCGTGTTTGGCGCCGGCCTCCTCGTTGGCACCGCTCTTTGTGTGATAATTCCGGAAGGAATTTCAACGTTGTATGAGTCTGTTAATACGCCTTCTCGGATTTCTGGTTCGTTTTTGTCGTAAAATTCAATTTTATTGCCACATTTTAGATGTTTCCGGTACAGGGTATAAGTTGCCTGAAAATGCAGCCTTTGCGAGGGTACCTGTGAATGTGAAACAGAAAGCAGTGGCAAAAGCTGAACCAAAGGGAGTCGAAAAAAGGGAACTAGAGTATGTGTTTGATAACCTTACCGTACCATGTTCAAAACCAATACCCGTATATTATTGGTCATACAAAAGGAAAGACCTGCAATGCTATATTCCTGAGAATGAAATCATGGTTTTTCACATCTTAATATTATTGAATTTTAACTAAATATTATGCTTTAGTGAAACGAATGTAAAAGAACCCAAATTCGCCATTCCAGCCGCGATGGATTCAAAAGAACAGCACGCAGTCGCTAAACGGGAGGTGCCAGAAGTAGCTCAGCCGCAGAAAAATGCAGCTCCCCCACCAAGACCACCTCAGGAGTTAAATGAGCAGATTGTACACGAACATGATGATAAAATAGGACACAATCATGAGTCCGAACTCCCGGACTTTGGAAGAGCTATTGGCGTGTCACTGGTTATAGGCTTCGTATTTATGTTTATCATAGACCAGTTTTCGAAGTCACAAGCAGGTATGTTGCCGCTTATCATTTGGTGCAGCTGTTTTTTATAATATCATTTTCATATATCCTTAAATTAATGTAAATTTTTTAGGTGGTCGAAACAAGGGAACTGCCACGCTCGGTCTTGTTATTCATGCTGCAGGTAATCTAAAAATTTTTAGAATATTAAATCATAAATAATATATAGTTCTACCCGACTTTCGCTTTATACAAATTATATATTTGTTTACTTGTACATAATATATTTATGAGCTCAGGAGGATACTTAAAGTATGAAAATAAATGCTCAATATCATAGATGTATTTCCAGCTGACGGTATTGCAATGGGCAGTGCTTCAACTTCCACAGAAGCAGAAATACAAATAGTCGTTTTTATAGCAATAATGCTACACAAGGTATATTTCTATTCAGTTGACTCATAGTTGGCAGTTTAACTTAGTAACGTTCATTAGGGGAAAAAGAGTGATGAATGTTGGGTATCCCAATATGTATGAATATATTAGCATATAAAGCTATATTTTCGAGCTATAGAAAACATTTTGAAGAATACAGAATAAGAAAGAATATAGAAATAGAAAACCTAATTAAGATCATTTTTTTCAGCAAGCTTTAAATATATATGCTGATTTAGGGTCCAACGGCATTCGCTCTGGTCAGCTTTCTCGTGATGGAAGGACTGGAGAAAACACGGGTTCGCAAACATTTGCTCATGTTTTCGCTAGCTGCTCCCGTTGGAACACTTCTCACTTACATAACGTTGCACACTGTAATTAAATGTTCTTCTTCCTGATAATTATTTATGCACAATGAATTACAGGTCGAATCCACCTATCTTGCCTCACCTTATATCACCGGTGTCATTCTGCTCTTCTCGGCGGGCACTTTCTTGTACATAGCCGCAGCACATGTTTTGCCAGAACTTGTGGTTGGTATTTTACATTTATGTCACCTTATTTAAGACCTTAGACATTACTTAAAACCAAATTTAGCGTTTGGTTATTTTTGTTACGTTGAATGTTCTATAACTATTTGGTCCGTCTTCCACAGCTGACATTCTTCTTTCTAATTTTTAATATAAGCGCCATAATCGTTGTTTTAAACCAATTTTTCTTTATTCTTTACAGGAAACCAAATGCAGCCTTATATCCAACAACAGCGGTCCAGCAGGCCGGTCACATTTCTCGTTATTTGAAGTTATAATTTTTGTGCTAGCGGCCCTGTTTCCCACAATGATTTCTTCCCATGGCCACGCTCATTGAATGTTTAAGGCAGCGGGTGTACTTACGATGTGACAATACTCTACAAGGCTTTCATATCGAATTCTGTAATTTTTGTATGTATTTATAGATTTATTCTTCGAAATGTGATATTGTTTTATATATAAATAAAAGACGCTATATTTTTCACCTGTTCGATTATGCAGAATATTAAGAGTAAATTGAAAGTTAAACCGTTAAAAAATCCGCCATATAAAAACATTTTTAGTGTTGAAAACTGGCGTGACGTAGGCATACAATAGTACATATACCCATCCAAATTAATTTGCTCATGCAAGGAATATTTTCATTTTCAGGTAATCTTGCCTTAAATTTTATTTCCCCTGCGATGCAATTCACACGCCCATTATCGCCCTACAAACTCTTGATCACCAATTACATCCAGGTTAATCAAAAACTGCGTGAATCCAAGAGAAAGAACATAAACCTTCCGGAAAATCTCTCAAAAACAAAGAACGCATGCGGAGGCGTGCATCAAATATCATTTCTTCGGACAGAACACTATTCTATGTGATTAAATAAGGAAGTAAAGCCACAGTGATTGGATTTGAAGAACGCACCGATGACCGGGAAGTGAGAATTAGGCGAGAAGTTGAGTGAGAAAAATGATTAAGGGGGAATTCAATGGTATTGCGTGAGATAGATTGCCTATAGCCTATGGCTCTGTAGAGAGCCATGAAAATCTAATGAAATTACTGTAGTGAAATTTTCTTTTCTTTGATCTGCGATAACAGAACATTGCAGGTTTTGACCTGCAGCACTTGATGCATAAAATCAAAGGATAATAAACGTTCTGTAATTGAAACAGCCTCGATTATTAAAAACAGTAGCGTTTTTTATAGTTACTTCTCGGTATTTTGATATTATTATTTTTATGTTTCTTGTAAATTTATTATTTCATATAATTATGCTTGGTATGTTTCCGATTTCAATAATTTGATCAAGTTGTGCAGTTCTTAATGATTAACTATTTCCATTTCCGTAAAGATAATAAGCAATTGGAAATGAAAGCTAACCCATGTCGAAATTAGATTCTAATTTCTGATTTGGTTTTAAAACCATAAAAATTTAATTAATGTTTCCAATTATTTTTGACGATGTTTAAAGACTGGATCCCTTTATTTTTAGGTTATCCAAGTCTTAGTCCTTCCTGAATATTTCCCACATATGTTATTTTGCTGGATTCTGGTAAAAATATCTCAAGAAGTTTCATTCGAACATTCTGCTTCAGAAAAGAAAGATTCGAACAATATCTGTGCTAAAGGCGATTCAGTTTTCAGTGCGGGTCAATACCATGCGACTATTTCCCTATTCCCGATGTGCCCATCTCAGGTCGTTATGTACGATTATGGAATTTTATCTTCTAGCCACGACAGCTCACGCCTGCATGCGAACGAGCCCAATTCCCGTAACTACGACTGTGGCACCCGTTACTACCACAGTGGTGACTGGCACCACGCCTGTGGTCACAACCACGACAGGGGCCGCGACAACAACAACTCCGACGACAACCAGCACAACAACTACCACCACCACAACAACAACCACAACTACCACAACAACCACCCCAATACGTAAGTACGAGGTCTTTTTTTGACAATCTTTATAAGTTCTCTAAATAAAACATTCCTAAATAACCAGCTCACTAAAAATAAAGTCGAATTCTGATCACCATGATCAAAAAACCTGGGTGCAAAAAATCGGCCACGAAGACGCAAAAAGTTTTGGTTCAAAAAATGCTATTTTTGGCCAAAAGTGATAATTATTCATAAAACGGCACGTGGTGACAATTTTGAAAAGCTTGAAAACGTTTACAATTATTTTTTAGTCGCAAAAAAGTAACATTATTTTAACGACTAGACGCGTAAAAAGAGAAGATACACAAATATAAACTTTTTTCTCTGCAAATATTTTCACGAAAGAAATTACCTTGATCTACAATAATAAAGCATTAGCAACAATTAATAGTAACAAAAGTTAAAAATCTTCAAAAATCTTTTATATTCCGAGTCGCCGTTACATTTTTAGTATTACATCTCTATGTCTTGAAATTTTTTCATGACTGTTAATCACTATTTAGGACTTATTGAAACGCATAAAACCATTCTAATACTTAATTATTCATCTTCCAGCCTGTACGCCAACTAATCCTGCGAGCCAAGTAGGAGTCGTCTTCGACCTGTCTGACACAACTCAATTTAGTGAGAACACCCAACGTATCGGTTAGTTGAAACTTTCAAATATTAAACCCCTAACGAAGAACCTTTAAGGTTCATGCCCTTGTTCTATGTTCACGCAAAATTTCTACGAGATGGTTGCAACCTCAGATCCGGCACAGAATACGGCACCAGTGGATTTCCAATGCACAAACCAGGGCAATTTTTGCTTGTGCACAGAAGACGGAGAATGTTTCATGCAGTTAGGAATGACATTGAGTAACGTGCAACTCGAGCCGTTTTGTGATACGAATGGTAAGGCTTCTTAATTTTAGATACAAAAATTTTAGTTCGGTTGAATTTTGATTTTACACTTCACAGATCCAACTTATGGCATCAGAAAATTATTATTGACTATTAATAATACGTTCTCAATATATTAACAACTAAAACCCTATCGTTCAGGCTGTCACACATACGCTCTGGTTATTGATCAGGTAATCATTTTCTCTTCTCAATTTGCAATATCTAAATACAGCCGAGCCTGTTTATAACGGTGGTCTCAGGACCGATAAATAGAGCCGTTATATAGAGACTGCCGTTATATAAAGTCCGTCAATGAAATCTTAACCACATCGCCGTTACATAGAATATATAATCATTTGTCATAGAGGAATTATTTTTAATTATTTCACAACAAAATATTACACTTTTTGGAAGAAGTCACTGGTTTTTCAGTTTTCGCTTTTTCATGCAATACACTAATGCAATCAGAGCACTAAAAATGTTGTGCTTGTTTGAAACAATCGTTCGAATTTAGATATCGACAGTTGATACCGGCACCAATATGATTAAAATTTGTCAATGTAACGTAACGCCGGCAACAAATTTTCGTTCAAAATATTTGAATAGACTCCAAAATATTTGTGAAAATTTTCGGGAAATTTAGAAAATTTTCCGAAATTTTGGAACAATTTGTTTGAAATTCCTCAAATTATTAGAATCGCCGTTATAGACAGACGGTCTACTACGATTGACCCCCGTTCCGTTTGACCCCCGTTGACTTTAACCCGTGGTAACTTAGGCATATTATCACCATTTCGGATTCTGTAAAAAGTATGTTGTAGCCCCATAAGGGGTATATAGTACCACAAAAAAATTTTCCAATATCTGGCAAATTTGGCCATGAAATCGCCTCGGGGGTCAAACGGCCGGCTCGAGAGTAGGCCATTTGACCCCCGAGGCGATTTCATGGCCAAATTTGCCAGATATTGGAAATTTTTTTGTGGTACTATATGCCCCTTAGGGGACTACAACATACTTTTTACAGAATCCGAAATGGTGATAATATACCTAAGTTACCACGGTTTAAAATCAACGGGGGTCAAACGGAACGGAAGGTCAATCATAGACAGAACCATTTACAAGGCATGTGCCAAAAGAGAAAAACGCCGTTATAAAGAGAGCCGTTATATAGAGACTCTTACTCCTACTAATCGTATGATCAAAATTCGGGACCGGTCAATATCGCCATTATATAGAGAGCCGTTATAAAGAGGCTCGACTGTACTTCTTCTTTTATAGGGTTCCGGTAATAATGGTTTAATGGGCGACATGGGCACCACCTGGCTGTCCTCCAGTCAATTTGATCCAGCCACAGGCAATGCAATGCCGCTCGGAAGCCCACCCTACCTCAGGGTGGCATCCATAGGCTGCAATGGATGCGCACCTATCCGAGGTATTACCTGCATGGGACCTTTCACACCTGTGGCTGGCTAATAAAGGATAGAAATAATTAATAATAATAATAAATGCATTTTGGTATTTTAATATTTATTTTCTACTTCAATTTTTTTTACATTTTAGGGATACAAATTAGCATTTGGGAAATTAGGCCAAAGGTATAGCGTTCTCGCTGCATTTTCCTAGTCCGACTTGAAGTAACTGGAAATATAATGAAAAAATAATATGCATATACTGAAAGTACCGCAATTCACTTAGTTCGCTTTGGGGCCATTGACGGGTTTCGTTACTACCGATATTAGTATTATGAGAATTGGGATATATTTTTGAAATTCGCTTTTTTGTGTATTAAACAGTCTCAGATGTTGAACCCGTTTTGTTTTTATTATTTGGCTTATTATTTATGTTGTATTATGTCTCACAAATGCTTGATATTTTCAATTTGTACTTGTTTGTACTTCATTACTCCTTTAATAATACTGTTACCCATAAGAATAATAATGCCCATGTACTTGAACCTATTAATCATTGTCGATTTTGTAATAAATTATTTAACTGTATCGATCAAAGAGCAACTCAGTGGTGATATTTGTTACTTGGTATTTTTATATATTTGTCGCATGTCAACAATGCAAACTACTACATGGCCCGATTTCTATCAAATGCCCATATGCTCAGAATTCGTTTTCAGCCGTCCAAAACTCTCATAAAAATTTATTTATTTATCTCGAGATAGAGTTATTGCTTGTGGTTAGTTTTATTTTGGATTCTATGCCTTTTTAGAGATTTCCGGACCCCTCGAAAAATTTAAAATTCAGAGTTTTTAAACGGCTGAGAACCAATTCTGAACATAAGGGCATTTGAAAGAAATCGCCCCAGTTTAAAACATATGCATTAGTGATAAGTTCCCATACATACTTTGCGCCTTATTCTGGAA
Source organism: Ditylenchus destructor (assembly GCA_022814885.1). Taxonomy (NCBI): domain Eukaryota; kingdom Metazoa; phylum Nematoda; class Chromadorea; order Rhabditida; family Anguinidae; genus Ditylenchus; species Ditylenchus destructor. Next base: position 2,961,632 of record JAKKPZ010000007.1, read on the forward strand.
TCAAAGCTGAGAAAGATTACCATATAATCGCGTTTAAATTACAAACGATCCTTGATAGGAAGTGAAAGCAGCGAATTTTTCTTGATCCATAGGAACTAAATCCTTTTATCGCTCCCAACGAGAAAGCGATCCAGAAATCTCTCAAATGGCGTCTTTTACTTTTCAACATAACCATGACCCGAATTTTAGGATTTTTCGTTATTTTCTTGATTATTTCTCTGATATCGCAGTGGAGCAGAGCTTGCGCACCAACGACAACACCACAAACAGAAAATGGTGCCTCACAAAGTGTTGAGTCTGTTCACGGCAACAGTGGAGGAGGAACTGTCGACACATCTCAGCCTCAAACATCTGGAACTGACAGGTGATGAGAAATCTTTAACGGTTAATTAGAATCCTTTGACCAGTTTATTTCTTCACTTCCCAATATTTGGATCGAAAATGTTATAGCGAATAATACTTTCGAGTACGCAATTTCGAATAGATCGAAATTAAATGTAAATTCAATGTGAAAAGCTCAAGACAAGGATTTATTATTATAGGGAAGAAGTTTCAGATACAATTAGCATAGATAAGCAATAATTTATTCTATAGTGCTTAATGCGCTTTACAGATACGTCTAATAACTGTAGTACCTCATTTTGCAAACGTTTAGTCAAGTAGTCGCAGCTGGTGTTAAAAATGTGGAAGGATCGAGCATAGGTCAAGGTGCAGGAACACAGACAGAAATTGGCATTAGCACCGCTACGTCTGAAGCATCTACGGTTACTACGACCCCCGCTTTAGAAAGCAGCTCCACTGCGACAAACGTCGAGACAGAACTTTCAGGTAATAACTATGGGAGTTTATAATATTTCCCAGCCATTTTTAGCGTTAAATGTGATTGTTTACAAACATAAGTTTAACATAACATGGAACCAAACTTAACAATCAAATGAATAGACTTCGTATTGAACTTAACATTAGAATAACATTCAATTATTATTTTTAATTTTCATTCGCTATGGCAACATTTTTGCGAATAGCCTTAATATCAATTTTAGAATGCACTCCAACTACAGCACAGACTGTTCCATTAATGTTCGACCCTATGGACGAGTCAATAAAATTATTGAACCGACCAGCAGCAGACATTTCGGTTCAGGCTAAAGTTGCCATTCTTACAGGCACCGCAGCGCTACAAGTTAAGTTTGATAAAATGACTATATCTGTGAGCGTGGTTGTATTTTCGTTATGTCTTTGTCCTATCACTGTCACTATCACAAAACTTTGGTTTGTAAAACCGAACTTAGTAATAAGGGTAGTGTATAAACATGTAGTGGATATATAGAGATAAGTACATAAATATTAAAAATCAATATTCATATATACCATTTCAGGCAGTTGCCCCTGTACTGAACCACTCAAAAAATCATTCTTCTCACCATTTCTCGATTCAAACCTTTCCAAAAACGTGCCAGCTCTATATGTGAAGTGTGCTAACCCATCCGATCTTTGCGTATGTCAACTGAATTCCGATGAATGTTTTCAAACTAAGGACGGATCGCAAGTGGCTCTAGAATTATATCCGTATTGCAATGAAGGTAATTCAGCACCAAGAAAGTGCTAATTATATGAAAGGCTTATTTCCAAATTAGCCTATCACATTTTATTAATAATGCTAGCTCAAAGAAGGAAAAAGCGTACTTTTCATTTTAAGCAAACAAAAAATGTTTATTATAAAATATAGACCTTTAATAATATATGATAGGGTAATTGATATGACGACGGTAGCTTATTATTTATCTGAGGAAAATTGTGTTGCAACGAAAGCAAGTATTTGTATTTTAATTGCGGAGAGAAAAGAAACAGTACAAATTAACTAAAAATTAACTATTTTAAACCTCTTTCACATATAATTTTTGTTTGTTCAGGCTGCAAAATGTATGCTTTACCGTTGGACAGTCTAACTGGGGAATGGCTTGGCGACAAAGGAACAACTGTTAAACTTTCCTCCGATACGAAGAAAGAAGTGATCACATTGGGTAGCTTAGAAGCTTTGTCGCAGTTATTAGAAGTCGGCAGTGTCAGTTGCAAAGGATGTGATCCAATTCGCGCAGCCTCATGTGAAGGACCGTATACTCCGGCTGGAAAGCATTCTGATAGCGAAAGAAAATAATACTTGAAAACTCATGCAACGTATCGATATTGTAATTATTTTGCATTTACTCACCTAATATATTCAATCATACATACTTCGATGTTATCTTTTGTAGATATAAACTCTTTAGAAATATACAATTAATTCATCCTGAGTAGTTTTGGAAAAGTCGTAAATTGTTATTATGTAACGCTACAGAGATTTGATGTCATTAACGCACCTTATACATAAAATTTTTCAACACACGAAATTTGTACGGCAGATTATGCTTATTTTACCTGCCTAACCATTGAGCTGCTATTTTCAACACCGCAATGTCAGCGTAAGAGGCTTCGTTTTCACTTCAATGTATTGATATATTGATTTAAACTGAATTGGTCCATACCGTGTGTGTCCTGCTATACGTGATTGATTTGTGAGATGCTAGCCGCTCGCGCGCTTTATGATAATGCCCTCGTTTCAAGCAATAATTTTTCAAACTTATGTTGACAATTTACACAATCGCTTTTATTTTTTATAGCAAAACTATTAGTGTTCTTATTGCATAGCCCGTAGCATTTTCACAGACGTAAAACTTTGTTACGTCTGTGAGGCAATTTATGAGTGAAATTCATTATCATAAACCTGTCAAATATTTGCCATAGGGCACTTTTATCTATCTCTAATGTACTTCCAGTTCATTTGACGTGATTAGATTTTGAGTCTGGCTTTTATAATCATGGAATATAATTTTCTATGCCGTTAGTTCTCATTATTCCGCAAGTATTGTTATTTTCCATTTTGCCGACATTCAATGAGTTTGATTTATACTAATTTTACCACATGTAAAATCCAAATTTTCGACAACATTCTCAATTTCGAAAGCTTTTGCTGGATTTGAGGACGGCTAAGTTGGTTTAAGCTAGCTTTCATTAACTTTGTGATTTTGATTTTTGGTTTTCATGTACTTTAAAGTGTACAAAATTAAATAGCTAATAGAAAATGGTACTAAAACATATAAAAGCATTGATTATTTTATTTTATTACAAAAGTTCAATCAAGAACCAATTTTATTGTCGGACGTAATTTTACGACGTTGGGTTACCAATTTAAAAAAATTAAAAATCCAAAATGTCATGTATGTATTTCATTGAATTAATATTTTCAATTCGACAGAATGCACTACGAACTGTATCCAATAATTCTGCTATTAGCGCCATTTATTGCTTGTGACCGCTACTATCCGGGATGGAACGAAGCAACAATTTCTTTGTCTAAGACACCTGCCATTGCTAACGGCTGGGTACATTTTAACAACAATCGGGACGCAGGACTTTACAAGGTGAAATTCCGTTATTAAAATTTTTGTTTCATTTTTGGAAGGAACTCACTTTGAGTTGAAGCACTTCAGGTATTCACTGACCAGTCGATGGATTTCTTCGAAGCTCAACAGAATTGTCGCGAATTTGGGGCACACTTGGCGTCTTTCAGCAGCGAAGAGGAGTTTAAATTCCTTGTTTGTAAGTCGAACATTTTTTGTTAATATAATCATACGTAGGTTATTCCGGAGCGCGACAATTTGCCAACAGGACGTTTTGCCAACTCCTTATAAAAGTGACGTTTTGCCAACTCCTTATAAAACGGACGTTTTGCCAACAGGACGTTTTGCCAACTCCTTATAAAAGTGACGTTTTGCCAACTCCTTATAAAAAGGATATTTCTCCTACTACAGTTACGGTTAGTGAAATTTTAGCTTTTTTCAGCTTATTGAGTGCATCAAAGAAAGCAATGACTAGTCAGAGCAGACATGCAGTTATTTGGGCTACGCTGCACTTTGAGAGCTGTGCCGTAGGTGCCCGAAACCGGTGTTAATCGCCTCCATTTGATGAGAGAAGTCCGAAAAACACAAAATTAGGATGGAGAAATGCAACTAGAACTTTTTTTGTTCTGGGGCAATTCTCGAAATCCATGATACCCCTATGGTTCCAAAAAAATTTTTTTCGAAATTTTGTCTGGAAACGTCTAATAGGGGTTTTCGACCATGCTGATCACGAATCCGAAGGAATTTTCAAGATTGGATCTCACAATTTCGAGATATGGCCTTAGGCTGCTGTACAGACTCCACCGAACTTAGGCTTGGGGCTTAGGCCGCTGGGCAGGCGGGGGAAGGACTTAATCTTAGGCTTGGGGCTTAGGCTGCTGTGCAGAATCCCGAACTTAGGCTTGGGGCTTAGGCTGCTGTGCAGGCCTAGGCTTGGATCATCGATGCCGTGCATCTGCTAGATTTGGTAATGCAAGGATTTGTCGACGGTCTGCGCGTGCCTAATGAAGACGAGGAAGAAAAGTAGACTTTTTATGACTATTTATTGTTTATTAGTTTTGTTATTAGTGAACTTTTGAATAAATATAGATGAAATATTCAAAAATCAGGAGGTGAAATCGAAGTTGGCAAAATTAGTTGGCAAAACGTCCGTTTTACGAGGAGTTGGCAAAACGTCACTTTTATAAGGAGTTGGCAAAACGTCCGGTTGGCAAATTGTCCTATTCCCGGTTATTCTTATTATACGAGTGACCTGCGATTCTACAAGAAGAATCTATAGTACGATTAGTATTTATTAGTCTATTCTACAGGAAAGTAAATTTTATTAATAAAGTTGAGATTTGTCAAAAGTGCGTTTGTGTATTTGTATCGGATTTAACCCAACATACTTTCCGTCTTTTTATCAAAAGAAGTCCGTTTTATAAAAGGATTAAATTTTATTTCCTCTATTTTCGTTTAGCTTTGGCCGATAGAAATAATTTTTGGCTTGGATTGTTCCACCGAGGCGAGAAGTTGCCAGCAGTGCCAAATTACAAGCTCTATTTCACCGATCACACTCCTTATACATTGTCCGAGGATGAGGCCGATCATGCCAAATATTGGGGCAAATATTACACTGACGATATTCATCATCGTTATGCTCAAACAACGCGAACCAACTCGTATGCTTTCGATCCAAATAGTAAGTGCTAATATTTTAGAAACTATTTTTAGAAAGTGTAGTCTATAATAGTCAATAAACTGCTTTATCTGTCATTATGCTGAAGCATTATTACATATAAATAAGCCCCGGGGGCACTATTAGAGAAAATATATATAAAATTTGGCAATATATATTTTGCCAAAAGAATTTTGAAAAGTCTAGGTAAGTTCTAATTTGAGTTCAGTCCAAATTTTCCTAATTTAGACGATGAAGGAAAACAGCACTGCGCTTATTTGTCCTTTGGATCTGCTTGGTACATGAACGGAGATAAGCTCGATGATTGGTCGTGCGATCAACCTAAAGATGCGCATATTTGCCGATATTTGCCGAAAACGGAAAAACTCGAACCAGCTTTCACCGAATCTGAGTGGAGCAAAGTTCGATTTGGTTCTAAAGAACCAAATCAGACTAAGCTCAAATCAACTGAAAACCGAGAAAAAACTGAGGAGATAATGGAGACCACGCCCGATGCTCTGGAAGCTGATGTGCCATCTCGGATCAGGAAATTTATCAATGCGTTCCGATCTAATTTAGGAAAATGAGCATTACTTGAATACTTTGCAATATGTTTAAAAGTGTATTACCGGACCACATCAAATACTTTTTGTAAAATACTGACTTTCAATAAAAATTATCTTATTTCTTGTAAATCAAAAACTACATCAGTAACTTCGAAAATGTGTCAGTAGTTTAAGCAGTAACGGAAAATCAATAAAATAGTATTTTATTGAATAAAAATTTTATAGAATCTTGTAAAATAATAAATAAAAATTGTATTAAAAATAAAATCGGTGACTTAATTTCAGCAGAAATCCAAATAACGAGAATAAATTCAATGTTTGAGTCGGTATCTATTTTACTCAAAATAATACTTTGCCTGGTCGCCGCACATTTTTCTGCACATGGACACCAAAATGGCCGTCACAATTAACGCAAGCAAAGTACACATTATAATAAACAGAATTATTTCCGTCATGACAGCCCAGTTGGGTTTTTGTAACTTTTCTTTTGTGACTGCTTCTTTGTCCTGATTGTCAATATCCATTATTAGATCGTCGGATTGATTTTCATCCGTCAAATTGCCCGCTGCTGAGTCATTCAACGGCCTTGGTACAGTCAATGTCGTATTGGTGACATTCATGGAAGACATGAAGCTGAAAAGAAAATTATAAACGATAAGTATTCGACTTCGACCAATATTTTTGTCCATAGAAATGTTACAATTTAATTTTTAAATGATGTTTTATCTGTTGTAAATAAGGAAGTAAATAGCAACATATTTATAAAGCAGTTTCCTTCACATTTTATACAAATCGATACCTGGTTGAATTATCCACAGAAATCGCAGATTCCACTTCAGACTTTGCTGAACTTGACGAGTTAACCTGCATTTTCCTCAGGTGTTTATTCGCATGCATTCTATCAAAAGCAGTTAATTAATTCAAAGGAAAGACATTTCTCAATGTCAAATTATTCAGACGCTGAAAAGTTTGTATATCTCTGGAAATATGCTTGCACTAGAGAAAACTTTCTATAATACTGTAACTGTCCATATATGAAAGCGCTATTCCAACCTGCAAATGAAACCATCTAGCCGTGCCTGACAATCCACATTAGCATAAAGTTGAGGAGCATGGTCAAAATGTTTCGACGAAACAGATGTCTTAGAAAGCATAGTGCAAACAGGTCCTCTCGATGGATCTTTGAGCAATGTACGCAAATTGGCTGGAATGCCTGTTATATTGTGTCCAACAAGAGGTGCCATTGTTATGTTGTCAGAAAACTGTTCGATCCAGAAGTTTCCGGATGAAGTGGTCAAATTTTGCAGTACATCTGAAAATGAAATCATATGAAATTTGATAAATTGAGATGTGGTTTGTAGTAATGATACAAAGACTCTTTGTTTAATAAAAATTTAGTTTCAGAAATGGAATCTAAGCATGTTAGTACAGTTGGTTACGGAATGACTAAGTTAATGGATTCTGGTTTAAAAAGCCAAAAATTAGATTATTGTTTCAGGAAATCGAATGAATAAAACTTGATGCCAAATAGGATTACAACTTCGACTTTGCAAAATCCAACCAAAATTGAACAGGATTTTCGTGTTTCGCGAAACCGTTTTTGCTAAAAATACCTCAAATCTAAAAAACTTTCAAATTTGAAATTTTCTGAGATGTCACTTCGAGTGTTTTTGCAATACTCCAGGTCAATTTTGATTTTTTGTGACATTTTCGACATATAATGGCTTTAGAATATTTCGCTTTAAAGGGGATACCGTAATACCTGTAATTACTCCCCTCCCTATAATTACCCTCTATGGGTTTTCACTATCTGGTTCGATCCGCTCGGAGCCCTTGCCATCTTAACCAAAACAGAGTGCATATCCGTGTAGATCTAGTCGAGTTACGTATGTTTAACTAGTTTAAAAAATATTTTGTCCTCAAAAAATCGGAGAAAAATGACTTCGAAATCTGAAGTCGCTTTGAAATTTCGTGTTTGAAAAATTACTCCCCCGGGCGAGTAATTACAGGGAATACGGTAGTCACAAAATTTTTACAAAATTTTAGTATTTTTGGACATAATTCACCGAACCAAACGAAAAACTGAGTTCGAAAGACCGAACAATTTTTGTTAATCCTGAACAATCATTGAGAAACGCAGAGTTCGAGCCAACGTTATGTATCATAAAGCAACCTTTGATAGCCCGATACTGTCCCACAGTCTTGAAAATGACGAGCTCAGCTCGCAGCTCTCGACAGCGCTCTTTGGCTTGATCAAAGTTTAGCGAATCGGTGAATATCTGCAATATCAAAACAGTACGATTTGTCCAAAAACGAATGATGCGCTTTGAATTATTGACGTCTAACATGGGCAACAGTCACTATGGACTGATTTACATTATACCTTCATTGACAGATCAAAAGTATAATGTTCCAAAACAATAATTGCATTTTTTCTTAATACATTGGAAATTCATAGAAAACACAGAGATCGCAAATTGCTTACACGAATCGACTTTCGATGGTTTTCATCATATGACCTGACCAACTGAGACGTCTCTATTGAATTAGGGACTCCGCCAATAAAAAGGAATACATAAAATAAAAAGATCATTTTAAAATTTATCTGCAGCAAAATTTATGGACAGTATCAAATTAAGCATAGAACATAAACCAAATGCTACCAAATGTCCTTTCAATCCAAAGGCGTGAATTATAATGAGCAAAATTGGAAATGATTTCTACCACACAAATGACTCAGAATCACACTTGCTGGCAAGGACTACGCCTCCGGTGTTTGGAACAGGCCAATAATTATTACATGATCAATTATACGCTCTTCCGCAAAACATTATCATATGAAGGCTTGCGTAGGTCACGTGAATCAAAATAAAAATAGAGCAGTTGGTATGCTCAGGGATGGAAAAGCATACTTCATTTGAAACCTTCAATTGAAATATTTACAGAAAACAAAAATTCTGATTCTAATTTCGCACAAATATTCATCGACGCTTCTTTAATACAGCAGTAATTGTTTCCTGTGCTTTAATTATAGTCAATATTACTTTGTGATTTGTATCCAGCCTTACGTTTATTAAAATTATACAAATATCCATAAACGTTACCAGAAGACGGAATGTATATCTATTGAAATGGTAAACATTGATAGGACCGCTAATGATTTTAAGTTTGTGACCCATCAAATTATGCCTATACAACCAAAACTATTTTCTTCTTCTAGTTACGTTACAGCAAATATTAAAACAAAATAAAAACGTTACAATATTGCAAAATTATGAAAAAATTTTATGAGGATCAAATTGTATAACACAACAATTGTGCGAGCATAGGTTTGCCCATTCATTTCTTATCTCTCCAGAATGAATGGATGCTTGAGGGCATCATTGCAGGTGATCCGCTTCGCCGGTTCTAATGCAGTCATAGAATCGAGAAATTGTCGAAATTGTTCCAGTTTCTTGTAGCCTTCTCTGTCTAGATCCTGTTCGCCGAGAAGATCCGTTGTCAGATCGCGTCCTGGGGTTATTGTCGGCAGAACAGTTACTTTGTCCTAGACAATAAATCTTAATAATTTAAAACAGAACATTCTTAACGCGAACCAGCAAAGGTTCCTGCATTTTTTAAGTATTTGGAATCTCTACCATAAAAATATTACACACCATCTTACCATTTTCATGAATGTTAACATTTTAATTGTTCACACAATATTTTATTATAGTTTGACAATTTAAAGTTTTCGTAGAGTTCAAAACTTATAACGTAAAACTGTATACTTCAACACGGAATTTTTATTTACTAAGTGTTACTTAAAAACTAAAAATATTTCTATGAGGTCAGATTAAAAACATGACCATATAAATTGAAGTTTTGTTACATTGAAGTTGTTACATTTCTAGTAACAAACAAAATTTACGTACCCTTTGAGTCACTTTGTCGATCTCGTGAAATAGAAAGCTGCAGTTTTGGTCGAAGTGTTGCTCCCTGAATTGAGCCTTCCGAATCACTTTGTTGGAGAATTTTCCACGTAGATCCATCATTAGCTTTAGCATATGGTTATTCGATCTGCCAGGAAACATAATTCGGCCGGTGTAAACTTCGTAGAGGGTCACCGCTACAGACCACAAATCGATGCTGAACTCATAGGGTAGTCCGAGCACTAAAATAAATTACATTATTTCAAGAAGCATTACCTAACAATTTGCTATCACATGTACCATGTGCAATTTCACTTTTTATTCAAAAGTTCCTGTGAGTGAAAATTAAGTCCTCCTGGAAAAATAAAACCGCAATAGAGGGAAATATTAGAAATGACACTAAAAAGAGCTTAAATTATTAAATTTACTAAGGATTACTAATTTCTGGCGCTCTGTAGAATCTTGAAACTAAATAAGGAGCCAATTCTGCGTCAGCAACATGACAAGACGAGCCAAAATCACAAAGCTTCAAAGTCATCTTGTTTTCAGTTACCTAAAATCAAGAGTTATAAGCTCAAAGTTGAATCGAATTTAAGTTACCAATATATTGTCAGGCTTGATATCTGCATGAAGTATGTTGCATTTTTTCAGTAATTTCAACGCCAAGAGCAATTGTTGCGCGTAACTTCGCACGGCTTTCATGTGTAGACCCACGTTGTTACCGTATTTCTTAAGCAGTTCACGAAGGTTCATGCTGAAATAGTACGCCTTATAAGTGGCAATAAATGGTGTTGAAAACAAAACTCATTTTCGAAACTAATTAAAAATGAATTTCGCTAATTTAAAATCGACGAAATACATTCAAACAACATGGGTTCAACACAAAATAAAGAAACAAAACATATGGAAATATGAATTATTCTCATATTTAGCACTAATTTCGCATTATGTTTATATCTTTTTTCTGTCCCAAAAGTATTCCGCTTTTGGTAGTTTATTTCTATATAGGGGAATAAGTCTCCAACGTAACTGAAATATTGAGGTTACACCGTTAATATTTACCTTAGATTCTCGAAGACCAGACATAAATGGCCATGATGATGAAATTGCCTATACAATTGCAAAACGTGATACTTATCCAAGCGATCGGCTTCATTGAGCTTCTTCAAGACTTCGAGTTCGCGCACACCTGTTTTTCGCCTGCAAATAATAAAATTTGTGAAATGCAAGTAACACACAAACATTTGCAATCATATTCCGAATTATATTTCAAAGTTTTTAGGACTAAAGAGGGATGAGATAAAATAGACTTGCCATCTAGCTCATAATAGTAAAAATTGGCAGATACAGGTTTTTACCAGAATTTCTGTGATCAATTTTTCCCGATAAAATTCCGGGCTTCAAAAGATCTTAATTTGTTTTGAGATACCCAAAAACTGATGCTCCGCGATTCTTCATCAGACTCTTGGAGAAACGATATCGATGTTGTTTTGTTCTCGCTTCTAGTATGCCAGTCTAGGAATGGAGAATATTGAAACTTTTCTAAATTAGAGAATTAGTATCAAAAACGCGATTCAGCTAAAACCCACCTAGTGATTACAAGGACAGTTTTGCGGACTAATGAAATCGGCAGGGACAAATGTGAGAAATTATTTTAAACAGCTTTTACATTAAAATCTTACATCATGTCATTGTTTCGGATGATTTTAATTGCGACGGCAGAGTCATTTCGGGCCGTATCAGTTGCACGAACCACATTTCCAAAAACGCCGGCACCAGTATAGCCATAAACTCGGTACCGGCCATCGAGGCGCTCCCCAATTCTAACCCCTAAAACGTGAGATGGAAAAGTAACTAAACTATTGATTGAATGAGAATTGAAAAGTAGGGAATATTATAATAGTAATTTTTCACGATAAAACTTTGAAAGCAATCAAAATTGAAGTGTCGAACTTTTAGGGGAAAATTGTCACATGACTGGACTTTGTGTAAGAAGTTTTAATATTCCGCATAACAATTTACATTTGAAAACCGTCCGCAATTACAATCGCTGAATTATTACTTCCGTAAAAATTAGAGATTCCATAGAGGTACAAAAATCATGACGGACATCTACAGTTTCAGAAATTGCACAACTTTGACTTTTTCTATAGATCCTACCACATTGGATCTGTATCTGTTCTATTAATCCATGAAATTAGGTTTGTTTTTCTGAACTCAGTTCCACCATTTCTGCTATAACTTCTGAATATGGACATCGGCAAAAAATTTAGCTGATAAGCTAAATAAATTATCATGTGCCGATATAATGTACATCTGTTTGATGGCACCACCAGAGAATAGTCTCACTTTAAAATATTGCCTGGAACTACTATTGAGTTTAGCTAAGTAACTAAAGTTATTCGCAAATGAATAGTTATGAGTCGGAAAGATGCAAATGCAGACTAAAAACGCTTACGATAATATCCATCAACGTCGTCCCAGTTATCTTTTAAAGAGGCATTTGTGTAATCTTGCGAAGCTATGGTGGAGGCTTGAGAGAGAAGCTAAAATTTTCCATTTTTAGAATAATATTAAAATAAAATTGTTGGTACTTCTTTTGGAAGTTCAGCGGTATCGTCAAACATATCGAACGACGTCAGATTCGAAGCTTTTTCCGTTTTCTTTTTCTTGTTATCAGGCTCGCTCGCCTCGACATTCTCATCCAGGGATGCTGGAATGTCAGGAATGGCTTCGTCACTCTTTGGTTTCTTTTTTGACCCAATCTGAAAATTAAAATGAACTTATATGAAATTTACTTATTTCATAAAATTTAAGTGTAACCATCAATGTTCATTATGACAGTACATATATATACTTAAAAAGCGTTAACTAAAGTTGAAATCGATCCAAATATAATCCTGTCAGGATTCTTTCAAGTTTTGCGACTGGAAACATGGTTTTACCAAGTCAAATTTTTAAGATTTGCTAAAATCATTGCTAGCATGCCATTTTTAGTAGGCAGTATTCTCCTGCCATTTTTATCACAGTAATTGAATTGTATGCCGAAATAATCCTATAATAGGGCCTTCTACGCCATTTTGATTCTTTCAGGCCCAAAAGTGCACCCGGATTTGTTACGCTTTGTTGCTGCATACCTAGTTCCAAAATAAACAATGCTAAATTATAAAATGGTGCGGAAAATGATAGCTATCCATCAATTTTTATAAATTTCGTCTTCCACTTAAACTTTTTCATTCACTTAAACGTTTCATTCGGTATGACCTAATAAAATATCACAAATACGCATGTGCTCTTTTTCTATCAAATAATTTTTGACAAGTTAAAAATTATCTCCAATTTACAACATTTTCTTCGACAAATTTTGTTTTCTAAATTTTCAGGTTAAAAAATTTTTTAAATGATACGCTATAATAGTTGTTTGACACTAATAGAAAAACAGATAAGCATGATGTGACTTAAACACTTACTTGCTTTCTCTTCTTCGATTCAAGCTCATCTGCCTCAGCTTGCTTCAACATTTTCTCTGCCTGCTCTTGATTTCTGATATGGGTCATTTTCTCTTTGTATCCTGCGAAGAAGTCCTCTTCGCCTCCACTCTCTCGTCCAGTAATTGACATCGGTGAGTCTGGCCTGGACCACCCCATACCGTCAACACCTCTTCTTGAGGACGGCGGGGAGTCGGTCGAAGTCCCGGTCATAGGGGTGGAATCCCGATTGGGGTTATGATCTCGTCTGAGAATGTCAGCAGCTTCCTGAAAACAAATTTATTTATTGCCATTCTTAATGTCGACATTTTCTTTCCTGTAAATATTTTAATACTTGCGTGTAAAAAATAGTTCTTTATGATTTGCGCAATTTTCTTAAATGTCTTCCAGAGGTTGTTATAATTCCCAAATGTAATAAGTGTGAGGCAAATTCCTGCTATATCAAGTAAAGACATTATAACAACTATAACAAATGCAACAATTGAGGCTACGCAATTTGTTTTGAACAATACAGACCTGTAGCAAGCGATTTGCTTCGGATTCCTCCCCGCTGTCTTCACTGCTTTCCGAACTCGCTCCTGATGAATTGGCCTCTTCACGGATTTCATGTTCGGTTTCCATGTTTTTTAGTTCCGTCTTCGCAGATCCATTTTGTGGAGACTTTATTTCAGCTGCGTCTTCTTTGTTTTCTGAATTGTCCAGCTTTGCAAGCAATTCCCTTCTTTTGCGACGGAGCTCTGAAATTCGGAATTATATTTTGTGAGGGCTTGAATAAATAACTATTACTAATGATCAAATCAGCTTGAAATTAGAGCCAAAGATAAGGCCTATATATTACTTATCGGTTTCGTATTTATAAAATTAAAAACAAATTAAGATTAAAAATCGATTACAAAACTGATTACCTTCTATTTTCTTTTCTTCATCTTCATCATCTTGCAATAAATCGATATCAAAGTCGGATTCACCCTCTTCTCCTTTTCGTTTGTGACGGCTCGACTTAGATTTTTTGTGTTTCTTTTTGCTTTCTTTAGAATGTTTGCCAGATGTACGTTTTTTGGAATCGTCACGGTCAGATTCTCGACGTTTAGAATCTCCTCTGTCGCGGGATCTATCGCGGTGATAAGTGACGGACTTTCTGAAAATTGGTTTCATTGCAGCTATCAGGGTTTTCATAGACTCGGCTCCAAAAATAAGAACATTTGCCCCAAAAACTAAGATTTCGGGGTCAAAAATAAGAACATTTTTATAATTTTTTCAAACCATAGGGTCCCCCTATGCTTTTTAGCAAAAATTTTTTCCAAGTGCATTCTTAGGGGTGCATTTTTTCAAATTTTTCAAATTCGCGCCGAAACTATAATGCCAATATTTTATTCTGCATGAATGAAAAAATAGCGCCGCAGGCGAAAATTTTTCAATTTTAGGCGATATTCATAAAAATTTGCACTATTTTTAAATACTTGGAGAAAAAATGGCATCCAAATAGCGCCGCAGGTGAAAATTTTTAGGAAAAGTTGCTTTTATTTCAAAAATTCCCATTTGAAATTGGATATTGCGTGAAATAAGGACAAAATAAGAACATTGGCCAAAAATAAGGACAAATCTTAGAAATAAGGACATTTTATTTTTCTAAGATTTGGACCCTCAAAATAAGGACAAATCTTAGAAATAAGGACATATGAAAACCCTGCAGCTATAGACATAACTTAGGAAAATCTCACTTGTCTCTGTCACGATCTCGTGATCTTTCTCGCACATGAATCCTTTCTCGAGATTTATCTCTGTACTTATTCTGATCTCTGCTTCTGGCTGCTCTATCACTTCTGTCAGCTGGCGAGGGAGTTCTGCGCCTATGTCTCGGAGATGTATCAACACGTCGATTTGAATCAGATCTATAGGGAGAGTCATTGCGTCTAGCCGAAGATTCTCGACTGTAAATAAATGTGTTCAATATTTATAATCATCTATGTATTTCAAGGGCAATTTATGCTTTATTCTATAATCGTTAATCTAACGATCTAGCTAGTTTTCACACTTTTGAAGATCATTTTTCATGACTAAGCTCAAATATCTAAAAAAAAACGCGAAAATCCGAAAAATAAATTTTGTCGGAAAACAAAATTCTTAAGCCAATTTACATTATTACATCGCAACATTTTTGTAGCAGTGACCTGTTCAATGCTTCAATTTAATTTATATCTAGATTTTATATAAATTAAAGCCAATTAATAAACCATACCGCATGTTGGATGCTTCTAGAAAATAGTGCCAGAAATTTGAGGTAGATGCCTAAATTACATGTATGGGTAGAAATATTATATTAGCAGACAACAAAAGAGTCGTCATGTTCGATACAATTTAATGGCCGGGGT
Organism: Ditylenchus destructor; assembly: GCA_022814885.1. Taxonomy (NCBI): domain Eukaryota; kingdom Metazoa; phylum Nematoda; class Chromadorea; order Rhabditida; family Anguinidae; genus Ditylenchus; species Ditylenchus destructor. Next base: position 2,977,066 of record JAKKPZ010000007.1, read on the forward strand.
TAAATTCCCGATAACTTGTATAATTTTTTCGAGGTCCAATACATTTTTTTGTTTTTTCCGTCTATTTTCATATTTGCTGATAATCTATTCTATTAATACTATCATTAACGTGTTAAGTTTATCATAACAATTATTACTTTCACTTACACATAATGTTTACTGTTTATATGTAACAATTGCAAAAACTTAAACAGTTAATAAAATTTAGCGAAAGGACACTATATTGCGTGCGATTTGCAGAAAATATAGGCACAAGCTTTAGAAAAGTTAGAAAAGGTGAACTTTTGTGAAAAGGATCCGCATATTAAATCTTAGGAAAAGTTATGTTTTGAAAACTTTGGAACAACTTTAATTTGGTTTCATTGTCGACATAACTATAACAAAAATAAGTTTGTAATAATATTTTTGCAACAAGACGTCATATATAAATATGTAAATTCCGTGAATTAAATTGCACGACTTTTGCACGAAAATGCTTTTAAAGTGCCGCTGGAAGGTGGCGCCCGAAAGTTGAATTAGGCGAGATTGAATGATCTAACCACTTATCCAGACTGGGTTGAATTATTTAATTGCCGGTGGCTAAATTAGAGGGAATATAGTATAAAAGAAAAAGTTACTTTTTGGATGCCATTAATTCATAACAGACTTCATTCATCAGACTACGATTTCAGAAAAATATTTTCGAAACGACACAGTGATATTTGTCTCAATGCGAAAGAGAAATGTTACGATATTTTTGCGCTGATTTGAAATTTATATTTATTACTAGATTCGAGATAAACCGTTGGCATAAATGAAATGGGAAAGGAAATAGATCATTTTCAGCTTCAAATTGCAAAACCAAAAAATAAATTGTAACGAAATTTTGTACATGTGGAATCGAGTCCCTCTAAGGCGCACTCTGAGTGTCCTAGACGAATAGAATCTCCCGCTTTTCGACACTCCCGGACCCCAAACTCGCGGGAACCCCCCAAAACCCATGATTTTAGGGGGTTGTCAATGTCAGAATTGGGGTGGTCCCGCCACGAAAGTTGAGAAAACGCCATTTTTTCAGTTTTCGGGGGTTTTTACAAAGGAAACATTCCAGTCGGCGCTCGGATCTGGGCGTGTGATCCGTCAATCGCTTCCTCTCGGTGAGAGGAGTCGATTTGGTACCTGTCTCGCCGACAAAGATTGCTTCTACCGGGATTTATGGCTTCCGGAAATCCGAAAAATCCTGGATTTGGGGCGTGGTCAGCGGTGAAGCCGCGGGTGGTCCGCGGCGGAGGTCGCGGGTGTCCTATGGAATTTTAGTTCTATTTCAAATCGAAAACACTGCCCTAGTTTTAGCCCAGTTTACTACATTTTAGAGAAGAATTTATCGAAGTCACGATATGACGAAAATATGACTTCAAATTTCAATAATCATATGTCTTTAATTATAAACTATACAAATTTCTTTTGAAAATAATCGAATTTTCTGAATATTCGAGAACTTTTGATACCAAATTCACAAGTCGACATATTTATTCGGCATTATATTAATTGTTGTTTGAAAATTTGGTCTTATGGGTGAATTTATTCTAACAGTTTTCTAAACAAACACATAAAAAATACATTTATCACAAACTTGATTTTATTTTTCAATTTCAAGGGCGCCCTTATCGTTTTCGAAAAGGATCCAAAATATCACGTTTGAAATTTTCTAGCGCATCCCTCTTAAATCAACGACTTTAAGTTTTTCTTAATTACATTATTAATACTAAATCCATTACTAAGTTTTTCGTTAAGCAATCAGATACTCCACTGATGAGTTTACTGCTCAGTTTACATAAATTTGCTTATACTTTATTGCCCAAACCCATTTGTCAAAATTTATTAGCTTACAATAGGTTTCAAACGAAATCTCGCTTTAGAGCAAAATTCTACTAATACGAACATGTAATCGATGGTCATTGGATTTTTGTTTCTTGTCTTCTCGTTGTATTGTCCAATAACATATTTTGCCTTTACAGACTACTAAGCGAGAACTAAAACTTCGCCTACACAAAATCAATGTCTGATCATGGCTCAAAGGTGCGTTAGTAAAGTCGCATAGTTTACAATATTTACATCAATTATCCAATTCGGCGAAAAGTATAAATTAAAATAGATGTGTTTTACAGTTTTTTGCTTCGATGACTAAGCAATTTAGAACACTGTTAATTCGGCGAAAATTCGCACTTTTTAACGATCTAAAAAATGCAACTTGCGGCTTATTTCGAGTTGCTCACAATCGTATGTGAACAAACCAGCCTGTCTCCGTCTCAACTTATTACTTGTTGTAATAATTCTGATGACGTGACAACGCCCTTTCTTACTACAACAATCAAATACAACAAATAACGTCTGTTTTAATGACAGTCAGTCAAAGACCGGGAAGGAATTGGCTGAAGAAAATGGCTCATCCTCGCAAATTAAATTGATTTTGTTCGTAAATCAGAGTCCCAATAGGTTTCATTTCTCGGTCAACATAACGCCCACTCGGTCTCGCATTTGTGAGCTATCGTTTATAAATGTCCAAGAATCTTCCACTTCCTTCGCTCTATCGTTGAAATGGAAGTGAAATGGTTTACTTTCTTTCAATTTTCATTTTTCGGCGCATTTTTGAAAAACTTGAAGAACATGTGAGGGAAAATTTAATTCTAGCGATATTTGAGATCTTAGTGTTTTAATTTACCATAAAGATTATTAATCCATTGAAAGTTATTACTGGCGGTTTTATGTGCGACATGTGTGAAATTCGAAACCATATACTGATTTTATGTAGTAAGCCTCGTTAGTTAAATAGTGCAGCAATAGCTAAAAATTTTCGAACCAAATGCTGTGTTTTCTTATTTACGGAATTTATATAAGAAAGCCTTAGAGCACATGTTTGTACATTTACGTAATTATTAGATTTATACATTGATTGTATGAATTAGTGGTGTTACTTTATACCAAACAAGGTGACTTTCGTACCTGTGTAAAAACATTCATACTTACTTTTGGGCTTAGGTATAAGCTTGAGAGGATTTTAACCTTTAATAAATATTTATCCTATTTGGTACTAAGAAATCTGAGCGTTTTTCACGAAATTCTGGACATTAATTGTGTCAAAGAACGTTCATGCCATTAAGCTAAAGTCGCGAGAAAATATTAATGCAACTGTACATTACAGAGTTTACTCGGACTCTAAACAACTATGAAGGTCATCGTGGCATCAGTTCTCATTTCTATGCTAGCTATAATTCCTGCTTATATCGAAGCTAGACCTGGATACGGTGCCAGCAGTTACGGCGCTGGGGGCGGCGGCGGCATCCCAATCGGTTAGTTTTTAGCAACACTGGCAATGAAAGCTAAGGAAATCTTCGAAGGAAACTATTTATTGAAAAATGGGAACAATTATGAGTCCATTTGATACCGTTATCATCGATTGCATTGATTTTCTTCCGAAATAGATACTTTTATTTGATATATTTGATAAATACAAAATCACTTCCAACTTTAGAACCGTTTTGTTCTAATGTTGCAATCTTGAAACATGCCGAGAAAATAAAAGTTTCGACGTGGTTGTTATACCTTACCGTTCGTTATCCTACCTTTCCATAAACAGCCATATTCCCTCTAAAATAGCATGATGGCATTAGTTTTCTGCCCAACCTAGGATGGGGGCATTACTATAGAGGGAATATGCTATATGATGATTGTTTAGGCGGCGGTCCTGGCGGATTTGAGAGCGGTTCTTCCTTTGGGGGCAGTCAATTCGGCGGAAGTTCCTTTGGAAGTAGTGGTGAGTTTGTTTTTTAATTTCACCATAATTTTACCTCAATATTTATCAAGAAAAAATTATAAATACAAATTTGAAATAAATAAAATCTAACAATTTTAATTTTAAAGCTTCTAGGCATTGGACAAGGCGTTGGAAGTGGATTCGGAAGCAGTGGTGGCTATGGAAACAGCGGCGGCGGTGGTTATGGAGGCAGCCGTTATGGAGGATGAGAGTCGAATTTCTATTAAGCTTAGATATATATTCAGATACGCTGCTTTCTACTGCCAATTCGATACAAATAAACGCTTCCTTTGACTCAGAGATGTTGCGTATATTTCTTTAATGAAGTAGCGTTGTTACACGCAAGAGAATCCTAGACGGAGCAACGCATATAGCTATAAGCAACGCATATATTAAAATTAAAAAACAATTTAAATTTGAGTATGGATCTTGTTGGCTTAAAAAGATATGGGATGGGTCTATTTGATGGGGTGGTCCTATTAGAACATTTACGGTACTTATGTTAGGTCGTTTCAAAAGAAACCGGACTGCCAAGTCAGACACAAGCCGCAAATTGGTGCGAAATTTGAAAATTATTTATTTAGAAGAGGGGTTTAGAAGGGGGCTAGCGCAATTCTGATATTGGTAACCCCCTCTAGAATCGTATTTTAGAGGGGGTTAGCAATATCAGATTTGGGGCTTACCCACGTGAAACGTGAGTTAGCTCAATCGATTAATAGGCCTGTGTCTGACTAGGCAGTCCGATTTCTTTTGAAACGCCCCAATATTACACAAAACTGGTAAAAATCATGATTTTAGAATGGTTCGCGCACAATCCGATTCATCCTTAAAACTGATTTTGTTTAATGCGTCTATCAAAAAAGTTGGAAGCGTAAATAGATGATGTTATCCAATACATCACATTTAGCTATTTTTAGGCATTGCCTGAGAAATTATTTTTATTTTTGCTAGTAATATGTTCAATTCCAGCGACCTGCTATTTCCTTATTCGGCTCAGAATTTATGTCCTGATGATCACCAATTAGATAAATTAATCACCTTCTCTCATATGATTACTTACAAAATTCCGGTTTTCGTTGTGAAGTTTTTTGTCCACTGCCTTTGATCAATTTTGTAGGCCAAGGTTTCTGTTTACTCTCTTGTTTAGGACCTTTGGATCACTAATTTGAACTAAGCAAATACTAGGTCTAAATTTCGTTTGAAGACAGACGTATTTGACTAGCGTAGTATTTTTGCTGTATATTTCTTAATATACCGTATTTCCTCTAATTGAGCCCCCCTCTATAATACAGCCCCCCTAAAATATACCCCCCTTCTAGAGGGGTATTGAAATAATTAAGCCCCCCCCTAATAGAGCCCCCCCCCAAAAATGGGTTTTTGGCCCAAATTTTATAAAAATTCAAATTTTTGGCGCAAATTCAATTTTTTTGGCGCGATTTTGCATTTTTTTACTCAATTTTGCAATTTTTAACCAAATTTTAGAAAAAAAAATGAAAAAATTTCAGAAAAATGTATAAAAATCTGACAAAATTCAATTTTTCTAAAAAATTTAGGGCGCGAATTCAAAATTGGTTTAAATTTTCAAAAAATTTGCAAAATTTGGCCAAAAAGTCGCCAAAATTTCGCGCCCCTCCCTGAAATAAACCCCCCTCTAGAGGGGTATTGAAATAATTAAACCCCCGGGGGCTCAATTAGAGGAAATACGCTATATAATTAATAAAATTTATCGAATTAGCCGAAAATTGCCGTATTTAATAAGTTGATAGCCCATTTACGTATTTTATTGGTTTGGCGGGAAAGTCTTTTCGGTTTTGTTTTATCTATTTTTTTCTCACATAACGCAAGAGTGCCTATAAGTGTTATATACCATATGATAGCCAAGACTTTTGTCTGTCCAACAATGCTAAGGTTTTATTTTTGTTCCAAAGAAAATGAATGAATATCTATGATTACCTGAGACAAATTGACATCACAGATGTTTGAGCTATTGTTATATCTTTTGTATGCAAAAAACTTAGGTATTCTATTTCCAATTGTGCAATATTGTAGAGCAATTTCAGCTCTAATACTTACCTTTTACAGAATATTTTTTCGTTTGATGGTTGCTGAGATATGACAATTTTAGTGAATGACACCACCAGAAAAATGGAAAATTTCGATTTTTGCGATTTTTTCGGTTTATGTATCAACTTTGAGCGATCATATCTCGCAGAACATAAAAGCATATTTTATTCTGTAAAAAGTATGTTATAGAGTTAGACCTTGTCTACAAAAGCCGCAATGCCATTGGTTTGTGCACTGCCAAGATTTCAGGTATTTTGTCGATGAAAGTTGCCAAAAATAACCAAAAATTAATATTTTGAGTGTGTTTCATTTGAGCTATCGTAATTCAATATTTTACTTATAATTTAAAAAGAAGTTATTGACAGTCTAACAGAGAAATGAATGGGCTATCCAACGGTATATAACACTCAAGAAAAGCTTTGCTCTGGATGAATAAAAATTGGCTTTCAAAAACCGAAAAGACTTTCCCGCCAAACCAATATTTTCTTTTACATTTATATTGGCTCACTAGAATTATTTCAGTTGACATTTTCAAAGTGGTGGTTTGTGTTACATTATAAGATGGCGATCATCTATTTGATATTAATAAGTGCATTGGTGTGTAGCGTCACAAAAGCCAGACCTGGCGATGAGTTTGGAGGAGGCAAGTGGTTTAACTTTTCTGTCTAATATAGTCAAACCTTGTATCTTGCTCCAGAAACGTCTTGATAAAATTCAAATAAAAGTTAAAAACATATAATTATTATTTAGGAAAATGAATTATGGATTATGTAATAATTCAAGGTTATATTTTTCGCACTGTCCCGATTTTTGGCGAACATTACTCATCCAACTGTCCATAGCTGTTCAAAACTTTGTTTTTATGTATTTAGTGCATGGCGGTATGGGAGGCCACGGCGGTAAAGGCTTCGGTGGATATGGTGGTTACGGTGGTGGTGGATATCACGGCGGTTACGGCGGCACATACCACCCCGTATTTGGTAAAGGCGGTGGCGGCGAAAGTTATGGCTATGGGCGTTGAACGAATTGAGAATAAAGACAATTGAAAGCTAAGCATTTTGTTCTCTAGTATTTCTGTATATTTCATTCCACACTGTTTGTAGATTTTATTTATTAAGATATATGATCAAAATATTAGCTCATTTCATTAATTCAAGTAGGCTGATAAACGGTTCAAGAGTCCCAATTATCTCTATCGGAAGAGTTCTGGGCATCTGGAAAATAGCGCATTATGTTCCAAAAGGAGGATAACTATAAACTGCTCACTCTTTTGGCGGCAGAATGGTAGAATTGTGATAGATCTCTGCGAGAGCGAATTGCAAGACAATGCTGGGCATGAGGAAGCTTGACACTTCTCGATTGCACACACTATAAACATAACCCACGCAGTCGGCGATTATGCTAAAATAGTCTTCATTATAAGTTTAACTAACAACTAGCCGTTCTATATATCAAAATAATTTATTTAAGTGACAGTAAGGCCTTCGTCAAAAATAACTTACTCACATAACTCTTGCCCAGTTTTCTGTTTGTACATTGGATTAACACAGATATTTCCGTTCTGAAAAGTTGATCATATAAAAATATTTCGAAAATTGTCGCTATTTAAAAATTTAGTAGAAAGTTGAATTTAGTAGATGTTATATTTAACGTAGACTACAAAATATAGTAACGGTAAAAAGACATTTTATTTATGATTTAGACTGAAAAGACTTCACTAAAGTAACGTATAATTCTGAAATTAAATTGGATCTAAATTTAATTTTGAACTAAATCTGTGTTTATTCACCTTCGAAAATTGTTTTGTTCAGATACAGTATGTACTGTTTTACTAATAGTTGTTGAAACGGGAAAAACTTTACACTTTACCAACTAACAAGTTCGTACCTTGTAAATTCTGTTCGCATCAGCAATCAACAAAGCGCATAGTTTCAACCTCTTATTGAAATCTGCAAATAAATTTTGTCAGATATCCCCTTTTTATACATGAAAATTTTTTGAGTCTGTGATTGACATAAAAATTGTTTCTTCCCAAAGGTGCAAAATTATGACAAGAGACCAACTCGGATGACGATTATTAGCGTTGAACTTGTTCTTGGGATTGCATGTCTGATCCTGGATTCGGGTAAAAGCATAGGTGAAGTAACGGGTAAGCCTAAAGCAAATGAAATGTAAGAACTTATAAAAACCATTGCTTAATAACATATAGAAATGCGTCTTCGCAACAGAGAATTTATAAATACTTCTTCACTAAAGAAGTGTTTATAGGTCGTCAAAAGTATGTATGCTATGCACAAGGTTTGCGATGGAAGTACGATTTTTTTAAATTTCAGTAGAACGTTAAGAATGGCCAATCTTTGCGTTGAGTCTGATTTGAAATCTTTTAGCTCAAGTTGTGCGGTGATGCTTTATTAGCACGCCAAAAAATATGTAACAATTTTTTACCAGAATAACCGAACATTGGGCATAAATGCTTTATTGTAGGCACTTCGGCATGCTCGGAGTGGAAAATAAAACAAAACTTGTATTCTGTTAATATTAATTCCAAAACTTGTTTTAAGGCGAACTTTCCTAAACTTTAATAATTGAGCACATTCTGTATAATGCGGTTTAACGTTGCAAACAATGATCCTTAATCTCAAAATTTTTTGATAAATTATTACTTACGGATGTCGCCTGCAGCTCGACATACATATAGCCACGCTGGTTACCGTTCTGAAATCATATGTGTAATTCTGTTTATATATAATCCTGAAGCGGTCTAAAATTTAAAGCATAATATATGATTCTATAGAGAAGGAATACAAGAATATATTGCAGAGCGAAGAGCGCTTACTTGCACTGTTCGCTGGGCTCATTTCTCACATCAGAGCGCGCAAATGTGGCGGTTGTCGAACTTTGCGAAGCATTGTTTGGTTGAAGACAACTTTTGACACATAATTTTCTAAAAGTATAACTTTGCAAATTTACGTAATTGTTTCTTTTATAAGTTTCCTATACTGTAACACTCAGTTGTTCGCTTCACTTTTAACTATCCATTTTTCGACTCACCATAAATTATTTAACACAAAATGTTTTATATTTGTTTATCGAGTCCAGTATTGTTTCACATAATTAAACTCACGCCTGTGCATTCACCCTCTTTCCAGCTAGATGTACTGGATAATGGTTGAACGACCAAAAAGTTGGGATGATAAAAATACAAAAGAGAATGGCACTTGATTTCGCCGCCATTTTAGCGAGAAGAAATGACTAAAGAAATTTTATGCCGATACCCTGGAATGTGTGCATATTCGATTCATTCACTTCCTATGCAAACTTTGGGCTGAAAGCTTTGAATCATGAGAAACATACAACACTTTTTTGGAAGTATGTTTATTTTTGATGGAAACTAAAAAGAAGCAACTTCACGATTATTGACAAAATTATAATGAAGCATAAAATTATAACAAAATTGTCGCGGAGCGAATTAAGAACTAAGAAGAGCGAATTAAGAACGAACCATCAGAATATCATAATTTATATTTAGTTTTATTCAGCTTAGTCATCGGTCAATTTCAAAACCTAACTCGTCAAATTTAGAGCATAACAAAGTTCTCCCAGCAACATTTTCGGCTTAATAACAAAAGAAAGGGGCTCGGCATCGAGACATCTGCCACCCGACAAGTGCCACCCCGACAGCTGCCACCTCATACTAGAGAACAGCCTCTGCGTGCGATAGTGACTACGAAATAGTGTGTATTATCTAACCGTCTGCCGACATTTGGTCCTATATCTTTTTTGACCCAGCCATTTGATAAGAGTCTGAAGGAAAAGTTGAAGGTGGCAGATGTCGGGGTGGCAGTTGTCGGGTGGCAGATGTTACGTTGTACGAGCCCCTGGCTCCTTCTTTCGAAGTACGATTCACAACCAAATTCAATAGCCTAAAGCGTCCCTTTCAGCATATACATACCAAAATCGCGCACATCACTTTTCAGGCACAATAGCCAAAATGATCAGCGCCAGCATTTCAAAATATCTATTATGTCATTTTCTCTTAGTATATAAGTCCCTTCCCACAAACTCAAATAACGGTTTTACGGTTTAACTTTCTTAGACCGACGAGTGACGAGCGCGGACTACTTTTGGCTTTACTTTCAACCTTACCTGGCCTGAATTTGTGGTCTGACCTTTGTCCACATTTATTTCTCGGTTTTCTTTAGGATAATCATTTCGGTGCAATTGATATTGCTTTAAAAACAGTGGTCTGACAAACGCTCCCGCTTCCCTGTTCTTGCCTTTCGGACACCCTGTTTTTATTGCCTATCTTTTTGGATAATTCGAGCTTTATTTGCAACTTTGTATTCTTTGTAATTTAATTTGTGCCAATTTTACATATCAACTAATTTCAAATAAACACAGTTTAATTTGCTCTGCTTCCATTCTTTTGATCCACTGCTTCTTGACTTTTATGAAAGTAACATCCGGTCAAACACAGTTACACAAAACTTATTGATTAAGTTCAAAAAGAGTATTTCACCGGTAGTTTTCTATTGTGATTTTGTCGTTTACTGAGAAAAACTTTACCAGTGTTGTAGCTGCCACATAAAAGCTTTGTGGGACTAATAAATAGTTCCCCGATAGAAACATAAAATCTCAGTTTTGCTTGGCAAGTCAACTCCAGTTATCGAGTGATTTTTTCCTCTGTTTTCCCTATGATTACTGCTGTTTAAGGCATAAGCGAAACCATTATGACTTTTCATTGCATTTGCACTTTTTAATTGCATTCTATGTTGTTCCTTTATTATATGACCATGCAAATGAATTCAAGTTCCCGCTAAAACAACGAAAGACTTTGTACACTAAACTATTGGCGCCAATAAAATGTTTAAATTACTAAACATTTTATTAGTTTTGTTTGCATTATTCTGTTTAAATCCTTGCTGGGATAATTTATCCGCACCTTTCTCATACCTTTTCTTCCGTTTTTGCTGTTCCAACAAAATGAAAAAGAGCAATATAAATTTTGCCATTTCCCACATAATTACTTTCAAATAACTGTTTGTAATTTCGAGTTTAAATAATGCTGAACCTTTTTTAGCAAATTTTCGCACCAGTTCAGGAAAATGAAGCGTCGTCAGAAACCGTTTTCTATCCAACAAGAGTACATGAAAAAGCCAAAGCCGTGGAAGAAGCTCACATCGAGATTACACTCTCTAGCGGAATCGTCGCGCAACATTTCCAAATCCAATCGTTTTAAAGAGTCGCTACTTTCCATTGTGCGCCGTGTGAAATGTGCGACAGCATCAAATGCTCTGCTCAAGTGCAACCCATTTACATGGAATCAGTCATCAAAAATGTATTTAAAATACAACGACAGCTGGGAAAAGCGAAATAAGCAAAAGCGGAACAGCATTGGCGTCACAGAATTTCCATTCTTGCGGAGAAATTTGGAGGTGATTTTTTAAACAGTTATATTCCGGGGAAACATTCTGGAGCTAAACCATACAACCCCATACTAATTTATAACTTAGAGCCTTGGTGTTGACATTAGCTATGTTCATATTCGAAATGAGTATATATTATGGAAATTTTTTATTATTCATTACTGCTTTAATAATTATGATATTTTAAATTGTATATACCGTAAATCCTCTAATAAGTCCCTCCCCTCAATTAAGTCCCTCCCCTCAAATAAGTCCCCCCTCAAACAGAATGCCAAACGTACTTGCGGTCTCGCCCGACCAAAAGTAAATGCATATTCGTGTAGATCTCGTCGAGTTACGTAAGAATAACCCCAACGCCAAAACTTTGTCATTGAAAATATTGGAGAAATTTGAGTTTGAAATTTAAAAATTTTTTTGAAAACCCTTACGAAACAATAAGTCCCCCGGGGGACTTATTAGAGGATTTACGGTATATGTTGCAGTTAATATAGGAAGTCAGTTAATGTAGACACTAACTGGTTTTTGTTGATAAGTTGATTATTTTGACTATTATGTTTCATTTTTCGATATATTTGTCCATTTTTGGAGCATTTTTCATTATATTGGCTAGAGAAATGCCAAGAGCAAAGTTGCTTAATTTTTCCATTTCGAACTGGGGAGAGTAAATTTTGGCTTGTTCAGATTCGGATAATTTTGCATAGCATAATTTTTTAAATATTATGTTTGTTTGACAAAAATTTTGCTTCTCACTTTGCTTCCTAAATTTAAAATTAAATCCTACACACTTTGCAGGAAAATTTTAGCATCAATATACTGATATCTCACAAAAACAGTGAAAATCGTAATTTTTGATGCAAAATTCGAAATATTAAAAATTCTGAATTATGTATTGGAATCTAAACAAAAAGTTGCTATAGAGGCAGTAACACAAAATTTATAGCCAATATAATGACAATTGCTCCAAAAATGGACAAATATCTCGAAAAATGAAACATAGCCAAAATAATCAACTTATCAACAAAAACTAGTTAATGTCTATGTTACCGCCAATTTTGGAAATCCGCCATTTCCGGAAATGGCTAGCCAATTTTGGAAATTCCAAAATTGGCTGAAATTAGCCGCCATTTCCAGAAATGGCTGAAAAATTCAGCCAATTTTGGAAATTGGCTAGCCATTTCTGGAAATGGCGGACCCGGTCAGTCAATTTGGGAAAATGGTGGTTTAATTATAAACCGTATAGCAAAACCAGCAATATATGTGAAATTTTGATTTATTTCCCTCTTCCGTGTTTCGCTATTAATGTTTTCTTTAGTTAACACACTTAAAATGTATTCACATGTCTTTGGTTAGTGCAAGAAATGTTGAATCCACATATGGATTTTTCGTATTTTCCATATATTTTCCATGGGTTTTTACAAGAATTCATGATTTTAAGGATTCCGTATTGTTGTGTTAACTTACCTGGCTCTAATTTATATCAGGTGTATAAAAACAATACTGACAAATTTTTGTCACTTTAGTCCAAATTATATTAGTTCAGTAAAAAAGTGAATAGATGACGCTTTTGCTCGACCAAATTGAGGATATCAAGTTGGGGAGGTATGTCGAGGATTTAGCGTTAAGCCTAGGAACTTCGTCAAGCCTTTATAAAAGTTGTTCGGGAGCTTAAGCCTAAAGCGAAATCTTGCCTAAGCCTAAAATATGCCCTTATAAAGGTTGTTCCGCCTAGAACCTAGTTGGGCAACTTCGACCGCAGTCAACTATCAACTCAAGTCCCTAAAACTCGATAATTACCAGGAGAAAACCGAAAATCGCGGACTGAGATCGCTATCTCATTTCGAATTTTGAAGCTATGCGGCTCGCTGAAACGTCTCTTCATTGAGGATAAAAACGAAAAAGGCGGGCGCGCACACTAGCACCGAATGATATGCATTTCCAACATATAAATAATTCACAAGGGGAATTCCAAACTGAATTCCATTTCATATGCTTTGGAAATGCATATCAATCGTGCTAGGGGGGTCCCGCCATCTTCTCAATGGAACTCAGCCAGCCGCATAGCGGCCAAAATTCGAAAATGAGATAGCGATCTCAATTTCTTTTCCTGTACCCCCATTTCCGGAAATGCTGACCGGTCGCAATTTTCCCAAATGGCTAGCCAATTTCCGAAATTCAGCCAATTTCCAAAATTGGCTAGCCATTTCCGGAAATGGCGGATTTCCAAAATTGGCGGTGACATCTACATTACCTGACTTCCTACATTAGCTGCAACATATATAATTAAGCTACTCTTGAAGATATTACATTTTCCTAATACATAGACAATTACTAAAAGCTTAGTGTTAAATTCTGGCCACTACACTAATTACCTAAAAATAGGCTGCTTTGAGAAAAATTCCAGGCTTAGGAGATACTAGGATCAAGCCTAACAATTTCTTGTCCAATTTAATATTGCTTGCTCAACAAGTATCGTTTCAGACATGCGTAAACACATGGCACGAGTATGAAGAGAAACTTCAGGATTGGGCACATTATCATCGCAGTAATCCCGTTAGCCACCATTACACCAAATTCAAGCTCAAAACTGAACGAATGGATGGAGCGAAGAATCATCCTGTAGGAACTGGCTATTATCGACGTGGCTATGACGTGGATAATGACATTGATAATGACCTATCGGTCCCTTCTTCGTTTTCTCTGCCAACAAAATCAGGCACATCTAATGCATATAGGAACAAAGCTGTGGAATCCAGAAAAAGTTCTACATTCGAAGGTAAATTTGACAAAACTATCATAATCACTCTAATTTCGTGTGATTACGAATAGAGAAAAATAAGCCATACATTTTAGAGGGGTTTCTGTACTATTCAGTCCCAAATCAGTTTTCCATATTTTGATTCTATTTTATCCTAGTAAAATATTTTTAGCTAGGCGTACATCGATGGATACATCTGCTGGAAGGAGTAGCGGAGTTTCCAATAAATCAGTGAGCAACATGAAGAAACAACTGTTGAAGTCTTTCTACACAGTCTATCACATCCAGAAGCTCTATGGTGGCAAAAAGGGAAGCAAAGAAAAGGTTTATCTCCATTTCGCTTTTGTTAAATAACTGATTTTTTAAAATAAGTTTTTAATCAACCATATTTCGAAGTCTTATCTCGAACGATAATATAAAATATTTATGTGAACAGGAGTAACGTTTTTAGTGAAATCTGACTTGTTCAGATCACAGCTATAACGCTTCTGCATTAAATCATTACTGCTTAGAAGATGGGTGGGAATTTTCTGTAGGATTATAAAATTAGTTTGATCGAAAAATAAAATATAAACTCTATACAGTTTCTTACTAATTGGCTTTATAACAGTAATACAGTTCCACGAATGTTTTAATTTAGGTATTTTCGTCCGTAGATGAACTGGCCAATTCAAAGATAGTGGAAAAATCCGTTGAAAAACCTCCGCGTGGCGGTCTCCGCGACAAGCAATATTCACCTGAGGAAGCTGCCAAGCTGACTCAAAAAACATTAATTGCACTGGAGAGGTGGCGGAATTCTCAAGGGCCTGTTTTCCTGCCGGATGGCAAAAGAGCGAAAAGAACCAGAATTAATTCGGGAAGGCAATTCCATAATTGCGCGGATAGTGAATCTGAGGAAGAACCTGAGACTGGATTGGACACATGGAACCGACATGTGGAACAAATCGAAGTATATTGTTTTACTTTTACTAATGTTTTATTTTCTTTATGGATGGATGACTAAGGGATGTTTTCGTAAAATAAGTGACTAAATTCGTTTCACAGCTTGCGAGATGTAAATTCGTAAAGTATTGCTTATACCGACGGTTAAGAGGTCACATTTATGAAATTTAGAAAAATGAGTACCAGCTAATTTTATGATTGTAAAGGATATTATAAATTTTAGAATGGAGAAATGCACAGTACTGCGACTCACGAGTCTCTTTTCAATAATGACGCATCGTTTTCGCACCTGTCTTTCGAGTCAATTCAGTCAATGCCAGCCGGAATCCAATCAGGTCGACATTCAACCAATTCACACCACGACGGTCCTATAATCACTGAAGTCCTTTCAACAGACGACGAAGGAGACGATAGCGATAATTATATGAGTTGTTCTGAAACCGGCGGGGATCAAATGTTTGAGCATCGCCGAAACTCGGACAATAACCGCAGTAACGCACAACTAAACGCTCAGGGCAAGGTAAAAAGTTAATAAATTATTTATAAAAAATAAATTTTATTTATTAACCTAATGTTATGAGCTATTATCTAAAAAAGAAATTTTGGATTGAAGTTACGAAAGAATGTTTGTAAAATATTGATGTTTCTAACCGTTTCGACTCGAATTCTAGACAGTTAGTAATAAGCATTTACTACGTTAATTGAGTCTCATTCGTAGATGCTAACGTAGTTTAAAATTATTGTAATAATAATATTTATTATTCTTAACTTTTTTGTAATAATATAAAACGAAACATAGTTGCTGTTCAAAAACAAAAATGCTAATTTTACACCGAATTATGACTCTTAGAGTACATTTTGGTACAGTCGACTCTCGATTTAACGCGGGTCAAGGGAGGGCAATCCACGTTGAATCACGACCCGTGTTAAATCGAGACTTGACTGTATAACAGATTTGCTTCGGTACTTCAGATTATTTGTTTATTTCCAATAGCGGAGAATAAACGAACCTGCAATTGACCTATTTTAAATCTTATTTCGTATTTAGATGGCTAATAAATTCCTGTCGGACCAAAGGATGCATCCAAAAGTCTCCCATATCTTGAAAAATGCAAAAGCCGAACATAATGTAAAGAGAAATTCCTGTAATGCTAGGATATGCACGAGCAATGCGGACGACAAAGAGAACCAAAATGAAATGACCCCGCTCACCAAACTTACTGCTTCATTGGCTCAACGGACTTTAGGCTAGTGATACTTATTTTTTAAACATGCGTCCTTTTACTGGTCATATTCTAACATCTGGGTTCAAAAATATTTTAAAAATATCACGATGATATTCAAATTGTTTTCAAGTTTAGTGTTGAACGCATGCGTTAATGCTATAACATTCGAACTTATTATTTTAGAATCAAATCTCAAGGCAATTTCTACGCCAGCCTTGTTCGGACGATTAGAGAAAGGAAGCAACAACTCACACAAGAACGCTACGTTAGGAAGTGGCCCAGATAATTGCTGTCGCGCTAGACTCTTTGCCAACAGCCCGTCGGAAATGATAAAAGCTCTCAACAGACAATCAGTTCAATCAAAAGCGAGAACCACTCCAGCAATTTCGCCCGCATATTTCACTGAACAAACCATTCCACTCAGACGAAGTCCTCGCTTGTCACATCAATAGTTTCCAACAACTTTGTAATATAAATAAAAGTGTGCGTTCTTATTTGTCAATATTTTGATTGCTATTTAAAGAAAAATTATTAATATGAAAGAAACTATTTTGTAATTTTAAAAATAAGTCATTAAACATGAAGTGCATAAGACAATTTCTATTAACACTGATTCAGACAAAATAATATGTGGATAATTATTATTTCCGATATCTAAGATTTAAAATATTATAAAATAAGATGCATTATTGAAACGCTTGTGAACAGTTTTCGGCTATTCGTTCGGCTCTTCAGTTGGCTCAGTTTCCTCGGTTGGTTCTGCAGTAGGTTCCGTTTCGACAGTGGATTCAGCGCTTGGCTCAGTTTCTGTCGTGGATTCTTGAGTCGGATCTTCTGTAGGCGCTTCGGTTGTCTCAGTTTCCTCTGTTGGTTCTTCCGATGGCTCAGTTTCTGGTGAAGATTCTTGAGTTGGTTGTTCTGTAGATGCTTCGGTCGTCTCAGTTTCTTCAGTCGCACCAGTCTCCGTCACGACATCTTGGTTTGGTTCTTCTGTAGGCGCTTCAGTTGTCTCAGTTTCCTCGGTTGGTTCTTCCGATGGCTCAGTTTCTGTTGTAGATTCTTGAGTTGGTTCTTCCGTAGATGTTTCGGTTGTCTCAGTTTCTTCGGTTGGTACTTCGGATGGTTCTGTCTCTTCAGTGGGCACATCAGTCGGCAGAGTATCTTCATTTTCATATCTGACATTGTGGACAGCGCTCTCTGAATTATATATACCGTATACCCTGTATTTAAAACCCATGTGTCTGATTTATCTGATATAACCATCCTCTATTCTTAATCACGCTAAAAACACTGCCTTTGTGCTATTTCGTATAAGCAATTTTGATAAATATATCTACAGAGCCTGCGCTCTGCACAGAAACGAAGCGAGGGTAGCGCCTTATAATAATTACACAAACAGACTGGTGCTAACAGTCCGGCTTTGTCCAATTCGCTTTTACGAAATAGCACACAGAGGCGCGTTTCTGTTATGATTAAGCATACAGAGATAAAAACAAACATACATAGGGGTTTTAAATACAGGGTATACGGTAGTTTATTATTCCCGTTACTTAGTATCTAACAATAAGTCGAAACATTTAACACACTGGGATGAAAAAGACTATTTTTAACACTATTTTAAGGGAGCAAATTTGTTATATGTAGTACCCAATACCCCTACTAGATTTCAAAAATATTTCGATGCTTCAAGTTATTATCAAAATGTCCCAAGTGCGTCGCTTTGAACTCCGTTTTTGAAAAAAGAGGTTGTCGAAAAATCGGTTCTTTGATGGATTTTTCAATATCATATAGGAGTGTGCTATGCCAATTTTTGATAATATAGAAATTTTGATACTTGAAAAGCCTTAAAAATCATTTTATATAGCAGTAAAATATAATTTAATCTAAAGTTTGAGTACGCACGATTCAATTCAATTCCCTTATCCCTAATATGTTCGGCTAAATATAATATAGCTTCTTAGCAGGGCTCTCAGTGTATAATTATCGGTCTTGTAACATATATGTTGCAAAATCAGTCGCTCTTTACAATGTAAATTGTAGGCTGAAAGAGATCGCTGCTGTTAGCAATTCACTATTTATTTTTTCAAAGCAACCGACCTTTTCCTCGCATCAACGGTGTGGCATGGCATTGCAGACTCGAGCAGAGGATGACAACTAGCAAAGATTTCAAAATAATTTTCATTTTGATGCTATTGAACTGATGTTATACAACCAAATTTTTGTGGTACGGGACCTAAGTACGGTTATATATACAGAAGAATATTTCGCTGTAACGTCTCTTTCAACAATACACGCAGTAAAAATCGCCCTCAAAACATCTTTGTGTAGGAATGTTGTCACCTTTCGGTAACAATAACAATAAAATGCATAGAAATGTGTGATTTGGGAGAGCAACAGAAAATACGAAATTATGCTAACGGTGGATAATATTTGTATACAATGGAATATGCTGAGGGCAATATTTTCCGCTGAACATGACGACGAATATTATTTTTTCACATCTTAGAGATCAAAATAGAATTTTGCTCACCGAAATTCCAATTATATTTACCAATTTTATGTCTATAAATGGAATACACAACTTTTTCCTCATAAAGAAGTTAATAAAAGTTGGCATTCAAATATTTTAAATACAAGTTTTACCTCAGAAACAAGTTTTTCCCATTCATAAGCGCATTTTACAGGACACCAACACTTCTCTATTGATACGCTCATCTTTAATGTTGCGCCAGTGTAGTGGTAATAAGAATAATAGATAATTATTACAGACTACACTACTATAGAATATAAATTGTACTTAAAAATTCATTTTTGGAAACAAGTACTAAATGTTTCCAACTTATGATATTAGTCCGTTTTGCTACGTTGGTAGATTTTAGACTGATATCGGAATTCCACTTGCACATTTACATTTTTACCTAATCATATGATGAAATTCCTTATGTTGAAAGTGGTATATAAATCAAAGTGATATGGAGAAATTTACCCTTGTTTAAAAATGAAGATAAATATCATTAGCCAACAGATTCATCTCTCCTGATGTTTTAATAGAATGCTGATGTTTCATTTTATATCATTGTTTCGTTTACAAACGAGCCGTTATGTATAAGTTTATACTCAACTGCGCAAGTTTTGTGCATATTAACTTAATATACCTAATAAAATATTAGACTTCATTTCTTAATATTCTCGAGCATTCTTTGCCGCATGTAACCGGAATCGTGAATCCTTCGACACTGTTCTTGCATCGTTTCTATTGTCTTCGGATGCAACACTCGTTTCATTTCATCCGCAATGCGAACGTTCATATGCTAAATAGAAAACGTGCGTTAATTTAGGAAAAGTATAACTGTCAATTTTCTGACCAATGCAACGTCTTTCGCACACGGACAACTGCGCGCAAATTCCTTGTAATAGCAAATTGTGGAGCATTCGACGCTTCTAAATACTTTTAGTCTTGTTAACTTTCAACACACCAAAAGCAAAAAATCGCATAATGACCATATATAAGCCAGTTTTGCATATTTATTTCCAAAAATAATGTATAAAACGCAAAATAATGGGAAGATTGTTTTATAATACTAGAAAACAGGAATCGCATTTGGTCGGACCACGACAAAAAGTTTTACGCAAAATCGGTGGAAAAATAGAAAATTGGAAAATTTGTGAAAGATCGTGCCAGGAAAAATTTAACAAATTTTTTGGCCACAGTGCATCGGAAGCAAAATAATCGGTTTTTGGTAATTTTTGTGTTGTTCAAAGCAAATTTTTGTGTTGTTCGGAATGGAAAGGTACGTTCCCACCAACTCAATAGCAAAAACGGTGGCGCATATGCTACAATCTTATGGAGCAAAAGTACAAGCATATTCCTAACTTTGTTCGTTAATAACGGTGTTTTTTGTCTAAGGTGTATATCATAACCTGAAAATGGAAAATTATAGCACATTTTCTACATAAACATTCACAGCTATATTTTCCCCTTTTATAACTGGCTTCCTTCAATGGAGCACATATTTAGTGGCTTAGAAAAACTACAGCTTCAAATGAACTTAAACATAGGTATGGACGGTGATTTTGGTCTTTAAATTTTATGTCATATTTTGCAATTAAATAGCAATTGATTCAATCGTTAAACTCCACTAGAAATGACCTAGAACTTACTTGCAGATATTCTTTTGTTGTTCTTCTTTGGCTAGCTTCTTATTTTCTTTATTTTGAGTGCACTTTCCACGGCAAACTGAATTATTTTTTGCAAGAATTGAAATTAAATTACTATTTTGTAGTACTTACCCACGTCAGCTTTGTAAGAGGCCTCTTTCAAACACTCCAGATGTTCCTCCAGTGCTAAAATATCACAGCTATAATAAACAGTGTGTAAACATTTGCGTGATTATTGCTCTAATCTCGTTAAAACCAATTTGTCATCTTCACGAATATAGCCATACTTTACTCTGCAGTCTATCATAAATAGAACATCTCATAAAATCCCATCATAACCTATGAACTGACCTTCCTCAAATTCTACACAATGAATCCTGTAGAATGTTGTGAATTGGAAGAAATGTGTTTTATCCTCTTGTGTGCATTTTTGTGAGCATTTAGCCGAGTTTTCCAAGATGTCGCACACTTTTTCATAATTCCGATAAATAAAAGAAATGCTCTTCTCCATATTAAGCATTGGTTCCAGGCATTGTTCGAGACACGGAGATAATTTGCCACTACCAATGGGAGGCTCGCCTAAAACATAAAAAGGTAATACCGTTTGCTAACAGTGTGCGATATTATTAATAAAGACATTTTATTTTTCTTTGCTTTACTCTATTTCACAATAATTATGCAAAATATGGTTTTAGTTGAGCCAGCGTTTTCCCGTTCAATTTTTTAGTTTTCGGACCTGGAACAGTAAAGTTAACACAAAATTTTTGAAGTAACACTTAAAACTATTTGAACAATCTGGAAACAAGTAAATTTGTAATGAATTCCATTGTATTAATTGCATATTAACTAGCATAATTCGAACTAATAATTCAAGTAGCTTTATTTAGTTTTACGACAAAGTGCGTACCATTTGCGATAACGGCAAAAAATGAGGCTAGAAGGAATAAATTCAGAGTTGTCGTTTTAGTCATCTGAAATTTTTGGTAAATATAACTTTCAGGAACACGGGATAAAATGTATCTCGCGAAAACAAAATCGAAAGGCGAAGTTCCTGACTAATAGAAAAAAGCAAGCTATAAATTTTACTAGCTAAATTATCAAACTTAAGCTAAGTATAATTTCACACGGGAAACAAGGATTATATAGCATTTTATCAGATGATTATTAAATTGTTCTGCAATGAATGAGATGTTTGGGTATTCGAAATTCGCTCGAATGGTACTTTACTAATTTACTGGTGTCTGTCTGTCAGTGCATGGGGTGGCGTTTCGACCCAGATCTCATCACCCTTATAGTAAACACCCCCATAAATCCGTAAAAATCGACTCAGATTCGGGGTCGACATAGGTCGAAACGGGAGTCGGAATGGTCGCATGGCACTTTTGGCCCCACCACGAAAGATATACATAGGCGCTAGACGCCGCGATAGCGGCGGCCCTTTTTCTAGTCAAAAATCTAGTATTCTATCTATACCCTTATCCCTATGGCGCGGAGGCTCTCTGTCTCTGTGAGGAGCTGGCTTTTGACTTCGGCCCTTTTTAATGGCGAGTGAGGAAAAGCCCCTGCCTGAAAGATAAAAAAAATTCTACAAAACAAACTTTTTTTTCCTTTCACCTCGCCTTAAAGGGCCGGAAAACAAAAAAGCTTTTAAAAGGAAAGAAAAATTCCGGCTTTTGTAATGATGGAGTTATACAGCGGCGCCGCAGAGTGGGTGTCTTAAAAGTATGAAAAACCCTGTAAAAGGGGTGTATAACCTATAATAGGGTTTAGCCCCATGTCAGTATGCAAAAGTCTGTATCAAGGTCAGTGGGTCAAACCCGCCCTTCGGGGGGTTACGGCTCGCTCGACGTATCCTCGCTCGCCGCGAGCAACCTATAATGGGGCTTAGCCCCATTCAGATGCTTTTGTCTATACAGCGGCCCCGGGTTCCGGGTTACATGACATGCCCCTTGTCATGTAAGGGACATGGATGAATGGATGATTCATCATTTTAAAAAAAGTCCAACCCCAGGAAAAAACTAATAAATTTCTACTGAAAAGTCCCCAAAAGTGTACAACTTCTCCCAAGTACCAACCTCCCCTACCATACTTTCGGGGGATCAAAATTTTCCTAAAAACCATGGGGGGGGTATCATGGATTGTGTACTTTGCATGACTCATAAACCCGAAAAACCCCAACCCCCGGGGGGGAAAAAAAAAACTGCTGATAGATAACCCACCCTTGCCTACAAAATGCCCAAGTCACTTTTCCTCACTCGCCATTAAAAAGGGCCGAAGTCAAAAGCCAGCTCCTCACAGAGACAGAGAGCCTCCGCGCCATAGGGATAAGGGTATTTAGGTACATCCATCATCTATCGGATCTAATATAATTCAAGTTGGCATTCATCTGTTGACAAAAAAAAATGAAGCTCGAGAATCTTGAATCGAGATGCGGCATGCAATATACCGATCGATAGCTAAGAGTCTTAGCTTTAATTTAAGCCATTACACATATTTCGAGAATGTTCCAGAAAAAAAGTTATGACCAAAAATGACAAGCTTGGGGTATTAAGTATTGACCGTGCGCCGTCATTTCAGTTTACCCCTTTAGAAAGGGGCTGATATTGCTAACCCCCGAAAATACTATTTTAGACGTTTTAATCCCTTCTAAAAGTGGTAAGATAAATGGCGCCAATTTAAATTATATTAGATCAGATGGATGATATGTGTATTTACACATTAAAAATACCCATTAATTAAACTGATACTGATCATCAGTCCCACATATGAAGTCATATCACACAATTATGACATCAATACTGGATGAAATGATATGTTTAAAACCAAACAATGTTTTCCAACCAAACAGTAAAAAGCTATTTACGGAAGACACAGATGATGTGATCAGTTCACATCAAATTAAATTACCATAACTTGGCCAAACCATAACCTCCATAGGTTGTCGTTCTTTCCATATCTTTAGTTCATAATAGTAAGGCAAATCCACGTATACCGTAAATCCTCCAATAAGTCCCCCCTCAATTAAGTCCCCCCCTCAAATAAGTCCCCCCCCTAGACCCCCAACGAAAAAATAAGTCCCCCCCTCAAATAAGTCCCCCCCTAAAATGGGTATTTTTCCAAATTTTTCCAAATTTCCGCAAATTCAAAGTTTTTGGTGCGAGTTTGAATTTTTATTGCAAATTTTGCTATTTTTTACAAAATTTTGTCAAAAAATTGAAAAATTTGCTAAAAATTGGTGAAAAATCGATCAAAAATCCAAAAAATTCAAATTTTTGGCCAAAATTTTTCGGCGCCAATTCAAAATTGGTTTAAATTTTCAAAAATTTTCCCAAATTTTCCCAAAAAGTCCCAAAAATTTTCGCGCCCCGCCTTCGGCGGGGCGCGAAAATTTTTTCGGCGCGGCCACGAAAAAATAAGTCCCCTCCCTCAATTAAGTCCCCCCCTAGACCCCCTACGAAACAATAAGTCCCCCGGGGGACTTATTAGAGGATTTACGGTAATCAATATGGGCTATATTCCTGAATCAACTGATTCTTACAAAATAAGACTTACAAAAATCGAGAGAATGTGCTATCACCATCCATAAATTAGAAACCTTTCATTTTCAGAATTGTATCCATCGAACAGAAAGGGTTATTATCTCACTGAGTGGCGCGACTCCCTTTTCTGACTTTCCCGATTTTCTGTTCTTTTTCGCTTACAATCGCATAAAGGCATGGCGACATTCTAACCAGGTCACCTGTTGAAAGAACCATTTTCACCGCATCCATTATTGCATGTTTTGTCGGAGAAGCGAACGTCATCTCTCTTATTCAGCAAAGTCGAGTAAAAGGTTAAGTAAATTAAAAGGTAAGGTAACTCAGGTATTTAGTTTCTAGAAGCACATTTCTTAAAGGTTGGTTACAACACAAAATCGTGAAATGCAAACATTCATTTCAAATCTGTCATGGACAGTCATTGGACGAATGGAATTTTGGTCTAATTATCGGATCAAAAGAGCTAAATAAAATTGAAATGTAAATTAAATTGAAAATTCTATAAACTGGATTTCTAAGATTTTAAAGAATTTGTTGCATGCCATAGTAAGTATATTTACTGCTTTGCCTCACAAATCTCGGCTACGCTTTGCAAAATTTTGCAATCTACATGTTAATATTTCCCGACTAAGAAAGGAAATAATTTTACTTAAAAGATTTATTCTT
Source organism: Ditylenchus destructor (assembly GCA_022814885.1). Taxonomy (NCBI): domain Eukaryota; kingdom Metazoa; phylum Nematoda; class Chromadorea; order Rhabditida; family Anguinidae; genus Ditylenchus; species Ditylenchus destructor. Next base: position 3,001,629 of record JAKKPZ010000007.1, read on the forward strand.
TATATTTCTCTAAAAACATCAAATAAAATGAACAAAATATCACAAAATTTGGTTTCGACAAATTTTAGTACAGTCCGCAGCCTTGCAAGTTCGCTTGGATAATCATGTCAATCACTGAAAATGTACATACAGTGCGTTGCATAATTATAGCACCACCCCGTATTTTGTGGATTTGATACAAAAATCGTTTCACTGGCATTAATCTCTTTTACAATCTTGTAGAGCATGGCCGAAAACATAGTTTCAATAGAAACTTCCAGAACTGCGTCAATAATATATTTCAAATTTGCGCCAATATATGAAAAACTGGCGTTGCATAATTATAGCACCACTAAAGGTAAAGCGGTTTATTTTAATTTTTTGCAAAGTAACCTATGCTGCATTTGGCTGTAGATTGTAGCAAATTTTCAGACCGACAAAATGACATATAACTTGCCCCGTCATCAAATCAGGAACCAAAGTAATTTTGGATTCAATCACACCCACCCACAAAAATGGGCATTTTTTTCCAAAAAAGTGCCATTTTTGGACGAAAAATGCCACTTTCGACAAAAATGGCCTTTTCCTACCCCCTATTTCCCGCCGAGTTGGGTAAGAAAAGTGCACTCAGAAAAACGATATCTCACCAAAAAACATGAGTTTTAGGCATTTTTAAACAACCCAGTTTGCTGAAAAATATGGGGTCATATTCAAAAGTCCGCCAAAATTGACAGTTTTTGGCGTTATGTCAAAAATTCGATCACATTTTCAGAATGACAAGAAAATTCTGAATCAGATACCGAAAACAGAACGTTGAAATCGTGACTGCATCGAGATCACGCGCAGTTTGAAGTTTAGATTCCGAAAATTCCTTGGATTTTGAAGGAAATTAGCTATGCTAAACTTCAAACTGCGCGTGATCGCGATGCAATCATGATTTCAACGTTCTGTTTTCCGTATCTGATTCAGAATTTTCTTGTCATTCTGAAAATGTGATCGAATTTTTGACATAACGCCAAAAAGTGCCAAATTTCGCAGACTTTTGAATGTGGCCCCATATTTTTCAAAAAACTGTATTGTCTAAAAAGTGCTAAAAATCATGTTTTTTGGTGAGATATCGTTTTTCTGAGTGCACTTTTCTTACCCAACTCGGCGGGAAATAGGGGGTAGGAAAAGGCCATTTTTGTCGAAAGTGGCATTTTTCGTCCAAAAATGGCACTTTTTTGGAAAAAATGGTCATTTTTATGGGTGGGTGTGATTGAATCCAAAATTTCTTTGGTTCCTGATTTGATGACGGGGCAAGTAATATGTCATTTTGTCGGTCTGAAAATTTGCTACAATCTACAGCCAAATGCAGCATAGGTTACTTTGCAAAAAATTAAAATAAACCGCTTTACCTTTAGTGGTGCTATAATTATGCAACGCCAGTTTTTCATATACTGGCGCAAATTTGAAATATATTATTGACGCAGTTCTGGAAGTTTCTATTGAAACTATGTTTTCGGCCATGCTCTACAAGATTGTAAAAGAGATTAATGCCAGTGAAACGATTTTTGTATCAAATCCACAAAATACGGGGTGGTGCTATAATTATGCAACGCACTGTATATATTGTGAAATAAATTCAAATTTTGCGTAATTACGGTAATTTAAAATGTATAAGGTAATATATACTTTTCAGCTAAAACAAGCATCCTAACGGAATAAGGGTATAAAGTGATATATATCGATCGAGTCCCTCTCAGGCGCACTGGGTATGTCCCCCCGTGCAGAATCTCCCGCTTTTCGACACTCCCGGACCCCAAACTCGCGAGTACCCCCTCCCCCCAAAACCCATGATTTTAGGGGGTTTGTCAATGACAGAGAAAACACGATTTTTTCAGTTTTTTGGGGGGGTCTTTACAAAGGAAACTTCCCAGTCGCAGCTCGGTTCCGGGCGTGTGATATGTCAATCGCTTCCTCTCGGTGAGAGGAGTCGATTGGTACCGGTTTCGCCGGGCAGATCGACGTTTTCCGGGATTTATGGCTTCCGGAAATCCGGAAAATCCTGGATTTGGGGCGTGGTCCGCGGCGAAGCCGGGGTTCTCTTTTCTTGTTCAATACTAACCCAAACCCCAACGATGATTGAAAATTTACTCTATTGAAAAACACCTTTGTAACTTACCAGAGTCAAGAATCATCTGAACCTGGTTGGTATCTAAATTATGTGTGATTACTAATGAACCGTCACGGCTCAGTAAACATTACCTGTAGCACATGTCTGATGAATATAAATTGTCTTGTCTGGATTGGCGTTTAATCCCTCAAACTTTTCTTCGATGTACTTTACTTGATCGTCGTATGTATTCGGGCCTGAAGTGGGTAAATGCCTATTACAGTATCCATTTCTTCGGTTATCGTAACGTAAAAACAAAAGTCCAATTTTTCATTCAATGTTTAGATGTAACTCTAACAAATCCAGCTCATAACAGATGAAAGTATCGTTGTTATCTTTTCAACTCATATAATGTGCGTCTGAGTGAGAGAAAAGATATAACTATATAATTGACCAATACCTTTGTAATCGGCGAAGGCAATTTTTATAGAGACCCTTTTGATCTTGTCAAGGAATAAATCCTTTTTGTTGAGGAAGAGAATCATGGAGGTATTGATAAACCAGCGACTGTTGCAAATGGATTCAAACGAAAATTACGTGACATTAGTTTAGACAAAATCGAAAATTAATGACCGTACCAGCCTCATGGATTCGACCATTCTGTTAGTTGTCTCATCTTCGAAAAGTACTTGATCATATTCACTAATGGCAGCGATGAAAATAATTGCATTTACGTCCTAAATTTTTTTAATGAATACCCTAATTATGGTGAAATCATGAATTAAACTTATTTACACTAGCTTGATTATAAATGCGACTAAAATTGTCTACACGTAAAACACAACAAAACCTCGATATTATACCATAAAAGGGTCTCAATTGTGGATGTGATATCAAGCTATCACATAAAAAGAGGGCATATCAATTACTACTTGTAATTGGTTTATGGCTGGACCATTTTGGATACATAGGAAAATGTGTAATTTCTACCAATTTCGGGCATATTAAATAAAATGGCGCTTCTATGGAAGTGGGGCCCCCAAAAATCAATAGGGTCCCCCTATTGATTTTTTGTACAAATTTTATTTTTTGTAAACATTTTATTCAAAACAAAGTAGTAAATACATAAATCGCATCAAAGTTTGTAATATTTATGAAAAAATTTACGAAAAATCAATAGGGGGATCCTATTGATTTTTTGGGGGCCCCACTTCCATAGAAGCGCCAATAAAATTAATGACAGATTCTTATTCAGTGCAGCAGCTTGTCCCTTGACGGTTTTAATTAATTTATGGGTTTTCAATTTTTATTTAAAAATCGATTTTTGGTTAGTAAAGAAATTGTGGATTTATGCACTGGATCGCACAATACTGCAGAACGCGACATCCGGAGCCCAGGCACCATTTTAGCTGTGATGAAAGCTCAATATCGTTGATACCTACGCCAAACTTGCTTTGTATATCAGAAGAGTAAATAGGAAATTTTGTATTTAAAATCTTGTAAAATTCGATAGCCATTCTGTACCTCAAAGCAATGAATCCATTTCTTTCTCTCCGAACGCTGCCCACCCACGTCAAACACCCTATAAGATTCATCAATGAACAATTTTGTATGTTTTTACACAAAACGTACCGAAAGTCAACGTTTTTCATTTTGAATTTGACTTCCACTATGCCCGTTGTTTTTATCCTACTGAGAAGTATGTCTTGTTCAGTAGGTCTATAATCCGCAGCAGCCATTCGTTCGATGGAATTTAAGAAGCTAAAATTAAACGATTACGTTTAAAGACAACATTAATACGAATTATGCCGATATTACAATTGTAATACTATTTAATAACTATATTTTTGCCAGTCACTTCGGGACTGTAACTAACCAAGCGCTTGCGATGTTTGAGAGTGAAGAGACATGAGACTATTTCAGGCCTCCGGTCTTCAATAACATCGAGCTTCCGGTCCTCGTCCAGGCTCTAGGGCCTTCGGCCCTCGAAGGACTGTTTTAAATTGGAAGTTTTGAAAAAACTTTCGTACCCAGGATTCGGATTCAGCACCTCTCCCCCAAATAAAACCCCGTGCACAAAAAATTAGCATAATGAAAGACAACATTCCTTAGAATAATAATTGTGAAAATTTCGTGCCCGGTATACTCCTGGATTTTTTGACCACGGATTCGTAATCAGCACCATCAAAAACTCAGGGTGCAAAAAATCTCGGTGGGAAATGGTCAATTTTCAAAAATTTCCGATTGAGGCCATATTCTTTCTTCAGGCAAACTTCGAAAGTCCATAACTAGCGCAGGTCGTCGAAGTTGCTCTCCGGAATAATTTTTACGGGATGTCCAGCTCTAAGGATCATTTTAAAACCAAACTTTCCCAGAACGTATTGCCGACGTGCGAGTTCCAAAAATGGGGTTACCTCACTCAAATACTATATAGAGGGAGAGATATCTGACCATAACTTATTCACGATGGTCTATTCGGGATAGCTTCCAGTATAACATATAGAGTAATACTGATGGTTTTCATCCACTCTAATTTTTTGTAAAATATCGTGTGATTAGGCTATTAAAGCAAAAAAAATCCTCACTGAACGGCAGACTCTACCAGTTGATACTCATTCCCTCGTGCTACAGCAGTTTCGCAGACTGCCCTGTCGTTCCCTGAAATTTTCGTCTGCTGGTTTTAAACAAATGGTATTTGTATGATTTATTTCAGCTACATTATATTTTGCCGTTTACAAATCGTATCCTACAATAATTTAAAGATTTTAAACAATAAGCAAAATCTGTAAACCTAAATTAATCTAAAAAGAACGGGTAGGTCTCTGATTCCCACATGGTCATTCGATGCCCTCTCGTGACAATGGAAATGACACATGAATATTTAAAACTCACATAATTTTACCAATGCTCGAGTCAGCTCTTCAGTAAAGGGGTCAGATTCTTCGCCTCTTTTGATCACATCGAGCACCATCCGGGCATCTGCCTAAATGTATAGAAAATGTCAATATTTTGCTTCAACTTTTTTATAATCAATATTTTGATAATACCTCCAAATTGGGATTGTTGAAAGGAATATTGAGCTGGTTCATTCCCCGTAAAATCTGAGCCATCGCTTGCACTGTGTTGTTGTAGCATACAGACTTTTGTTTCTGCATTTCCTCTAAAAACTTTATCTATGAGTGGGTACGTTTACGGCAGCTCAAAAAGCGTTGAACGTGCTACTGAGCACATCTTTAGAAACTATAGAATACAATCTCCGCTAAATAATCCAATGAGTGTGGAATTTTTGCAAAATGGGCCAATTTTAATAAAATTGCTAAAATATTCCGAAGACATGATTGATCACCGAAATAGGTCCTATATCGGCTCTACTATTTAATATTGGCCTGCTTTTCGTTAATAACCTGAACAGGTCGATGTATATAAATATCCTTTGACCGAACTTGACTTCTTCTGATAAACCGAATTTTTATTTTCATATGTTTATTTTATTTTGCATTCATTCGATATTCACATTTTTATAGTTTCTTTGCCAAAATACTTTTGAGCAGGTTGAAAAATTTTGCAAAATCTTTTGTTTCAAAAACAAATATTGTGTTTAAGTAATGCTTCACAGGATACAATTGCACAAATATTAATAAAACTATACAAAAAATAATACAATTTTGAAATCCAACAATTTCAAGGTTAAAGAAGAAAATGCAGGAATTTCGAAACCATCTTCGTCAGGTGTAATCATTTTTTCTGTATTTATAAAAATTTTCGGTTGCTAAATTCAATTTGACCAACCTTCAGAGAAGCCGTGGTCGTGCAGTATTCTAAAATTGTGCATCATTATTTTCGTCAGGTGTTATAATTCATTATTTGTAGTTTTGACACGCGATTGCTTTGCGAAAACTTTATACTAATTTTGTATCACATGCATTTTGTACTTGTTGTATTTTGCATTTTGTACTACCAGTGCCATTAGGATCAACCGGGAGCTGTGCTATCCGTTTAACATCTTCTTTAACCGTTTTAAGTGGATGAACTTTGTGTAAGACTTTCCTATATTTGCATCACATGCAAAAACAGTACAAGACATTTTAATTTAAAATTATGTTTGATGCAAATTTATATAAAATGTAGTTAATTAATATATTAAATCATTTTAAAATTTAAATTAATTTCGCTATATACGAAAAATTTCGTCTGCTAAAATGTTTTAATTATATAATTTTATGCCAGGTGTTACGTCGGTGTTATTTCTCTGCCCTTTATTTGGATAAAATGCCGTAGGATAGTAAATTATGGAAATTTGTGTCACATAAAAATCAATACTTTATGCCTTAGGAGCTGGTGTATGTCCCGCGCAGGTGATTTCTGGTTAGGAGAACCAAAGCAGTTTTAATTATATTCTTAGAAAGCAATTTTGCCTTTGGCTATAAGAAACAGACGCCTTGAAGTGCTTGAAAATGGCCTTTACACGAGAAGTCGAAAAATACGAGAAGCAGTCGAGATCAAAATATCGAATTACAGGACAAGGAATTATTATTTCTTATTTAAACCATAAAATACTAGCGGGGGAGGAGCCGCTTCTCGGCTCCACCCCCGCTAGGAAGCGGTTAGCGTGCATCAGCGGCGCTTCGCGCACCGCCATCAGCGGTCAGGGTTGGGTTGTTCGGGAGTAGAGCAGCATGAGACTATTTCGGGCCTTCGGCCCTCAAGCAGCTGTTGTTCGGGAGTAAGGGTTGTTCGGGAGTATATGTTCTAAATTCCCTCACATTCCAAGGGAGAAGGTCGGGCGCTCCGCGCCCGACCACAGGACTGGCTCGCAGCCTCCGGCTCAGCGAGCAGGTCGACAGTCGCGGCGCTGTCGACAGTCGCGCCTTCCAGAAAAAGCGTGACAGGAAAAAACCTTACACACAGAAATAAGGACTGACAGACAAAAAAAATTTAAGTACCTTTCAGCTAAATTTTGTATAAGTCTAAATTTGTCTAAATTTTAGCTAAATTTTGACCTCAAATTCGGATTTCCCGCTAAAAATTACCCTAATTAGGTACCTGTCTAAAATTAAGCACCCCCAAGAATTCACTTCCAAAGAATCCCAGGTTACGCCACATCCCATGTTACGCCAGACAGCTTTAATAAAACATAAAATATGTGAAATTTGATCTGTTTCCAAAACATTCTCACTGATTTAGATTGATAATTTTGCTGAAATATCGAAGCATTTTAGGATTTAAATTTTGTTAATTTTGTTGCTGAGCATTGTTTTACATATAGACGGAGCGGCCAGTGGTACTGAATTAATATGGTAGTGCTGTGTTGAATATTATGCATATTTTTTGCTCGGCTTAGACAAGCCAAAATTTGAGCATATTTTTAATCACCCACCTCATCTGTTTGAGGACTGTGCTCTTGCCACATTCACCAGCACCTAAATTTGGACGATAATATCGGCAACATTATGCTCCAACAAAATCATAATTTCTATAATTTGCTTGTTTTAAATGAAGGAATCTTGAAAGGGAGAAAAATTTTGCAAATATTAATAAAAAGCAAATTCTTTATTTATTCCTAGATAGTGGACAACTGAGGTTATGCAAGTTCTAAATCAAAACGTATCGCATCTGCTTCATGGACAAAACATTTTCAAAATTGCGACATGTTTGAGTCGGCTTTTGCTGTGTTTTATGTTGAAAATGCTGAATCGATTATATGGCAAAAATGCAAATTCGAAAATTCCAGTTAATTCTAGAAGAGTTCCAATTTAGTTTCACACGATACATTTATCAAAACACTATGCTAAATTCATTCAACCCACCGAGTAGAAGTAGCTTGACGACTTTTTGTTGAGCCATATGCCCCTGCATTAACTCCCTATCGATCTGCTTCGTTTTATTTTGAAGCTCCTTTTCCTCCTGACTTTGGCATACGCCCATCTCGGATCACTCAGTTATGTGAATTTACAAACCGAAGAAAATTATAAGCGCAGAAATAAATTACTTTCTCGTCCTCAAATTAGTCTTCCGAATGTGGGTGGAAATCAATATATCTGGTAGCACACATTGTAATGACGCCTGTTCTAAAATCCAATTATCAGTGCTTTTTAGTTATTCGCAGTAATGGAATTATAGCCAAAATATAGAATTAATATATTAAGATTCATTTCTCATATACCTTTGAGTGCTTATGATCGCATAAAGCAAAAGAAAATTTGCAGAAAATTAAAGAATTCGCTAACACGTTGCTTACAAAAGTGTAAAAGATGATAGGGCCAGAAAGAAGATTTGCAAGAAAAGAAATTAAAATAAGAGGAGAGAATTTTGAAAACATTGAACGTGATCTTTCTTTGCTGAAAGGTTAAAGCAAATTTTTGAAATAATCAAATATCTAATGCGAATAGGAATAAATCCTTCTATATAGTATGCCAGCGATGTCACACACGGTCTACTACGTTTGACCCCCGTCGTTTGACCCCCGTCGATTGACCCCCGTCGTTTGACCCCCGTCGTTTGACCCCCTGGTACGTTTGACCCCCGTCGTTTGACCCCCGTCGTTTGACCCCCAAATCTCAAATTTCACGTTTGACCCCCAAATCTCAAATTTCAGCCTGCTAAAAAGCCTAAGCCTGCACAGCAGCCTAAGCCCCAAGCCTAAGTTCTGGATTCTGCACAGCAGCCTAAGCCTAAGACTAAGTCCTTCCCCCGCCTGCCCGCAGCCTAAGCCCCAAGCCTAAGTTTGGTTGAGTCTGTACAGCAGCCTAAGCCTAAGTTCGGGAGTCACACAGATTGGTTAGACCCTTTGCGGATGCGCTACGGGGGTGTGTGATAGCTCAAAATGTTCGTCTCAATGTGAAAAGTGGGAATTCGAAAACATTTTTCCACGCACCACCCAAAATTTTCAAATTTTGGCCAAAAATGTGCCAAAAAAGGGCCTTTTTGGCACTTTTTCGGAAACCACTTTGCGGATGAGCTACGGGGGTGTGTAATAGCTCATTTTGTAGGTCTGCTAAAGCTAGAAACGAATTCGAAAAAATTTTTCCACGCACCACCCAAAATTTTCAAATTTTGGGCCAAAAAGTGGCTTTTTGGCCAAAAACTGAGATTTTTGAACCAAAGCTGCTGCGATGCTGATTTTTTGCACCTGGGGGTTTTCGATGGTACTGAATCCGAATCCGGGGTCAAATCAACTGTCTCATGCTGCTCTACTCAGTCTCATGCTGCTCTACTCCCGAACAACCCCTACTCCCGAACAACAGTTGTTGAGGGCCGCAGGCCCGAAATAGTCTCATGCTGCTCTACTCCCGAACAACCCCTACTCCCGAACAACAGTTGTTGAGGGCCGCAGGGCCGAAATAGTCTCATGCTGCTCTACTCCCGAACAACAGTTGTTGAGGGCCGCAGGCCCGAAATAGTCTCATGCTGCTCTACTCCCGAACAACCCCTACTCCCGAACAACAGTTGTTGAGGGCCGCAGGGCCGAAATAGTCTCATGCTGCTCTACTCCCGAACAACCCCTACTCCCGAACAACAGTTGTTGAGGGCCGCAGGCCCGAAATAGTCTCATGCTGCTCTACTCCCGAACAACAGTTGTTGAGGGCCGCAGGCCCGAAATAGTCTCATGCTGCTCTACTCCCGAACAACAGCCGAGGGCATACTGATGGCGAGCGGCCGAAGGCCGCGAGGTCGGGCGCGAAGCGCCCGACCTAGATTTTTTTCCAGCGGCCTTCGGCCGCTGGAAAAAAATCTAGTATTTGAATGTTTCCATGTGCCAATAGCCCTCACTTTCATAGTACGTCAAAGCTGGATTTTAATTAAATAAGAAGAAAACAAGATTACGTTCAATATTGATTGAATTGGTGATTACTTCTAAGTGGAGTGCAATTCGTGAATTGACGTTAATATCAGAGCAAAGTCGAAACCAACCTATGGGGATAAAACATATTAAAAATTCGCACAAACAGTTATTTCGGTAGTCCCGCACAGGTGGCAGGCTTAACTTGAAACGATATATTGGTCTTGAAAAAATGGACATAATTCAGCCTAATAATTAATAACCATCATTCAACCTTGGGAAAGTATTTGTTTTTAAAAGTCTGAGTTCGCGGATTTATATCAATCGGTGATAATGAGTCACACAGAAAACAGTACCTCATCCAAACCCCAACTCATCTTTAGAGGTGGAGAAGGATATAAAATGTCTAAGTAGAAAATTAGGGGAAGATTCGGAAAAGTGCAATTCTGCGATTCTGGCTCGGAGCATTTCTCTGCGCTATTAATTAACACTATTTTATGAAGACTCTAACTTTTTGAAATTCCATCAGAAATGTTGCCTTGCTTAGCATCGCGTTAGACGACGCCAGCGATGGGTTATGTGTTGTCGTGGCGACAAAGCGCGAGTGATAACCCAACTGCCAGGTAATTTTGCGTTGGGTAAGACAATTAGCTTCGGTGCCGCACATTGACGTAGCCGAGCGGGTGAAGTTTTTCTAAGAGTTTGGCCATATGGAAAGCAAATAGGTGGCATAGGAAGAGGTGCTTATTAATCTCACAAATACCGTTCAGTCCAAAAATACGTCACTGATAATTACCGCAGTGAGAAATATGTCTACTTTCACCATGATTGCATGTAAGGAATTGAATCCAAAGACACTTACTAAATTATACCATTATATATGTGTATGGGAAAATGTAATAAAATGACTAGAAAATTTAGTTATTTAAATCTTTGATATACTTTCGGCAGTTATTATATGCCAAGCTGGGTTATCCGGTGCCGAAATTTTTGGACCACATAATTTAAAAAATATCAAAAGTACGGACTTTCATTAGGATATGGTGTTTCAAATCGCCGTAAAATCCGTCCCTTAGCTTCTTTGGAGCGGTTCGGTTCAGGCGCTCGTTCCAAGCCAAGCGAGCGGAATATAAGTGTCAAAAATTCGAGTTTCCCATCTAGGACATAGCTTGGCCTATATAGTCTATATATTCTTAGTATAGCTGAGTCCCTGGTGGATTCGGTACAAATATTTTTTTGAAACATTTCGGAATCCCCGAGAAAAGTTGGCCTCAGCTCGTGATAGTCAGATTTTCTACATTTGAGGTAGAGATCTTTGAAAATATACTATTTATTTTCGAAAACGCATAACCTACTTTTATTTTATTTTAGTGAATCCATGAGTGAATGCCTATGTGCATACTAAATAATACCTTGACTTTTGGGAATACTCCGCGCATGTTTGGGAATAATCCTAAAACATTTGTATAACCACAAAATATTTGCGATATAAAATATATAAATTCCCATTCCAGAACGTCATTCGCAGCCAATTAGAAGTCTCACCCCGTTTTTCCGAAAATACCAAATAATTATGTTTATAAAGCTGTTCGTTTTTTTTTCTTTTCGGTAAAACATGAATATCTGAAAAAAGTAATCTTATACAAAAAATGTATCAATATATTGTTCCATAGAACATTTTATATTTAACTTGCTAATATTTTCCAACCGTTGTAACTTTGCTTTCGCTGTTCGAGTAAATAGAAAACGAGCTGCTATGAATATATGGAAGAAATTCACACAACATTAGGACCTTTGGCGAAGTGCCAGAATACCGCTCGGGAAGTAAAAATCAGAAACACGAAATGCCTCCTAATTAGGTAAAAACTGAGAAATTAATATGCTAATCAACTCTTACTTCTCATAGATTGATATTCTGCGATCGAAGCTTTACTACGAAATCAGTAAAGAATACTAAACTTCTGTAATTAGGAGGAAAAGATTTATCACTATGGGCAGCTATGGTTATAATTAAAAAGTCAAATACAAATACTTCATTGCTTAAAAGGAAATTTCTAAGAAGAAGATTTCATAACTAATTGCTTAGTTCATACTACGTCAAAACTGAATTTCTTCCCATGTCTTCCCAATTATCGACACCGTCAGTTTTTGTACTCAAGAAATGGTGTAACTCAGTTAACTAATTAAAACCGCATGCTTAAATCGAAAAAAGGTGCAAATATACAATTGCCATTTTCCGTATGAAAAAAAATTGTAGCCGGCGGTACCCACAGGTTGGCTAGCAAACCATTATTTTGTGGAACAAGGAATAGGGAGTGAGTCAAACTACGCATATTGGCTGTAGTTGACAAGCGATTTTCTCACGTTGTCAAACAATGCTAAACATAACAATCGATTCGTGCTTGTGCCAAGCATTTCCTTAGGTCATTGAATATTTGGAACGTTTGCACTTCATTAAAGCATCAATTTGGGAACAGTATTTCGATTAAGAAAGAATATCAGAAAGTAGGTTTACCGTAAATCCTCCAATTAATCCACCGGAACGATTATTGTTTGGTAAGATGTCTATAGGGCGATTAATTAGAATTTACGGTTTATTATTTGTGTACAAAAATCAGATTATTGCTATAGATGCTCTTTATTTTTGTTTGCATTTTTCTCATATTAAATTTATTCTAACAACTTATCTTTTCAGATAAATGTTTTAAATCAGTCATTACGACACTTCACATCCCATTTCTTGATTCATTTTCATAAAACGATAAAAAATAGTTGAGTGCAGCTTCATTGCATACCCATGAGTATACGAAATTTGAACAGCTGTATGAAAAACCAATCATGTTGGTTGCCAAAAATGACAAATATAGAAATTCAGGTAACAGAAATGGTGTGGAAATTTAGGAGAATGGAGGTTATAATTTAACTTAGGAGAACTTCCGGAACATTCACATGACAACTTAATTGTAGGTCTGTCGTAATTGTTGTGAAACTCAAACACACTCATCCATAATGACATTTCTGTCAGAAAAAGAGGGGAGGTAACAAATAATTTGTCTGAAATTATTTTGAAGTTTACTATTTTGAGCTTATAGTCTTTCTACAGGAATTGTGAAAGGTATTTAGAATTTTTATATGCCGGCCCCGAGAGTTGGTTCGGAACCGCCAAAATGATCTAAGGAAAAGTTTTTGCGTCTGGACAATTCTTTCAAACACCATACTTACTACCTGTTTTCCGAGTGTTAGAACATTTAACATATTCATAAACATGAAAATTTTTAGAAATAATAATAAGGTTACTCAAATGCGTTGATGAAATAAAATATGATGAAATAAGACATAAATATAATAATGCCATATTAAAATGAGAGATATATTCCAGTGAGGAATCTACATACCTACAAGCTAATCCACAATGTCCTGTCTCCAAAAATTTTTTTTGCAGATAGGACCCCAAAAACCATGGATACCCCCGTTTCAAGGTAGGATTAGTTTGTGAAAATTTTTTTCAGACCCCCCTGCACACACCAAAAGGGGGTAAACGACCCCCGGGGGCCGGATTTTCCCACGGTCAGAACTCGCTCACCGCCACGATGTTCCAGGCGTGTGATAGCTCATTTTGTAGGGCTCGCCGAGCTGAGTAAGCTGGCCAAGTTTCACCCCCCCCCACTCCGCGAACGTCGGCGAGTTCTGGGGCCGGGAATATCCGCGGCGAAGCCGCGGCGCTCCTCTCTCGTAAAAATTTAAGTATACCGCGCCCAGTTTGAATCGTCTTTAGGAACTTGAATTAATTTCGCGATAAATATTTTAGCAAAAGATTTCCCTGTTTCACATAACACATAGATATGGAAGGGATTTCGGCGTTAATTGCGGAAGAAAATATCAAATGGGACGTTTCTGTACTTTTTATTTTTGCTTGCTGCATAGGACAAATAACGGAAATCCGTTACATAGTACTCAACGTCAGAACAAATAATTGGCTTTTTATGTTTTCTCTGATAATTACAGGTAAACAAACTCTATGCAAATGGTACTGGATCTTTATTCAATTAGTTTAAAAATAAACAAGATCAATACTTTAATAAAGTAATCAGGTTGCAATTCAGTTTCTTTGTTCTGGTTCATAATAAAACAAAACTTCCCATGACATTAGAAGTGATACCGTATTCCCTGTATTTAAAGTCCCCGTGTGTCTGATTTATAATCACTTTCTATGCTTAATCATTGGAAAAACAGCGCTGTGTGCTATTTTGTAAGAGCTATGAAATGAGAAACATCGACAACTAAGGTAGCACACTCAATAGTCACTGCAGACATCTATCATTGAACAAACAAAGCAGAGGGAAGCGCCTCTGATTTACACAAGGCCTTCGACGTAATCAAGCCAGCCTCTGCTTTATTATTCCAATGAATTCTCTCTATACCGTCTATTGATTGGGCTTCCTTTGGTCTACTATTTATTTCTGTATTTCTCATTTTCAAGCCTGGCGAACAGAGGCGCATTTTTGATATGATTAGGAATAGAGGAAGAAAACAAGTCATAGCAAAAACGCGCCTCTGTGCTATTGCGTCAGGCTTGAAAATGAGAATACAACGCAGGAATCAATAATCGGTATAGAGAGAATTCATTGGAATAATAAAGCAGAAGCTGGTCTGATTACGTCGAAGGCCTTGTGTAAATCGAAGGCGCTTCCCTCTGCTTTGTTTGTCCAATTACTGATGTCTGCAGTGACTTAGCAGAGGCTTCAAATATTGAGAATACGGTAATTTGTTTACTCGATGATCAAACGGATCTGCTTATTGAGATTAGGTCTATTAGACTTGCTGAAATTCTATATGTGATTTATCGAGAGTGTTCTTACACATGAGAATAACTTAAGGGTATCAAATAGTTAACTTGTCTCAAAATTTATGAGTGTCATTTGTGTTTTGAATATAGTAATTTATTGGCAGCAAAGCTAAATTAACGAACTTTCAAATTGTTGCAAAAACGAAATAAATTGACAATAATTCAGCAGGTCGGTTTACGCCGATAAAAGTCTAACTTAGCATAAAAATGTCAAACGAAAATGGGGAAAATCTCGGAGAAATTTCGCATTTTCACAACCAGAGAACATCACCTAGGTTACGATCTAAAAGTAAACCCAAGCCAGCTGATTATGAATGTCTTTGCATTCGATATTCAAAAGCAGACGGTTTAAATCTCACCCCAGAGAATTAATTATTTTCTTCTACATTCGACGCTTTCAAGCTAGGCGATATCACCGAGACGCAGTTGCATGTAGATCCAAAATACATAGCTTTGCAGAAACAAAATGTTATTTACAAAGTGCAATACACAAAAGCACATTTGGAAATCTGTGTGTCTAAGACGGTACAAAGTGTCTCTAAGACGGTACTATCATTTGAGTGGGTGTTAGACAGAGTTTGAATTTTAAATAATGTGTTTATTCGAAAACATCAATTTTCCTATATTTCCAAGAATGTAGTCGGATGGTTTGAAATAATTAACATGTACTCTTTCGTTTGATTTGTTTCGCAAAATTGTGATTTAGAATAAATGATTCAAACCTTGATTTAATGCTGCAATCGTCCAATTCAATGTGAAAGGCGATTCTAGAAATTGAAATGTCCAAGTCTCAAACTCTCCGTCATTGAAATTTCTAATGCCACGCTTGTAGATATATCCATAATCTCCTAGCAAATAAGAACACATCTCTAGAATGCTGACAATTTGCTATGGAGAAATAAGTCAACAAACGATTACGAGAAGTAGAGGGAAATATACGCCACGTATTCGCCAAACGTCCAAATCATCAGTAGAGGCATTTTCGAGATGGGATAAAATAATAATAGCTGTCTATGTCTTTAGTTTGTTAGTATTACTCGATTATTCTTGTAGATCTTCATTAATCCTGAGGCATTACTATTCTTCATTTGTAGACATTTCGAAAATTTTAGATAAAATACCTTACAGAGAAAATGCACCCCTAAGAATACACTTTTGTACCATATTGTCTAAATTTTAGTCTAAATTTTGTCTAAATTTAGGTACCTTTTAGCTAAATTTCGACCTCAAATTCGGATTCCCCGCTAAAAGTTACCCTAAAATAGGTACATTTGGAAATAAGCACCCTTAAGAATGCACCTCCAAATTTTGTGACATACTGACATAAGCCGCGTATTATAAAAGATTACTTTTTTACTAAGCCTACGCAGCCAAAGTTTACCAAGGAGCCTTATCCGACTCATGGTGAGTTTTGGCTAAAAGGTTTGGTAAATTAGGTAGATCTTCAACAAGCACTCAATCTCGTCCTACTTAATTTTTGAGGTCGTTTCTTCCCAGCAATGATACTTGACTCCGAACTATCAAAAATGCCAATTCTGGATAATGACCAGGGATGGTATAGACTCGGCTCCAAAAATAAGGACATTTGGCCCAAAAAATAAGATTTCGGGGTCAAAAATAAGAACATTATTAATGACTCAGAATCGAAATTGGACGTATAGAAATACTTTTAGTAAAAAAGGTTTCAATTAAAGAAGAGAAATCAGACTCAAAATAGACTCCACAATTTTGGCGCCAATTAAAATTTTTTCGACTACCAGATGGCGACATAAATTCGCGGAATGATATTTGTGCGTTTAAATTCGCGCCATTTCAGTTTAGCCCATTTAGAAGGGGGCTAGCTCAAATCTGATATTGCTAACCCCCTCTAGAATAGGATTTTAGATAGGGTTAGCAATCTCAGATTTAAGCTAGCCACCTTCTAAAGGGGCTAAACTGAAATGGCGCGAATTTAAACGCACAAATAAAATTCCGCGAAATTATGTCGCCACCTGGTACAGTCAAACCCCGTTAAAGGCCCCCTTGGGCCTGGAAGGGCCCCAATCCGGGGGCCTTTAACGGGGTTTGACTGTAATATCATTTTTAAATCGCCGTGTATTTACAGTCAGTTCAGTATGGAAGTCAGATCAGAATCCCTTAGAGCGAACAGGTCTGACTATGATAGATACCATCAAATTTGGATCTGTATTCGCAGTGGATTTGCACAAAATGATCTCTCAATCCCCTGGCCTGTGACCGGCAGGTTCATTTTGAGAATTCCCTCAGATGTTTTATGTTTGCTTCTTAACGTCTTTTCTTCGGGAGATTGGGTGAGAGAGTACAGTACTAAAGGTTGGAAAAGAAAAATAAACAAACCCCTCATTTTTCCCATAGTTGGGAAATGATCTAAAGCCTTTAGATCTCTTTTAACAAAGCGGTTCACTTTAGTCACGCGAGAGGGATTTGCATGTGCCGGTTGCCTGAAATATAGTGTTTATCTATAACGACCTACTTTCCCTCTAGCCTAGCGTTTAGTTGGTCTGCAGCTGCAAAAATAAACCGCTTTGTTCAAAAGTGATCTAAAGGAGATCTAAAGGCTTTCTTTGCCCTTTTGCTATCTCTAGCTATCTTTGATCATTTCTCAACCTTGCCCTTTCCCTTACGTGCGTAGCCCAAGTGTAAGCTTACATGTTTGTGTGAGCCTATGACCGAAGGCTAAAGTCTCTATAGCAAGAGTGGAAGTTTTGGTTTTCCCAAATTCGGAACTATCATACGGAGTGATAAAACGATTGCCCTTATATCTCATGGAAAAGCAACATTTCTACCTGTTTAGATCATGTCTTTATGCAAGTTATTTATTGCTCTCAGTCTGGGAATCGCCGGAAACTTCGCAAATCCAGACGAGAAGGTGAAAGCTGCGCAAAATCATTATCTAGGTCCACCAATTATTGAAACCATTAAACAGTTGTTTGGGGAAAATGCTTTCAAATATTGGGCAGCGCGACAACTTGTGGAACTTAAATATTTCCAACTAAGTCCTTTGGATGAAACCGAATTTATCAATGACGTTTACAAAGGGCACTATGATGACCAGAATTACAAAGTGAAGAGCGAAGAATATCAGGACATCATAAGAAGGAGGGACGATATTATAAAGGAAAAAATAATGGTAAAGGTTAGAAAAAACGATGATAAAAAGTTTTCTGAAAACTTGGCGTATGTTTGGTCCAAAGTCAAGGAGAGGGGTATGGAAAAGGTGAAAGCTCCAGTGTTAAATGGAATCCTCAAGGACATATATTTCAGCAATTTTGGCATGATAGAGGAAGCAATAAAAAGCGATAAAGTTGAAGAATATTTCAAGAATAAAGAGAACCACCCGAAAGGTGAAAATGAAATGGGGGTCGATGGAAACATGGGAATCAAAATGGTTCCAATTTCCGCT